>JAWZYU010000031.1:49172860-49772860 GCA_038380435.1 Ryuthela nishihirai
GCCCACGATCAGTAGGGGACACCGATGGGCTTGGAAAGGCCGCCGTCCGTCGGATGGGACGTTAAACCGTGGCTCCGTGTGCGGGAGAGCCATACCCTGTGCACTTTAAGGAACACGCTGGATGGCCTTGACGGGAGACTACCATCTGTCTCCCAACAGCTGTTCCAGTGGGTCCCCTCCCCCAACTTTCTCTGAGCCTTCGGGGCCCATGTGGCCTGGCCATTTAGCCCATGGTGTGCAAAAAAGTGCCGCTCAGAGGTAAAACAACCCAACTTATTAAGAATAATTTTGAACATTGTTGTTACTTTCTCTTTAAACGAAAATAATATAATGGTGCCTCATGAACGAGACATTTTGGAAATTAACATTTTTCGGAGTAAGACTGTGTGTAAAATTAGTCACGTGGTGTAACAATTAAAAATTTGCTCGGTAGTGAAAAAATAACGCTGGGAACTCGCTTCTCTTCTTGGCTAGGTGGCTATGCGATGCACGAATTTCCCACGTTTACAGGGCGGTGCAATCAGTGGGTCCTATCCCCCAACCTTATCTGATCCCTTGGAGTCCTTGTGACCTGGCCATTTAACCTATTATGTGCAAAAAATATGCTGCTCAGAGGTAAAAACCCAATTCACATCAAGATTTTATCTTTCAATAAGTTTAATGTTTTGCCCAACTTCGGGTTTTAAAGAACAAATTAACGACTTTAACCGGGTACCTACTGTATTGTACTACTTTAAAATACATGTAATTAGGTGCATTGAAAAGTTTTGAAAGTGTAAGAGAAACATGAAAATCAAGAAGTTGAAATTGTAAAGTTATGTAAATGCGCACTGAAAGATTTGAATACAAACTACTGATATTGGTCTGATTCAAATTTATTAACAAATTCTCAAACTTTTTTTTTCAGTTATTTTTAACATACATAGATAGGGAACTGATCTAGCGCAATCACTATTGGTACCCATCTTTTATGTTAATCAGCCTTCAACTACGTTAACATAGTTTTTGGAAATGAAATATGTCACGTGATAGCTTTAGGATGGCTGCTAATCGGAAATGATTCAGATAATTAAGTTTATATAGAAACTTCTCGTAATGTACAAATTTATAACGCAGAATTGTGCATCGTTTCGCTTCGTTATTAAGATCACTATTGAGTGAACATATTACATGTCGCGATACTGATTTAATTAGCAATTTTTTTTAAATAAAGAAATAATAGTAAGACTGGAGTATCCCACTTTTCCTGTTTAAATAAAGGTTTGCTTATACTGATGTTTTCCAGGAATAGAATGTCATATCGTATTGGTTTAAAAATTCAATTTGAATATTGGTTCGAATTTGAAATTAGTTTAAACTATGATGCAAATTCTAAATATAAACTGAGAAGTAAAGGCTCGAAATGGAGGAATGTTTAAAATAGTTCATGTGAAATTTATGCCACGTTTAAGAAATGATTGTTTCGAGCGAAATTATATAATTTTTATTAATGTTTGTCATAGAATTTCAATAGGCATTCAACGGGTGTTAAAATAATATTTTAAAAAGCTAAAAAACTCGAGGATATGGGCCTTTATTGACCATTCCAGTGATTTACTGTAATCTCGCAAACATCGGCAACAAGAAATCATATTATATTAAACTTGAAACAATTTGTTATCAAGACTACTAAAGTAGCTGTCTGCGGAGTAAAAGATATTCCTTGGCCCTTCAAAAATTCTGAAATGTGCAAAAACAGAAATAGGTTTTCGAAAGCGAACTATGAAAAACAAATGTTAAATATTAAATATACATGTATGATTAATTATATATATGTGCACAGTCGTATCAGAATAATATGACCACTCCCGGAATCAGTGTACCCGCCCAGGCGCATCACAGAGTGCATATGACAAGGTCGACCACACGGAGATATAAGTGGCCGGCAAGGACAGATGAGCCATAGTGCGTAACGTGAGCAAATGGGCAGAGGTATTGATTTCACGGACATTCCAAAGAGGAATGATCATTGGCTACCGTTGATAAGATGATTAAATGTATTCATTTACATATTATTTTTAAAAGGGTGGAAGAATCTCGGAAACAGCAGACTTTGTAGGCTGTTCGCGAGGTGCTGTAGTAAGGATGTACCAAGAATGGACTGCGGGCACACCGAGTACCTCCAAAAGTCATAACTGTGGAGTCCCAAAGGCCATCGACCCCGTATTCGACTGGTAAAGGGCAATCGATGTACAACAGTGCAGCAATTGACCACTCGAACACTGTGCCCCTGATAACAGAGCGAACCCTGTTATGCATGGGTCTCCAGAGTCGACACTGTGTAAAGGCGCCCATGTTAACCAAGGTCCATTGGCAATGACTCCTGCAGTTCGCACGCAACTACCATCATTGAACAGTGGAAGAGTGGAAAAAGGTTGCCTTCTCCGATGAATCGAGGTTTCTACTCCACAGAAGTGACAGGCGGTGGAGTCAGACACATGAAAACCAACACCCGGACATGCCTTTCGGTCAAGTACGGACCGGTAGTGAGCATGTCTGAGGGATATTTTCCTGGTATGACCTGGGACCGTTAGTGCCACTGGATAGATCACTGAATGCCAATGGCTACCTGTCTATCCTTGCTGACCACATTCATCATGACATCATTCTTCACGTTGGGCGTTTACCCTGGTGGTGTGGTGTCTACCGACAGGACAGTGTGCCCTGCCATGTTGCTAAGGTGGTGCATGACTGGTTCCAGGAGCATGACAGCGATGTCTGCGTTCTCCCTTGGGCTGCGAAATCAACCGACATCAATCCCATAGAGCACTTGTGGGACCCTTTGGATCGGCAGATTCAGTGTGCGGACCCACAACCACATCATCTCCGTGCTCTGCTGGAGTCTAAATGGGTATGTGTACCTCTGGCAACCTTCCAGGGCCTCATTGCATCCATGCCACGCCGTCTCACCACTGTCATCTGGGCCAAGGGTGGTTATTCCCATTATTAGGTAGGTGGTCATATTATTCTGATACGACTGTGTATAATATTGTTACAAATTAAATAGATGAAAATTGAGCATGAGTTCAAATAAATATTTTACAATGATAATTACAAAACAATGCAATTTATTACAAAAACATGGATGAAATTATAAACAAAGTAAATATTAGCGTACATAAAGTAATAATCTATTCTTACAGAACAGTTAAGATTAGCTCTGTCTATTTGATTAACGTTTACCTCTTCATTTTTAATGTCAATATCCCTTTTATATCTTTCACATCAGGCGTAAACCATTTTAATTTTTTTTTGTTAATTCATTAGTAGGTTTTACAATAATAAAACACCTGCACACTCACCATATAAAATACTTCTTTTTTAAACACATATCTTATACAGACTGAGTCTATGCCCCCTCTCAGATGTCCACAACTCCAATATCACCATTCTATCTTTCTTATTTTTCAGTTTGGTAATTAGTTCCAATTCGTTGGTTACGTAATTTTCACGCAGAAGCATACGCGAGCGTTCATGACACGTTGATCATAAATTCACTGTAGCACGTTCATTGCCCCCTCCTTAGGTCTTGTTCGTCCCAAACAATTCTGGATTCCAAAACTTCGGTTCTTCGATGAAACGGGGCCAATTGATCCACATGAACCTCCTTGCACCTTGTAGTTGGACTTCGACGAATGTTAAACACCACGTCGTTAATCCTGTGGACTACTGTATACAGACCTTCCCAAGGTTTCTGAAGTTTTGGAGAAAGTCTCTTCTTTCTATGTGGATTGTACAGCCAGACAAGATCTTGATTAAAAACAGTTCCATTTGTTTTACTCTGGTACCTCGTTTTGATTCTCTCGCTTGATAAATTGATATTATGTCTGACGGAGTGGTGGATTTCTTCTAGTCATTGTTGTAATTCTAGTACGTATTGTGGAGTGGGCACAGGCATTGCTTCGGGTCGACCATATACGAGATCGCAGGGAAGACGGTAACTCTCTTCCAAAGAGCATCATGGAAGGTATCTGTCCAGTTGTCTCGTACACTGCTGTTCTGTATACCAATAAAAGGAGTATATGGTGATCCCCAGTCACAATGATGGTCGTCGACAAACAAGGCTAGATATGCAATTGTCCTATTAAATCACTCAACCATACCATCTGACTGAGGGTGTAGGAGAGTTGTTCTGGTTTTCTGAATGCCTAATAGTTGGGCAGATGCCTTCAAACACATTGGATTCAAAATTTCGTCCTTGGTCAGAGTGGAGTTGCAAAGGTACTCCATACCTACTAATCAAGTTATTTACTATTATCTCTGCAACTGTTGTTGCTTCCTGGTCTTGGATGGAATAGACTTCAGGCCACTTCGTGAAATAATCTACATTACCACTAATAGCGATTTCCATCATCAGTCCTAGGAAACGGACCCATTTACATCAATGACTATTCTCTCAAAAGGTGCACCAACGTTATAAGTCTGCAGCTTACCCTGACTCCTAGACTTGGGGCTTTTCTTTGCTGCACAGGTCTCGCATTGCCTACACCATTTTTCAACGTCTGCCCTACTTTTCAACCAATGAAATCGTTCTCTGGCTTTAGCTAATGTCTTATTAACACCGAAGTGTCCTCCAGTGGCACTATCATGCACATCTTTCATCACTAGTTCCACTCGGAAGCGAGGAAGGGTTATCTGCCAATGGATGAACTGTCCAATGGGATTCTCCCATATTCTGTATAATACACTGTTTTTCGCTTCTAAGGAGTCCCAGTAAGTGTTTGGTAGTTTGGCTATACCTCGAGATTTGTTCCTAATTAGGTCATATCAGATTTTTTAATCAAATCTATTACTGGCCTTGTATTCTCATCATGTAATTGGGCCTTTCTAATTTCTATTGGACCCCAGATGTTAGAAATATCACTGTTTGCTTGTGTCGATGTTATTTGTCTTATGGGCATAACCTCTTTATCTCCAAATTTCAACTCCGCATTATAGTAATGTTTACAGTTCTTAATACATGGACGTCTGGAAAGGGCATCTGCATTCTTATGCATTTTACCACTTCGATGCTTGATGGAGAAATTGTATTCTTGTAACCGCTGTATCCACCTAACGATTTGTCCTTCAAAATTTTTAAAGTTTAGTAACCATCTAAGTGCAGCATGATCCAGTGCGTATAAGTAATTTCTGGCCATAGAGATAAAGATGAAAATGTTCTATTGCTTTTACTATTGCTAAGAGTTCTTTTCGTGTTACACAATAATTTCGATTGTGTTACACAATAATTTAGATAGAATTTTGCTAACATATGCAGCAACTTTTCCTTGTTCGTCTTATTATGAAAGTACAGGACCAACTCCTGTGTTACTTGCGTCAGTATCTACTATGAACTATTTCCCAGTTTGTGGATATGCTAACACTGGTGCTGTGGAAAGAGCCTGTTTCAGCTATTGGAAGGCTACTTCACATTCGGTGGTCCTCCTCTGTTAGACGATGTAATGGCCTTGCCATGTTGGAGAAATCCATGACAAATTTATAGTAGGTGCAAACCAATAAAACTACGAAGTTGATGAACATCTTGTGGTGGAGGCCAGTCTCTTACAGCTTCTATCTTACTAGGATCAGTCTTAATTCCTGATGTACTGATGACATGACCAAGGTAATGAACTTCTTGCTGGAACAGTTTACACTTAGCTGGACCCAATTTTACCTTGGCTGTCCTAAGTTTTTCAAACACTTACGAAGATTTCTAAATGTGTTTCAAAAGTCTTTCCAAGAACGATGATGTCGTCCAAGTAAACTAGGCAAACCTCCAAAGACAAACCTTTGAGTGCTGACTCCATTTGCGTTCAAATGTTGCAGGTGCATTGCAACCATTTCCTGTATTGTCCATTTCCTGTAGTGAAAGCTGTTTTCTCACGGTCTTCAGGATGTATACCAACTTGACAATAACCGCTCTTCAAGTCTAATATCGAGAACCATTTTGAGTCAGATAGAGTGTCAGTGTATCATCAATCCTGGGTAAAGGAAAGCAGTCTTTCTTTGTTATATCATTCAATCTGCGGTAATCCACACAAAATCGGGTAGATCCTTTCTCTTGACAAGAACCACTGGTGATGTCCAGGGACTCTGTGATGGTTCTATACTGTCTTGAGCTTCCATGTCTCTTATGAATTGTTCTTTCTCCCGTTTTGCCAATGGAAGCCTTCTTGCTGGTAGATGGACTGGAGGAGAATCATCAGTGTTGATCTTATATTCTGTCAGGTTAGTACGGCCATAGTCATTTGATGTAGCAGAAAAAATGTTGGAAAACTCAGCTCTCAGCCTTAGCATCTTGATCTTCAGTTAATATTCTTGTTTCTCTCCATAAGTCAGAAAGATGAAATAGGATGTCTGTATGGTGTTGGTTTGAGTCAGTAACTTCTATTGTGTTTATACTTGTTACCCAAGTAACAGGTTCACATATTGCTAATTTTTCACCCTTTTTCAATATTTCTCAATATTTTATTGGATTTGTTACAGTTCATCACTCTGATAGGAATCTGTTCTTTATCTACACCAACTAAAGTCCTTGCAACCAGGATACCATGAGCCAAAATCCTTTACCAGGAGCATCAGTGATTGCCAATCGGGGGGCTCCAGAAGTCTCCGCCCATTGTCCACGGACTATAATTTCACTTTGTGCTGGGATTTCTGTGTCTTCCGTTACTAATACTGTGGTTACACTTGATAAAGAATCAGATGCTCAGCTAAGCAGAGGGATCTCTTCTGTCTTATAGATGAGTAGGCTGTCACTGGGTGTAATGCTGAATCCATGTTTCTTTAGGAAATCAAGGCCTAATATGCATTCATCGTAAATGTTGGCGATGTAAACAGGATGGCGTACCAGACAGCTACCAACTCTGATGTTGAGTTCTATCTTTCCATCAATTTTAGCACGACCTCCAGTGACTGTAGGGTTATATTAGACTGTCTAGTATTTCAGTTTGGGTGAGGTATTATCTTCTTTATTATGTATGTTCTGAGTAAAGTTACATTTGCACCAGTGTCTGCTATCATACGACAAGGCACTCCATGATTCCATCAGCTACTAATCCGTTATCTCCACCATGCAGTGCTGAAACGTGTGCTTCTTCCCTTGCGGTCAATCAATCAACAGCCAACCTGTGCCCTTCCCGCTGCTTTTGCTACTTCTGTTGTCTGTTAGACGTGCTTGAACTTTGCACCCACCATTTTTTCCAGTTGTCTCGAATATGTCCAGTCTTGCCATAGTTCTAACACTATGTTTGTAGAAGTCCTTGGAGAGGAACCTTTAATCTCTTTCAAAACGGATAGTATGGCTTTGGTTAGTTCTTGCATCTCACTATCCTTTTCTACAGTTTCTTCTGCATTCACACATCTCACTGTGCGTTTGTTCGCTCAGGAGGAAAGCCTGGAGCACTCGTACTTCATACTACAGCTGACTTTAAAGTTTCACCTTCCAACATCCTCAGAGATTGTTGAGTGTCAGGGCTTTCTCAGCAATAGCATCAATAAATTGTAATTGAGCTAAGTTATCTTGGATTTCTGGTGGACAGTTACTATAAGCCAATCTAACTAGACGCTTGATATCACTAGCAAGTTCTTGCAAAGTTTCACCACTCTTCTGCGTATGATGTTTAAATTGAGTTATATAGTATTGTTTTAAATAACTATCACCAAACCTGAGTTCTAATGCAGAACGCAGACTTTGAAAACCAAGTCTTTTTTTTCTTCTGGAACAGACTAAAATTTCTGCAGCAGAATTTCTTTAGGAAGCTGAAAGAAAACTGGTCTGAAATTCATTCCACTCATTAGCTCTAACGATAACTTCAAACTGTGTTTTAAATACTGTCGAAGATGATTGATCATATGTAGAAGGTTTAATTGTATTTCTAACGATATGTGTAAAAACATTATTGTCACTGAAATTACCATTGTCACAAGAAGGTAACATTTCATTTCTTAAAATCTGAAACTGGCGTTCACAATTAGTTTTACGCTTCAATTTGATGTTTATAATCTAAATTAACACTACCAAGTTTTGTGTTAAAATCACAAATGATTTCATTTACATTGCATCTTTGATTTCAACCTTTAGATTCGGGGGTTCGAGAACATGGGGTACGCTGTAAAATTTTTGGGGGTACGCCTTGAGAGCTCAAAGGTCGGTAGATATAGTAACAAAGTAAAAATAGCCATAGATAAAACTATATTTATAGTGTATAACAATCTATACAAGGGGTACGCCAGTTACATACACATTTCCAGGGGGTACGTGAAGCATAAAAGGTTGAGAACCACTGCTTTAGACTATCACATTGTTGAGATCGGTTTTAATGCACTGATCAGTGATTTCACTGATTTTTTTATTCAGATCATTATTCTGATCAGTAATATTAGTAATTTGAGAAGCCAATTCGTTATTTTGTGTAACCATTTTGGCTTTCAAGTCATTATTTTGTGTAGCAGGGTCACTAATTTTGCAACTTTGGGCAGCTATTTCGCCTTTTATATCAGTCATCAGTTTTACTAACTCATCCATATTTCTAGTTAAAGGCATTCAAAATAATAATATCCCACTCATGGCACCAATTTGTTACGAATTAAAATAAATGAGCCCTGAGCATGAGTTCAAGTAAATATTTTTACAATGATAATTACAAAACAATGCAATTTATTACAAAAGCATGGATGAAATTATAAACAAAGTAAATATTAGCGTACATAAAGTAATAATCTATTCTTACAGAACAGTTAAGATTAGCTCTGTCTATTTGATTAACGTTTACCTCTTCATTTTTAATGTTAATATCCCTTTTATATCTTTCACATCAGGCGTAAACCATTTAATTTTTTTTGTTAATTCATTAGTAGGTTTTACAATAATAAAACACCTGCACACTCACCATATAAAATACTTCTTTTTTAAACACATATCTTATACAGACTGAGTCTATGCCCCCTCTCAGATGTCCACAACTCCAATATCACCGTGGGGCGGGGGTGGCTCAGTCGGTAGCGCGACAGGCTCGTAATCTGCAGTTCCCAGGTTCGAGTCCCAGCTGGGTCAGCGTTGAGATTTATCTCCGCAAAATTCCCTGCCCACGGTCAGTAGGGGACACCGATGGGCTTGGAAAGACCGCCGTCCGTCGGATGGGACGTGAAGCCGTGGTCCCGTGTGCGGGAGAGCCATACCCTGTGCACGTTAAAGAACATGCTGGATGGCCTTGACGGGAGGCTACTATCTGTCTCCCAACAGCTGTTCCAGTGGGTCCCATCCCCCAACCTTCTCTGAGCCTTCGGGGTCCCTGTGACCTGGCCATTTAGCCCATGGTGTGCAAAAAAGTGCCGCTCAGAGGTAAAACAACCCAACATAATATCACCGTTCTTTCTTATTTTTCAGTTGGGCAATTCGTTCCAATTCGTCGGTTACGTAATTCTCACGCAGAAGCATGCGCGAGCGTGATACACCTTTATCATAAATTCACTGTAGCACGTTCATCTGTCGTAACAATATATATAATAATTACATATATTATACATACATTTATGATTAATTTTGCCTTCAAGACAAAATGCTTTTGTCCTTTTTACTATATACTGATAATACAAGTTTATTTAAATTAATGACATAATGGTGCTTTTGGACAGTTTCGTCTTAAATATTCGAAATTGAATTTGGGCTAAATTAAATGTGAATCAAATTAAATCTCTGTTAATTGTACTTAATTTTGATATGGTCAAACTCAAATCTATAGAATACAAACATTTGTTAATTTCTCACCAAACTAGAATTCTGATGTTCCCAGACTCGAGTCAACTGTGCCAGCATCTGTTTCCGTTAACTGCCCTTTGTGAGAAAGGGGACCTTTGGATAGGTAAATGCCGCCTTCTGCTGGATGAGATGTTAAGCCGAGTTCTGTGCGCAGGCGAACCCGATCCTGTATACATTGAACGACATATTGGATGATCTTAACGGGAGATTGCATCTATCTTCTCACACACTGGATTCTCCTACTCAACTCTTAGCTCTTGGGTGCCCTTGTGACGTGGACTTTTAGCCTATTGGTATGCACAAAAATGCTGCTCAGAGGTAAGACGATCTAAATCTGCCATAGCAGTGACGAAATAATTTCGCATTTTTCATATATGTATGTTTCAGCACTAAAAGGAGAAATTATATTGTATTCTTAACAGTTCCATTTTTAAAACGCACACCCAATGACAGATAGAAAATAACAAGACTAAAATTTAGAAATCTTTCATATACAGTCAGTAAAGTGGCCAAAAAATTTGGAAGTTGTTTCTTAAACTGTCAATATTTTTTGTACACTAGTTAATGAAGAAACAAATCCCCCTTAAACTCGAGGGGGGGGGGGGCTCGGTAGCACACCAGGCTCGTAATCTGCAGTTCCCAGGTTCGAGTCCTAGCTGGGTCAGTATTGAGATTTATCTCTACAAAACTCCGTACTCTCTCCACAATCAGTAGGGTTCATGATGAGTTTGGAAAGCTGCCATCCATCAGATGGGCTGTTAAGCCGTGGCACCGTGCACGTTAAAGAACACACTGTATGGCCTTGATGGAAGGCTACCATCCTGTCTCCCAACAGCTGTTTCAGTGGGTCCTCTCCCTCAACTTTTGAGCCTTCGAAGTCCTTGTTACCTGGCCATTTAGCCAATTGTGTGCAAAAAAAAAAGCCACTCAGAGGTAAAATAACCCAACGTCCTTAATCTGTTGCTTCCTACAGCTATCTCACAAGAGTCTGCCAGTATAATATGCAAAGAGAAGGTTTGCGAGACATCAGCAGAATGGAAACATTCATGCATTTTATCCGGGTTTGAACCCAGGTTTCTAGGAATAGTAGCCGAAAAGGTTAACCCTCGTCTATCGAACGCCGACGAACAGACCCAGTCGGCTGGCCATAACTGAGTTTGACAAAGGCCAAATTTTAAAGTCCGCTGCTTTTCCAGTCTGAAGAGCAAGAATAACACTGATTAACAGAGCTCAGTATCAGGTGTTATTTATACCGTTTCATGACTTTCACACACACCGTCGTTACCTGCAGTTGCTTCGATTTGCATAAAGACGTGCTGGTCATAATGTTTTGGCTCTTCGGCGTGTATATAATACCAGGTCCTGTTCTAGAAAAGAAAATGGGCAAGCGACGTAATCAATTTCCATCGCAGTGTAACATTTCCCTTTAGTTTTAGAAGTATCTAAAAAATTACTTGAAAATATACATCAAACATGTACTAGTTTAATATTATTTTTGGACTTCATTTCCCTTACTAGCATTCTCGGGGGGGGGGGGGGGGGGGGGCTTGGCTTCCCCTTAGATCCAGCCCTATACAATACTAATATTTGATTAAAAAAAGTATAAAATTACGTTCACTCAACAATTCTAAAACAGCTACCGGAATGGCCAGAGGGCTTCAAGAGTCTGTTAATACAAATGTATATTTTTTAAATTAGATATGTGTGTGCATTTATTTAAAAATAACTCAAAACATCACATAAGAGTAACAGGACTGCGTTGCCAATTAGGGGTTTTAGATATAAAGTCCTGGATTTTTTTCCCCAGGGGACTCTAAAGGACATCTTATTTTTCGCAGCAAAGTGAAACACAAATCGTGGCGAACAACTGGATTAGGGACCAAATGTTATCCTAAAAGAGTATCTGTATGGGAGTAGTAGGAAACTTGAAGTTCTGGACCCATGGGAGACGAGGGGAAATTTATGCGAAATAACGGTCTATGAGAAACTGAAAAAAAGAGTGAAAAGTTGGATTTTGGTGAGAAAATGTTGCAGTTATCATACACGTCATTGAATTATTGGGCTGTTGGAGTGCAAAAACAAGAAATTGAATTGTAATTTTTTTATACTAATTTAGAAAACTGTCTCGTTTTTTCAAAATCAACAGGTAAAATGATATTTTGGAGCAGGGACGCGCTAAGCGGGTGGCGGCCAAACTTTCGGGCGGATGAATGGTCGAAAAAAATCCTTTAAGCTCTAAAAAAAAATCCCCAAGATTTTACCAACTCGTCAGAATTTTAACAAAAAATTCCCAATTTTGACAACTTACTTGAATTTTACAAAGCCTTCGAATTTTGCCAACTCTCCTTAATTTTCCAAAAACCGTCCCAATTTTGACACCTCGCCAGTATTTTACCAAGTGGCCTCGATTTTGGCACCTCACCATATTTATATAAAACAAAATTTTTACATCTCACCTGAATTTTACCAAGTGGCTTCGAATTTTGTCAACTTCTCTAGATTTGGTCAAATTGATTCGATTTCGGCATTTTACCAAGTCACTTCGAATTTTGCCAACTCTGAATTACTTTGAGGGGAGCCTCCCCATAGCTACATCCCGGAATAGAGATAAGGTTTACCATAATCGTAGGAAGCCAAATACAGATATTTTTGACACGAGAGGTGGAGCTGTATAAACAGGTGTATTGGGTAATATTTAGAAACGGGGGGTATTTATAGGAAGAAAAATACAATTTCATATAATTCCTGGACTTACAAGATAAAGTGATCAGGTGAAAGAAATGTAGAGTAAATGCATTTTAATATTAAATAATCTGAAAATTCAGGTTTTCAATGTTTATGATTTTGTTTAATTTAGTATAAACCTGATAGGCAAGGAAATATATGTATATTTTCGAAACATCCATGGTTATATTACCTGAGTTTTATCAATACTTGGTCAATTTTTTCTGTAAGCCCACAAATTAAAAATGTCTGCATAACTTGAAAGGGTATTAATGTTTACTTCTAAAATGGAATATAAAATAATAACAGAAAAACATAATTTTTATATATGCCACAATCCAAACGTATACAATATGCATGGATAAATCTAAAATATGAATAATTCTGGAGATGTAAACATGTTAGTCAAAATCAATAATTCAATAAAACGTTGATAATTGTTATTTCTATTACCCTGTGATTTACGATACAATTCATATTTTTCTCATCGTATTGGTTTCTTGCAACAATGGAGCATTGCCTTTGATTTTATTATAAAATAAATTAGAGCGCGACCCATCCAAGCGCAATTGTGTCCGAGACTAGCCAAATAAAAACTGCGCTGTTTAAGAAAAAGTTATTAAAATTAAAGTTTGGAAATATATATACAAATAT
Source organism: Ryuthela nishihirai (assembly GCA_038380435.1). Lineage (NCBI taxonomy): Eukaryota > Metazoa > Arthropoda > Arachnida > Araneae > Heptathelidae > Ryuthela > Ryuthela nishihirai. The sequence goes on from JAWZYU010000031.1 coordinate 49,186,017, forward strand.
TTTTTAGTAAATATACGGAATAGCTAAACTTTTTTTTTCAAATGCTAACATTTTCCAATTTACGGACATCCTTGTGGAATACGCATACTGTCCGTAGAAAATACGGACGTATGGTAACGTTATATATATAGATCATGTAGCTTAAATACTAAAATCAGTTATTAAGTTCTTGATTTTAAGAGGTTTTTTTTTAATTTAGAAATTTAAAAAATAATTTATTAATATGCTTGTGTACATTCCTATTCTATACAACATACCCTTCCCGTATGGGTGGAGCTGGCAAAACAATGTTTGATATGTTGCAAAAATTTATTTGAGAATTAATAAAACAGAATAAATAAATACCCCCTCAAGCAGCTGCTTAATGATGAAAAAATAGCACATACTGCGAATAAATATTTTGGAAATTTTAGTTTTGCTTTTAAAAAATTTGTACGTTTTTTAAAATTTTAATTTACCTTTTCCAACATTTTACTGTTTTTTCATTTTATGAGTAATTACAAACAAAATTGTAGTACTCGGAGTATTTAGAACAAAATTTAAAATGAGTATTATATACATTTGTCCTAGATTTTGCAATCAATTGAATGGTGAAACAAGAACACTGAGGAATTTAGTAACTTTCAAAACAATTTTTTGAATCGGTTGTATAATAGAGGTGACCCTCATACATTTTTTTAACTGAGCTTTCTTGTGACAAAATTCTGATAATTTTGTTTATGTACATCCGTAAACAAAGTTCTTTAGCGAATGGAAATTGATTTTGTTCTATTCAGAAATTGATTTCAATAACTTTATTCATTAAAAAGAAACATTGTAGGTTTATGCAAATTTCATCGTTAATGGATTCTGGAAAGAAGTATTGCAATTTACGAATGGAAAAAAATATATTTAACAGGTTAAATAAAATGAATTATGGAAATGCATAAATAGAAAATTTAATATGTATTTATATAAATTTCATATTCTAGAAAGCGAACAAAAGCAATTATGAACAAAAATGAATATCTGTTCTTCGTAGTGAATTTTATAAAACCCATATACGTATTTAATATTAACACGAAATTTCATTAAAAAACACGAGGTGTGTCCGTAAGTAATGGCCTATACTGATGGTGCAACATTTTACTAAAATGTTGAAGAAACTGAATATTGATTATTTTGAATCCTACCCCATGAATGTTGAAGCCCCAGACAAGTGTCTCATGCTCTTATGTGGTAATCCTCCACTGGTTGAGTTGTTTTACCTCTGAGCTGCACTTTTATGAACACAATGGACTAAATGGTTAGGTCACGAGGACCCCGAGAGGTTGGGGAGGTTGATCCACTCGACAGGCTGTTAGTAGACAGATGGAAGCCTCCTCATCGAATTGTGTTTAACGTTTAGGTGGGATGGTACTCTTGAACAGGGCTCCACAGCTTAACGCTCCACGTGATTGCAGATTAGGAGCCTGGCCCTCTACCGATTTTATGAGAGATAATTATGACAAAAGTAGTATCTAGAGTATTTATATTAAATAAAATAATATATTCTTTTATTGAAATCACATTACTTTAATAATAGGGGCGGGGGTGGCTCAGTCGGTAGCGCGCCAGGCTCGTAATCTGTAGTTCCCAGGTTCGAGTCCCAACTGGGTCAGCGTTGAGATTTATCTCCGCAAAATTCCCCGCCCTGCCCACGGTCAGTAGGGGACACCGATGGGCTTGGAAAGGCCGCCGTCCGTCGGATGGGACGTTAAGCCGTGGCCCCGTGTGCGGGAGATCCATACCCTGTGCACGTTAAAGAACACGCTGGATGGCCTTGACGGGAGGCTACCATCTGTCTCCCAACAGCTGTTCCAGTGGGTCCCCTCCCCCAACCTTCTCTGAGCCTTCGGGGTTCATGTGACCTGGCCATTTAGCCCATGGTGTGAAAAAAAGTGCCGCTCAGAGAGGTAAAACAACCCAACTTTAATAATAATAACTTGAAACAAAAGTCGGATATGCGTTTATGATTCTCTTACATTACAGATATTTATCCTGTTTTGATAAATAAAACAAGGTAATATTTTCACTTTGTCGTCTGTCTCTCCTTCTATAGATTGAATTTTTTTGCTTTTAGAGATAAATCGAAAAATCTATTTAGATTAGATAGGTATGGACAGCTCGGACTGGCAGGAGGTTGTCATTAACCCAAAAGACATGTGAAATAGGGTGGCAACCTTTCAGTTGTGGTAGCTCTATATCTTGAAGTTAAAGAGTCAACGTTTTACAGGAGAAATCATTCTGCAACTGGAACTATAAAGGCAGCATAAAGGCTATATCTATGCTATCATTACGGTGACCATTCGTGCTACAATTTAAAGCACAATCCTATAGTGAGCGTTGTCCTATATAATTTATAATTATAAAATAGGTAAGGTAAATAGTATTTTCAACGTCATTTAATAATTTAATTCTTTGCTCATGCATAATTGATTTATTGCTGGTGAGTAGTAGCATAAATGAGAGTTCTGGGCCAGTAAATGGGACCACAGAATTCTATAAAAATCCATGAGAAAAGTTATGGGGGATGAGGTAAAAAGTATGTTTCTTGTAGTTTTTTGTGAAAATATGTGAAATTTAGAAAAAACCGGGGTGTTTTTTAGCATGTGAAAAGCTAAGTTTTTTTTTAAAGATGAGGTTTAAACTAATTTGTGAATTAGTTTAAATGGATTTGTTTGAAATAAGGTGTGTGTATATGAGATAAAAAATGATGTGGTTTGTTGAGTTATCGTACACGTACTGGATTATTCGGTTGTAAAAGCCATGTAAATCGGTGTTTCTTGTGGTTTTTTCTGAAAATGTGTGAAAATCAGAAAAAAAAAACGGGTGTTTCATGTGAAAAAAAGTAATTTAAATTTTTTGGGAGACGAGATTTAAACTAATTCGTTTAACTATTTTTCAGAAAAAATGAGGTGTTTGTGAAAGAGATAAAAAACGATGTGGTTTGTTGAGTTATCATACACCCCACTGGATTATTCGGTCGTAAAAAGCCAGGTAAATCGGAGAATTTGACAAAGTCAGACAGTTTTGAGAAATTTGTTTGAAACACATCACAAAATCAATAGGTAAAATGACGTTTTCGGGGGTTTTGATGAAAAGATAGACTTTGAATATCTGTGAATGTATGAAGAGAGGGTACTAGATGAAAAAAAACTATTTGAAGTGAAAAGTGATTTAGGGTAATTTTTTAAACAATTAGAAAGAATTTGAAGTGAAAAGTGATGTAGGTTAGAATAATTTTGAGAATGTATGAAGTTTGTAAAGAGAGGAGTTTTATGTTATCGTGCTAAACGGAAATCAATCTCCTCAAAAGAACAACGGGCTCGAGATTTAATTTCATTGAACTAAATCCCTTATTCACTGAACCTCAGAATTAAAAGTGAAGCTGAAAAAGTACTGGTTCAGAAACATACATATTTTTTTTAAATGTGCAAATAGATGTAGATTTCGAAATGATTGTATATAAATATTTTTTTTTATCCAACAACTAAAAGTTTTCCTTCTAGTGGTTGTAAAGTTGCTTTTCGTTCTAAGACCATTATGCAATATACGTGATATAATTCATTTGGCGGTCTATTTAACTTAAATCGTATTTCGATGTCAGCAGTTGCTGATAATTCATATAGATGTGATTCATATTTGCTGACATCGAAGTGGAATATCGGATACAGTTTCATAAAATCTTGGTAACTGACTTGTGCACCCAAATTGATATTCATATTTTTTGCAGCCAAAAAGCTGTTGTAATCTCGCACATAGTCTAAAGTGTTGAGTTCAAAGTTGCACTCGAATTCTTGTTCGGGAAACTGTTTGCTATTCACTCTGATTTGAATCCGTTCTAGTAGCATGTGATCAAACACCATATTGTTTCTGGTTCGATTATTAATTCGGTTAGACTTTTGTAAAACGACATAAAGATGGACAGGCTTATTTTGAGTTGTAGTAACCTGCCAACTGACATGAGAGTCAATTCGAGTATCAGATTTGTACAATTTGCACGATTCCCAAAAAAATTCATGTGGATTGCCGCTTGCTAACTGAGATTCTAGTTTTGCAAGTACTTGTAGTGATGGCTCCACTTTTGTAATAAACCAAGATACGTGAGATATTTCAAATTTATACAACGTAGCCCCAACTCTCTGAATAATGTCTTTGTCATCCTTTTTTTCTAGTTTTATGGTATGTTTTACACCGCAAAACACTTTATCCACGTCTTGGCAGAATCCAAATAGCCGATTCAGTGATAAGAATAAACTTACATTTTGACTATTCTTTGTAATTTCATATCTGTCCGAGAATCCTTGATTGAATTCAGGATTTTTTTTCAGCGCTTGTGCAAAATCCTTTATTTTATTATTCGTGTCCAGTTTATCTTCGCCTACGTCGTACAAATACTTTTCATTTTCGAACTGTCTGCGGTATCTTTGAATCACATCATACTTGTGGCAGCACTGTGTGAAAAGTCTTCAGTAAAATCAATTAAATTGTGAATCGTGGTCGTCACCAATGAATTACCCGATCATACATACATACAAATATTTGACTTTAGCTAGACAAACTGCTGAGATATTTAATGATTTGTCGCTTGTGCAAAGTTGTTCTAAATAGTTTATTACTCTTAATTTTACTACAAAGGGTTTCAGACCATCGGATTTCACAGAAATTGAGTCAAGACCACTTAAATTTGAATCCCTATGGCTCCTCTTCCAATTGAGAGTGATAATAAACACTGAATTTTAGCATTTCTAAAGAATTACAAATTGGTACAGTTTTCAAAATGTTTTATTAGTACTTAATTTTTTTTACATTTCTTTTCAGTTCAAAGTTTTGTAAATGGTATTGCCTGCTTTACCATACACATCTGAGATTCTATAATTTCCAAAAGCATAAGTATGAATTCCATTGATATGTCGTTTTGTGTATTCTTGGGATTAAGCAATTTTTTTAATTTGGTATACCTGTATATCATGTTGTTCCGATCGAAAAAAAATTGTACCAAGAACGCTATGCATGGATGTGCAAATGGCATCGCATCGTCTTCAACGAGACAAATCCCACTTCCGTATGCAGCACCATGATGGACAAATCCGTACCTGGCAGTACTGCGGCAACAGGATCAGTGAGACATGCATGATAAGTGCCATACATGTCCGGCCTCTGGTGTTATGGTATGGGGTGCCATTGGACTCACGCGAGCACCTCACACGCATTACCAGTACTTTGAACAGTCAGCGTTACATCACTGAGGTGTTGGAGACTGTGGTCGTATTTTATCTCCAGGAGCTCTCTGGTGCCATTTACCAACAGGACAATGCCCGACCACATCGTACAACAATTCATGGATAGCCACCATGTGACACTTCTGCCATGATCTCACGATGACTAACACCAGACACCAGCAGCTGCTACAACAGATGAACTTTGGCTACGTATCAAAGCTACATGGACCGACATTCCCCAAACACACATCCAACGTCTCATCCTCTCAATGTAACCTTGTAGCAACGGTTACACAAGATACTGATTTCTTTATATTCCACAAGTCTAACAGAGTTGTATTTGTAATCATTTAATCCTTGCAATATAAGCTTTGTATTCACTAAATATGGCTTTGATATCTCTTGTCTTTCCTGGTGTTGCATTTTTAATGATCAGCAGTGTATCTCGCATTTTGCCTCCACTATTCTCCCCTGCTTCCCTGATAAAGAAAAAAAGGGGGACGGGTTTTCGTGGGGTTAGACTTTAACAAGTCATATCTCAAAGCTTGTGACGTCTCTAATGTAATGGGCTACCTCAAACATTACTCCAAAATGGGGGAAAATATGCTCGATGTTTGCGAGTCCTATATCAAATGAAAGTTTTTGAAGGTAGGTGCTTTTAGTGACAACAAAAAAAATATAAATTAAAAAATTAAAAAAATGTATCTTCCTATAGGGTCCTCCTCCTCCTCATCATCCTCAAGCAGCTATGGGCTACGGAGGTCCAACCAGACCGTGCAGTTTAATTCTCCAAGCATATCTGTCCTGAGCTTACATCTGCTGCATCCGGCCACTGCATACCAATTCTAACAAGGTCCTGTTTGACATTGTCTGCCCACCGCATCCTAGGTCTCCCCTGACTTCTGAGGCCTCTAGGCACACTGTTCATAACCTTATTCGCCAATCTATAATTATCCATACGGGCAACATGGCCAAACCAACGGAGTCTCTCTCTGCACAATATGCTGCTTAAAGGAGGTTGCAAACTCTTTGCCTAACCTCATCATTAGCTACAAAGTTAAACCACCTAATACCCAAGATACTGCGTAAGCATCTAGAATCAAAAGCATCTAGTTTCCTGTTATCTTGTTTACATAGCGTCCAAGGTTCACTACCATAACTAACCCTAGAAAGAACCAAACTATTATACAGTCTAATTTTAGTCTTTAGGTGTATACGCCTATTTCTCCACAATCTCCATAGATTCTTAATTGTCTATAGGGTCCTAAAAAGTAGAAAATAAATCTTAAGCATATCGATGGTGCAATCAGTCTGATTTCGTTTTCACTTCAAAGGAAGATAAGGTACCGATTTACCTACTCGACAAGATTGCCGTGCCCTATCTCCTTTGAAGTGAATGCGAATTCAGTGACTGATTGCACTATCGATATGCTTTAGGTTTATTTTCCACTTTTTTAGGGCCCATATAGGAAGATAGGTTTTTTTTAATTTATTTATATTTTTTTTCTGCCCTTTAAAATTTCTATATTTTTGATGCGAAATAAAAATTGCTCTTCCACTAATTTTCATAAATTTATCTTATTATTGTTGATAAGATTGTGGAATTATAAACTATTATATTTATTACATTACATTATACCCCTTCAAGCAGCTGCTTGCCACAGAGGTCTGACAGGAGCCTGTCAGTTTATATGCCACAGTAGAAGGTCTGAGAGGATGGCAGGACCTCAGCAGAAAAACGACACATACATCCATGCCTTACCCGGGGCTCGAACCCAGGTCCCGTAGATCAGTAGCCAAGCGGGCTAACCACTCGGCCACGTCAATAAGGATAATATATTTCCCTCCAAAAATATGATCACCGTAGCTGTCATAAAAAATATTTTTGATCCTTTGGTTGTCCGTTAAAGAACCATATCTATTGGAGACTGGAGTTTTTTTTTAGGACTTTGGAGACGAGTTTTTTTGTTCCATTTACTGAGCTTCACTAGTTTTTTGTTTTTCACAGTCTTTCATAAATCAACGTTTGGAAATATTAACGCTTTTTTTTTTATGAAGAATTTTTCTTGCATTCACATGGCCAAAAGTAATCCAGAATGGCCAAATAATGCCCATTGGCCATAAGTATTAAAATATACCAAATCAAAACTCCTCTTAGTGAATCCGTTTTTCTAACTCGGGGACAGTAGGAGATCGTAGCAAATTTCATACCTTCGAAATTGTAGGATGGCAAAAGCTAAGATTAAAATTTAATACCTTTTTGTGGAAAATGATTCATTTTCATCTTTATAATAATAAAATAAATACCCCCTCAAGCAGCTGCTTGCCACAGAGGTCTGACAGGAGCCTGTCAGTTTATATGCCACAGTAGGAGATCTGTGAGGATGGCAGGACCTCAGCAGAAAAACGACACACACATCCATGCCTAATTCCGGGGCTCGAACCCAGGTTCCTTAGATCAGTAGCCAAGCGTGCTAACCACTCGGCTTTACTAGAATTAAAAAAAAATGGTCTTTTATTTTTTGCTTCCGTTGCAATTTTTTTATTTTATCCTCCCCTAAAACGTTTCTCGCTATATGCCTGGTTCTAATTTTTACCCTTTGTGTACCAGGTAGGGAACAAACCCGAAGCATCAGTTTTTTTTTTACGAACTTGGTTCGTCCACTGAGTTTGATCTTGTTTTATTTAAATATTGTGATTCAATTCTTTCTGGGTAAAACATCGTGTTGAAGTTGAAAAAAAAAACATCTGAAAATAGCTATTTCCATACTCCCCCGTGGCCGAGTGGTTAGCGCGCTTAGCTACTGATCAACGGGACCTGGGTTAGACCCCTAGGTAAGGCATGGATGTTTGTGTTGTTTTTCTACTGAGGTCCCGCCATCTTCACAGACCTTCTACTTTGGCATATTAAATACTAGAGATAGCTCTATGATATGACCCGTTTTCTCAAAGGTCTCGTCGAGACGCATCCGATTCCGAACCCGGATTCGACCCAGAACCTCCGGTTTTCGAGATTTTAACGTTTTAAAATTCATTTTAAACTTTTTAAATATTAAATTTAGAGCCTCGTCCTCGATATGGGAGTGAAGTAATTTGACGTCATGCCGAATCACGTGGTCCGAACCAGCTATCTGTAACGGTTCGAGCGTTATAAGAATTTTTCGCTAGGCCTAATCTCCATAGGATAACATTAGCTTTTCGATCGAGCTGTTCCCTATACTTTAATATTAGTGAAATATCGATTTTGCACACGGCCCTCTTTATAACCCTTTACCCATAATTCAAAGGGTGACGAATCTCATTTGACCGCGAACGTCATTCATCAGGTTTCCTGTTTCACTTTGAAACGTTGTTCTCCCTCGGTTTCTAAAAAAATTTGAGGTGGTTTCCTTAATGTAATTTCTATGAGGACTTTGAATGCCTTTAAAAAAAGAACTACTGGACCGATCTGTCTGAAATTTGCTATATAATTAGATCTCGATGACCTCTAACGGTCTCGATGACCCCCATCTATTTTTAATTTTTAAAATTTTTTTTCTATAGAGTTTTAAGAATGAAGAATTGTTCTTATACAGAAAGATTTTTAAAACTGAAGATTCTTTACAGGGTTTAAAAAGAGCGATTAGAAATATATATATATAGTAGAAGATTAGGCTTAGTGAAAATGAAATCTAATAAAAAAGTGGTTTCACTTAATTGAAATTATTTAAAAAGTATATCTATGCTTTGCGGAACTGTTCATAAAAAAAAAGAAATAGTCGAAAGAATTATAAAAAACGCCGTAGAATTGTTTAAAAGCGGTCTAATCGTACTTACATTGATATGTCCCTGTAGGCATCCATCTTGTTCATGATATGCAGATTGCCACATCCGTATAACCGCAGAATAAAAAAAGTCAATAAATAAATTATTAATTCATTCATTTCGTGGCTAGAGTGAAGGACAATTCGCCCTGGATTACCCATAGGATAGCATAGCTCGAGTTCAAAAGACAAGCTCCGTAGAGAAAAGCCGTATACAAAAGTATTAGCTATGTTAAGCTTACGGAGTATATATTAGGATAATTATATCCTGATGTCATCCTTAAGCTTTACTCTGATGGGTTGTAATAAATTATGATAATTAGGTCTGTTCTGTTATTGGCAGATTGTTAATCACGTGATAAGGCTGTCCCTATATCGCAAGTACTGGATAACGTCATCGGTATGCGCAGATTGAATGTGCCGTAAAATATATGAAAAATTTCAATTCGAAGTCACGTGACTTTTCAGAATCTGTTTTTTCACCTTTGCTCTCTTCCTATTGGACATGAGATTTTGAAACTTTGTGGTCACTTTCGGGCCCCCTTTCCATACTATCCCACCGCTAGGGGGCGCTGTTCTTACTGGAAGGGTGTGCTTTTTGCTTCCAAAGTGGATCACTACGGCGCCGTTTTTTAGGAAATTGGGGACTGACCCTTGCGGTCAGTCCCCAAAGTCATAACAAACCATGTATTTTTTTACCTATGTTTTTTGCGCGGAAAACACCGCTAAAATAGCAATTTTCACATGTAAATCGATTTTTTTGAAAATTCTATGATGTGAAAATGTTTTAAAGGCATAGAACATTTTATATTACGCCTTCATGGAAAATATTAATCAGATTGTCAGTCAGACTGTAAAATTGAAAAGTTGTTAGCACAGGAGTAGCTTTTAGCTCTGTTTTAGATGTTTAAAACAGCATTGAAACTCATTTTTTGGAGAATCATTCGATATTTTCGGAATTCTATGCACCTAAAGTATACTTCACTCATAGAATCTCATTATATAATACTAGTTGATGAATATAAAGCATTAGGTTGTGAATCTGACTGTAAATTCAAAAGTGATTACACACCACATATAGTTTTCGTATATTTTATGCGCGGAAAACAGCGCTAAAAGAGCTATTTGGATACATAAATCGGTTTTTTTCAAAATTCTCTGCTGTTAAAATATTTTTAAGGCATAGAATATTATTTTATATTTCGCCTGGAATTATGATGGTTTATTACTGATGGTTTGTTTCCAAATAAACCATCAGATTGTCACTCAAACTGTAAATTCAAGTGTTGTTAGCACAGGAATAGCTTTAAGCTCTGTTTTAGGGGTTTAAAACGTTTAGGCACCACAGAGTCAGAGAACAAAGGAAACAGTGTATTAAGCACTTTCCCGCCCACACAATAGCGGTTTAATCGCGACAAACAGATCCTTTCTACATGTAAAAAAAATTAATTGAACACACCCTTCCAGTGGGAAAAGCGCCCCCCTAGCAGTTGAATAGTGTGGAAAAGGGTTGCCCTAAAGTGATCCTAAAGTCTGAAAACTAGGTCTCATAGAAGGAGAGCAAAAGTCAAAAAACAGATTCTGAAAATGGGCCAAAAAGAACACAAAAAGACATTTGACCCAGAAAGGTAACCTAAAGGACCCTTTCTAGTGTCCAAAGTAGAGTCACGTGAGCTAAAGATTCATACTCAAGAGATTCATCACTTGACGGATTCGTTCTCACTTGGCCTCCGCTCATCCGGGGCATTTCATGATAATTTAGTCCACTGAGTCACGTGACCCGAAGATTCATACTCAAGAGATTCACCACTTTACAGATTCGTTCTCACTTGGCCTTTGCTCATTCTGGGTGTTTTAAATAATGCGGCAGGCGGTGTAGTGAATAGCTATACATTAAGAATTCCTTAAAAATGCGATTCGGAAAAAACGGAAAAGTTCAATGTACCGGCTATTACAATTCCGTAACAGCTGATACGCCATACTTTCCTAAGGGACACACTTTGACTAGCGCCCGCCAATGTTGCCTGCGCTCGATCCCAGGCTGCCAAATGCCCAGGACCTGCGCCGGCACCTCTGGTTACTTCGGGGGCTAGCTCACTAAGTAGCATAGTGATCGTGATATATGGCCATAGCATAGTGATCGCGACTCCCCTCTACCCCCCCAAACACGATGGATTCCGCATGCTCAATGCCTTGGGGCAGAGAACAAAACGGGTTGTGGGAAAGGTTTACAATTTGCCCGAACAGGCAATTTGCTTATATAGTAGGTATTCGAAGCTCGTATAAAGTAGCGGTAGCTACTATTTTCAAAATTTCGTCGTAAATATTAAGGTATCTGGAAACGTAAAAAATCTGACCCTTGGTCAAACATGAGAGATGATCGAGTTCTAATGATTGATAAAATTTCACAAAGATCGGTCAAGTAGTTTTTTTAAAGGCATTCAAAGACGCCATAGAAATTACATTAAGGAAACCACCTCAAATTTTTTTAGAAACCGAGGGAGAACAACCTTTCAAAGTGAAACAGGAAACCTGATGAATGACGTTCGCGGACAAATGAGGTTCGTCACCCTTTGAATTATGGGTAAAGGGTTATAAAGAGGGCCGTGTGCAAAATCGATATTTTACTAATGTTAAAGTATAGGGAACAGCTCGATCGAAAAGCTAATGTTATCCTATGGAGATTAGGCCTAGCGAAAAATCGTTATAACGCTCCAACCGTTACAAATAGCGGGTTCGAATCACGTGATTCGGCATCGACGTCAAATTACTTCACTCCCATATCGAGGACGAGGCTCTGAACTCAATATTTAAAAAGTTTAAAATGAATTTTAAAACGTTAAAATCTCGAAAACCGCACGTCCTGGGTCGAATCCGGGTTCGGAATCGGATGCGTCTCGACGAGACCTTTGAGAAAGGGGTCATTTCATTGGGTTATCTCTAATATTTAAGAAGTTAGCATCAGCCAATCAGGATTCAGCGTTTCAAATTACTGGAATCCCATGGGTTGTAGGTGGTAGAGGGAGATTTAAAATTCGCGCCCTTTTTTCAATGTAAAGGAATTCCTATGATAAGAACGCACTTATAATTTTCAACGAATAAGTATAACTTCACCGTTCTCACTGGGCTTAAAAAAATAAGGGGCATGTCATGATAATTCGGAACACTGATTCCTGTCTTATTAGAAAAATGGACCGTTTAAAGTATTTAAATAGATTTAAAACTTTAAACTTCTTATACATTTTAAATAATCAATATTCCAGGTAGGTATTTCAATAATTATTTTTAACCAATCAGATTTAAAACTTAAGATGCCAACGGATTCTATTGGATGCTTATTTTCACCTCGGAAGTACTCTATTCTGCAATCTCCGACATACGAAGTACATTGCACATTACATCTGCGCATACCTATGACGTTATCCATAAGTAGCCATATAAGGACAGATAGATGACGTCATACGTAACTAGCCAATCAGCGTAGAGCTTAAGAATGACGTCCTGGTATAGTTATCCTAATATATACTCCATAAACCCTGATATCAGAATACCTATGACGTCACTCATAAATAGCCATATAAGGATATATCGATGATGTCATAAGATATGACGTGTCGACAGCATTGATTGACAGCATTGTATAGTTACCCTAATATATACATCTCCTCAGAATACCTATGCGCATCAGATCTGCGCATATCTATGACGTTATCCATAACTTGCCATTAAGGACAGGTCAATGACGTCATCGAGTTATCACGTGACATCTGATGATTGACATGTGTAGAGTTATTCTAATATATACCCCAATGCAAGATTGATGCACATACCGATGACGTTATCCAGTACTTGCCATATAAGGACAGCCTTATGACGTCACACCTAATTAACCAATCACAGGACAGCTTGATCTCGTGATTCAAATGGACCAATCATTTCAAACCTTAACAATGACATCACTATATAATTATCCTAATACATACTCCACAGACTTAAGATGGCTAATGCTTTTGTATAGGCGTAATGCTTTCCTACACGGACCTTACAAATTTTTGTTAAGTCCAGCACCACACCCCTGGGATGGGACCATGCTCTCTCTACCGAGGTCCTCAATTGAACTCTTCACATAGTTAACCTATGGGTAATCTGGGTCAAACAGTCATCAACTCTAGCCACCAGAAATAATCAATTAATTATTTATTCACTTTTTTTATTCTGCTGTTATAAGGATATGGCAATCTTTATACCATGTACAAGATGAATACCTACAGGTAGATAGCGATGTAAGTATTATTAGACCTATTTTAACTAATTTTAGAGCCTTTTCCATAAGAATTTCACTCTTTTCTTTTTTATTAACATTTAAGAAAAAGATAGACTTTTTGAATACTTTCAGTAAAGAGGAACGACTTTTTTAACATATCGGATTTTCCCTAAGCCTAATACAATGAACATAGTGAAGGTCTAAGCTTTAGCAGCCCTCCCCTTCGGTTCCCCAACAGAAGGACAGGATCAATCTTCTGTTAGGTACTAACAGCTTGCACCACGAGAAGGCGGGGTAGGACATGAGATGGCTAAAATAGGGCAAGGCCTATTAAAGTTTAGCAATCATTCGCAAGCCGGGGGTCCTAAAAAGGACCGTTTTAAGAAAACTACTAGCCACCTTTTATCTTTAACACTGATAAAATAAAACAATCTTTTCGAACTCTTTAAATTTCCATTCCATCACGAACGTGTGCAACAACAAAATAATCTGGAAATTCGGTTTCGTATCTTCTTCCTCTTCCTTGAAATCCATTGGCGAGTTCTATTCCTAAAGCTTACACGAGAGGAAGGGATTTCCTCTTCTTCCTTCACTTTGCTGGTATTTTCTGGGGTTGACAGGCACGAAAAGTACTGCTCCTCAATTTCCTTCAGCTGGCTGCTTTCTGAACTCTGACTCGTTGGGCAGGTGAAATATCTTTCTTGGACTGTAACATCTGTTGTTATACCACTGCCGGTGATTTCCTCGTGATTCCTTTTCGATTGTTCTTCTTGACATTCCTTCTGATGGTAACCGGGAACAACGAGGAATGGATGTTGCAGAGCTTCATCGGCACGAAGTCTCTCTGTTGGATCTAAACGCAGGAAACATCTCATAAACTTCTTAAACTCTTCGGCAGTCTGAGATTCCACGACAGAAGATGGATTCGCCTCCCTTAGTATTTCCAGCAAATTGTTTTCCATTATACCGCTGAGGACAGGCAAGATGTGCTCATCGAAGGTGAGTGGCTGTGGATAATGTATCAGTGTTCGTGTAAGGGCTTGGCGAGTGAATATCTGCACTAATGTTATGCCCAATGTCCACAGCTCGACAGTCACTGCTCTAATACGACCGCGCAATTTTTTTGGAAGTCAGTTCTGGAGGCTTGTGACTGAAGCCGACGCCAATCCTTTTTCTAGCAGTACTGTCGATTTCTGTCAATAGTGTGAAATCTGTTAGAATGGCACTATCAGAGGTGCCATCAATAAAGATGTTTTCTTCTTTCACATCCATGTGGCAGAAACCGCAGCCGTGGAGATAGCTGAGAGCTCTCAAAACATCCCCCACGTACTTTTTTTTTCTTAGGAAACAATTCGGATCAGTAAAAAACTCCCAATCGTGAATCGTATGGAACATGTCCCTCTTCATCAGTGGCATTAGAAATGCTCGACTCTCTCCTATCAGTGGCAAAGTATCATAGAGTGGTATGATGTTCGGATGTTTAAGATGTGGCCAGTAGAGATCCTCGCCTGGGGAAGGGCATGCCACAACTTTTACTGCAACTCGCTTCCTCTCCTTTATGTCGAGCATTTCCACAACTTCTCCAAACCCTCCTTCACCCAGGCGGCGTAAATACAAAAAGTCCAGATGACTTTTCAGAAGTTCTATAGAAGCATAAATCACTTGACGTATTTCAGCACGCATTTTAGTCGCTAGAATAGAAGATCAACCAAATAGGTTACTTACCTCTGCATGTGTTCATGAGAACTGAAATTCTTCTTCAGTTTAACCGCCAAATCGAACGATGCGTTTTGTTGCGTCTTTGATCAACGACAAGTACATTGTTTACGCTGTGATTGTTCTATCGACGTCACCTTCGATGAAAGATCGATTTAATTGGATGCATTTACTGGATGCCAGATATCGGTGGATTTATAAATTAAAAATAATGAACCAATTTTATTCAAATAAAATAAATCATTATTTAATAAGTATTTACACCAGCCGAAAAATTCTGTTTCCCGAAAGCATAAATAAAATATATTTTATTGCTAGATAATTTGAATAATGGACAGACTTTTTAAATTGTTTAACGATGTTCTTCGACAAAGAAGCATCAAGCGCAAAAAAGTTTATTTTTACGAAGTATAAAATTCAGTAGAAATATAATAAGACCAAGGGCAGTCAGGAAAAATGGACAAAATTATGAAACTTCTGATACAGTACAGGAGGGACCTTTATTTTTAAACAACTCTTTTGATGTAGTGAACAATGACACTTCAAAAAACAATGGCTTAAATCATCAAAAATAGATAGGAATGACTTAACGCAGTGGTGGTGGGGTTCCATGCCCTATGCAGCTCTCTCTCTCATCTCGGCTGGAATTTTATAAGAGGGGCATTCAAAACGTTCTTGCTACCCCTAAGCCCATTTCTCTTCCCATATGCATAAGTAATTAATGAAAAAATAATAAATAATTAATAAAGCCACTGCATTTACCTCAAGAGAGCTTTTACTTCCTTCAAAGTACTCCCCTCCAGCATATATGCAAAGTTGCAGACGCCAATGGGGGCGTGGTTGGCACAGTCGGTAGCGCACCAGGCTCGTAATCTGCAGTTCTCAGGTGCGAGTCCCAGCTGGGTCAGCGTTGAGATTTATCTCCGAAAAAGTCTCCGCCCTGCCCACGGTCAGTAGGAGACACCGATGGGCTTGGAAAGGCCGCCGTCCGTTGGATGGGACGTTAAGCCGTGGCCCCGTGTGCAGGAGAGCCACACGCTGTGCACGTTCATGTAACGCTGGATGGCCTTGACGGGAGGCTACCATTGGCTGATTCTTAATCACGTGATAAGGCTGTCCCTATATGGCAAGTACTGGATAACGTCATCGATATGTGCAGATTGCATGTGCAGTAGTTGCGTATGACGTCATAGATATGCGCATATGTATTCTGATGGGATATATATTAGGATAACTATACAATGCTGTCGATCAAAAGGTGTCACATGATATCTGGATGACGTCATCAACATGTCCTTATATGGCAAGTAATGAATAACTTTGTAGCTTGCGCAGATTGAATACGCCATGAGATTTCTATGTCAGAGAATGCAGAATAGAGTAGTTCCGAGCTGAAATTAGGTATCCAATAGAATCCGTTGGCATCTTAAGGTTTAAATCTGATGGGTTAAAAATACTTATTCAATTAACTTATTTAAATATGGAAGATTTAAAATATATGAGAAGTTTAAAGTTTAAAATCTATTTAAATATTTTAATTAGTCCATTTGGTGACTCCCATGATTCCCTATTCTGAAGCATAGGAAATACTAGTAGTAAGTCACTGACAGTTAGGAGCCATTTTAACCCTTTATTAATCTGCTTCCTGAGCTGTGATTGGTTAAAAATGTTTATTTATCTATCTAGTTCGGGATAAAATCTCTATCCCTTCACTCCTCCTAGTAAGAAAAGAATCCGTGGTCCGAATTATCATGAAATGCCCCTCATTTTATTAAGCCCAGTGAGAACGAATCCGTCCAGTTATTCTCATTGGTTGAGCGCGAATTTTAAATCTACCTCTACCACCTAGAACCAATGGGATTCCACAATTTTGAAATGCTGAATCCTGATTGGCTGATGCTCACTTCTTAAATATTAGAGAGAACCCTATGATATGACCCCTTTCCTCAAAGGTCTCGTCGAGACGCATCCGATTCCGAACCCGGATTCGACCCAGGACGTCCGGTTTTTGAGATTTTAACGTTTTAAAATTCATTTTAAACTTTTTAAGTATTGAGTTTAGAGCCTCGTCCTCGATATGGGAGTGAAGTAATTTGACGTCATGCCGAATCACGTGGTCCGAACCAGCTATCTGTAACGGTTCGAGCGTTATAACGATTTTTCGCTAGGCCTAATCTCCATAGGATAACATTAGCTTTTCGATCGAGCTGTTCCCTATACTTTAACATTAGTAAAATATCGATTTTGCACACGGCCCTCTTTATAAGTCTTTACCCATAATTCAAAGGGTGACGAATCTCATTTGACCGCGAATGTCATTCATCAGGTTTCCTGTTTCACTTTGAAACGTTGTTCTCCCTCGGTTTCTAAAAAAATTTGAGGTGGTTTCCTTAATGGAATTTCTATGAGGAATTTGAATGCCTTTAAGAAAAAAAAAACCACTGGACCGATCTGTATGAAATTTGCTATATAATTAGATCTCGATGATCTCTCATGTTTGACCACGGGTCAGATTTTTTACGTTGCCAGATTCCTTAATATTTACGACGAAACTTTGAAAATATTAGCTACCGCTAATTTATAGATGCTCTCTTTACCTAGTATATAAGCAAATTGCCTGTTGGGGCGATTTGTAAACCTTTCCCACGGACCCGTTTTGTTCTCTGCCCCAAGTCGTTGAGCATGAGGAATTCATCATGTTTGGGGGGTTAGGGGGGAGTTGTCGATCACTACTACACTACGGCCTTAGGGGGTGGGGGGGAGTTGCGATCACTACACTACGGCCATAGGGGGTAGGGGGAGTCGCGATCACTACACTACGGCCATAGGGGGTAGGGGGAGTCGCGATCACTACACTACGGCCACAGGGGGTAGGGGGAGTCGCGATCACTACACTGCGGCCACACGGCGTAGTGAGCTACCCCCATCTACTTTTCATTTTTAAAATTTCTTTTTCTATAGAGTTTTAAGAATGAAGAATTGTTTTTATACAAAAAGATTTTTAAAACTGAAGGTTCTTTACAGGGTTTAAAAAGAGCGATTAGAAATATATACAGTGGACCTTCGTTATAGCGCTGCTCGCTATACCGCGCACTCGGTTATAGCGCGGGCGATATTCGCGATAAGTTCAAACATGTTTATACAGGTCCGTGCGGCGTTTGTGAGTATCGCATTTTATTGTTACTGCGTATTGAGTAATTGTGTATGTATTGAGTTCCTGCATGTATTTTGAATAGTGTTAAATTATTGTGTGCATGATGAGTAAAAAAAAGCTTACAGTGTGAAATTTATTGTGTCGCCACTGCGCCGCTCGGTATAACGCTGTTCACCTTATAACGCGGGTGTTGTTTCCCGCCCGACATGCGCGTTATATCGGGGGTCCACTGTATAGAGTAGACCCCCCGATAGGGGACCACCTTGTCGTGGTGGGGGGGCCTAGGGCCCAGCAACCCGGCTGAAGGCTGTGCCGACCGGATTGGTGTCCCGGTTGGACATGGCTAAGGCCAACCGAGGTTGAAGATGCTGCTGGCCGGCTTGATTGCCGGTCGGATGGTGACGGCGTCGGAGACCTCACCTCTCAGGAGGCCTGTGTGGTCTGTTCGACGGCTCTGCCGAAAGGTCTGAACCCGCCTTGTAGGCACGAGCTGTCCAAAAAGTCTGGGTCTTACTTAGAGTCTCCACCCCGGACGCCGATCGAACTTGGATCTATATATCCTTGTTCATGGCTAACCGGGGAATAGATTAAAGCAAGGTTTCTTCCGGTGGTCAGCTTTCCTTCTATAGGACTGCTGCCATGTGAGGCTGGGGTTGAGGTGCGCCTATAGGGCGTATTCCTTGCCCCCGGCTCTTCATAACCAGGTAGTGCTGTACAAGCGGAACCGGGAATTGCCGTGGTTGCATAAGATCGCAACAAGAGATTCATTGTATATAGTAGAAGATTAGGCTTAGTGAAAATGAAATATAATAAAAAAAGTGGTTTCACTTAATTGAAATTGTTTAAAAAGTATATCTATGCTTTGCGGAACTGTTCATAAAAAAAAAAGAAATAGTCGAAAGAATTATAAAAAACGCCGTAAAATTGTTTAAAAGAGGTCTAATCATACTTACATTGATATGTCCCTGTATGCATCCATCTTGTTCATGATATGAAGATTGCCATATCCGTATAACCGCAGAATAAAAAAAGTCAATAAATAAATTATTAATTCATTCATTTCGTGGCTAGAGTGAAGGACAATTCGCCCTGGATTACCCATAGGATAGCATAGCTTGAGTTCAAAAGACAAGCTCCGTAGAGAAAAGCCGTATACAAAAGTATTAGCTATGTTAAGCTTACGGAGTATATATTAGGATAATTATATCCTGATGTCATCCTTAAGCTTTACTCTGATGGGTTGTAATAAATTATGTTAATTAGGTCTGTCCTGTTATTGGCAGATTGTTAATCACGTGATAAGTCTATCCCTATATCGCAAGTACTGGATAACGTCATCGGTATGCGCAGATTGAATGTGCCGTAAAATGTATGAAAAATTTCAATTCGAAGTCACGTGACTTTTCAGAATCTGTTTTTTCACCTTTGCTCTCTTCCTATTGGACATGAGATTTTGAAACTTTGTGGTCACTTTCGGGCCCCCTTTCCATACTATCCCACCGCTAGGGGGCGCTGTTCTTACTGGAAGGGTGTGCTTTTTGCTTCCAAAGTGGATCACTACGGCGCCGTTTTTTAGGAAATTTTCAATTATGACTTTGGAGTAATTTTCAGTTATGACTTTGGGGACTGACCCTTGCGGTCAGTCCCCAAAGTCATAACAAACCATGTATTTTTTTACCTATGTTTTTTGCGCGGAAAACACCGCTAAAATAGCAATTTTCACATGTAAATCGATTTTTTTGAAAATTCTATGATGTGAAAATGTTTTAAAGGCATAGAACATTTTATATTACGCCTTCATGGAAATTAAAAATCAGATTGTCACTCAGACTCTAAAATTGAAAAGTTGTTAGCACAGGAGTAGCTTTTAGCTCTGTTTTAGACGTTTAAAACAGCATTGAAACTCATTTTTTGGAGAATCATTCGATATTTTCGAAATTCTATGCACCTAAAGTATACTTCACTCATAGAATCTCATTATATAATACCAGTTGATGAATATAAAGCATTAGGTTGTGAATCTGACTGTAGATTCAAAAATGATTACACACCATATAGCTTTTACCTATGTTTTATGCGCGAAAACCGCGCTAAAAGAGCTATTTTCACAAGTAAATCGATTTTTTTGAAAATTCTATGCGGTGAAAATGTTTTTAACGCATAGAATGTCATTCTATATCACGCCTTGATGGAAAGAAACCATGAGATTCTCACTCTAACAGTAAATTGAACAGTTGTTAGCACAGGAATAGCTTTTAGTATTGCAACTGATATTTTGGTGAATAATTCGATACTTTCGTCATTCTGTGCACCTAATTTGTACTTTAGCCATTGAAACGCATTACATAATACGAGTTTATGAATATAAAGCACTAGGATGTGAATCTGACTGTAAATTTAAAAGTTATTACACACTACAATGCTTTTACCTATGGTTTATGGTTTATGCGCGGAAAACAATGCTAAAATACCTGTTTTGATACATAAATCTATTTTTTTCAAAATTCTATGCAGTGAAAATAATTTTGAGGCATAGAATATTATTTAGTATTGCGGCTTGATGGAAAGAAACCATCAGATTTTCACTCACACTGTAAATTGAATAGTTGTTAGCACAGGAATAGCTTTTAGCTCTCTTTTAGACATTTAAAACAGCTCTCAAACTGATATTTTGGTGAATTATTCGATATTTTCGAAATTCTATCCACCTAAAGTATAATTTACCCAATGGAATCTCATTATAATACGAGTTGATGAAAATAAAGCATTAGGTTGTGAATTTGACAGAAAATTCATATGTTATTACACACCACGTAGCTTTTACCTATATTTTATGCGCCGAAAACCGCTAAAATAGCTATTTTGATACGTAAATCGTTTTTTTTTTCAGAATTCTATGCAGTGAAAATGTTTTTAAGGCATAGAATATCATTTCACATCACACCTCGATGGAAACAAACCATCAGATTCTCACTCTGACAGTAAATTGAACAGTTGTTAGCACAAGAATAGCTTTTAGCACTGTTTTAAGCGTTTAAAAGAGCATTGAAACTGATATTTTGGTGAATTATTCGAAATTTTCGAAATCCTATGCACCTAAAGTATACTTTACCCATAGAATCTCATTATATAATACTAGTTGATGAATATAAAGCATTAGGTTGTGAATCTGACTGTAAATTTAAAAGTCATTTCACACCACATAGCTTTTATCTATGTTTTATGCGAGGAAAATAGCGCTAAATAGGTATTTTCACATATAAATCGATTTTTTAAAAAATTCTATGCAGGGAAAATGTTTTTAAGGCATAGAATGTCATTCTATGTCACGCCTTGATAGAAACAAACCATCAGATTCTCACTCTGACAGTAAATTGAACAGTTGTTACCATACGAATAGCTTTTCGCACTGTTTTAGTTGTTTAAAACAGCATTGAAACTCATATTTTGATGAATTATTCGACATTTTCGAAATTCTATGTACTTAAACTATACTTTAGCCATAGAATCTCATTATATAATAATAGTTGATGAATATAAAGCATTAGGTTGTGAATCTGACTGTAAATTCAAAAGTTATTACCCACCACATAGCTTTTTGCTACATTTTATGCGCGGAAACAGCACAAAAATAGCTATTTTGATACATAAATCGATTTTTTTCAAAATTCTATGCTGTGAAAATATTTTTATGGCATAGAATATTATTTTATATTATGCAAGGGTGGAAATAAACTATCAGATTGTCACTCGAACTGTAAATTCAAAACTTGTTAGCACAGGAATAGCTTTTAGCTCTGTTTTACACGTTGAATACAGCGTTGAAACTGATATTTTGGTGAATAATTCGATATTTTCGAAATTCTACCCACCTAAAGTAAAATTTACCCAATAGAATCTCATTATATAACACTGGTTGATGAATATAAAGCATTAGGTTGTGAATTTGACTGTAAATTCAAAGGTCGTTACTCACCATATAGCTTTTACCCATGTTTTATGCGAGGAAAATAGCGCAAAAATTGGTATTTTCACATATAAATCGATCCTTTTTTAAATTCTGTACAGTGAATATGGTTTTAAGGCCTAGAATGTCATTCTATATCAGGGCTTGATGGAAACAAACCATCAGATTCTCATTCTGACAGTAAATTGAAGAGTTGTTATCACACGAATAGCGTTTAGCACTGTTTTAGGCGTTTAAAACAGCATTGAAACTCATATTTTGGTGAATTTTTCGATATTTTCAAAATTCTATGCACCTATAGTGTACTTTTCCCATAGAATCTCATTATATAATACTAGTTGATGAATATAAAGCATTAGGTTGTGAATCTGACTGTAAATTCAAAAGTTATTACACACCACATTGCATTTACCTGTGTTTCATGCGCGTAAAACATCGCTAAAAATAACTATTTTGATACAGAAATCGATTTTTTCCATAATCCTATGCAGTGAAAATATTTTTAAGGCATAGAACATTTTATATTACGCCTTGATGAAAATTAACCATCAGATTGTCACTCAGACTGTAAATTGAAAAGTTGTTAGCACAGGAATTGCTTTTAGCTCCATTTTAGGCGTTTAAAACAGCGTAGAAACTGATATTTTGGTGAATTTTTCGATATTTTCGAAATTCTATGCCCTAAACTATACTTTAGCCATAGAATCTCATTATATAACAATAGTTGATGAATATAAAGTATTAGGTTGTGAATCTGACTGTAAATTCAAAAGTGATTACACACCACATATAGTTTTCGTATATTTTATGCGCGGAAAACAGCGCTAAAAGAGCTATTTGGATACTTAAATCGATTTTTTTAAAAATTCTGTACTGTGAAAATGTTTTTAAGGCATAGAATATTATTTTATAGTACGCCTGGATGGAAATAAACCATCAGATTGTCACTCAAACTGTAAATTCAAGTGTTGTTAGCACAGGAATAGCTTTAAGCTCTGTTTTAGGGGTTTAAAACGTTTAGGCCCCACAGAGTCAGAGAACAAAGGAAACAGTGTATTAAGCACTTTCCCGCCCACACAATAGCGGTTTAATCGCGACAAACAGATCCTTTCTACATGTAAAAAAAATTAATTGAACACACCCTTCCAGTGGGAAAAGCGCCTCCCCAGCGGTTGAATAGTGTGGAAAAGGGTTGCCCTAAAGTGACCCTAAAGTCTGAAAACTGTAGGTCTCATAGAAGGAGAACAAATGTCAAAAAACAGATTCTGAAAATGGACCAAAAAGAACACAAAAAGACATTTTACCCAGAAAGGTAAACTAAAGGACCCTTTCTAGTGTCCAAAGTAGAGTCAAGTGAGTTAAAGATTCATACTCAAGAGATTAATCACTTGACGGATTCGTTCTCACTTGGCCTCTGCTCATTCGCCGCATTTCATGATAATTCGGTCCACTGAGTCACGTGACCCGAAGATTCATACTCAAGAGATTCATCACTTTACAGATTCGTTCTCACTTGGCCTTAGCTCATTCTGGGTGTTTTAAATAATGCGGCAGGCGGTGTAGTGTATAGCTAGATACGTTAAGAATACCTTAAAAAGGCGATTCGGAAAAAGCGGAAAAGTACAATGTACCGGCTATTACAATTCCATAATAGCTGATACACCATAGTTTCCTAAGGGCCACACTTTGACTAGCACCCGCCAATGTTGCCTGTGCTCGATCCCAGGCTGCCAAATGCCCAGGATCTGCGCAGGCACCACTGGTTACTTCGAGGGCTAGCTCACTAAGTAACATAGTGATCGTGATCTATGGCCGTAGCATAGTGATCGCGACTCCTCCCTACCTCCCCAAACACGACGGATTCTGCATGCTCAACGCCTTGGGGCAGAGAACAAAACGGGTCGTGGGAAAGGTTATAAATTGGCCCGAACAGGCAATTTTCTTATATAGTAGGTATTCGAAGCTCGTATAAAGTAGCGGTAGCTACTATTTTCAAAATTTCGTCGTAAATATTAAGGAATCTGGCAACGTAAAAAATCTGACCCTTGGTTAAACGTGAGAGATCATCGAGTTCTAATGATTGATAAAATTTCACAAAGATCGGTCCAGTAGTTTTTTTTAAAGGCATTTAAAGGCGCCATAGAAATTACATTAAGGAAACCACCTCAAATTTTTTTAGAAACCGAGGGAGAACAACCTTTCAAAGTGAAACAGGAAACCTGATGAATAACGTTCGCGGACAAATGAGGTTCATCACCCTTTGAATTATGGGTAAAGGGTTATAAAGAGGACCATTTGCAAAATCGATATTTTACTGATGTTGAAGTATATGGAAAAGGTCGATCGAAAAGCTAATGTTATCCTATGGAGATTAGGCCTATTGAAAAATCGTTATAACGCTCCAACCGTTACAGATAGCGGGTTCGGACCACGTGATTCGGCATCGACGTCAAATTACTTCACTTCCATATCGAGGACGAGGCTCTGAACTCAATATTTAAAAAGTTTAAAATGAATTTTAAAACGTTAAAATCTCGAAAACCGCACGTCCTGGGTCGAATCCGGGTTCGGAATCGGATGCGTCTCGACGAGACCTTTGAGAAAAGGGTCATATCATAGGGTTATCTCTAATATTTAAGAAGTTAGCATCAGCCAATCAGGATTCAGCATTTCAAAATATTGGAATCCCATCTGTTGTAGGTGGTAGAGGTAGATTTAAAATTCGCTCCCTTTTTTTAATGTAAAGGAATTCCTATGATAAGAACGCACTTATAATTTTCAACCAATAAGAATAACTTCACCGTTCTCACTTGTCTTTAAAAAAATGTAGGGCTTCTCATGATAATTCGAAACACGGATTCCTGTCTTACTATAAAAATGAGCCTTTAAACTATTTAAATATTTTTAAAAATTTAAACTTTTCATACATTTTAAATACTCAATATTCCAGATAACAATTTCAATAAATATTTTTAACCAATCAGATTTAAACGCTAAGGTGTCAAAGGATTTCATTGGATAGTTCATTTCAGCTGGGAACTGCTCTATTCTGCACTGTCAGACATACGAAGTACATGGCACATTAGATCTGCGCATAGGTAGGACGTTTACACATGAATTGCCATATTAGAACATATGGATGACGTCATCAGATATCACGTGACACCGGATGATTGACAGCGCTGTATACTTATCCTAATATATATCCCATCAGTATACACAGGCGCATTCAATCGGAGCATATCTATGACGTCACACATAACTACTGCGCATTCAATCTGCACATAGGTATCACTTATAGATGACTTGCCATATAAGGACAGCCTTATGACGTCACACCTAATTAACCAATCACAGGACAGCTTGATCTCGTGATTCAAATGGACCAATCATTTCAAACCTTAACAATGACATCACTATATAATTATCCTAATACATATTCCACAGACTTAAGATGGCTAATGCTTTTGTATAGGCATAATGCTTTCCTACACGGACCTTACAAATTTTTGTTAAGTCCAGCACCACACCCCTGGGATGGGACCATGCTCTCTCTACCGAGGTCCTCAATTGAACTCTTCACATAGTTAACCTATGGGTAATCTGGGTCAAACAGTCATCAACTCTAGCCACCAGAAATAATCAATTAATTATTTATTCACTTTTTTTATTCTGCTGTTATAAGGATATGGCAATCTTTATACCATGTACAAGATGAATGCCTACAGGTAGATAGCGATGTAAGTATTATTAGACCTATTTTAACTAATTTTAGAGCCTTTTCCATAAGAATTTCACTCTTTTCTTTTTTATTAACATTTAAGAAAAAGATAGACTTTTTGAATACTTTCAGTAAAGAGAAACGACTTTTTTAACATATCGGATTTTCACTAAGCCTAATACAATGAACACAGTGAAGGTCTAAACGTAGCAGCCCTCCCCTTCGGTTCCCCAACAGAAGGACAGGATCAATCTTCTGTTAGGTACTAACAGCTTGCACCACTAGAAGGCGGGGTAGGACTTGAGATGGCTAAAATAGGGCAAGGCCTATTAAAGTTTAGCAATCATTCACAAGCCAGGGGTCCTAAAAAGGACCGTTTTAAGAAAACTACTAGCCACCTTTTATCTTTGCCACTGATAAAATAAAACAATCTTTTCGGACTCTTTAAATTTTCATTCCATCACGAACGTGTGCAACAACAAAATAATCTGGAAATTCGGTTTCGTATCTTCTTCCTAACCGTGAACAACGAGGAATGGATGTTGCAGAGCTTCATCGGCACGAAGTCTCTCTGTTGGATCTAAACGCAGGAAACATCTCATAAACTTCTTAAACTCTTCGGCAGTCTGAGATTCCACGACAGAAGATGGATTCGCCTCCCTTAGTATTTCCAGCAAATGTTTGTTTTCCATTATACCGCTGAGGACAGGCAAGATGTGCTCATCGAAGGTGAGTGGCTGTCGATAACGTTTCAGTGTTCGTGTAAGGGCTTGGCGAGTGAATATCTGCACTGATGTTATGCCCAATGTCCACAGCTCGACAGTTACTGCTCTAATACGACCACGCAATTTTTTGGAAGTCAGTTCTGGAGGCTTGTGACTGAAGCCGACGCCAATCCTTTTTCTAGCAGTACTGTCGATTTCTGTCAATAGTGTGAAATCTGTTAGAATGGCACTATCAGAGGTGCCATCAATAAGGATGTTTTCTTCTTTCACATCCATGTGGCAGAAACCGCAGCCGTGGAGATAGCTGAGAGCTCTCAAAACATCCCCCACGTACTTTTTTTTTTCTTAGGAAACAATTCGGATCAGTAAAAAACTCCCAATCGTGAATCGTATGGAACATGTCCCTCTTCATCAGTGGCATTAGAAATGCTCGACTCTCTCCTATCAGTGGCAAAGTATCATAGAGTGGTATGATGTTCGGATGTTTAAGATGTGGCCAGTAGAGATCCTCACCTGGGGAAGGGCATGACACAACTTTTACTGCAACTCGCTTCCTCTCCTTTATGTCGAGCATTTCCACAACTTCTCCAAACCCTCCTTCACCCAGGCGGCGTAAATACAAAAAGTCCGGATGACTTTTCAGACGTTCTACAGAAGCATAAATCACTTGACGCATTTCAGTACGCATTTTAGTCGCTAGAATGCGTACTGAAATGGTTTTATTTTAGAAGATCAACCAAATAGGTTACTTACCTCTGCATGTGTTCAGGAGAACTGAAATTCTTCAGTTTAACCGCCAAATCGAACGATGCGTTTTGTTGCGACAAGTACATTGTCGCAACAAAAACGATGTACAAGTCAATGACAAGTACAATGTTTACGCTGTGATTGTTCTATCGACGTCACCTTCGATCTTTCGTTCCATGTAATTGGATGCATTTACTGGATGCCAGATATCGGTGGATTTATAAATTAAAAATAATGAACCAATTTTATTCAACTAAAATAAATCATTATTTAATAAGTATTTACACCAGCCGGAAAATTCTGTTTCCCCGAAAGGATAAATAAAATATATTTTATTGCGAGAGAATTTGAATAATGAACAGATTTTTTAAATTCTTTAACGATGTTCTTCGACAAAGAAGCATCAAGCGCAAAAAAGTTTATTTTTACGAAGTGTAAAACTCAGTAGAAATATAATGAGACCAAGGGCAGTCAGGAAAAATGGACAAAATTATGAAACTACTGATACAGTAGAGGAGGGACCTTTATTTTTAAACAACTCTTTTGATGTAGTGAACAATGACACTTCAAAAAACTATGGCTTAAATCATCAAAAATAGATAGGAATGACTTAACGCAGTGGTGGTGGGGTTCCATGCCCTATGCAGCTCTCTCTCTCATCTCGGCTGGAATTTTATAAGAGGGGCATTCAAAACGTTCTTGCTACCCCTAAGCCCATTTCTCTTCCCATATGCATAAGTAATTAATGAATAAAATAATAAATAATTAATAAAGCCATTGCATTTACCCCAAGAGAGCTTTTACTTCCTTCGAAGTACTCCCAGCATATATGCAAAGTTGCAGACTCCAATGGGGGCGGGGTAGGGAAGCAATATGTACCTATATGGCAAGTACTGGATTATGTCATCGATATGTGCAGATTGCATGTGCAGTAGTTGCGTATGACGTCATAGATATGCGCAGATTGAATGCGCATATGTATTCTGATGGGATATATATTAGGATAACTATACAATGCTGTCGATCAAAAGGTGTCACGTGATATCTGGATGACGTCATCAACATGTCCTTATATGGCAAGTAATGAATAACTTTGTAGCTATGCGCAGATTGAATACGCCATGATATTTCTATGTTAGAGAGTGCAGAATAGAGTAGTTCCGAGCTGAAATTAGGTATCCTATAGAATCTGTTGGCATCTTAAAGTTTAAATCTGATGGGTTAAAAATAATTATTCAATTATCTTATTTAAATATGGAAGATTTAAAATATATGAAAAGTTTAAAGTTTAAAATATATTTAAATATTTTAATTAGTCCATTTGGTGACTCCCATGATTCCCTATTCTGAAGCATAGGAAATACAGTAGTAAGTCACTGACAGTTAGGAACCATTTTAACCCTTTATTAATCTGCTTCTTGAGCTGTGATTTGTTAAAAATATTTATTTATCTATATAGTTAGGGATAATATCTCTACCCCTTCACTCCTCCTAGTAAGAAAAGAATCCGTGGTCCGAATTATCATGAAACGCCCCTCATTTTTTTAAGCCCAGTGAGAACGAATCCGTCCAGTTATTCTCATTGGTTGAAAATTATAAGTGCGTTCTTATCCTAGGAATTCCTTTACATTGAAAAAAGAGCGCGAATTTTAAATCTACCTCTACCACGTAGAACCAATGGGATTCCAGAATTTTGAAATGCTGAATCCTGATTGGCTGATGCTCACTTCTTAACCCTTTCGCTACCATACCGGCCCGTCGGCCGGTGAGAAGGTAGGTTGAACGGGGTGAACTCTCCCTCCCCTCTTTGGGCATCTCCCGCTCAGAGGGTTCAAACGACCATTAATTAACGTCTAATTGAGAAACTGCCTGCATCCCTCCAGGCAACAGGGAGACTCTAAGAGTCGACTGCAGAATGTGGGTTGTTTATTGCTTTATTGAAACTTACATTTCGGCAAAGAGCAAAGGTAACATGGAAAAATTTTTTCAGATTTGAAGGGGAGGGAAAAACGTCTTAGGACCGAATAATATATTGATAGGTTCTCAACAGAAAGTAGAAACAGTTGAAATTGTTAAATGTTTGATCAAGAGGGAATCAAATTCACAACTCTACAATTTCTTAAAAGAGCTTTTTATGGAAAAATGTGATTATTGACAATCACTTTTGAAGATCTGACTGCGGTCTGCCTAAATACCAACTTTGATATTTTTAATATTCAGTGAGTTATAGATTCTGGAATATTTAACATTACCTTACCTTGTTAACCAAAAATCATTCAAAATTCATATATTGTTCAATCGTTACATATGCAGCTAAAATATAAAATAAATAAATACCCCCTCAAGCAGCTGCTTGCCACAGAGGTCTGACAGGAGCCTGTCAGTTTATATGCCAAAGTAGAAGGTCTGAGAGGATGGCAGGACCTCATCAGAAAAACGACACAAACAGCCATGCCTTACCCGGGGCTCGAACCCAGGTCCCTTAGGTACATTTTATTAAAGTTTACAGAATGTTTGTTTTTCATTTTAATATGTTGAATTAATTTTTCAGGTTTTAATTGAGTACATTTTCCAGCTTACAAAATTATTTGGATACTGAACAATTATTTGGGAATAATTCAACATTTAAAGAGATTTGAGAGAGACCTCAAGTATAACTATAGTCATATTTTGTCCATATTAATATTACTTAAGAAGTTACTGATATCTGAATATGACTCCATATTCAAATAACATGAAACGTTTTTCCTGTTCAGTACCTACGTATAGATATAATGCTTAGACAACAATATAAAAGAATTTCCACATTTTATTAACAGAATGCTAACATTTTTGAAGCTTTCTAATTTAAAATATAAGATTTTATGGTAAAATGTTACAACAAAAAAAAATGAAGATCTACATTTAGTGGAGCTAATTCTTAAATTTCAATAATATTCTCTTATTATTTAAGGAGTTGCATATGCTGGAATATTTAACAGAAGCAATGCGTAAGGAACTTATATAATCTTTACTAACAGAGCAATAATTATTTATACAAACTTCCAAAATAAACAATTATTTGATAAAATTGGTTACATATTTCTTTCATATTATTTTTCATTCATTTTCATTTATTATTGGGGTCGAGGGGAGGGCATGTCCCTCTTTCCCTCATCTTCAGAATGTTAGCAACCGGATTGGAGATGAAAATAATATAAAACAAATATGTAACACGATTTTTCAAAAGAATTTTAAGACCACCGCAACGGAGTGGCAATTTCATACTGAAACACCAATTCAGTTATTTTCCATCTTTTATTTCTTCTCCGGTTCGATCCAGTTAATTGCTCTTCCCATATTTTTTTTTCTAGATCCGACCTATATAAAATTATTATATAGTTTTAAAATACTTCTGGAATAGATTTCTGATACAATGAGCTTGTTAAATATTTAAATTTCTATAACCCTTTAAATATTGAGTGAATTATGTGGAAAATATAGAATTAAAGAGTCACGTGTTATGATGACTAATTTATCTTCAATGAAACACTATACACTAAAATTTTACTTTACCTACGAATATGCTTTCCTTTCACATCATGAAATGCTCTATCTAAATCGGCAATGGATATATTACTGCAAATGGCGACATTCCGAAAAGTTCCAACCCACTTTTCCTTCACCGATCCACTTTTTTTTCAATACTAACCAAAGCCTATAGAAATATGTTATATATAACATAAGTTTTGTGCGAACATGCCGAAAACGTGCTCCAAGAAAATTCTCCCATAAAGCTTAGGTAGTTAGTATTATATATAGCACTCTAAAAATAAATAAAATATTAAATTATTAGAGCAGCCTGTCACAGAGATGTGAGAGAAACCTGTTAGTACGCATAATAAGCTCTGGAGAAGAACTGGGATGAAGGCGAAACATCAGTAGAAAGACAACACAGAAAAAGAAAAATCCATGCCTTATCAGGGATTCCAACCCACGTCCCGTTGGTTATAAGCTACGCGCACTTCAGTAATAATGAAAATTCAGGAATGAAAGATTATTATACCATAATAAATGATTGTACGATGTGCAAATTCACGTACCTCTGATTAGGAATCAAGTAAATAGTAAAGAGACAAAGTTATTTTACTCAGCACTTGGGGGTGGTTAAGTCTTAGGTTTAACCTCTAAGCTGCACACTTTTGCACACAACAGGCTAAATGGCCAGGTCAAAAGGGCTTGGAGAAAGTTGGTGTAGGAGATCCACTGGGCAGCTATTAGGAGACGGATGGTAATCTCCCGTCAAGAGAATTCAGTGCATTCTTTTACTTATATAAGGTATGGCGTTTTACCCACAGGTTAATGTCCCATCTGACGGACGGCAATCTTCAGAAGCCCAACGGGGATTAACGGGGGTTAACGGAAGAAAATCTGAATGCAATCGCATTTGGGAGTAGAAATTGGGAAAATAAAATATTGGGTCTGGAGCTCTGTCAAATGGATCAACCTGCTCCCTCCACACACACACACACAGACACCACATGCTGTGAGTGTGTGTGTGTGTGTGTGTGTGGGGGGGGGTCAGATCCGTAACTAGCTACATTTGTGCCAGAGGCAAGGCTCTTTTTCTGAGCCTCCTCATCTTGTATTTTTCTGAACCCCTCATTTTGTATTTTTATGCGCCCCTCATCTTGTGCCCCCGAGGCTAATGCTTTATTTGCCTCACCGTTGTTACGGCCTTGGTAGTTCTGGGGAGAGCTGAAAGTGGACCATATTGATTTTCATGTACCGTACACATACTTTGGAATAATACTTTTTGAAAGATCGCTTCCAAGAGGAGAAAAATCATACGCTGCCCCTTTTGGTAAGAATAATTTCTGTCAAAACACGAAGAACATATATCGCCTCTGGAGAATATAGGATGTTCCTTTTCAAAGAGAACGACATTTATCGTTTTCCAAATTTTGTACTCTTTTAACAGTGATAATTCGAACCAACAGATGATTTGGAAAATTTAAATAATAATATTTTATTAGTACTTACAAAGAAAAAAAACCCAATAAAATTAAAACGTTGGGTTTTCCTAGTGAATATGATAGTTTTTCGTGGGGGAGGAGTATATAAGTTCCGTACTGTAGCTCGGGATTACGATTCGAAAGAATAGCAAAATTTGTTGAAAATCTTAGCAGAAGTGTTATTTTAAAATCCATTTGATAAAATCACTCTATAGCAGATACCTTTATTTAGTAGAGTTATTTACCTCTCAGTCTCACACTCGTGCACACAATTAGCTAAATGCCAGGTAATAAGGACCTCAAAGGCTTATACATGGGTAGGATAAAGAAGACTCTTTGGGCAGTTGTTAAGAGACAAATGGAAACCTTCCTTCAAGGCCATCAATAAAAGTGCACAGAGTGTGGTTTACCTCCACACGGCGTTACGTCGCAATCGCAGGAAGGCATCGTTCCAAGTCCATCGGTTCTGCTTTCTCACCAAATGAAGGGTTTGGATTTAATGGAAATAAATCTCAACGCTGCTATATTTGGGACTCGAACCTGGAAACTATAGAGTAGAGGCTTCCAACACTACCAACTAAGCCAAACAGTCACTTTGCTAGTTTTAGGCACTAATTTCCATGTTACTTCAGTTTTTACAATGAGCATTGTATTCGTTAAGGTTTTGAAGGAATACACTCAAAATTAATGAGAAATGTGTCTGGAAATTTAAGACAGGAAATTATAAATTCACTACCAACGTAGCATGCCATACTTGACAATCTAGAAATACCCCCCCCCCCTCTCACAGCTTTCAGTAAGTTTGCCATAAAAGCCATAGAAGGATATTAGTCAGCTCAAAATATGCTTCGATATAAATTTCAACTAAATAGCTTAGCTGATTGCTAGTAACATTTACAGAGAGGCAACATTGCCCCCTTTCCCAAATAAGAAGAAAAATACACATGGACATTCTGATAATAAAAAATCTTTAGATCGAAACTTTTCGTAATTTTTCCATATAACTTACGAGAGAAGGAAATGGAACACAATTAGCAACTAGAAGAATACATATCGCCTCTGGTGAAAAAGGGATACTCGTTTTCAAAAAGAATGAAGTTCTTATTTTCGATCTTTACATTCCTCTCATATTAGAAATTTGATGTAATGGATGATTGGAAAAATGCAGGCATTAATATTTTATTAGTACCTTTACCACACAAAATGGAGTTTCTCATTAAACAAAAAATTGCATTTTCCCAGCTATATTTTGGAAGCACGAAGCCAATCATTGCTGCCAATGTAAACTATGTAACCACCATAATCTATCATGCAAATTTCAAATTTCTATCATAAACATATCGTTGGCAATGTTTGTTAAATATTGTGGCATTTTCACACTTTTTCCACCATTATAGGACGTTATTGAAATATTCAAGTGAGATGTAAAAATTGGGATTTTTTTCTGTAAAATTATGGCAAGTTTGCAAAATCTAGGGTCAGTTGGCAAAATTCGGAGTGACTTGGCAAAATTCAGGTGAGATGTAAAAATTGGGATTTTTTTCTGTAAAATTATGGTGAGTTGACAAAATCGAGGCAACTTTGCAATATCTAGGAGAGTTGGCAAATCTTGAGGGAGTTGGCAAAATTCAGAGTGACTTTGGAAAAATCTGGTGATATGAAAAAATTGGAATTTTTTTCTGTAAAATTGTGGCGAGATCGAGGAAACTTGGCAAAATCTAGGGCACTTAGCAAAATTCGAATTCACTTGGTAAAATACGGGTGAGTTGTGAAAATTGGGATTGTTTTAGTGAAATTGGGATTGTTTTTGTGAAATTAAAGAGAGTTGACAAAATCGAAAAAACTTGGCAAAATTTTGGGGTTTGAAAATTTTGAAGTGACTTGGCAAATTCAGGAGAGATGTAAAAATTGGGATTGTTTTGCGAAATTAAAGGTGGTAAAATCGAGGCAACTTGGCAAAATCTAGGGAAGTTGGCAAAACTGGAAACCACTTGGTAAAGTACAGGTGAGTTGTAATAATTGGGATGGGTTTTGTGAAATTAAGGAGAGTTGGAAAAACCGAAAACTCTTTGCAAAATTCGAAGGCACTTGTTGAAATACAGGGGAGTTGTGAAAATTGTGCCTTTCTTATGCAATTAAGGAGAGTTGATAAAATTGGAAGTGACTTGGCAAATTCTGGGAAGATGTAAAAATTTCGATTTTTTCTGTAAAATTACGGCGAGTTGACAAAAGCTAGGGTAGTTGGCAAAATTCGAATCCACTTGGTCAAATATAGGCGATTTGTGAAAATTGCAATTTGTTTTGTGAAATTAAGGAAACTTGACAAAAGGTAGGGCAGTTGGCAAAATTAAATCTACTTTAAAATACAGGCGAGTTGTGAAAATTGGCATTATTTTCGTGAAATTAAAGAGAGTTGGCGAAATCGTTATAACTTGGCAAAATCTTGGGGAGTTTGAAAAATTTGAAGTGACTTGACAAAATCAGGAGAGATATAAAGAATCCGATTGGTTTTGTGAAATTAAAGAGAGTTGACCAAATCAAAGGAAAATTCACACCGATTTGATTGAATTCAGACGAGATGTAAATATTGGCATTATTTCTGTGAAATTATGGCTAGTTGGCAAAATTGGAAGTTAAATGGCAAAATGCAGGAGAGTTGTGACCCCACGGAACAAAAATCTAGGGTAAAAACGTAACAGACACATTGTTTGCTCAGTTGGTAAACTTTGATTTTCGAGTTGGAAAATTTTTGATTTCTCCCCCCCCCCCCCCCCACAACCATAGTCCTTCACTACGCCCCTGAATTGAGGTGTAAACTAGTATAATCCATCAGAATAATCATATTTGAAATTTGTTATATAGATTTATTCAGAAAAAATGTGAATGTGAATATTAGTGAAATGTAACTTTCGCAAAACAGAAAATCAAACTAAGCAAATTTATTTCTGATTACTAGAATGAATATTCCCCATTTAATAAAATTTGCAAAATGTTTGAATTTTCCTCTTTGGTGCTCATGTAAAATTACATGTAGCATCTGAAAACTAATAAACTAATTATAAGCCTATATTTCTACAACTATTTTGATTCGTAGTTAGCCCAAAAAAATTAGGCCAAACGGCGTCAAAACATAATTCAATAATTATCGTAAATATTAATTTTCTGACACTATTTAAGATCTGAAATAGAGAAAAAAAATCTTATTTGAAATACTGTATTGAAATATATTTAGCAATTTAACGTAGTGATAAAAGTGTATTTCCCTTTACTTGTACTATTTCTTAGATCTGGAATCTGGTCACACCGTGAATTGTTAACACGTGACGCAGTTCATAATTCATGAGCAAGTGCGTTCAATGATCACGTTCTTGACGTTTGGTTTCACGTTCTTGACGTTTGGTTTTATTTCTGTTTGGTTCCTGTGTAATGGCTCTCTCTAATCGAACAATTATGAGTCATTTGATCGTGTTCAAGTAGTAAATGAGAGTTAATGAATCAGAATATGTAGGATATAACTGCTTATGCGAAATTGTCGAATTGGCGTTGAAAATTTATCTCAGTATTTGCAAAAGCAACTAAGGTAAGAAATTTCTTATCCGTATTTCCTATTTCTTTAGATAACTAGAGTCAATGCTTTTAGTGTTAAGTCCTCCTACGCTTAAGAACAGACACTATAATGCTAAATAAGTCCAAATTTTTGTTAAAAATAAGTGATAACCCAAATTGTTTATTATGTAATACAACTGAAAACTCTACTCATATTATTCTAAATTGTGACAAATTCAACATACAAAGAAGCAAATTTTTTAAGGAACTTGAAAAAATTGGAATAAATGATTTTAATTTAAATTCAATTCTAAACTTTCCCATATTCTCTACTCAACTTAAAATTTTTCGCCTTTTGCTGGATTTCCTTCAAGAGACAGATATATGGTTTAAAATTAAAAAAAAATAAAAAAAAATAAAAAATAATTGAAAAATAATGAAAAAATAACAAAAAAAAAAAACAAAAAAAGAAATATATAAATAAACAAATAAAAATAAATAAAACAGAAAAATCTTTTTGTTTCCTAAATAAAAGCTGTTAATGAAGAAAAAAGAAGAAAAAGAGAGAAAATCAAACTAAAGAAATAAAATACACTTTTAGTGGGAAAGCCTGAAGAAGGACCTCCCAATTTTAGTAACGTTATGAATTGAATTGAATTTAGTGTTAAGAAGTTCTCCCTTCATTGAATGGCTTTTCGCCAAATGGAGACAGCTTTCCTCTCCGAGTATATAGTGTCAGCTGAAGTGCAGGAGAGATATTTTCGGGAGCAGCATTTATGTACGTCATCGACGCATGCGCATTTCGTATCGATTGCAAGGCGAGCCTCCTAATTGTAGCGTATGGGAGAGCACAGCGGGAAGGAGAAGCTTGCCTGCCCACTGGTGTTGCCTGCAAAGTTTAGCTGAAGTTCAAACACGCCAGAATAATGGAAAATCACAGTGATATCGATTATCTTCCTGTCCCGGATCGGAACCGCTCTAGCAGTCCCTCGCCAGCCGAATCCCTTGTCTCCTTTGCAACTGATACTTCGAGTCTGCCTCTTGCTGGGAGGGGAAGGAAAGAGGTAAGTTGGATTTACCTTTTTTGATTTACATTGATTTGTGATTGCTAAAAGCTATTTCTCACTGAACGGTTGCGGTACTAAATAATGTATAATTAAATATATAAGATTAGTTAGTATTCAAAATTATACACTGATTTTTTTGTGCGAAATTTTAGAGCTAAGCAATTTTATGATATAAGTGGCATACCCTTCAAAAAAGTTCTTATGGTGATGTTTTGGCATGTTTATAATAGGGGTGGGGAGGGATATTATGCTTAAGTGTCTAATTTCAGTTCCTGCCTTAGAAAATATATATTCAAACTCTGAAGGGTTGTATACCCATCCTCTTGAATACGCATCCTCATTTTAATACCTAGTTGGATTTTCGTATTCAAATTATTTAACTAAAAATATTTCAATTCAGTTTTTTGTCGTATTTATTTAGTATTATTTAGTAAAGTTTTATTAAGTATTTATTAAGTTTTATTTAGTATGCCCCCTTTTTTTTACAAACGTAGCTCGTGAAAGTAGACCCTTCTGGTCCGTTATAATATCAAAACCAAAGTTTTAACTACACCACCTAGAACAGGCCATTCCACTGAGTTATGACGTCAGCATTAATGAACCTAAAATATGCTAATTTCTTATATATTTATTTCTGTTATTTCTACTGGTAAGTTTTAAAATTAATCTTCATTCCAATTTATAGTTTCAAATATGCATTCTTCAGCAGAAAAAAATATTTGAATATATAAGTGTATCATAATGCTAATACATACGACTGATTTTCTACTAAATAATGTATATATATATATATAAATATAAATTAGTATTAAGTTTAATTTTAAAACATATCAGTAGAAATAACAGAAATAAATATATACGATATTTGTATATTTTATATATACAAAACCGAAGAGCCGAAACATTACGACCACCTGCTTAATACGATGTTGATCCTCCATGTGCCGCCAAAACAGCTCTTACCCGGCGAGGCATGAAGGCTACGAGATTTCTAAAGGTGTCTTGTGGTATCTGGTACCAACACGTTACCAGCAGATCCTTAAACTCTTGTAAGTTACGTGGTTAAGCCGCTGCATATTGGATATGCTGTTCCAACACACACAACAGATGCTCGATTGCATTGACGTCTGGGGAATTTGGAGGCCAAGGCAATACCTGGAAATTCTTCTTTATGTTCCGCGAACCATTCTCGAACAATCAGGGCAGTGTGGCATGGCGCATTATCCTGCTGAAAGAAGGCACTACTAGAGAGATATACCGTTGCCAGAAAGGATGTACCTGGTCTGCAATGATGTTTAGGTAGGTGGTAGACGTCATAGTTTCCTGCACATGAATGACTGGACCAAGGGTTCCCCAGCAGAACATTTCCCAAAGCATGACACTTCCTACACTGGCTGGTTTACATCCCACAGTGCATTCTGCTGCCAACACTTCCCCAGGTAAACGACACACACCTACCCAGCCATCCACATGGAGCAACAGGAAACGAGACTCATAGGACTAGACGACCTTCTTCCAATCATTCAAAGTCCAGTTATGATAGTCGCGTGCCCATTGTAGGCGCTTTCGACAGTGAATCGAGGTTAGCATGAGCACTCGGATCGGCCTGTGGCTACGCAGCCCCATTTTCAGCAGGGTTCGATGTACTGTGTGTTGTGACACATTACTCCCGTCATCAGCATTCAAATTACGGGCGAGTTGCGCCACAGTATCCCTTCTGTTGGCTTGTACCATATGGGATAGCCTTCTCTCACCTCTAGCATCGGTGAGCCGTGATCAGCCCACACCTTGCCGGTGGTTCGTGGTTTTTCCCTCCTCGGACCACTTTTTGAAGGTACTAACTACGGCTGCCATGAGCACCCCACAAGCCTTGCCGTCTCGGAAATGCTCTGACCCAGTCGTCTGACCATTACAATTTGGCCTTTGTTCAAACTCGCTTAAGTCTGCTGTCTTTCCCATCTGAAGAATAAGAATAGCATTGATTAACAGAGCTCAGTATCAGATGTTATGACCTTCACACGCGCCATCCTTTACCTGCAGTTCCTTCGATTTGCACAAAGATCATAATGTTTTGGCTCTTCGGTGTATGTTTTTTAAAATTGTTTTATTTTGATAGGTTTACTTTTTGTTTATGGTGTTACGGAATGAAAATAGCTTTAGGAAGGAGATAGTTTATCGCATACAATAATTTATGGTTCAAGTTCTGCAGATACAGCTTTGATCGATTTTGGAAGTTTTCCGAAAACGTCGGCAACTAGATTATGAACGAGTATATCTTTTGATGGCCGACGGATTCATATGAAATGAGAATTCATGACTATACGATTCAATACTTAAAAACTTTTAATATAAGCTCATCAACGGTGCATATTTCATATCGCTTTGTTTAAAATATAAGAGATAAAATTGGCAACCGTTACTAACCAGAGCGAGCAAGTTGACTAATGAATGTTTATAATTTTTTTGATAATGTTAAAACGTACAGTATGAATTATCCTTTTATACTAAGCCGTCTGTCGCATTATAGAAAAAAAAAGCCACAAGAAAAATAAGTTCACAGAGGAAGTGAATCGTTAAAGTGTGAATACTTTATATATCACATTTGTCAAATATATCCCAAAAAATTTCATTCTGCAACGTAATATCATAAAAGGTAACACAAACCAATAGAAACAACTCAAAATCTGCAGACCGGCATTTTAAAAATTCCCATAGACTAAATAATTAGGGTAACCAGATTTAAAGAAAAATATCCCGGGACTTTTCAAAATTGTATCCGAAGGATTGACTTTTGGTGAAATTCGTATGTTAAAAACACAATCCTTTTTCATTTAGAACATATTTTATACATTGCACATAATAATAATTTTAATATCTAGTAACATTGAATATCGTAGGTTAATTGATAAAAATTGTTATCATTCGTATTTTTCATACGAATGAATTTTTCGCTAAGTTTTTCATTAAAGATTTCGCAAGAGACACGAAAATTTGTTATCAGTTGTATCAAAGCCTCCACGGTGTCCACTTTAATACGTGATTTCCCATCCGTCCATATTAAATTTATGTTTGAAAAAGTTCTTTCAATTGGATGAAAGGAAATTCTGCTCCAATAGGTTTCTTCGCTGATTTCTTGATTCACAAGCGAAGAAAGACGCGGCGTAGAGTAGTGCCTCACAGTTAACAGATCTCCCACATTAGCAAAGCGGTCCAAGATTCTAAATCTTGTCTCATTTCAGGTTGCGACCCAATTTTATAACTCAATACAAGGTTACACAGAGGGTACAAGTATTCGAAGAACTTCAGGAAGCTGAAATCTGTTACAACAGAGATAGAACTTAAAACAACTTGCATAATAATTAAGCCATCGGCAACCATCAGCAAGTAGAAGAAAGACGGTGTGCGCATGGATACCATTATCATTATGATGATGATGATTCTAGCCTCAATTTTTCAGTCTGCATTGCGAACAATTTTTTTTATAACAGTATTGCAACTACTACTCTATTAGTGAAGATCTGCTCAAGCTGTATAGTTAATTTAATATTTAAAAAAATGGCTAAAACCGATTTCCGGGGACACTTATGCGTCGAGTACAAAGACTTTAATCGAGGGAGAAATATTATTATACAGGGTGTTTCAAAACTCTCTGTACAAATTTCAAAGGGAGATAGGTAACATCAAAGCAAACCTTTTTCGTCTATGAATGTATACCTCTGACGTAACCTTTCGGTGCAAGAGGGCGCTGACAGAAATATTGGTGGAGCTGGTATATAAATGAATGGAAACAAGTGTGAACAACATGTTTATTTAAAGCAGGTACTCGAAGTTGCGACCGGCAAGAGCATTGCATGCATGACAGTGTCGAAACATTGATTGTCGTACATGTTGAAAGATTCCTGGAATTTCGCGAACATTTGCAGCGGCGACAGCGATTCTTGCGACGAGGTCTTCATCTGAGTCAATAGGAGTCTCATTCACGAGGTTCTTCATATGTCCCAGAGGAAGAAATCGATACATGTTGAATCGGGCGATCTTGGTTGTCAAGCGACGAGTCCATCCCGGCCTATCCATCGACCTCCAAAAGTGGCGTTCAGATAATCCCGTACATCATTGCTAAAGTGTGCTGGCGCCCCGTCGTGTTGAAATCACATTCATCTGCCAAGAGCCATGGGAACATCTTCCAGCAGTCCCGGCAACGTTTCTTCAAAAAATACCCGATAAATCTGCCTCTTGAATCGGGGAGGCAGCAGGTATGGCCCGATCAAATTGTCATGGACGATACCTGCTCAAACATTGACGGCGAACCGTTGTTGATGACCATGCCCATTGTGGCATGTGGATTTTCGTACGCCTAAACGTGAGAATTGTGCACATTAAACACATCCTCACGTGTGAAAGAGGCCTCATCTGAGAAGAGCACATGAGCCAGAAAATCAGGTTGTACTGCGGTCCTGCTGCAGAAATCAGTGCACGAATTCCACACGAAGAGGGTAATCCCTAGGTTGCAATGTCTGGACTCTCTGACAATGAAATGGATGTAACTGCTGCTCATGCAACACTTCACACGAGGGGGGGTTCACACCGAGCCTACGTGCAACAGTTCGCGTGCCTATGCCTCGATTGTCCTCAATCCACTGTAGGATTTCTTCTTCAGTCAGGAGTGTGGTGGTTCTCTCCCGACTAGTGTCATGCTTGTTTGCATGGAATGTTCCAGTTTATCGCAGTTGCCGGTGCAAACGTGCAAATGTTTGTGGTTTGGCACATATCTGTTTGGGAAGCGCTGTCGTACAACCTCACAGCAGCTCTTCCGTTTCCATTGTTAGCCCTATACGCCAGATACATGTCAGCCATCTCAGCAGTCGTGAAACACTCCATGTTGCACGTAATGTGTCTGATTTACGAATGCCGATGACAAATACAAGTTCATTCTCTGTTCCCACTTCGCCCCTCTAGACCAATTGCAGCGCCCTCCTAGCACCGACGGGTTACGTCAGTGGACATACATTCATAGACGAAAAAGATTTTTCTTGGTG
Organism: Ryuthela nishihirai; assembly: GCA_038380435.1. Lineage (NCBI taxonomy): Eukaryota > Metazoa > Arthropoda > Arachnida > Araneae > Heptathelidae > Ryuthela > Ryuthela nishihirai. The sequence goes on from JAWZYU010000031.1 coordinate 49,228,000, forward strand.
TTCCCTATCTCCCATTGAAATTTGTACAGCGAGTTTTGAAACACCCTGTATACAGAGAAACTAATCAGGAATAACCAGACGTATACGGATATTGAATAGCCAAAGACCGCAACTGATAGATAAATAATCTAATCATACGCTACAAAATGGTTTTAACATATCCATACACATCGACCGATTCACAATTCCTTAGACAACATTAGGTAAGAGTAGCATTCCGTGATAAAGAGCCGGTTAGAAAACGGTTTATAATTCTATAATTAATCATAATTCATAAAATAGTTTTTTCATTTCTACGTTTACCTATCAGAAAGGCAGCTATTTAATGTTTTTTCAATTCTCAAACCCTTTAATGACGGGAGTAGCTATAATAAATAATTGCTTTTTTGTGATATTACTGAAAAGTATATTTAAAAATTTAAATTTCTAATATTAATTTTTAATTTAAGAAGCGATTATCCCTCATAACTACTTATCGCCGCCATTATGTGTTTTATTATGAAAATAGTCTGCTGCAATAGTCCGATTTCATCAAACGTAATCTCAAAACCAAACTACTGTTCACAGCGACATAAAATATATGTTTTATCGTAATACATAATAATACTATATATCCAATTTAATCATTTCTCACAGCCCTATAAAATGATGGATCCTACTAATACGAAAAATGTTTTAAGGAACACAAAAATCATGAGCAATACTGCCTATCAATCAACATAAAACAAATGTCGGAACTAATACTTGTGAGAGTGCAGTGGTCGGGAGACGCTTCAGTCGCTCTTTCGTTTCTCACTGCAGAATCTGTCCAACGGCGCAAAGACGATATGAAGTCCTTACAGTAAAGTAGTCCTTTTCGCTTCCCCTTCGTACAAAATTAGAGAATATATATTAGTAAATATATATTGTTGGCTGATTCCACACTAAAAAAACTACCTAAACTGTATAAACTTCTAATTTGTTTCGCAGCATTACATATTTCTAAACATAAAACTTTGTTTCTACAAGAAAATACACCAATACTAAATCCGATTAAAAACAATATTTCAACTTATCGTTAAGCAAAAAACTTCACTTCCGCACTTAAAAAAAAAAGAAATATTTTAAATGGAAACAACTTTTTAAAATATCTTTTACTGCCGAATAACGATCCCTCGTTCCGCACTTAAAAAAACCCTCCAGAACCAAATGATATCATCATAGACAATTATATGAACCAGCACATATCGCTTAACATGAACCTTTGGGCCACACTTTGCAGCAAATTCGCACCAAACCGAAATACACTAATCCCTACATATGCGCCAGGTTTACTTCTTGGTAAACACAATACTGAATTCGCGAATACTGAACTTAAAAACTGATGGGAAAACAGGGTTTGGATCCTAGGCATCAAGATCCTAATATTTTTGGGTTTAAATGATACAATATTTCACACATTATGTTAGTATTTCTATGGAGCATGATTTTTTTAATGAATTATCATGAAAAAGCGTGTATCTATATGGTAATATAAATTTGAACAGCCAAGGTAAAGACCGCAACTAACAGAATAATAATATCGATTGAATACAATGAAACATTGTATTTGACTGCACTTCACATTTATTGCATTGAACTTTTCTCCTCCAACGCTCCCTCATATACTTCCTTCATACATCGTCTATAATACTTTCTTCTTCAACATTTTCCTTTTCTTCCTTTTTTCTCTCGCTGGGCGTGAATTGGTAGGGGGTTGAGCATCAGTACTGCCAACAGGCATGAAAAAACGTTAGTTGTTTAGCCTGACTTCTAATGTCTTTCAATATGCAAAACATAAGAGCGGGTCGCATTCTCAACGACTCTCTAAAAGTTGAAACTTCGATCTCAAATAGTCAGTTAAAAAAGATCTAGGCCACTTCTCTCGTCATCGTGAATGAGCGAATTCGAGCTTACTGAGTTCGCGAATACGGGGAGTTGACTCGAATATCAACAGAGAAAATATTTGTGTAACAAACGTATATTACTAAACAATGAATATTCGTTCCGCACTTTAAAAAAATCACAGAAAAATAATCTCATCTGAGATGACTGTTTTAACCAGCACTTAAAGCTAAACAACGAAACATTTTTTTAGCAATCAATAAAAACCTCAAAACAAAATAATCTGATCGTAATAATTTTAACAAAAGCATATTGCTAAGAAAATGAGCTTCCTTTGCGCACTCAAGACTCCCACCGTAATAATATCATTGGAGACTATTTTTTAACTAGAAACCAACATATCTTTAATCTTTGTAACTACGCGGATGGATATCCTATGGCAGTTCAATACTTCAGAATTTCTGACCATGCTGGTGAAAAATGTAAGATAGTGGCTTAAAGATCTTACACTGCATTGAAGCCTAATTGTATTGTTTAGTTACGGTTTTTTCAAATTGCGAAAGCGGTACTTGGTTCTTTGTAATATTTTTCTGGGGATGAACTATTTAGTTTGGAAATCTTTTACCTAATGATAAATTACCTCTCAATCAGCTGCATGTCACAGATGTTTGGCAAGAGCCTGTCAGTATATTACACCATAGAGTGGAAGGTGAAACAGCAGAAAAGAAGCCTCCTTTCTCTACCACGGCTTTAAGCCAGGTCCCTTCGATAAACCCACGTCTCTTTGATCACTAGCCAAGCGCATTAACTGCTCTGCCACCGGTGGGAAGAGACAGGGCGACGTTTACGATTTTCTGTTTCCAAGATATCTGGATCATAAGAAAAACGCCCCAAATTTAATAAGGCAATTATTTAGAATTAGGTACTCATGTCGCCATGTTGTTTTTTCTACAAAAGTAGTACATGAAAGTTGTCCATTTTCCTCCATCATAATCTCGAAACCAAAGTTTTCAATCATAATTTCTTAGAAAATTTCTACAGAAAAGATTAATTCTTACAAAGAAAAATAAAATTATTGGAAAAAACAAAAAAAATGTTAGCCAGAAGTGAGTTTTATCCAATTGGATTACTTAGCCCATGGGGATTCTTTTTTGAAAGCGCTAATCGGTGGTAATTATTTTAAGATATTGTGCTTTTTTATGGTAATTAACCTTTGTTTTATGGCCCTAAGGAAGGGAAATATTTGGGAGGAGAATATATTTAGCAAATCTGATATTTAAAGCAGTTTCTCAAGTTCCATTAGGCAATTTTTGCGATTTTCTGAAAAATACGGTAACGATATTATGAGTGTGTTTTTCTTGTTGATTCCACTCTTTACTGATTCACCACCTATATGATCTTATAGTTTTTGGTGACTTCTTTCATAATTCGACCGATGGAATCTTATGAAACGAGAATTCATAAAAGTATGTTGGAATATTTATAATAAAATAATTATAAGTAGTATTTGGATATTATTTCCACTTATAATCTATATATATTCAAGAGATAATTTCATGCATGTATCAATTTGAATAGTGGAAGCGTAAACATAGAAAGGCAACAAAATAAAACAAAAAAACATAAGTTTTAAATATTACAGTACATGTCTGAAGATGAAAGGAAGGAAGACAAAAAATGATCCCCACGAAATTTCCGTTTCCTTTTGGAGAAGAGGAGAATGGTGAGGGACATCATTCGAAGTAGTGTATGACGATCCTCATATGAGCTTTCCTTTGACACCTAACTCGTAACTGTAGGCTCTAGCGTTTGGAAGATATAGTAGGAAAACGACTTTCACATTTCCCTTCTTTTAGGGGGAAGGAAGCAATGGTGGTATACATTTATTACCCACAACATTCTTCACATTGGACATACAACTTGTTACTGTCGACCCTCGCTTTAGAAAGAAAATGCAGAACAGTTCGCATATTTTGCCTTTTTTTTGGTGGGAGGGAAGAAGGCATAGGGGAAATTTTTATAACCTGTGATACTCCCCATTGCACATGGTTCCATTTTATGCGTAGCTCGTTACTTTTGGCTCTCGCGTTCCGAAGATGTAGCGGAACAAACTTTTTAATATTTCACTTTTCTTAGGAGGGAAGAAAGCATGAGTGGTAAGTTTTTTTTATAGCATATGACACTCTCCGCTTCGCATGCTATCATTTGACACATAAATCATTAAGTTTGTCTGTCGCGTTCAGAACATACTGTGGAACAACTAAAAATATAATTTGTGAATTAATAGATGTACAAACCGACAAATGACAAACAAAAAGCAGTAGGCAGATAGGTAAACCCGTGATCTAAGCAACTTATACTATTTTTATTTAATATAGATTTAACATACTGTGAGTAACCATTGTAGCTCGTATCTTGAATTTTGGTGTGCCCATAATTAACTCCATCTTGATGACATGAGTAAATAAAGGCTAGGTAACTAAGGAAACAGATACAGTACAAAAGAGCTGAAGTGCTTTCCTGAGAGAAAGCAATCGCTTTAGGTCTCTTTTATATCTGTTTAGAACCTCATGGTTGTAATCCAAGAGGGAGGAAATAATCTCATTTGGATTATTTGAAACTGCCTCGAAAACGTTTTCGAGTAACGTTTGTAATACGTGTGTATCAGTCATCTCTCCAGAAGCTGGTTAACAATTTATCATCACAAGAATTTCACATTGTAAAGGAGCTCTAGGAAACTAAATGGTTACAGCCGATTTTAAGAAAAGGGGAAATATATGGAAAGGAAAAGTTTAAAGAAACATTACGAGGTGGGGGGGGGGGCGGTTAAAAATTCTTTACATGCATCTGCAGAAAAAAAAAACATACACTTATCTCAACGAAACTTTTACTGTTCTTCAAAGTACTCCCCTCCAGCATCTATGCAAAGTTGCAGATTTCTACGCTAATTCTGGAAAGCTTGGTGGCACTCCTGTTGAGGAATACTCTGCAACTCTGGATGAACGCATTTTGTAAGGTCTTGCACCCTTGGAAAAGGCTTCCCAACAAGTTCCTTTTTAATATTTGCATGAATTTTTTTGAACAATATTTGCAAAAATTGCATGGCGCAAAGATCAGGTGAATATGCAGGATGGGGTAGCTGTTTGATATTTTCCTTTTCTCCAGATAGGCCATAATTTGCCAGGTTTTGTGAGCACTGGCATTGGCATAGAAAAAGGAGAACCCTAGACACGCCTGTTGTTGGAAGCTGCTCTTTCATCTCCTTAAACATTTTGGGCAAAACAATATTGGTGTAATGTATTGGCGGTTTATAGTAATTTTTTCAGGTAAGGTGTCTACGGCTATTACTCCTTGGAAATTGGAAACAAATTGTGAACATCCTCTTCCTTGAGTGAAAGTCTTGTCGGAGGATTTGGGAATGTGGTTCATCTTTCCAAACATAGTTGTCGATCTTTCTTGGAATTGTATAGTAATAAAACTACGTCTCATCACCTGCGACAATATTCTGTTAACCGCTTGAGGCCACTAAGTTCAAAAATTGCCAGCATCTCCTTGCACGAATACCCCTTTTTTGCTGTTATGCAGTGATTAATATGTGACAGAATTACATTAGTACTAAGGATAATATACTATGACGTATATTTCTGTTCAATTTATATAAGTTATTGTGTAGAGAGAGACTCCGTTGGTTTGGCCATGTTGCCCGTATGGATAATTATAGATTGGCGAATAGGGTATGAACAGTGTGCCTAAAGGCTTCAGAAAGAGGGGCAGACAATATCAAACAGGACCTTATTAATATTGGTGTGCAGTGGCCAGATGCTGCAGATGTAGCTCAGGACAGATTTGCTTGGAGAACTAAATTGCACGGTTGGTTGGACCTCCGTAGCCCATGGCTGCTTGATGACGACGACGACGACGACGATGGTGGTGGTGGTGGTGATGATGATGATGATGATGATGATGATGATGATGATGATGATGATGATGATGATTACTACACAGTAAAATAATTTTAAGTTTTCAATAATGGCTGCAAGCCATAGCATAGGAGTTTAATAATACCAATGTGGTTAGTACAAGTTGTCTAATACGGTATATAACGTATCATATACTCTTACAATATTAATAGAATTCTTGGGATTACTAAAGAGTACTGTGTTTAGTTGAAATGAACTCTGATATTTTAATGTTCGGGAGATTAAATTTTAATATTTAGATAACAGCTCCTAATAAAATTATCATGGCAGCTGTTGTTTTGTAGCGAGAGAAGAATATGGCGCGAGAATCACTCACGATTTGACTGCAAAGTTTGCTTGCAGTAGGGCATACAACAACTTATTGGAATTCATACGATTGTGATAGGAATTTTTGAAGTAATTTTGCTAATGAAAAAAACGCTGAATACAGATGAGTGTAAAATATTTCAATATCAAATGTTAGTAAAAAAGATGAACCCTTTGTCAATCATCTCACGTGTTGACATTTGTTTTTTCGTTATGACCTCGCAAATGTTCATGAAAGACTTTTTTAACTTCAAATTTGCGATAGGCAAAAATTCCGTCATATTGACATATTCTGGTAATGCACGAAAATTTTGAAGAGTTTAGCAAATGTTATTTTTGATTTAAAAATGGCTTTATTTTGCTGTAGAAATGATTTTGTCACCCATTCGTTCAGAAGGATTCTAATAAATATTTTTTTTTCCTTAACGAATAGACGTAATTCCAATGCAGATAAAATGTTATTAATTTAAATAAAATCTTTCAGCTTCTATAGCCATATTAAAAATAGATAATTTTTTATATTAAACAATTTCACTGCTAGATTATTTTCTAACTGCGTACAGTTTACGTTTTTGGCATGCTTTGCTTATAATCGAAAAGCTTTTCTGAATATTCTTTAATTACTTTATATGATTTCACAAACGTGTATCAGTTTGTAAGTAGATCTCCTATTTTAAAGATTTCCAATTTGATCACATATAGGGTAATGTAATTCTGTCTAAATATTTTTTCACTGCATTACTATAGAATTTCTATTAGACGATTCTGAGAAAATATTCTGATCTTGCGCTTATAATTAAATTCGATCGAATTAAAACACCAGTTCTTTATTTCAACTTATCTTTTTACCAACTATGTTAATAATCATAATGAAAATAATAAAAATATAATTTTTCTCCACCGTGAGTAGTGGTTTAAATTTTGTCCCTTCCAAAAAAACATTTAATGTAACGTGGTGTAAATGTAATTTTCAATTTACGAAGAAAATATTTCCTAAAGTTATCGAACGAAAAGTGTACTTTCTTTTCTTGTTTCGATTAGTTCTGAAAATTTTATTCTGCTGTATCATTTTTTTTCTGTTTATTCCGTTGCTTTTGCTTTGATTGTAATCTTGTTTGCAAAGCAGATATTTTCCCCCTCGGCTAATTAATAATAAATTGCTATTAATATTTAATAGCAATTTGAAACTGCTGTTGCAATTTTTTAATGCGTAGACTATGACGCACTAATACGAGTTTTTATTTCCATGAATCAGGACAGTATAAACCAGGGCTTTTAAATTATCAGTTACCTGAGAAAATGCTACTTTTTTACTGAGTACACGGTCATGGTTTTCAGAGCGATCGATTTCTGAAATTTTTATGTGACAGTTTTTTTTTCAATCTGGAATGGCATTATCATTTAGTTTACTTTTAATAGTTAGTCCTAAGAGTTCTCTTCATAAATTTAACAGGCATCTGAAAAGTATTTACCTCATGTCTTAGCATGTGCGCATCGAATTTATCTTCACGCTGAAGCGCCCATTTCATACTAATTTTAGCTTCTAATTCGAATGTATATGAAACATTGTTTTTCTTATTCTTCGAAGGATTACTCATGTGGTTTGCTACTGCACACAGTTCGGCATGATAAAAAGAAACAAAAATTACCTGAAAGACCTCACACAGAGAGAAATTCACCAAGCGAAGAGCAAAGACAAGGAAGAACAGACAATTATTTACGTACATTAGTTGAGCTCTCCCCACTGTGACGTCATGGGGCACGCACTCTCAGCGACACTCGAATGACCTTGGTAAAACCGAGCCTTGTGGTGCCACCTTCTATATAGTCACCTTGAAGCTATCTACTAATTTTCGCTGCACTGTCTCTGTTCGTCACTGCTTCAGAGACTCCGGTAGAGGGAAACTTATTTTATAACCACCCTGTAAGCATCCTCGTCACATAAATGGGCCATTCCAACAAGTAATTGGTCAGACCTCGGTATAAATCAGGCAGGCCAACTCTTTGAGCATCAGTTAGAGTTGGAGTGAGTGTCAGAATAGGTAAAAACGACCAATCTGAGCTATCTTGAACGTGGCATGATGTTTGGTGCTAGATGTGCCGGTTCTATCATCTCACAAGCAGCCGTCCTCATGGGCTTTTCACTCATAACTGTTTAATGGGTTTACTGATCATGGTGTGAAAAGACAAAAACTACCAGTGATCGATGATCCTGTGGACGAAAACAGCTTGTGAATGAGAGGCGTCATAGGAGGATAGCAAAAAACATGCAAGTGAACGTTGCATCGTACAAATGTTCTAGTTGTATCACAGTGGCAAGTGTTTAAAGTGGACACTCCTCATGTGGATGCAGGGTTGTGCACATTATGGAGTGGACAACTGAATACATTCCAATAGTGCAGCATCAATGAACAGGAAGGCAAAATGTAGGCATGCCACGATATCCTCTTTTGTAGTGGGTGACATGCGGTACATCAGCTGAAGAAGAAATCCAATGGTGAGAAAACTGGTGATCTGATTGTCCATTGGACAGGACCACCATGCCCTATCCAACGACTTGGGTATGCAGTATCCAACCTCTCGGACACTAACATTAAAATGAGCTGGTGCCTCATCGTGTTGTATCCTAAGGATACATAGAACCAGAAATGGTATATTAGCTAGAAAATCAGGGAGTATGTGACGTAGAAACGCCAGATACGTTGGTCCAGTCAACGTTTCTGGCAGTAGATATGGACCATTAATGCAATTAGCTAATATCTCCACCTACACATTCACAGACCAATGGACCTGGTGCTACTGTGGGTGGATAACTTTTGGATTGGAACTTGACCACACATGACTGTTGTGGCAGTCATGTGTGGTGAAACACGTTTTGTCCATCCACAATACGTGTCCGATTAAAAGCCTGTCTGCCTCATATTAGTGCAGTAGTCATTCATAATAAGCAGCATGGCAATGAAAGTTGCCTGGCTGCAGACACGGGTAATGGAATGGGAAAAAAACCTTATTGTTGCAGAATTCTGTCGATAGTGTTCCATTGTACTCTAGGGTGGCTGCCCAGCAGAGGTGTTCCATACTCTGGGTGTGGAGTAGTCCTCCTCATACGGCTTCCTGCAGTGCTGTCTTCCCCACATCGGCTGTCTTACCTGTGTTACAAAGACTTGTGGAAGGGAGCACATTTCCAGTGTCTCTGAAGCCATCGGATAATGTTGGCATCAGACCAACAAAATGGCCATTCTCATGACACTCTCCAAAGAGCAGGTACGCGTCGCAGTACTCTCGATTAGAACACATGGTGCTATTCGACAAACGGACGTTACTCGGGCTGTGTGAGACACCTCTTTATATCAGCCATGGGATATATGTCAACAGGAATCTAATTTGCTTAGGAAACTGTATGCACTCTCGCAGAGAATAATACTCGAAATAACGTCGTGCGTTTTTCAAACTCATCGATCACGGGAAAGCGCTAGCTGTTTTGCTACCTGGAGAAAACTTGGAATGAGCCTGCCTTTCATCCAAGTCTGACCATTAAATATTAATGTTTAATTTAGTTATTTTTTTGTTACTTTTAAAAGAATTGAAAGTCATCGTAGAAAAATAGGTCACCTTACAATCTTAATTTGTTTGTAAATTTGCTACAAGTAAAAAAAAATCGCAGTAACACGTGCGGTATTGCCACCCCTTTTTAACCGAAATGCTTTTGTCAAACATTTCCATGGTTTTTCCAAAATTGGTTTCACTTTCTCATCTCATCCCCATCTTTTACCCACTCATCCTCATTGGACGAAGGTGAATCTTTCCATTCATAGATATCACTTCAAAACCTATCTTTCCATCGTATATTTTTCTCTTCTAGCCGCCTAAAATGTAATTTTACCGGCAATTTTGATTTGACACGTTTTTTACACTAATTTTCGAAAACTGTCTCGTTTTCTCAATTTCTCCGATTTATAGCTAGGTAGTCACTGGAAGGAGAACTCTGCACCAATCCCCTGTGATGATGCATAGAACAGGCCACACCTAGCACCTAATGCCCGACCACGCCTTCTCGTGGTGCAGGCCTTTAGTACCTTTCAAAAGAGATACTTTCTTGTGGACGGAAGTGAACGGAAGGGGAGGACTGCCAGAGTAGTGTGGCCTACCGATCTGGACAACTATGACTACTTTTCGTTTTTTTCTACCCTGCTGAGAAGTGACCAACCACACAGAGTTCTGGTGCTGACCATATAAACCTACTGGCCTGGAAAAGGCTCTGAGCTTGATTATGGATCCTGATTTTGCTGCACTGGTGGGCTTCTCTGGAGAGAAAATCTGCCGTGTGTTTTTTGTTTGTTTGTGGATTGACAGCCCCAAGTGAATTTTCAAACATACACAGGATATGTTTTATCAGCTGGTGGATAATCCTGATCTGATGTCATCGCAGTCACTTGAACTCTTGCTTCTACGGGCATCTTCTAATTTTGCATTGAAGGAAATCTTCCAGTGAAGATAGATGGATTAAGCCATTAGTGGCGGGGGAACGGGTCTTTGCCCCATGCATGTGATTAGGGGGCTGTTTGACATTGTCAGCATTCCCTCTCTCAATAAACATAGTTTCTTTAACACCAACCATTTTCTCTCCATAGGTAATTGGAATGTGAGGACTCTTGCATAGAGATTATTCTCTTGATGTCCTAACACAAGAATTATACTATTATAATTTAGGTATTCAAGGCTTGCAAGAGACCAGATGGGCAGATAAAGGTCAGATTCTTAAAAATAATCTTAAATATCTCTTTTCAGGGATGGAAGATAATAAGCATCTGTAAGGCGTAGGTCTGCTTCCCAGCAAACAGGCTAGTGGTGCTCGTCTAGGATTTGAGTGCATTAATGAAAGGTTTCTTACAGCAAAATTTCAGTTAAGCATTAAAGAATGTTATCTACAGTTATACCCCCACTGAGGATGCCTATGAGGATGAAAATGATAGATTTTACGGACAACTTCAGGATATTTTGAATTCTGTCAAGAAAGGAGATATTACCCTTGTTCTAGGTGACTTCAATGCCAGAGTTGGTACTGACTCTGACCTTTGGGGAGGGGTGATAGGCCCTTTTGGTATTGGCAGCTGCAATGGCAAAGGGCAACATCTCCTACAGGTAAGAAAACTCAATGGTTTCAAAATAACTAACACTTATAACATCGCACATAACACATATAAACATTCGCTTTATAACACATTATAAACATCGACTAAATAAGTACACATGGATTTCACCAGATGGGCTGCATAAGAATGTAATTGATTTATATTAATTAACATCAAATGGGCTAGTTCTGTTGGGAACACCACGTCATATATTGGAGCTGAAATTGGATCTGACAATCACCTTGTTAAAAGTGTCTTGCAACTCAAACTTATAAAGTGTTGTGCTAGGGTTAAAAAATTTACCTTTAATACTGAAGCTCTGAAAGACTCAGTTACAGCCAAAGCTTACCATGATAAGTTACTTAGTCATTATGACAGTCATGGTTTGCTCACTACTGAAGTAGAGGAAGAATGGGACCATTTTAAACAGGCATTTTTGGACACTAACAGTACCCTTTTAGGAAAAAAGGAGCAGAGGAGACAGAATTATTTGAGTGCTAAAGCACTTGAGATTATTTCAGAAAGAAGGAACTGCAGGAATATCCTTAATCAGTACCCTACTAGTCAATAGAAAGAATTACAGAGAGCTTAATAAACGTGTAAAGGATCAGATCTTTGGCTTGATGGCTTGGCTCACAAAACGGAGGAAGCAGACAGCACGACAGCAGAAAGCTGTACCAGATAGTTAATGATTTGTGTGGTAGAAAACGGACAGGTATACAGGGATTGAAGGATAAACAAGAAAAGGTTATAGAAGATGAGGAATGGATAAGTGGGATATGCATAATTATAGATTAACGAATAGGGTTATGAACAGTGTGCCTAAAGGCTTCAGAAAGAGGGGGATACCTAGGATGCGGTGGGCAGACAATGTTAAACAGGACCTAATTAAATTGGCGTGCAGTGGCCAGATGCAGCAGATGTAGCTCAGGACAGACTTGCTTGGAGAACTAAATTGCACCGTTTGGTTAGACCTCCATAGCCCATGGCTGCTTGAGGATGATGACGACGATGATGATGATTCGTTTTTTCACTCCAGCAGGTACTGCCCCCCATCCTAAGAATCTGTTAATGCAAATGCATATAATATTTTTTTATGTAGATAACTGCAATTGTTTGAAAGTAACCCGAAATATCACCTAAGAATAACAGGACTGCGCTACGAAAGTGATTCCAAGTTAGGTTTTTTTTTCTTTTTTTGTCCCTGGGAGAATCTAAGAAACAAATTGTTTATGTAGTGTTTTGTGCAGTTCTTGCAGTAAAGTGAAATAAGACTAAGTGTAATGAACTGCTGGACAAATTTTGATTCTAAAGCAATATTTAATTGCAACTGCTTTCCGCTTCGATTAGATAAAAACCGAAACAAAAAAAAAAACAGATCAAATAATTGGATACATTTCGTATTAGAGATATTTAGGAAACGGACTTATGGCTGAAACTGCTTGAGATTAAGAAGGTCTCCTCTGGTACGTATAAAAAAATAAACGAACAACATTTTTCCTCTTACACCTGTTCGGAATCCACCTGAAAGTTATCGATTCTGCGAACAAAAGACAGTGAAATATATTTTGGGCACCACGAAGTGAATTTGCAAAGATTTGAGGAAAAAAGATTAATTGGAAGTGATCAGGTGACTCTTGTAGGTCTTGAGGTAGTAGTAGTTTTCTCTACCAAGTGTATTTTGCTGTTGTGCATGTCTACAAGAATAGGAGTATAAAACGCTGAGGACATCTTAATTTTTTCCTTAGCTTTTTGGTTGATATTCTTAGTTTGTTTGTTCATAGGTCTTAAAAACTTGATTTTGAAGCATATGCTAAACAACTGGGGCGTATCCAAATACGAGAACATTGGGCCAGGGCTCCTCAGATACCTTTAGTGCAAATACATAAATTTCTTCTGCCGATAAGTGCAATTGCATAATAAACAGATAGTTAAACCGAAGTATCACAGAAGAGTAACTTGACTTGTTGCAAAAGTGTTGCCAGTATAGAGGTTTTATTCAGTAATCAGGGTTTTTTTTTTTATCCTGGTGGAATTTAAGGTGACATTTCACTTAGAGGGTATTTCGTGTAGTTCTTGCAGCAAAGGAAAATAGCGTAAAGTGTGGTGCCAAAATTAGCTAACAACTTAAGGCTAGTTGTAATTCCAAAACACTATATAATTTCCACTGTCTTTTGATTAAACCAGTTCAAAATTAAACCATTTTGTGTCTGTGGTTCTCGGCAATCGGACGTACGTTTGAAATTGCTCAGTGCTACGAAGATCTCATCGAAAGAGTGGGAAATAATTCTTTTTCCTGACACTTGTTCCGGGACATCTGATAGTAAGGACTTTTTAAGACAAGGAACCAGAAGGGTTATTTTGTCTGTCCTCAGACTCAAAAAGAAAGCCTTAAATTTAGACACATGAATTTTTTTATGTTAAAATTAAGTTAGGTTGTTTTATCTCTGAGAGACACTTTCTTTGCACACAATGGGCGAAGTGGCCAAGTCACAAAGAACCAAGGCTCAGAAAAGATTGGGGATTGGATTCCCAGTACAGTTGTTAGGCGACAGAAGGAAATCTTACGTCGAAGCCATCAAGCATGTTCTTCAACATGCACAGGGTATGGCTCTTCTGCTTAATGGACCACCTTTTACGTCCCATCCAACAGAGTGTCGCCTTTCAGAGCTCATCGGCTTTCCCTTCTTAACCGAGAGCAGTGTGGTGGTGGTGGTGGTGGTCCAGGTGTGACTCGTTTACGAGCCAGATTACGAGCCTGGCGCACTACCGACTGAGCCAACCCCTCCTACCGACCGCATAAGGTATAGATGTTTCCTTTCTGGTGTTGTCTGTCTTCTGAGCTTTCGCGTTATTCACAGACCTCCTCAATAGCGTATTAAACTAATAAGCTGCTATTGGCCCTCTGCTTATCTAAGGGGCCCTCCAAATTTGGAAGTGTCCTGTGCCTCTCTGGACCTGTAAGAGGGCTTAATTTAAGTTAACGATTCTGCAAACAAACAGAGGGAAAATCCCCGATAAGGAATGGATAGGTTGTCTTTCTGCTGAGGTCTTACTTTCTTCACAGACTTTCTCTGTGCAATATTATACAGATACTTATGACACATACGGCTTAATTCAGAATATGTAGCTTAGTTTCCAAACAAGTTGTTCGCTGTATTAATTTTTTTTCATTTAAAGACAGGCAAAAAAAACTATTTAAAGTCTTTAAATCTGAGGATTTTATTCAATTTAGAAAGATTTAGTTTCATTTTATATCATATTAGGGTTGGGTTGTTTTACCTCTGAGCGGCACTTTTTTGCACACCATGGGCTAAATGGTCAGGTCACATGGATCCCGAAGGCTCAGAGAAGGTTGGGGGGAGGGGACCCACTGGAACAGCTGTTGGGAGACAGATGGTAGCCTCCCGTCAAGGCCATCCAGCGTGTTCTTTAACGTGCACAGGGTATGTCTCTCCCGCAGACGGAGTCACGGCTTAACGTCCCATCCAACGGACGGCGGCCTTTCCAAGCCCATCGGTGTCCCCTACTGACCGTGGGCAGGGCGGGGAATTTTTGCGGAGATAAATCTTAACGCTGACCCAGCTGGGACTCGAACCTGGGAACTACAGATTACGAGCCTGGCGCGCTACCGACTGAGCCACCCCCGCCCCGTTATATCATATTTCACTGGGCAACAATTTGTCATAAAAGTCATTCCTTTGAGTTAAAAGCACGTTATAGAGTTGAGTTAATTACACTCAGATATGGCAGGACGGCCAGCTGTATGATGTCGCTGACGTACATATTGCTGTTTTCAGTGTACCCTGTGCAAATATCAGACATGTACGAGAGTGATAACAAATCGTTCCCCATAACATGATGCCTGGCATAGCCCTGTGTGTCGCTGGCAGATGCACGATGGAGGAAGCCGTCCATCTCGTTGCCTTCGGACCAGTAAACGACCATCAGATGCTCCTAAGCAGAATCGGCTTTCATCACTAAAGGCCACAGATTGCCATTCTTTCCTCCAATGAACTCGTTCTTGACACCACTGCAAACGTGCTCGACAATGACGAGGTGACAGTGGTAACCGTGCCAGCGGCACACGTGCCCATAGTCCTGCTTCCAAAAGACGATTGCGTATCGTTCTTGTAGACACCTTGTTACGACAGAGGATCGAATTTTTGATGCCGTAGCCGTCTGTTATGCCACCTCTGTCCTGATCCTCTCGTGCATCCGTATCTCATCCGTATCCCAGGTGAGACTCGAGCCTGGGAACTGCAGATTACTAGCGCTACAGACTGAGTCCCCTCCCCCTGTAATGGGAACATTCATACGAAGTTTGGGACTTTCAGCTCTTCTGGTGGCGAAGGTATTAGGTCTGTCTATATTAGATTAGAGGAGATATACCTAAAACACACTTTCCATGTCCCTTTTTTTATAAACATAAATTTTTTTATTTATTTTTAAGATTATAAATATATATAAATAAATCAGTTAAAAATTTGATACAAAGTTTTTATTTTTTAAAATACAAATTCATAAATCATACGTATAATTAAATGACAACGTATAAAAAAATGAATACGTATAATTAAATGTAATCGTCACTGTGTTAGATTAATATTATTTGAGAGTGACCCAAGGATGCAAGGATAATCAGGATCTCCAGGAGTGTTTTCTTTTGCAGTTTTGTTGAAAAGCAGTGTTCGCTGCTTCGTTGTCTTCCTTTCCTCCTGTAGTGTTTCAGAATAGGGGCGGTCATTTTATTCTCTAAACTTATATATTTGCGCGCTCTTTTGAGCCGCTAAAAGCTAGGCTAAATGGTCAGGTCACAAGACCCTGATGGCTCAGAGAAGGATGGGAGAAGGATACCCATTGGACAGCTGTTAGGATGCAGATCTGCTCCATTTTTAAAGAAACTAGGGTTATTGAGAGAGGTAGGGCCAACAATATCAAACAGACCCCTAATTGCAGGCATGGGGATCCGTTCCCACTACGCTAAAGTCTTAAGCCATGAATGCTGGTAGGAACTTCAGGCACCACCTTTTCAAGTGGACTTTTTAAAGAATCAGAATCAAAGCATAAACTGACCTGCCTAATACAGAGTACACTTAGGTAGGTTGGTGATGCCCGCAGAAGTAAGGGTTCAGCTCTCTGCCATGGCCTCTGATGAGGATTATCGATCAGCTGGTATCAGATATCCTAGGCATCTATTCACTTAGAGCAATCAACCAGACAGAACAAACAGCAGTAGATTTTCCCTCAATAGAGGCCCACCAGTGCAGCAAGTTCCTGGTTCGTAATCTGGCTCAAAACCATAAGCTAGTCAAGTGGCTTTAAATGGTCAACCCTAAGACTTTATCTAGTTGACCACGTCCCAGCAGGGCAAAAAGAAGAAAAAAGGGCCATAGATGACCAGATCAGTAGGCCACACTGATCTGGCAGCCCTCCCCTTTCATTTACTTACAAAGGAGATCTCTTTTTGAAAGGTACTAACGGCCTATGCCACAAGAAAGCGGGGTCGAAATTAGGTGCTAGTCTCACCGGTTTTGTGCATTAGCATTGAGTATTGGCACGCAGCTCTCTTTTCAGTGTATGCCTAGCTATCATTTACAGACCAAAGCAGTACACCAAGTCGACTGAGCTTCTCGATTTATTTCATGTGGCATTTTGTTACAAAGGATTTATTTCAAAGTTGAGAGGATTTGAATATACTTTCCACTCACACAGTATGGAAGTGTCCCAACATGTTTATCATAATATCCAATATGTTTATCATAATTTGTCGATTAGGAGAGCTTTCCCCCTAAAAAAGTAGCAAGGAAGAAAATCGTGTAAATTTTAAAATAAATAATTTGATTTTTAAATGTGGTTGCTTTTTTAATATTGTAAACGAAATAAATAAATAAATATCCCTCTCAAGCAGCTGCTTGTCACAGAGATTTGACAGGAGCCTGTCAGTTTATACGCCATAGTAGAAAATCTGAGAGAATGGCGGGACCTCAGCAGAAAAACGACACATACATCCATGTCTTACACGGGGCTCGAACACAGGTCCCTTAGATCCGTAGCTAAACGCACTAACCTCTCGGCCACGAGATGGCATAAACGATATATTAAGTATAATATCAATTTATTACATTAACTGTCACAGTATTTAATAACAAAGCTATATTACTTTTTTTATTTTAAGCAAACAGTTATTTTTTGACTTTGAAGATTATGCTGTTCAAAAACAGATCGTACTTATCCCTGTCAACCTTACTGCATCTATGATCGTTAGTTTATTAGCAAATTTGCCGCGGCTAAATGCCGCCCGGTGCTGTAGATGGTGCCGCGCCTGATGCTCCGACCGATGGTCATTGGATTTTCCTCCTGGTTAGCGCGATAAAGTCTTTTGGCATCCCATATTTTTTAGGTCATTAAAAGTGATTGTGGTGGTGAATCACAAACTGTCTATCTTTTGAGAAGAAATTTACTTAAGTCGTAATACGTTTATTTAATAAACATAGGCGCATGAAATGAAACTTTTAATAATATGAGAGTGTAGTATTTGTTAAAAATAAACTTTAGGCCGAAATTGTTGTTCAAATAAAATATACATAGAAAAATCTAATATCAAAAATTGAAATAAGTGAAATTCGAATAAAGGTAAAATTACTCACAGAGTGTGAGTCCTTTTACCCCTGAGTGGCGCTTTCTGCACACCATGAGCTAAATGGTATGGTCATAACGACTCCACGGACTCAAAGAAAGTTGTAGAAGGGGATCCATTGAATAGTTGCTAGGTGGAAGCTTCCCGTCAAATGCTATCCAATGTGTTTTTTAACATGCCTAGGGTATGTTTGTCATGTATATAGAACTGGGGCTTCAAGGCTGTTGTTTCAAGCCCATCGAGTGTCTGCTTTCTCAGCGAGGACAGGAAGCGAGTTAGTGGAAAAATTCCTAAATTCGAGTCCCCATTGGACTGGAAGCTGGAAATGTATTAAATGAGTAGGAAGGGGGATCAGGTAGATGTTTTTTGTGGCTGGTCGTTCAGAGCCCGGTAGAAAATGCTTTCCCTCTTTGCCCTTGTCCAGCAACATTCTTTGTGGGTGCTCCCTGCTTCATGTATGGTTCGTTTCTATCGAAGTCCAAATCTTCTAAACTGCTCTGATGAAATGTTTCAGTGAGGACTAAGAACTCTGATGAAACTGGGTACAGATGCAGGTTTTCATGTAAGACATTTATTTGTAACGAAGAAGACAACGCCTTTATAATTTTTAAATATAATTGACCGTCGCACATAGACGCGCTGCCAGTACACATAGTTCCAACCTTCACTTTCTAACACGAGAGGAAATGCTCAACCTGAGGTCACATTGAACAAGTTTCACATAAAGTGAAAGACCAAAAGACGAATAACGAAGTGCTCACTCTAACCCAGCGTGTTTCCTTATACACGTATCATGTTGTACGTAGAGTGGCCGAAACAAAGCAGCAATGTTATAGAGAGTCGCCAAGACTGTCTGTGGTACGCATTACAAATAATATTAATAAATCATTGAATAATAGATATGTTCCTAGTATACATAAATGATTTGTTCAATACAAAATTAAATAGTGCTATTTATCTATATGCTGACGACATTGTTTTAATAAACAGTCAGAAATATTTAAATGATAGCATTTCAGAGGTTTAAACAGATTACAATAATATTATTAGATGGTTAAATCATAATAAAATCTATTTAAATGAGAAAAAAACAAAAATGATGATTATTCATTCACCAGGATTTCATATTCATCAAAACCTCTTTATCAAAACTCATAAAATAAATTTCAGAAAAAAGGATGCTTCAAATTATGAATCATTATGTAGTTTCCCACTTGTTGAGCAAGTAAATAAAATAAATTACTTAGGAATCATTTTTGATGAATATTTTAGGTGGAACATATGTGAAAGCTTGAGAATATCAGCGATAAAAATTCAAAAATTGAAATACGTATTAAATATGGAAACCTGTGTAATATTTCATAAAGCAATATGCGAATCTATTTTAAATTATGGAATAATTGTGCATGGAACAACTAGCTTAACTAACATAAATAAAATAGAAAAAATGCAGTCTATGATAGCTAAAAATATTATTCCGTTTCATTTGCAAAAAATTTATGAAACTTCCACCGATAGATTAAAATTTTTAAACCTTTTATCCTACAGCAATTTATATAAATATAATGTAATAATTAAAATTTTTTTGACGAAACTTACAAACTAAAAATTCAACATAATAAAAATACAAGACTTCAAAACCAAGGTTATTACAAATTGCCAAATTTTCGAAATAATTACGGGAAACATACCTCTGAATATCAAGTACCACTTATATTTAATGCTATTCCAAAAGAATTACTAAATATAGATTCTTTTAGAAGACTTAAAATGGAATTAAAAAATTATTTGGTATTTTCTAGTTAGCTGATTTTTATGTGTTGTGTTTTATGGATTTATTTGATGTACACCATTTTTGTGGCTGAATGACCTATGTTTAATATAATTTATTCATTTTCCTGCAGATAAGCTATTTAGCTTTGCGGGTCAAATTGTAAATGTATTTGTATTCTTTACTCTTATGAATAAAAATTATATTCTTTAAAAAAAAAGAACTGCCGAGGGGGGTGGTGCAGTTGGTAGCAAACCAGGCACGTAATCTGCAGTTCCCAGGTTCGAGTCCCAGTATTGGGATTTATCTCTGCAAAACTCCCCGCCCTGCCCACGATCAATAGGGGACATCGACGGGCTTGGAAAGGCCGCCATCTGTCGGATGGGAAGTTAAGCCGTTGATCTGTATGCAGGAGAGCCATACCCTGTGCACGTTACAGAACTTACTGGATGACCTTTACGGAAGGCTACCATCTCTCTCCCAACAGCTGTCCAGTGGGTTCCCCCAATCTCCTTTGAGCCCTCAGGCGTTCTTTTGAAATGGCCATTTAGCCCATTGTGTACAAACAAGTTCCACTCAGAGGTAAAAAATCCCAACCCAACCGCCGAGTGTGCCGTGGGTCTAACTTCATTCCTTTGGCCTCAGTCAGATGGAGCCGTGACTTGGGAGCTGAAGCGGCAATCGGCTAGCAGCCTCACCATGGGAATCGGAATAGGCGAATCTGATATCGTTACTAACACAAATCGCAACTTATATAGCGTTTAACTACTTATACTTTGTGTGAATTTCTCAGACGTTACTTTTTTTTGCTTGCAAAAAATTTTAAATACAGGGTGTTTCAAAAAGGACGCAACCCTCTATTGTATTTTTCTATTGAAATTTGACAAAAGACACAAATTTCAAAAGATACAAATTAGACATATATCTATCTTTACAACAGATGTTGAAAGTGATTTCCTGCAACCTGGATGCAGGTTTTACCCGTTTCATGAAATTTGCAGCCACCTTTCGTAATGTTTGTTTTCTTATGTTTAAAGTCTCTATTTCAATGTTAGCCTTCAAGTTTTCAACTGTATGAGGATTGTTTTGAAACACTACTCATTCGAGATATCCCTAAAGAAAAAAATCTGGAGAAGTAAGATCTGAGGATCTTGGGGGCCACAAATTTTTTTTTAAATCAAATGATCACTAAAAAATTCTTGCAACATGACCATTGTGTCATTTGCAGTAGGAGCGGTCGTGCCATCTTGTTGAATCCAACACTCTCGTTCATTCACATCCAATAGTGCAATAAACTGTTGCACTATTATTGTTGTTGTCCAATAGTGCAATAACTGATTGAGTTGAGTCAAAAAATAAAGGTCCTATCACAAGACGACGGGAAATTGCACACCAAACACCAATTTTCCATGCATGTAATGGTTATTCGTGAAAAGTGTGAAAATTTTCACTGCTCCATATTTGACTGTTTTGACTGTTCACATACCCATCCAAGTGAAACCAAGCCTCGTCACTGAAATAACCACGGTCTAACACTTCAATTCCATTTTCATCAACAAAAGAACGAAACAAATGACAGTACTGTAAACGTTTTTCATGGTCTGATTCTTTCAATTCATGAACGACACCAATGCGGTAGGCATAAAATTTTAACTTCTTTGTAGCCCTGAAAACAGTAGTTGGTGACAGTCTAACCTATGAAGATAACTTTCTAAGAGATTTTCTGGGTGAGCGAGTTAAATGCTGAGACACATCATCAAGAATCAGTTAACAGTGATGGCCAGCCTGGGCTCTTTCGATCCTGTACAGACCCAGTGTCACGAAATTCATCAATCGAACGAGATATTATCAATTTGTTAAGAACTGCAGACTGAGGAAACTTCAACTCTCTTATATTTAGGGTTGCGTCCTTTTCGAAACACCCTGCATAAGCTCACCGGACAAAAAATTAATCTCCCACCATAAGTGGGTTACATCCATTCGACAGCAACAGAGGGCACACCAATAATAAACTAGTTGTACAAATAGCTGTGCCATATGTTGCAGGGTTCAATACAGTGACAAGAAGCGGTTGTTTGCCACGTGTGTGTTAGTCACTCCATGAAACATGGGTCGCGCCAAAGATGTGAATGAGTTGCAAAAAAGATGTTATTGCATTTGGCCGAGCCAAAGGGCATAGTGTACAAGAAGTTGCTGCCTTTGCAGGTGTGTCGAAATGTACTGTCTAAAGGGTCTTCCAGCAGTGGTGTACATCGCAGTCCACCGCTAATCGTCCCCAGAATTTCGGCAGAAAGATTGTGCTCACCAATAAGGATCGCCACAGTTTGTCACGCACTGTTAGGGCAAAGTGCTTTGCAACAAGGCAGGAATTGCTCCAGTCAATCAATGCAGACCTACAATAAGCTGTTTTCAATTACACTCCGAAGGGAAATGCATGCCATGGATATCTGGAGCAGAGTACCATGGAAGAGACCCTGGTTAACAGCTCTGCACAAGGCTGCACAGTTATAGTGGGTGCGGTGCCACAAAGACTGGAGTGGCGACTCTTGGATGCATGTGATCTGGTCGGATGAGTCACGATTTTGCTTGTACTCGAATGATGCAAGGCAATGGGTACATCATAAGCCACATGAAGCCTTCCATGCGGACTGTGTGCAAGGTTCTGTTCAAGCTGCACGAGGCTCTGTGATGTTCTGGTGGTGTTTCACGTATGAGGAAATGAGTCCTTTGGTTCTCGACTGGCCCACCAAATCCCCGGATATGAATTCCATAAAAAACTTGGCAACTTGGCTCTGGGGCAACGAGTGAAGCGCTGTCCCAGCCATCCGACCAATCTGGCCGAACTGCGGCATTTGCTGCTGGAAGAGTGGATGAATATTGATGTGCACTACATCCACACACTGGTGGCATCCATGCCAGACAGGATTTCGGCTGTTCTTCGGTCATATATAGGCGTTACGTGCTATTAGGTGACATTCAGCCAGGAGTGACTAATTTTTTGTCCGGTGAGCTTATAATTTCGCTATCGCAAATGCAATCGCATTAGGGAATCTAAAGAGGAATTTTGAATGAAGGAGATTTATTCACTTAACTGAATTGAGATATTTGTACCAAAATTTAAAATCTTAAAAAGCTGTCTCATTACGTGACAATTTATGAGTGTAATTACCGAGTGTCTGTATTTAATTTGTGTAATGTGGGAAATTAAACTTAATGCTAAAATGCACTCTAACATGGTATCCCACCCGGCTAGAGACATTTTTTCCTTTAAATATGATATCGACGTTAAGCTAAAAGTGATAATTCCTTTTCAGTTGAAATAAATGTCGACAAATTTATAAAATTTATTAAGCAATGCAAATATAATTTGTTACAGCTGATTAACTTTTTTAACATTTTCATTCGTTATTATTCTTAAAAATCAATATTAACTAAGTTCGTTTGGTGTATTTTCCATCGTCTTTTTGCCTTCCTCTGTCTGTCGTTAAGATTCCAGTTCGATTGTTGGCATGCTGAAGCATTTTCTTTTACCCGAACCTTCAATGCTCAATAGCTTTGGGCGCCTCCTCTTTCATCTCATTTCCAGATGCTAAAGAATTCTTCGATACTTTTCCATTGCAGTCTCCCTCTTTGCATCGAGCCCATGCAATGCCGAGAGCAGTCAGTGGCTGATCATAATTAGCTGCCTAATCCTTGTCGGATGTTGGCCTTGGCTCTTCACTCACCTCCAACTGTTTCAAGCTTCCGCCTCGGCGTCATTGACTGACACTAATGGAGGATGAATGACCGGAAACAAGCGGTCCACTTCTTTACGGTATGTGACAGTAGGTCTTTCTTTATCACGTCACTTCCTCTTGTTGACGTTCGTTATTCCCAGACTGTTTAGCATGTTCCTATGGCTATACACCCGCCACAAAACAGGCGAACTTCCAACTGTCGGTTCGTTTCTTGTGAGGCTGTCATCATAAGTGTGTAAAAATGGAGTTGTCTTCAGCCCAGTAGCATTTCTCGAAGCCATTTAACATATGGCTAAGTTTGGATTCATGTGAAGGCCTGAGCAGAAATGCCGAAGGAAAAGGATTCTTCCGAGGAAACTTATTTCTTGTGTGATCAGTTTCTGGTCATAGGAAACAGATGAGTACAAGGGAGTCCATATGTTCCGGAGCATCGGACTCATTTGGTATTCAGTGCTTGGCACCAAAGAAACGTTTTGGCTTCATCTTCCCCTTCGTAGAGAATCGGAGCAAGGCCAGTCTGCGTTGCCTCGTTTCCACTTCCACTCGGGGAAGCAACAACAGCCACTGTAAAGTATGTATTCACATTTTCCAATACATTTACTTTGTCTTTAGTACCGCAAGTAAGCAGATCATTCTTCAAAATTTTTCTCTATGATCCTTAATAGTGACGCTTTTAATGGTTGTGCAGACACATTGTTTTAAAGTGTTTTAATGTGTGACATTAAATATGCACACATTTTATTCTTAACTTATTAATGAATTGATTTATTAAATTCATTTGTTAAATGAATGAATGGGGAAATTGATCCGTCTACAATAATAATATTACCAGTTGCGAATTGGGCTCCGGGGACACTGGGCAATATCATAGTGGGACGAGTGATTCTAGTGGCCAATGAGATTATAACCTAGTTTTACTAGCCTCAGATGTAGGAATAGTTAGCCTGATGCACAGGCATTCTAAACAGTGGCTTGGAACAATGCATTTTCTGGCTTATAAACAGTCTTGAAATTTTTTGAGATGCAATTAACCCTGCCCCTATTTCGACAGAGGCGCTAGTTTACTTTTACTTTCAAAACAAACAACTCGTTCATATACGATACGTTTGAAAAAAAAATATAATTATGAGAAGCTCTCATTATAAATCTCCTTCCTGGGATTTTGATGCTGAGAAACAGCCGCGATAGCCAAACAAGAGCAGAAAATGGGAAAGAAAACTAAGAGCGTAGAAGAACTCAAATGAAGGAAATGAAAGTCTATGGAGGGGGAAAACGCCTTTAATGCAGAATCAAAAATCATGGCCATCACCAGAGGATGATAGTGTGATGAAGAGCCGTCGGAGGCCATCGATTTAGAATCTCAGATGAATTGCAATTTGTTCTCTGACACGATTAAAAGCAGAGAAATAAACATAAATGCAGAAATTAAGTCACACATATATTTTCCTTAATATTTTGAGAAATAATTGAATTAGAAAGTCAAAATCGAGTTACTTATGTGTTATCGAGTCTGTTAATGGTAGCTACATAGTCACTGGAAGGAGAGCTATGCACCAATCCCCTGTGATGATGCAGAGAACTGTCCACGCCTAGCACTTAATATCCGAACTCGCCTTCTCGTTCTGCAGGCGGTTAGTACCTTTCAAAAGAGATACTCTCCTGTGGAAGTGAACGGAAAAGGAAGAGCTGCGAGATTAGTGAGGCCTATTGATCTGGACAACTTTGGCTACTTTTTTTTCTACCCTGTTGAGAAGTGGTCAACCACACAAGGTCCTGGTGCTGACCATATAAACCTACTGGAATCTGGAATGGAATAAGGCTCTGAGCTAGATTATGGATCCTGATTTTGCTGCACTGATGGGCTTCTGTGTAGCAGAACAGTCTTCTGCCCACAATCAGGATACCGTAAGTTAATAGATTTACAGGATATGTTTTATCAACTGGTCGATAACCCTGATATGAGGTCATCGTAGGTACCTGAACTCTTGCTACTACAGGCATCGTCAAATCTACATTGGAGGAAATCTTCCAGTGTAGATGGCTTCAGCCTGTAGTGGGGGAACAGATATTTGCCTCATGCCATATATTATCATGCCAATATTATTAGAGAGCTGTTTGATATTGTCGACATTTCCTCTCTCAAAAACAGTTTCTTTAAACATCCCACTAACCATTTTTCTCTCCGTAGGTAGTTGGATTGCGATGACTTTGCACAGAGCTTATTCTCTTGATATCCTAACACAAGAATTCTACCATTAAAATTTAGATATTCTCGGCTTGCAAGAGTTGGGTTGGGTTGTTTTACCTCTGAGCGGCACTTTTTTGCGCACCATGGGCTAAATTTCCAGGTCACATGGACCCCGAAGGCTCAGAGAAGGTTGGGGGAGAGGACCCACTGGAACAGCTGTTGGGAGACAGATGGTAGCCTCCCGTCAAGGCCATCCAGTGGCTTGCAAGAGACCAGATGGACTGATAAAGGTGAGATTCTTAAAAATTATCTTAAATTTCTCTTTTCAGGAAGGGACGATAATAAGCATCTCCAAGGTGTATATTTGCTTATCAGCAGGCACGATAGTGATGCTCTTCTAGGATATGAGTGCATTGATGAAAGGTTTCTTACAGCTAAATTTCAGACAAGCATTAAAGACTTGAATGTCATCTCCTGTTAGGCCCCCACTGAGGATACCGATAGGGCCAAGAAGAATAGGTTTTACGGACAACTTCAGGATAATTTGAATTCTGTCAAAAAAGGAGATATTGCTCTTGTTCTAGGTGACTTCAATGCCATAGTTAATACTGACTCTGACCTTTGGGGCGATGCAATGGGCAACGTTTCCTACAAGTAAGTAAACTTAAACGATTTCAGAATAACTAAGACTTATTACAAACACCGTGACATACATAAGTACACATATGGGTTTCCACTGATTGGCTACATAAGAATATGATTGATTATATGTTAATTAACAACAAATGGGCTAGTTCTGTTGGGAACACCACGTCATATAGGGGAGCTGAATTTGGATCTGACCATTACCTTGTTAAAAGTGTCTTGCAACTTAAACTTAAGAAGTGTTGTGTTAAGGTTAAAAAATTTACCTTTAATTCTGAATCTTTGAAAGACCCAGTTATAGCCATAGCTTACCATGATAGGTTACTTAGTCATTATGACAGTCATGGTTTGCTTAATACTGAAGTTGAGGAAGAATGGGATCATTTTAAACAGGCATTTTTGGACACTAACAGTACTCTTTTAGGAAAAAAGGAGCAGAAGAGACAGAATTATCTGAGTGATAAGGCACTTGAGATTATTTCGGAAAGTGTTCATTACGTGAGTAAATCAGTCACGTATATTTCATGTTCAGCTAAGAACGGTTTAGTTATTTTTCACGCATGAGAATACGTGTTTCTTTACGTTCGAAACTTTTTTCTCAGTTTATTGCAAACATGTACACGTACCAAGTACAGTAGTAACAATAGTTTAACCTCAAGTATTAATTTTTTAATAATTAGGACGTGAATGTCACAATTTCGTTTCCTGTAACAACATTCATTTCGAGCGAGATGCAAATCAGCAATGTTATTTTTCCTGTAAACATTCACTTTTTGTGTAAGCATGTGAATTTTACGTGCCATTTCAGTTGTGTGTGAAATAAGTATTCACTTTTCTGAACAAGGGTGAAATCCACACACTGTACATGTTAAGTATAACATTTCATATGTAAGTATGAACAATTTGGATAATTTTCATGTAAGTTCTTGCACATGCAGGACCTACTTATGTTTTTCGGAGTGTTCGAACCTGCATGTATGAAATTAGTTTTTCCACGAGTTTCGAAGAACTATTTTTTGTTCAAAGGTGGTTATTGTAAAATATTTCATAACTGATTTGAATTTGAATATTCATATTTCGGCAGGTGTATGGATTTTTCTTCAACTAGTTTGAATATTTTTTACCACATCTGTCTTACGTTACGTTTTTTGTCAGATGTTTCGTAACGAACAAAACGTGTGTGTTTTTGTTAATACCGAAGATGACATACTGCACGAGAATTTTTTAAACTTAGAATAACCGAAAATCCTGATGCGTTATGAAGCATCAGGATTTTGAGTTATTCTAAGAATGAGGATGTGGGATGCTAAATGAAGCCCACATTCATGTCATGAAGAGTGAGGCGGTGGGATGCTAACAGCTGAACCATGACCTGAAACGGACGAAATCCTGTTGTTTTGCGCAAGGGGTGAAGGATGATTAAACATGTAATAATCTGAAAAGGGAAATCCAATTGTTTCAGGAAAGAGGATTGGGCGACCCTTTTGCGGCACAATGATTTTGTCCCTTTTCACAAATATTACGCACTGTTCATGTGGGATGGCTGGAGTGGAATGACACTACTGACTTCGCAATTAGATTAACAGTATCTTTCGCGAGAGAGTCCTTACAAAAACTCTCTTATTCTATGCAAGCACTTTATCCACATTTATCTCTTTGAAATACACCTATTTATCTCAATTCTAACCAAAATCCCCTTGAAAATACTAGTACACTGCTCCAGAGAATTAGAGAAAAATATACACTGCTCAAAGTGAAAATCACAAGACCTCGAAGAAAATGATATATACACCTGAAACTGACAGGACGGAAGCTATGAGGGCAGATGTGCAAATGATCAAAAAACGGAAAGTGAGGACGCAAGATACGTGCTTTTATTGCAGATTCATCAGTACATGGTAGGCCCATCTTGGACAGTTATACAAGCCTGTAGACGTCTCGGAATTCCGTCAGTCAGATGGTTAATGGTGTCCTGAGGTATGGCGTTCCAAACAGCATTCGATTGGGCACGCAACTCTAGTAGATTCACCATCGGAGGGAGCTAGTAAAGGTGGAGAACCATAAGGTCCCACACATACTCAATGGCCGACGAAGTCCAGGAAGTATGGTGTCTATGGGAGAATGTCCACACCTTGGAGACTGTCCATCGTTGCAGATGTAGTGTGTGGGACGGTGTTGCCCTGCTGCAGAATTAGTCCAATCATGGTGGTAAGGAAGTGTCATGCCACAGGATTAACGATGCCATCGATATAACATCTCGCCTTTAGCGTGCCAGTACCATGGAGTAGCGATGTCATGCTGCCATATGTGATGCCACCCCATAGCATTGTACCATGGTGTGGAATCGTATGGCAGCTAATGGAATAGGTCTACCTCGTGTCGTTGATAATGCTGACGCCATGCGGACAAACGGCCGTCTGGTGTGCCGAAACAGAATTGGGATTCATCTGTGAACAACATTTTCCTAGCCTCGTTTGACAGCAGTGTAGACGGAGTAACTGGAGATGTCACTGCAACAGCAGATACTGGATTGGATGTGCT
This sequence comes from Ryuthela nishihirai, assembly GCA_038380435.1. Classification (NCBI taxonomy): domain Eukaryota; kingdom Metazoa; phylum Arthropoda; class Arachnida; order Araneae; family Heptathelidae; genus Ryuthela; species Ryuthela nishihirai. The sequence continues at coordinate 49,256,803 of JAWZYU010000031.1, forward strand.
GTGGATTCGCTGTTGGTGTGTGTGGACTCGCTGTGGTGAAAGGGTCACAAATGACCTTCCTAATGAGCATGCAATTTTTTAGGTCCTGTGGTGCGGTGTTTTGGTCCCGTACCTGTCCTTCATGCCATTTGGTGCTCCCTGGTTCAATGAGATGCACCATTGCACTGTGTTCACATTGTGCCCCATGCATGCAGCAATTGCTCGAAGGTTCAATTCAAGCTCTCGCATATCGATGATTCGTTGTCTCACAGAAGATGTCAATTATGCATAAGGGTCCTGCCAGTGTCTACAAGGCATGTTCCGAACATTTTTGCAGCATGCGCTCCAACCTCACTGTCAGTCATACTATGGTATGAGTTCGTGGGTGCCCGGTATTTATCTACGGTTTGGCTAGATGTCAGGTGCCCATTCGCTGCAGAGCTTTGATCATTTTGCATATCATCGATGGCCGATTGCCTCCTGAGAAAGCATTTAGAATCTGAGAAAGCAGTTCTGCTAGTAGAATCTGAGCAGCTCAGTTTCTGAAAACTGAACATTGGTGCCTCCCGCGATTTACAAATCTATACTTCTATTCCTTCTTAGTGTTGCGATTTCCACTTTGAGCAGTGTATATGCAGGATCAACCATATACAATTGAAAATCGAAAGAATATTCTGTTTGAGCTTCTCCACTTGTATATTGGAACAATTTGGTTGAATTCTTTTAAGAGGAAGTTTTTTTATAACAACTTCTGTCTCATTTGGAGAATTTTAATCATATTTGAAAGTTTCAGTGATAATTCGCTTATGTTATCGAGCATTGTTCAGAAAACGATCATATTAGCATTTCATGCATTTTATGACTACTAAGAATACAGTGCACATTAAATGTTAAGTGTAAACAAATGAAATTTAAACAGTATCGTTGAAATACATTAATTGGAACACGTTAATTTGTAATTTACATATAGTGCTATTCTACTTCGTATTTCAAATTCTTAAATGCAGTCGCCCTAGGTCATACCGAATCGAAAATCATGATTCAGGTAAGATTTAAAAATATTATCGTAAGCTAAGTTACTTTTATCTCAAATATTACTGCAGAAAAGAATTTATATGCGGCAAATTCAATACAAAAAACGCATCAAAATGTTGTGGAATAAAAAATTATCTGTACTTTATAATCGTAAAATATATTGAATACAACTTACTTTGATGTTTCCAGTAGCTCCATGGATCCAACGCTGTAGATGCCATGGATCCAATCCAGTATCCAACGCTGTAGAAGTTCCGATGTCGGATTTGTGTGAATAATGGGTTGACATTTATTAGCACTTAAAATTATTTGTGGTTTCAGATGTGGGATCTCTAAATGCGTTCTTGATTGTACAAAGATATTTATTAGACCAAGTTACGACTTCCAGATTTTGTGACTTAAGCTCCTTCACTTGTGGGAACGCTTCTAACTGCTTTCTCATCTATACAAAAACATTTATGAAAATATAACTTAAGCCCCCTCCACACATTGTGACTTAAGCTCCTCTCCTGTGCAATAACGGAAAAGACATAAATTTGTACTTAAAGATAATTTATAACTTGTCCTTCCCTCCAGATATTTCGCAGGCCATAGTAGAAGGTCTGAGAAGATGGCAGGACCTCAGCAGAAAAACGACACAAACATCAATGCCTTACCCCCGGCTCGAACCCAGGTCCCCTTAGATTAGTAGCCAAGCGCGCTAACCACTCGGCTATGGGACGGCTAATCGGGAATAGGACTAGGATAAATTGAGATTTTCCCGTTTGCAGAATGCATAGGGAAAAAACCTTTTCTTACATCTGTAATTCCAAAAGCTTTAAGAAAGGCTCTTAATGGGACTTGAATAAAATAAAGAAAATCTGTGAATCTTAATAAGATCCGGCAATTTTAAAAGAAGAATTTTGTTCCTGTTGAAAATTAACTCAGGCTTCAGACGCTTTTGGTACAGCTAACTCAAAACGGGAAAAAAAATCGAAACTTCTTCCATTGAGGTTGTCTCCGAATTTTTGCTTACCATTCTCTGAACCCAATAAGGCTTACCTGGCCTAGCGGTTAGCGTACCAGACTACTATTCCAATTTCATGCCCTTGTGTAAATGTTTGAATGTTGTATTCCTTGTCTAAGTGTTTGTATAGTGTACGAGAAACCAACACAAGCCAAAAGTTTACAAGTTATCTCCGTCCTTTAAAAAAATTAGGAAAAAAAAACAGTCCATAAAATCTGGAATAGTATCATATTTCTACACTCTTTCGTCATCTTGGTAGGTGACAACACAGAGGATAGGAATCAACAACCCATATTCATGCTGCAGCGTTTCCGAGATGAAATACACTGGTTTCCATAAATTAAAGAAAAATGAGAAAAATCTCGATAATTCGCCAAAAAATTGTGCGATTCTTACTAAACTTGTTCATGTAACCAGTAAAGTAATGCCGAGTGAGCATATCGTATGCAAATTAGTCTAGGTTGCGTCAATTTGAGTAATCGGATAACGGGATAAACGGGTGTTTTGGAATGGATTGTTATTTTGTGTTGTAAATGTGAGTAAAGAAATTCGAAATAGCTATTTTGTAGGAATGACCTCGAGACATCATTTGCCAAATGAATGGCGGTGGAGAACTATTGGCCGGCTCGAAGCAGGCCAAAGTCAGTCAGACGTGACACGATGGCTGAATGTGAATCCTTCTTTGGTCCACAGATTGTGGAATCAAATTCTTAGCATGGATTCCACGTCTATGAGGTTTAGCCGAGGAAGGGCTAGAGTTACGACCGCTGTACAAGACCGATATCTGCAATTGACAGTACGAAGGAGGACGTCTACTCTCTCAGCTATGATCCTCATTGGTCGCCCACCGGGAAATTCGCTTAATGGAGACGTATTTTTGGCCCCAATTAATATCGGTAAGCAGACACCCACTTTATCATCGGTTTGCACATAACTTCACTTGGCTCTACACCGAGTTCTATATTTCTGTTTTTCGTGTAGTTACGACATGTATTGTATACTCCAAGTTCGATAACGTATGAAATAGAATATGCTTAACGAATGGTAAGTGTAACTCAACTGCAAATATCTTGGGACCCATTCCCAACCTTTGCTCTTTCAAGTATGCTAAGGAATAAACACTTCGTGCGATGTACTGATAGCATGGCCGACTGTTGGCTGAATCAAATGACCTGGTCAAGACCTATTAAGGCTTTCGATTCTTTTTGCAAACCCTATGAAACAAGTAATATTTCAGTGCCATCTAGTGGTCAACTTATATATGTCAGTTTCTGAGATTAAAGATTTTTTTTCCCCCCGAGATGACCTAAAAATATTAAAGTTTACTCAATGCAATAACCAGTCGCTAATACGTTAAAAAATTACATAGTGTACAGGAAGCATTTGACTGAAATATGAAAGAATCTTAAAAAGGAAAAAGAAAATAGCCTAGGACGGATATGGGCTTCACATTTGCAAAACATCAGACGAAAACTTCTCTTCGTTATCTACTTCGAAGAGTTCAAGGGAGCAACTCATTATTGCTGTTGGCCCTGTGGGAAAAGTGAAAGAAACGTCACTTTCCTCTCATTTTTGAACTCTCGAATACTAATCGCAGAAATCACTGTAAGATTAAAACAAGCAGGCTCAGTTGTTTGCTGAGGATTAAAACTAGTTGAAATTCTTTAATTGTGAATTTTTCTGGAAGAATATCTAGAAAAAGTCTGTTCAAGGAATGGCAATCGAACGTAGATATAAAGGGTTCAAGAAGGTAAGTGAAACAGATTTTGTCTTTGATTTCAACACTGAATCGCTGCTAGAAAAAATAGCATCAGAGAAACTAGGAGAAATGCTTTTGTAATATGTAACAACCAGAACTGGGGCCCGGGATACATAAAGATTTTGGTATCACCCCCCCCCCCCCCCCCTAGTTCATGTTACCAAAAAGGAGACATAATTGATTAAATAAACAAAAGTATCGATGTTATACCACCTTTCTCTTAGTTGGGTTTGATTATTTTTCCTCCGAGCGGCCCTTTTTTGTACATAATGGGCTAAATGGCCAGGTCATAAGGACCCCCCAAATGCTCAAAGAAGGCTGGGGACCGTGACCCTACTGACCGTGGACAGGTGGGGAGTTTTGTGGAGATAAATCTCAACACTGGCCCAGCATTTCTCATTTACCATTTTAGAATTTTGCAGAAATTCAGAAATATGTTAATTTTACTTAAAATAAATTTGATTAAAATAAACAATTATCTCTTAAATCAAATAAGTTGCATCCCCCATCCCCCCTAATGGTAAGGGTTAAAAATCATCAATTGGGTTTCGAACACTTTAGTTAGAACAACCCGGGGCAAATTACGGCCAGCCATTTATTTTTGTATGGCCCTAGAGCTACTGATGACAAATTGATCAATTTCGCAAAAGAGGAAAAGAACTTGTGTAGGAAAGAAGTCCAACTTCGGCAAAACAAATTCTCATCAAAATAATTAATTTTAATAAAATTATATGGTTTATGTTTCTTTTTTTCTACACTGTTTATTGATCATATATTTCTTTGGTGGCCCATCATTCCATTTCAGTTTTCTATGCAACCCTTCCGCTAAAATGTTTACCCAGTCATGATAGAACCTACTAAAACAGATAATTCCCATGTTATGTCAATGGCACATATGGGTAACCCCGGCCCGCGGGCCCGATCCGGCCCTAATCTATTTCAGCGAAGTTTATCTGATTCATGGTGGGAGAAAAAATGGTATATTCTACTAACTCACATTAAGCTGACGTCATATCACTTGCACAAAACTCACCATGTTTTCTCCCACCAAGGATTTCACACTTTGACCAGCGGCGTGTGTGAACGTGTTACAACGTGTCAGTTCGGTATTTGCGTTGGTGTTGTGCTTTGTTCATTGCCTGCATTGATGTTGTGTTCTGTTCGGTGCCTGCGTTGATGTTGTGTTCTGTTCAGTGGCTGCGGTGTAGAAGACAGTTTTGTTTGAAATCTCTGAATATCGCTTATAAATTTGGGACAATGTCAGGGGTTATGCCAAAAAAAAAAAAGAAGAAAAGTAGATGCAGAGAATCGTCAATTTCAAGACAACTGGAAGGAGGATTATTATTTTATTCTGAATAAAGGTTTGCCTGTATGTTTGCTGTGCAACGAATCTGTATCCGTCAACAAAGAATACAACTTGAAGAGACACTTTATTTAGAGACATGCGGATCACCAAAAAATTGATGGACAACTACGAAAAGATGAAATACAGAAGTTGAAGAAGAACTTGGATACCCAGCAGCAAATGTTCAACAAGCAAAGAACGCAGCACCACAGCATTGTCAAAGCCAGCTTTGTGGTAAGCGAAAAAATCGCTAAGTCATTTGGTGAAGGAGAATTTATCAAAGAATGTCTGCTGGATGTTGCATGTATAATATGTCCTGAAAAGAAAAAAGACTTCGAGAATATTCATTTGTCGAGACGTACTGTTGTCCGACGGATAGAAATTATGTCTGATGATATCGGAAAAAGTTTAAAAGAGAAGATTGCTAGATTGGAAACATTTTCAATTGCTTTGGATGACAGCACCGATGCCTCCGATACAGCACAACTAGCAATATTTATTCGAGGAGTTGATGCGGATTTCAACATCACCGAAGAATTACTGGCGCTTCGGCCGTTAAAAGGAACTACTACCGGTGAAGATATATTTGAAACAGTCAACACAGTCTTCGAGAGATTTGGACTTAAATGGAGTTCACTATCTGGCATATGCACTGATGGAGCCCCTGCAATGGTTGGTGCACGGAAGGGATTTATTGGAATAGTTTATGAAAGAGCAATAGAACTACAGAGCCATCCGGAAAATTTAACAAATTTTCACTGCTTTATCCACCAACAAAATTATTATTATCACAAATGTTATGGAGGTTGTAGTAGCCAGTATTAACTTTATTAAGTCACGTGCACTTAATCACCGCCAATTTAAGGAGTATTTGGCAGACCTATTTTCGGATCATGAAGATGTGTCTTATTATTGTGAAGTGAGGTGGTTGAGTAAAGGTAAAATGTTAAAACGATTTTATGATCTGAGACAAGACATTGCAGATTTTATGGACATAAAAGGAAACACAATTCACCAAGTAAAAGATGATGAGTGGGTGTATGATTTAGCATTCCTTGTAGATGTCACCGGATACCTAAACGAACTGAATCTTAAATTGCAAAAACAAAGACAATTGGTTCATGAACTGCATGGACATGCCAAAGCTTTTTGTAATAAACTAAGATTGTTGGAAAGTCAGATAAGAGCTGAAAATTGTTATCATTTTCCTACTCTAGCAACTCATAAAAATATCCCTTATAATTGTTATGGAGATGAACTGAAGGCACTAATAGAACAATTTGATACAAGGTTTGCCGACTTCCAAAACAAAGACTCCACATTCGCTATATTTGTTCGTCCGATGGATGCTGATGTAAATAATGTGCCAGAAAACTTACAGATGGAACTTATTGAGCTTCAGGCGGATTTAGTGCTAAAATCACAATTTAACAACATTGCTTTGATGGATTTTTATGAATTTTATTTGGTGGAAGAAAAATATACAAATTGACGCGCCTTTTCAAGAAAAATCATTTGTCTTTTCGGCAGCACATATATGTGTGAACAGTTTCTTTCGAGGATGAAATACAATAAATCAAAAATTCGGACAAGAATAACGGCGAAAACCTCGAAAATTCTATGCGATTATCCTTAAGTAATATTAACGTCAATATTGATAATCTCGTAGTTCAAATACAAGGCCAATCCTCACATTAAATTGTTATTGTCGTTCATTATATTATAAAATTTATGTAGAGCTTTATACCAAAGCATTATATTATAAATAAATGAAATATGAAGTAGCAAGGAGACAAGATAATTTGGCCCCGAACTAGGAAAGGTTGCCCATGCCTGGTCAATGAGAATCTAATATCGGAAGTCTATAACTTCTAAAATGGGCATTTAATGGAAAAATGTAATTGACGATAAATTAAATATCATAATCAAATCTATTCAAATCTTAATTTTCAGCAATATTCTTTTAGTATTTATAAAGGCACGGATGCTGGAATATTTATCAATAAATTATTTTCATAATTATAATTAATAATTTTCTAATATTGAAATAATCATTACGCAGACTTTTAAAATGCTTATTTTATTAAATGGTTTTAAACAATTCTTGTTATTTAAGGTCTAATTAATTTCTGAGGTAAATTCTCCTGACGCATGTTTAATGTTACTACAAAGTCTAAATCATTGCTTGTAGAATTTACTTGAACAGTCTACAGATGCAGAAAGTCAATAAAACCATATATCTAACACTGTGATGAATTGACGGGACACATTACAGATAGATGAGAGTCTTCTGATTAGGCCATCTCGCTACTTCTTTAACATCCGTAGCATATGAGTCTCTTGCACATGATGTCCCAGGCTATGGGAATTAGATTTACCAAGTTTGGGGTTGTTCCTTTTCTCACCAAGAGCAGAAAAAAAATTAACAGTGAAGATTCTCCACGCATAAATAGTTGAAATCGAACTGGAAACATCGGATTACGAGCCTGGCACACTACAATTGAGCTAACCTCCATCCTTCTGGTTTTTGTGCATTGGCGGGGATTCATAGGAACACTCGGCCTTTACTACAAACAGATCTTCTATTCATTAGAATGTTGGTAGAAATAAATGGGCTTGTATTTTTGCCAATGTAAATTCGCAATGTTTCCGTGAGGCTCTTTGGTGGAAATGACGTTTGTACCTTGAAGGTCACATCTCTCCCCAAAATGTCCTTCATTCACTGTATCATTTGACTTTTGACCTGGAGATGCTCTCCCCCCCCCCCCTCACAACCTTCATCCGCCATCTTGGATTCACTTATAAGTTGACTTTTGACCAGAGAGGGATACAGCCAAGGTTTTGTATTATATTTTAACATCTCTTCATAACCAATTCTGTTTTAAAGGTTACTTTCAATAAAGAAAAGCCCTTGTGAGGAATGAGCAAAAATGATAATAATAAGTAAAATAACCTAGCAAATGAACCTGATCTCAAAATTAGTTCCTTTTTAATTTTAGGATGGATGCCCTAATATTTATTTCAGTGATGATAATTTTACAAGTTCTTGGCGGAGTTGGAAAATATTGCGAACGTTGTCAGAATTGCCAACTATGGGCGGCTGGCGAATGATTTGAAAGCGTACCTATCACGCCAGTAACTCGACCTGAGCATGAAGTTAAACTCTGAAGTTAACGTCGATCAGTTTTAGAGGAAAAAATTATCATGAGCCTGGTGGGATACGAACCCACGACTTCCTGATAACATGTCAGGTATTCTGGACCACTGAGCTACCGGCCGCCGATCAAGATCTCCTCTAATTGATGCTATGAACTTTCTACCAGCAGTACCCAATTTTCCGTGTCTCATGCAAGTATTTGTCCCAGCTGCTCTCAGGCTCAAATATACTGTGTGTAATATTTATTACTTTAATTTTGTAATATTTGGTAGCAAAACTGCTGCAAAATATCTGAAATTGCATATTTCCATGGTTGCTAAAATAAATTTTTTTTTTCGTTTTTCTAGAAAATTTAAAACCTGCCACATGTAATTGCGGATACTGCTCTTTGTGCCTAGGGGTGTTTGGAGGTGTAACTGCAAGTTCTTTAGACAAAAACATTTTTATAATATAAAAGACAACAATGGATATTATAATAGACAACCAATTTTTTATATTTGGAAAAAATTCGCTTTGTCTGGTATCATAATTCCTGTTGCGCCGGCCCTGGACATTGAAGCTCCGGATGCCCTGCCTTTTACGTTCTTTACAAGACTGCTGTAGATTTCCTGACAGCGTTCTTCACGTTTTTCCCATTACTTTTGCATCAACCCAAAGTTCAATAGGTGGCCGAAATCCTAAAAATGATTCTGTAATTTCTAATCGATGAGAATTTTCATTAGGGGAGGATTAAATTTTGACATAGAGAAAAGGTAAAACTAATTTGATCTCTGTTTCAAATATCTTGTGCCAATAATTAAAGGTGGGGGGGGGGGGGGAAAGGTGACTCTAGAAACGAATGCAAAGCGGCCCAGAGAGGAAGTGTCGCACTTAGATTTCACAATCTTTTGCAACTAAATATAGGAAACTGCAAACTGAGTATACAAGTTCCTGTTCCGGAATGCTGATCCATCTTCCCATCCTCACCCTTTACACCCTGTGGTTTTCTGTAAGTCTAGTCCACTGGTAAATTAAACACACGAGCAAGATATGATAAACAAAATACAGCACAAGAAAAAGACGTTTATAAGAAACAAGTTCAGATAAGCAATGTTCAACAACAGGAAAACTGCAGCTGAAACGAAAAACAATCGTAAAAGCGCCATGCGAAAAAGAAAACTTTATTTAGTCACAGTAATGAGAATAAGCCCAGTTAGTTAGCAAGAAACCCCATGGCCCATGGACCAAAGAGTTTTTATGTTTGGAATGCACAAGCCACTTCAGCAAAAGCAGGCCTGTAGGTAAACGTTAAATTTGAGAAGTGACCCTGCGAGATTAAAGGGTCGCCTCATCCGCAAAAGAAACAAAGTGCGCTCATGCCTAAATCGTCGCCCGTAACCTTGTTAGTACAAACTTTCATAAATATAAAATGGATCCTTTAGCTGTTATCGATTGGACTTCTAATTTGGTAATCAGATTGGGAGTCCAACCGATATTACCAAAAGTCAGCTGGATATTTCACTCACTTCGTTCGTGTCGCAGTTCAAAGGGATTGGGAAGCTTGCGCCCCAACGCAAGTTCAGCTGAGCTCCACTGCACCCCGACCCACATCCAGGGAGTTCTATGTGCAGCGGTGGGATGGTAAAATTTAACAACCGGCTGGCTAAAAAAACGAGACTAATAATTTGTGTCTATATATTTATTGTAAGTTTTTCTGATTTACAACAATTTGAAATAGAAAAGTTTCGAACAGTAATAAAATATTCATTATTTATTGCAATTTGGATATAGCCAATTGATTGTCACAAAATGTTTCATTGACTTTTGCCGACCTCTTGTATCCGTAGCCAATCTATAGTTGCGATTCAACCATGATTTGACAAACGGAATTGCATCCCAATCCGCTAACTCTTTTCCCAATAAATTTATCGTTAATAAATCCGATATGTGATCTATTGCTAAACTATTTCTCCCCTCGTACAAATTATGTTCATTAAACCGAAACCTCTTTCAGCTTCAGCATTACTGATTGCAATAACGCTAACTATCTTTTTAGCTTTTTGAATACTTGAAGGGATTGAAACATGTTTTAATTCTACATTATTATCTACAAAATCCCAAAAATCGTTCAAATGAATTTAATATTTTGAAATTTGACTTAAATGGTACAATTAACATGGCAGTTAGTTTTGCTTAAACAATGGTGCTAATGAAACGAAATAATTTAAAATGTTTCCATCATTATTTGTCTGAAAAAGACGTACATTCTTGTGTTGAATTATATTTTCTAATAAGGTATTCCTAGGAAGAGCACTGATTTTATTATTTTTATCAAGTGAAATATCTTTAAACTTATCTAATTTAATCAGATTCACGTGTTTCAGGATCAGCCTTTAAATTTTCCAAAGCTCTTATTGTGCGTTTGATTAATTTTTGCGCTTTCTGCATATTAGTTGATCTCGATTGAAGTGCAGTTGAAAGTAATAAAAATTCCATTATCAGCAAATGTCCGCTTAATTTTTCTTGGGTCGCTTCTTCTTAGATAATCCCTGAAGAGGCTGCTGCGTAGGGAAGGGGGCGGGCACAAATGATGCCGAAGTAAGCGCACCCTGACTGGATTTTCCGTGTCACCATATACAACTTATCGCCCAAATGCCGCTAGCCATTGTGGATTGAAATGCGTGCCGCTCGACAGTTTATAATCATTGTCGATTTAACCACCGGTCGCAAAATTCTAGAAATTCAAATTTCTAGAATCTTCGAGCCGATGCGAGCCATGGTGGTAGGAATAGGGGGAGGCGCCTTTATTATCAGTTAGCATAGTTGGCTAGGTGTAGCCGAAACTACCATGTTACTCCTACCGAGAGTCGCGCTGAAAGATCAGTTGTTATCCAATGTGTGAATGTTTTGTACGAATATTGGCACAATGGATATTATAATAAGCAACCAGTTTTTCGTAATAGTTCCTAATAACAGTAGTATTATTAGGTACATGGGAATTTACTCCTTTTTAATTTCTTTTTGTGTTTGAATGCGTTGCAAAAACTGTAGTTGAACACCATGATCAAATTTGTCTGTGTGCTTTTTAAAAACGATTGTTGAGGTCCATATTGGACGTCTATCGTAATAAATTACATATCAAATAAAAACAATTCGACAATAATACCTTACAGACAAAAAAGGAGGTGAGGTGACATTTCAAACCAGTAGTAATTTTTAGCAATATATAGAAGTAGTAGCGGTTGTTTACCCTACTTTCCAATATAATTAAAATAACGAAAAGTTTAAAAATTCCGGAAGAAAAACTTCATTTAAACTTTTTACCAATGAAATGCTATCCCTTTTATCTATTTCGCAGTTTAATTTCTGCAGAAATATTTTATAGAGGAGCCAACTTTTTTTTGCATAATCTCTCGTTCCTTAATATAGATAAGCACGCTTACGAGTAAGAGCAATATGGCGACGTCGGTTACAGTTTTCAAGCGACAGGGCATCTCCCTCTCTTCCTATCTCCATAGTGTGAGCCGGCTCCAGCACACCACTGCCTATGTGGATATATAACCCGAGGCTCGAGAAAGACTTTTGGATTTACCACAGTCTTGGTCCTGTGAAATTAGCATCGTCATCATCCTCAAGCAGCCATGGGCTACGGAGGTCCAACCAGACCGTGCAATTTAGTTCTCCAAGCAAGTCTGTCCTGAGCTACATCTACTGCATCTGGCCACTGCACACCAATTCTAACAAGGTCCTGTTTGACATTGTCTGCCCACCGCATCCTAGGTTTCCCCTTCTTTCTGAGGCCTTTAGGCACACTGTTCATAACCCTATTCGCCAATCTATAATTATTCATACGGGCAACATGGCCAAACCAACGGAGTCTCTCTCTGCACAATGCTTAAAGGAGGTTGCCAACTCCTTTGCCTAACCTCGTCATTAGTTACAAAGTTGAACCACGTAATGCCCAAGACACTGCGTTAGCATCTAGAATCAGAAGCATCTAGTTTCCTGTTATCTGGTTTACAAAGTGTCCAAGTTTCACTACCATAACTAACCCTAGAAAGAACCAAACTATTATCAAAACATTATAGGAGTAAAACAGAAGGTCACTAAGAACTGTTTGTTAAGTGAGTGACAGAAACAAAGCCATCTTCCTGACGACAGAGTGCTCCAAGGATTAATTACCGCCGTTCCTTTCGTCACTGTGAGAGATTACACTGAGACCGTCGTGACATGACACCGCAGGCCGACATAAGGCAACGCAAACCTTTCCAAGAGGGAGAACCGGAGTTGCCTATTGAGTGCCTACTGGCGACAGCTATTAATTGCACGCAGCTGCCATCAGGAACTTCCTCTCCAAAGACTGTGAGTGAGCACTGTTCCCGAATGCAGGAAAGAGCAGGACTTGAAATAAAACCTTAAAGTCTTCTCCGCCCAAGCAGACCATAGCACGAGCAGTGAATTGGGTGGATTGCAGCTGATCCACAGGTATCGTCTATTAGTGTATCACCTGCTGAATCAATTAGTTATCTGATAGTAAGCCATAGTGTTTAAATCAAAGCTAGGTTCATTAGCCGTTAAGTTAGTTAAGGTTTCATTCAAACATTTATTAGTATTATTGGTTTGATTCGAAGTATTTTGAAAGGTGCATGAAGTGCCGGTTAGAGTTCTGAATTGCCAATTTAAATGTGCTAAGGCAGGCGTCGACAATCTTTTAGTAGTGTTGTGCCGAAGTAATGTTGCAAAGCCAGTCAGCGTGCCAACTGAAGTCCACCATATTATTATATACAACAGCGATTGAAACAAATTAATTTGATCTTGTATTAACTTGTTTCCGATACATTAAATAACTATTCTATTCTTTGTAGATTATTCAATACTTTAATTTCAATAGGAACAAATACAAATATTATGTTTTCAAAATTTAAGTTCTGAACACATTATTTGGAAATTTTATTTTAAAATTGCCATATGTATATTTTGTTAAGAAAGAAAGTCCAATAAGTTTGAAGAACAAAACAATTAAATAATTTAAACATAAAACACGTTATTAAAATTTTAATATAAGTAATCATTGATTATTATTGATCTGAGTCATTAATTAATTAATGGGACCCTTGTCTTTGCTTCTCCTTAGTTAATTGCTCAATATCAGGTGTGTATTTGGTCACTTTCAGCTTCACACAGGCTTCTGAATGCACAGGTGACTTCTGTGTGAACTTAAAACAGCTTTCAAGTGTGAGAAAATTTGTTCAAATGTATAAGTTGACCAGCCGTCCCGTGGCCGAGTGGTTAACGCGCTTGGCTACTGATCTACGGGACCTGGGTTCGAACCCCGAGTAAGGCATGGATGTTCGTGTCGTTTTTCTGCTGAGGCCCTGCCATCCTCTCAGATCTTCTACTCTGGCATATAAACTGACAGGATGCTGTCAGACCTCTGTGGCAAGCAGCTGCTTGAGCGGGTATTTATTTATTTATTATTATAAGTTGACCCAAAAGCTGAAAGTAGAGCAAATGTTAACTTTCTTCAAACAGGTGAAAGCTTCAGGCAGGGATGTCCAGCAGTTGAGGATGGCAGCTGACTTTTCCAAGCAGTTTCCTTCAAGAGTTTTCTGTAATTCTACAAATTTATTGTCCATAACTCTGATGCCTGGAATTCGATGTGTTGCATTTCAAAATTGTCAACATCCATCACTCGAAAAGAGATGGGTCATATGGGATGGTAGTAAGATAAATTAAGTAAGGTTTGATGAGGTAAGAAAACATAGGCCCGTGAATTTGGAAGTCTTGACCTCGTTTAGCAAACTCTCCTTTGAGTGCATCAACGTACTTCTGAAGCTCATCACTGTTGACAGTAAATCGATTTGAATGAGCCTTTACGTTTGGAAAGTACTTGTATGTGTTAGTGGTAATATCACGGCAAAATATGTCTAATTTTGACGCAAATCCTTTCCAGTGCTTAAAAAGATCAAGTACTGTTTGACCCTGCCCTTGTAAACGCAAGTTTAATTCATTCAGATGTGTAGTTATGTCAGCCAGAAACATTAGCTTGTACAACCAGTCCTCGTCATTGAATTCCGGGAAATGTTCTTTTTCCATCAAGAAACACCTCGATTGCTTCTAGACATGTACAAATCTGTTCAAAACATTACCTCGACTAAGCCAACGAACACTGCTGTACATCGGGAGGTCCGCATATATGCGCTCTCCATTTCTTGTAGAAGAGACTTGAATTGCTGTGGGTCAATGAAGAGCGAGAAACTATGAAGTTAACTATCTTGTTCAAGCACAGTGACGAATCTTCGCACACAAACTGTCCTGGTGTGTAATGTAATGGAAGCTCAATACTTGACGTCCAATATGATCCTCAAGAAGTTTAACAAATCCTTTGTTCTTTCCGACCATTGCAGGGGCGGCATCAGTAGTAGCACAGAATATTTTATTCATGTTAATGTTCTGATTTTCGAAATGGTTTACAAATGCAGTTATAATGTCCTCTCCCTTGGCTGTACCATCAAGAGGTATCAAAGAGAACAGTTCTTCATAAATACGGTCGTTGTCACAATATCGCTGAACTATAGCTAGGCGCGCCACGTCATTCACATCGACACTTTCGTCAAGAGCGACACTAAATACAACAGCTTGTTGTAACCCGGTTGTTTGCTTTATCGTTACATTTTCAGCACTTATACGTCTCTCGATTGATCTTGCAGAAGCCGGTATTTCTGAGAATCCGAGACAGTATTGTTTTTTATTTGGTAAATCACTAAACAAAATTTCAACACTGCTCAAAAACATTTCCTTGATGTATTCTCCATCTGTGAAAGGTTTGCTCTTCGAAGCCACACACCGAGCAGTTTTGTAACTACATTCGGTACCTTTATTTTTGGTTCCAATTACTTGACTAAAAATACTACTTTTTTTTGTAGCCAGAAACAGCCCTTTTTATGGCTTCACTTTTCTCCTCAGAGTTTTTAAACATGGACTGATGTTTGGTTTGATAGTGTCTTTGTACACTTCACGTACGGCACACGACACTTTCACAACATAAAGCACAAACAGCACGTTCCTTTTGCTGTATGAATCCACATTCGTTTGTCGAAAAATCTTGAAACGAGAGTATTCAAGGTTTTTCCTTTTTTGGATCATTTTAACGGCACTTTATTACTTAATAACAACACCAACGTTTGTGCTATGGTCAATGGCCTGTATTGGCATGAGTATGCTACAGCCGAGAGAACTATAGAGGTGGGGGTGGAGGTGGTCGGGAGAGAGGGGAAGGAGAGGACGGAAACAGAACTTCGTCAAGGTCAATCATTGTTGTTCCACACTCACTCGGTTTGTATCAGATCGTACATTCGTAGCTCCAATGTCTAACAACTTTCGTTTTGAAAGGATGTAAAAACAGGAATAGCTTGAAAAGAATTATATGCTTTTATTTAATTAAAAATTCAGTTTTTTTTATGAGCTCATATACTGTATTTCAATTCACTCAGCGTGCCACTGAAAATCATTCCACGTGCAGTAGGTTGCCGACGCCTGTTCTAAGGTGTATTTCTTTAGGTTGCGGTTTGTCATGTTTTCGAAGACCTGAGTTACAAGAAGAGAGACATCGTTGAAGCGCATGCTGTGTTTATTATAACTGGTTTCCATAAATTAAGGAAAATTCCTATGTTAGGTCAATGGGAAGCTAACGTCAAAGCTCTATAATTTCTAAAATAAGTTTTTTTGTCTTGAAAAATGTGATCTCAATCAAATAAATCAATATCTCGATTTTGAACAGTAATCTTTCAGTATTTAATGAGTTATGGAAGTTTGAATATTTAGCGATAACAATGCCAGCCACAAAAATTAACTTCAGAAGTTAATTAAAACTTAGTAATAAGTATTGTATCAGAGTGTTTATTAAAATAAGTTTGTATTTTAGAGTTATATAGTTTAGTTTTAGAGTTTATATAGTTAGTCATTAAATACTGAACGAATATTGTTGAAAATCGAAATATTGATTTATTTGATTGAGATCTTTATCTGCAATCATATTTTTCAAAACAAAAAAACTTATTTTAGAAGTTATAAAGCTCTGACGTTATCTTCCTGTTGACTGAACATAAGGATTTTCCTTAATTTATGGAAACCAGTGTAATTCAGTAAACCAGACTTATTATACTTAATAGCTTTATAAAACATGTTAAATCATTGTTCCAACGGCGAATTATCTCGGTGGGTGGTCGTCAGTTTCGCTATACAAGCACCCAGAACCCACCAGTCGTGATATTCACGAACGCCAGAGTGTCAACATTTGAGGGAAGAGAAAGATACCATTTCAGCCAAAGTACTGTTCTTTTTACTATTCTTTTATTTTGCGTTGGAAAAGCAAATGAATGAGCGTAAAAATAATAAAGTGACATGATTCGTTGTATAGATTAGGGGTTCTCAACCTGGGGTACGCGGTAAAATTTTTTGGAGTGCGTCGTGAGAGCTCAAAAGTCGCTAGATCTAGTAACAAAGTCGCTAAGTTGTCAACACTGCTACTGATTAATTTCTGAGAACTGAGTGACGAAGCGCGGCGCTGTAGTTCATGTCTGTACACGTTTGTCAATCCTCCCTCCCCTACCTGAGAGCCGAACCTACCCGAACAGCTGATCGCCCAGTCAAAACATCTATTGTAGGTGAATGTGCCTTCTTACTGCTCTATGTATTTGTTGTGCTTTATTTCACTTGCTGTGTTTAAAGTTATTTTTAGTCTTCAATTTACTATGAAGTTAAATGAACGCGTTTCTAAAGTGCCTTGAAACATGGTTAAGTGGATAATTAAAAAGAAAAGTAACGTAGAGCCGGAGCCGATTGCTGCTACATCTACGACTACGTCATCCTCCCATGTGAGTAAAGAGGTGGATTCAGCAGTAACTAAAAGAACGTTAAATGTTAAACGTCAAGTGATAAAAAAAATTAAAAAGCGTAAATATCATGAATCATATTTACAATTTAATTTTACATGGACAGGAAATTTAGTAGAACCAAATCCACAGTGCGTTGTTTGCTCTTGAAGTCCTGTCACAAAATTCTATGAAACCGTCTCTTTGACGACGACACTTTGAAACAAAACATGAGCATTTAAAAAATAAACCCTTAAGCTATTTTGAACGTCTTATGGAAGACTTAAGCAGTAGAAAAACCATAATTAAGCATTTTTCTGTGTAGAAGAAAATGAAAGTGCACTTAAAGCGTTTTACAAAGTAAGACCTCAAATTGCCAAAGTCAGAAAGGCTCACGCAATAGGCGAGTCACTCATTCTTCCAGTAGCGGAAGAAACAGCTTCTTGTATGTTTGGTCAAAAAGAGGCAAACCTTGTCAGAACCATCCCTTTGTCAAACGACACAGTTTTCAGGAGAATTAAAGATATGGCCTCTAATATTAAGGACCAACTCATTCAATCTATTCGATGTAGCCCGTGGTTTGCCATACAAGTGGATAAGTCGACAGACGTAGCTGGGCTAGCTTAATTACTTGTTTTTGTGCGTGGAAAATTTCAGGATGCAATATTTGAAGATATTTGATTTTGTAAGCCTCTCAAAACTTCTACTACGGATGAGGATATATTTGATATGATTGATTCATTTTTTGCCGAAAACAACCTTGAATGGAAAAATTGTATTTCTATATGTACTAACGGAACAAAAGCAATGAGTGGTTATATCACAGGACTCGCAGGTCGTATAAAACAAGTTGCACCAGAATGTAAATTCACTCATTGTTGTCTTCACCGTGAAGCGCTGATAACTAAATTTCTCCCTGATTTAAAAAGAGTTGTGGATGAAAGTTTACAAATGGTTAATTTCATCAAAACCTGATCATTGAAGTCTCGACTTTTTTCAATTACGTGTGAAGAAATGGGTAGCCTGCATAAGAAATTGCTGCTTCACACAGGAGTACGTTGGTTGTCACGAGGAAATGTTCTTTGCCGTTTATAATGAACTCCACAATGAAGTACGCCTTTTTTTCATAGACCAGGAGTTTCGACTTTCTTTGAGACTACAAGATTTTGAATGGCTTATTTAGCTGATATATTTGAAAACTTGAATATTTTGAACTTCTCATTGCAAAGAGACAACGTTGATGTATTCTATGTTGAGAAGAAAACAGAGGCCATGATAAAAAAAATTTCTCTCTGGGAAAACGGAATTAAAAGAAGAGCTGTGCCAATTTCAGCGACTAGATTCATTTCTTAAAGAAAATGAGCAAACGATTGCCGACTTTGAAGACAATCAGAAAACAAATAATCGTTCACTTAAGCACTCTTAAAACTCTTATAATGCATATTTTCCACCCCCTGATGATGTCTGATCTGTAAATGGTAGTTAGGTAGTCATTGGAAAGAGAGCTATGCACCAATCCCCTGTGATGATGCATAGAACCGGGCAGGCCTAGCACCTAATGTCCGACCCCGCCTTCTCGTGGTGCGGACCGTTAGTACCTTTCAAAAGAGATACTCTCTTGTGGAAGTGAACGGAAGGGGAGGGCTGCCAGATTAGTGTGGCCTACTGATCTGGACAACTATGGCTACTTTTCTTTTTTTTTTCTACCCTGCTGAGGAGTGGTCAACCACACAGGGTCCTGGTGCTAACCATATATACCAACCTGAATTATGGCTCTGAGCTTCATTATGGATCCTGAATTTGCTGCACTGGTGGGCTTCTGTGGAGGGAAAATCTTCCGCTGTGTTCTCTGTTTGTTTGTGGGTTGACAGCCCCAAGTGAATAGATTCACAGGATATATTTATCAGCTGGTGGATAATCCTGAGCAGAAGTCATCACAGTCACCTGAACTCTATGCTTCTATTGGCATCGTCAAATTCTACAATGGAGGAAGTCTTCCAGTGTAGATGGTTTCAGCCTTTAGTGGTGGGGGAACGGGTCTTTGCCCCATGTCTGCGATTAGGGGGCTGTTTGATATTGTCGTTATTCCCTCTCTCAATAATCATAGTTTCTTTAAACATCCCACTAACCATTTTCTCTCCATAGGTAGTTGGAATGTGAGGACTCTGCACAGAGCTTTTTCTCTTGATGTCCTCACATAAGAATTCCACTGTTACACTTTAGATATTCTCGGCTTGCAAAAGACCAGATGGACAGATAAAGGTCAGATTCTTAAAAATAATTTTAAATTTCTTTTTTCAGGGAGGGAAAGGAATAAACATCACCAAGGCGTGTTTTATCCATTTGGCATGGGCTTAACAACTTCAGCAGAAGGGATGGCTATTCATCAGTGGTGGGAGCAGCTGATATGGGATCAGGAGGTGGAGCTCACTCTGCTGAAGACTATTTCTTCTATCTCTTCACATCATCATCTTCAATAGCATAACCTCCGAATTCAATCTTCATTTTGTTCTTCATAAATATAATTCATTTTTTAAATAACTGATCAGTTTATTGTAATAAATATTTGACTTTGACTTTTATATATAAATATCATACTCTTGGGAGAAAGTGAATAAAGCACATACCTTGTCTAATGGTTAGCGTAGCATTAGACAAGGGTTTGTGTATATTGTATGAGAAACCAGGATAAGCGCAACAGAATCTCTATATTAATTATGTCTTTTGTTAGGGGAGTACCTTTTTTATTGAAAAAAGAAATATGTGAAAGTACTTTTAATATGTGTTAATGTATAGTAAAGGGTGACAAAAAAATTATTGCACCCGGAAGTACATATCCAGGCATGTGGCTGCCTATGCCTTGTCTATGAGACACTTTTCTTTTATGTTAACCTGTGAAATTTATGACGAATTTTATAGAGTAACCTTTACCAGTCCATTTTGTCTCTTGCACCTAAGGAATGTCAAGATTATACAAATGGAATTCTTGTGTGAAAACAAACAGGAGCATTTAGTTGCAGTTATTTTAAATCTTATCGCAATTTCTGAGAGGGAATAATAAAAAAAATGCAATGGGTTCAAGTAAATGCAGTATTCTCCATCCCCCAAAAACAAAATCACAAATATTTTTTCTTAAGCCAATTTTTGTCGTATATAGGGGTGCCAATTTCGCCTCCTTTTCGTCTTGTTCCTGATTTTGCCATTTCGTTTCCTTTTTCAAAGACTTGAGGACACTATTTACATCCCTACTTGCTCTCAGTATACTGTAAACTTTCCACGATCCGAATTTTCATAAAATCCAAAATTTTTGCTAGCTCCGTTCAACGTAATCATGATACCATAGAAGCGGCATTGCTAGCCTTACAGATGAAGATAGTAATAATTTCAGTATTCGTAAATAAAATTTGTATTATTTTTATATACAGGGTCTACTATTGATAAAGCTATATTACTATTTATTACCATAAACGTAGTTGTGGCATTAATAGTTGGGTTGGGTTGTTTTACCTCTGAGCGGCACTTTTTTGCACACCATGGGCTAAATGGCCAGGCCACATGGACCCCGAAGGCTCAGAGAAGGTTGGGGGAGGGGACCCACTGGAACAGCTGTTGGGAGACAGATGGTAGCCTCCCGTCAAGGCCATCCAGCGTGTTCTTTAACGTGCACAGGGTATGGCTCTCCCGCACACGGGGCCACGGCTTAACGTCCCATCCGACGGACGGCGGCCTTTCCAAGCCCATCGGTGTCCCCTACTGACCGTGGGCAGGGCGGGGAATTTTGCGGAGATAAATCTCAACGCTGACCCAGCTGGGACTCGAACCTGGGAACTACAGATTACGAGCCTGGCGCGCTACCGACTGAGCCACCCCCGCCCCAGGCATTAATAGTCTCTCAAATCTATTCTGTGTGAAGCATACTTGACAACGGGTATGTGATACACATAGTTTGTTATTATACCGATACTGTAGTTAATATATTTTTCAAAACTCCTCTCCAAAATCGACATTTTTCGAAGGTATCAAGCTGTTTAGATTTTTAAACGTTTATTATATTCTGTTTCTCGTGGATTTCTTCACGGAAAGACTAAGAAACAAACCGCAATTGTGGCAAAAAAAAAGCACAACATCAGTTAATAGATGGCGCCACCCATCGCTCGGTTTTTTCCGTACACATCTTGACGTTGCCAAAATTCTAATTCTGAAGCAATGCCTTCACATTGCTGTTGCGAGTTCAAGTAACAGATCTTTAGGAAGGAAACTGGTAGTTAATGTTTCTGCGAACTTTAACCTTTTCTCGTAGAATCTTTTCCTAGCTTGGATTGAAAGCAGCGGTGTTAGTTCGCAAAAGCCTGAGGGTCTGTATGGGGTAAGACCATCAAGCTTAACCCCTCCTCCCCCAAACAACGTTGACAAAAGGAATATGAGATGATTATACAATTACTTCTCTTAATTAACATTTAATATTACTTCAAAGTACGATATACAAATTTCATGTCTTTTTTCACATCCAATTTTTATTAAGTACAGGTATTTAGAACTTTTGTTTTCTTACACCTTGGAGATAAGATGACTATGATAAGATCCTAATTCATAGTGAGGTTATAGTTTTATGAAGGAAGAAAAAGGCAAAAGATGATTATAAAAGATTCAATTTCATCTTTATCACCTGTGATAATATGAATGAAGTCAAAATCTTAGGAAGAATCTCTGGGCTAGAATGGCTCTTGAATCGGACCTGAAAAAGTATTTCGAGTTTAAGACCCATATGTATTTAACATAATAAAACTCAAAGTTAAATTCTATTATATGAATGAAATTTAAATGTAACATATATGACCATCATCATTGGTAGAATAATTTGAAGCTGCTGTAGACTGGACTGGTTTAAAGCTTTGAGCTTGATTATGGATTCTGGACTTGCTGCACTGGTGGGCCTCTATTGAGAGAGAATCTACCGCTGTGTTTTCTGTTTGCTTGAGGGTTGCGAGCCCTAAGTGAACAGAAGCACGGGATACCTTATATCAGCTGATAGATAATCCTGATCAGAGCACATCGTATGTACCTGAACTCTTGCTTCTACGGGCATTGCCAGAAAACTGGAGTAATGTGTCACAGGCAGGTCATATAGCCCTTGAAAAGGTTGGGCCTGCACGCCGCGTTTACGCTAAAGCAAACTAAGCACGTGCATAGGGCCCGTAAATCTGAGGCCCCCAATAGCTCGAAGCGCCTCGAAGAAGTGTAGATTTTATTATTTTGAGACAAATGAATTTGAAATTGTTATAGTGAAAAATGCACTTGTGAGAACCAAATCGGTTATAGTCCTATTATCACATACGTAATGTCTCTCTGTACTCTAAATATTACACTTATGTACTATAGAAGACAAGCTGAGAACAAATAAAAATTGCAGTTGACACGGGCGTACTGCATTGCACAGAGATATCACTGATAATTAATAATGCATTTTTTATAAGGACTTATTGGTACGTTTCGTACAGATTAAGAAATGAGTTTTAATTGTATTCTTTGGCTTTGCTGTCTTGAAGCCTATCAAATGAGTATCAACTAAAACTATTCTGTGCATATTCGTTTAGCTGTTGAAATTCTGGTACCAAATCTCTGAATTGCGAAACTGTAAATTCATCATCATTATCATCCTCAAGCAGCCATGGGCTACAGAGATCTAACCAGATTGTGCAATTTAGGTCTCCAAACGTATCTGTTCTGATCTAAATCTGCTGCATCTGGCCACTCTATACCCAATTTTAACAAGGATTTGTTTGACATTGTCTGCCCACCGCATTCTAGATCTCTCCCCTCTTTCTGAGGACTTTAGGCACACTGTTCAAACCTTATTGGTTAATCTATAGTTATGCATACCGGCAACATGGAGTCTCTCTCTGCACAATATGCTGCTTAAAGGAGGTTGCAAACTCCTTTGCCTAACCTCATCATTAGTTACAAAGTTGAACCACCTAATGCCCAAGATACTGCGTAAGCATCTGGAATCAAAAACATCTAGTTTCCTGTTATCTTGTTTGCAAAGTGCCCAAGTTTCACTACCATAACTAACCCTAGAAAGAACCAAACTATTATACAGTCTAATTTTAGTCTTTAGGTGTATACGCCTATTTCTCCACACTCTCCATAGATTCTTAAAAGTCCCGGCAGCAATCCCTATTCGTCTGTTAATCTCATGCCGCACATCACCAGTATCTGTTACATAGCTCCCAAGATAATTAAACTGTGACACCTGCTCAAGACTGCAACCATTCAGATTAACTGAATCACAGTCTGCCTGACCAATTTTCATCACTTTAGTTTTCTCGCTGTTTGTAACCAAACCTACTCTCTACATATCAACAGCTCGAATGAAAGAGATCATTTCATCAACATCATTTGCCAAAAGGGCTAAATCATCAGCATAATCTAAATCAGAAATTTTCGTATCTCCAGACAATTTGACCCCAAAATCTTTCCCTTGCCATGAATTTCGCATAACATAATAATCAATAACCAAACAAAAGAGAAAAGGAGACAAAATTCATCCTTTTCGAAAACCAGAAACAATGCTAAACCAATTGCTACAAGACTTACCAACTCTCACACACGACTCCGTGTTATTATAGAGAGCGTTCATTATGTTAATTAACTTGTCTGGTATACTATACGATCTCACAATCAACCATAAATTATGATGATCAACAGAGTCAAACGCTTTTTTGAAATCAACAAGCTTAGTAATCAAAGGTTTCTGAAACTAAACATTTCTCAAGAATCTGCCTAAGTGAAAATATCTGATCCACACGATCCCCTACCACTTCTGAATTCACACTGCTCATCACGCAACTGTCCGTCAATCAGATTCTTAATTCTATTAAGCAAAATCATGCAAAAACTTTACCTGGAACAGAGAGTAGGCTGATACCCCTATAGTTATCACAAGAACTGCGATCACCTGTTTTGAAAATAGGGATAATAATAGCTCTGGTAAAATTCTTGCGAACAATGCCTATATTATAAAATATATTCAAAATTTCAGTCATCAAAGTGGTAACTGAAACATTCCCAGCTCTAAACATTTCTGTAGTAATTTCATCTACTTTTGGCGATTTATGAAGTTTAAGTTTAGAAATAGCCAAAATAACTTCAGATTGTGTTATAGGGCTAACATTAAAGCCAGTAATGCATCTATCATCATTACAAACAATGGGAGAAAAACTAGCCACATTGTTTACAACATCACTGAAATGCTCAGCCCACCTAGTCATGACAGAATCCTCACCTTCTATAACCTTACCTTGATTATCCTTCAATCCCCATATACCTGTCCGTTTTCTACCACATTAAACATTAATTGATACAGCTGTCTAACTGCTTCCTCGGCTTTGTCAGCCAAGCCATCAAATCAAAGATTCTTATCAGCAGATAACTGATCCTTTACACGTTTATTAAGCTCTCTGTAATGCTTTCTATTAGGACTAGTAGGGTATTGATTAAGGACATTCCTGCAGTTCTTTCCTTCCGAAATAAACTCAAGTGCCTTATATCATTCAAATAATATTGCCCCCTCCTCTTTTTTTGTCTAAAAGAGTACTGTTAGTTTCAAGAAAAGCCTGTTTGAAACGGCCCCATTCTTCCTCAACTTTATTAGTAAGCAAACAGTACAGTTAAAATGACCAAGTAACCTATCATGGTAAGCTTTAGGTATAAATGGGTCTTTCAGAGCTTTAGTGTTAAAGGCAATCTTTTTAACTGTAATACAACACTTCTTAAGTTTAAGTTGGAAACACTTTTAACAAGGTAATGGTCGGATCCAATTTCAGGCACCCAGTAAGATCCAGTATTCCTAACAGAACTACACATTTGCTATTAAATAATATACAATTAATTATATTCTTATGCAGTCCATCTGGTTAAACCCTGTACTTGTGTTTGCCGTGTTGTTTGTAATAAGTGTTAGTTATTCTGAAACCATTTAGTTTACTTTACTTGTAGGTGACTTTGCCCATTGCCATTGCAGTTACCGATACCAAAAGAACCTATCACCCCTCCCCAAAGATTATAATAACTATCAACTTTGGCATTAAAGTTGCTTAGAACAAGGATAATACTTGACAGAATTAAAAATATCGTAGAGTTGTCCATAAAACTTATCTTTCTCATCCTCGTCGGCATCCTCAGTGATGGGCATAACAACAGATAACATTCAAGTCTTTAACGCTTGTCTGAAATTTAGCTGTAAGAAACCTTTCACTAATGTACTCTGTCAGGATCTGGCAACCGAGCCAATGCAATCTGGGTAAAGAAGAACATGAAACATATTGTAAATCTGTCTGTGTGGTCGAGCATGGCCCCGAGTGATAGTTTATGCCTATGACACATCATAGAGGTATTCTTCTGTATATAAGGATTGAGTGTAGCAAGGGGAGGGCGGTTGACCTTGCTGGGAGAAGGTGCAGAATGACCTGATCCGAAGGTCAAACGATTACCTGGGGCAGTGAAAAATAAGAAAGGAGGAGATCGGCGACTGACTTGGGGGAAGGTGGATGTGGTTCCGAAGTGCCGAGGATCACAGCATTTTCTGCCCTGTGGTGTTCTTTGGGATGTATGCCCTGTGATTTATCTGTGGGACGACGCCCTGTGAACTGAACGTGTGCTGTGGACTGTCCATCTGGTCTCTTGCAAGCCCAGAATATCTATATTATAAAGGTGAAATTCTTATGTGAGGACATCAAGAGAATAATCTCTGTGAAGAGGCCTCACATTCCAACTTCCTATGGAGAGAAAATGATTAGTGGGATGCTTAAAGAAACTATGTTTATTGAGATAGGAAATGCCGACAATATCAAACATCCCCATAATCGCAGACATGGGAGCAAAGACCCGTTCCCCCACCACTAAAGGCTGAGGCCATCTGTGGAAGACTTCCTGCAATGTAGAATTTAACGATGCCAATAGAAGTAAAGAGTTCAGGTAGCTGCGATTGTAAATTAGCAAATGAAAAAAAAAAGATTTTCATCATTTCAGTAAAAGTTACCATGTTCAAATTAGATTCGCAAGAGACGACAACCTAAATCAGCTATTGAATTGTCTTCGATACAGCAAGTATGGCTGGCATCTCTGTTGCTAGTTGAAGGTAGTGGCTCTGTTGATCGGTCTGCAGCTGGGATATGCGAAGTACTTCTGTTTCATATATGAATGGGACAGCCGAGCAAAGACTTTGCACTACATGAAGAGAAACTGGATTCAGAGGAAATCTCTGAAGGTCGGAGAGAAGAATGTGGAACACCCAGCACTGGCAGAAACGCACAAAATTCTGCTACCGACCCTACACATCAAATTCGGTGTGATGAAAAACTTCATAAACGCCATGAACCGGACTGCATCAGCTTTCAAGTACTTGGCTGACAAATTCTCTCAACTCAGCGAAGCGAAAATTAAAGAGGGAATTTTTGTGAGTCCTCAGAACCGCGAGCTGTTCAGTGACCAGATGTTCGACATCCTGCTTCATCAAGGTGACGAGAAAAAGGCTTGGGACGTGTTTCGTCTGGTGTCAACTAAATTCCTCGGGAATGATCAGGGCAGACAACTACAAGGATCTGGTTAAGGACATGTTGTCTCTGTATCACAAACTTGGCTGCAATATGTCTTTAAAGATCCACTTTCTCCATTACCACTTAGATTTCTTCCCTGATAACTGCGGCATGGTTAGTGATGAGCACGGTGAACGTTTTCACCAGGGCATTAGAACGATGGAGAAACGATACCAGGGAAACTGGTACACTTCAATGTTGCCTGATTACTGTTGGACGCTCGCCAGAGATGATCTGAGCAGCTGTATAAGCGACGGGCAAAGCGACCTCGGAAGTAGAAGCGGAGTTTTACCAATACATGTCATATGTACGTATTACTCTATTATATAAGAAACTATTGAGGATTTCTCAGAAATCATAGCCAATTTTGCATTTTTATTGTCATATTCGTGTTCAGCACCTTGAAATCTTTAAGAAATGGCGACTTTTATCTCAGAGGCATGACTTTTATGAAAATTTCTTGCCCAGTGTAATTTATCTCAATCACATCAATTGAATGAAACTAAAAATTCATTGTCCGTTATGCCCAGAAACAATAACTTCAGCTATCCAAGATTTTTATGTTAAGTAGGTCTCAGATCTTCTACTGTGGCATATAAACTGACAGGCTCCTGTCAGACCTCTGTGGCAAGCAGCTGCTTGAGGGGGTATTTACTTTTATTTTTTTATTTAGAACAATTACTATTACTTCTGGCGCATATAGGAATCTAGCTTTTGAGGTGAATGGGGCTTTTCGTTTACCAACTTTAACACTCCTTAAATATTTTATAGGAATAATGGATGATAGGAAAATCCAAATAGTAGTATTTTAGTACCACTTTTATATGATATAAAGTATTTGTGTTTCATTCTTTAAATTTAAGCAGTTGCTTTTCTCTCACTTCCTCTGAGAAAAAGGGGAAGACTTTCTTTCAGTGGAATATCTATTGACACCCTAATACCAAAATTTAAAATTTGTACCATAAACAGATTACACTAGACAACAAATTTAAACTTTTTTTTAACATTGTTCAAATCATCATCATCATCATCATCATCATCATCATCATCATCATCATCATCATCATCATCATCATCATCATCATCATCATCATCATCATCATCAAGCAGCCATGGGCTACGGAGGTCCAACCAGACCGTGGAATTTAGTTCTCCAAGCAAGTCTATCCTGAGCTACATCTACTGCATCTGGCCACTGCACACCAATTCTAACAAGGTCCTGTTTGACATTGTCTGCCCACCGCATCTTAGGTCTCCCCTTCTTTCTGAGGCCTTTAGGCGCACTGTTCATAACCCTATTCGCCAATCTATAATTATTCATACGGGCAACATGGCCAAACCAACGGAGTCTCTCTCTGCACTATATGCTGCTTAAAGGAGGTTGCAAACTCCTTTGCCTAATCTCATCATTAGTTACAAAGTTGAACCACCTAATGCCCAAGATACTGCGTAAGCATCTGGAATCAAAAGCATCTAGTTTCCTGTTATCTTGTTTACAAAGTGTCCAAGTTTCACTACCATAACTAACCCTAGAAAGAACCAAACTGTTATACAGTCTAATTTTAGTCTTGTATACGCCTATTTCTCCACACTCTCCATAGGTTCTTAAAAGTCCCGGCAGCAATCCCTATTCGTCTGTTAATCTCATGCCGCACATCACCATTATCTGTTACATAGCTCCCAAGATAATTAAACTGTGACACCTGCTCAAGACTGCAACCATTCAGATTAACTGAATCACAGCCTGCCTGACCAATTTTCATCACTTTAGTTTTCTCTCTGTTTATAACCAAACCTACTCTACTACCAGGTCTCATCAACAGCTCGAATGAAAGAGTTCATCTCATCAACATCATTTGCCAAAAGGGCTAAATCATCAGCATAATCTAAATCAGAAATTTTCGTATCTCCAGCCCATTTAAGGCCAAAATCTTTCCCTTGAAGTGAATTTCGCATAACATAATCAATAACCAAGCTAAAGAGAAAAGGAGACAAAATGCACCCTTGTCGAACACCAGAAGTAATGCTGAACCAATTGCTACAAGCCTTACCAACTCTCACACACGACTCATTGTTATTATAGAGAGCTTTCATTATGTTAACTAACTTGTCTGGTATACCATATGATCTCACAATCAACCACAAATTATGACGATCAACAGAGTCGAAAGCCTTTTTGAAATCAACAAAGCTAGCAACCAAAGGTTTCTGAAACTCTAAACATTTCTCAAGAATCTGCCTAAGTGAAAATATCTGATCCACACATCCCCTACCACTTCTGAATCCACATTGCTCATCACGCATTTGACTGTCAACCAGATTCTTAATTCTATTAAGCACAATCATGGAAAGAACTTTACCTGGAACAGAGAGTAGGCTGATACCCCTATAGTTATCACAAGAACTGCGATCACCTTTTTTGAAAATAGGGATAACAATAGCTCTGGTAAAATCCTTAGGAACCATGCCTTTATCATAAAAGATATTCAGAATTTCAGTCATCCAAGTAGTAACCGAAACATTCCCAGCTCTAAGCATTTCCGTAGTAATTTCATCTACCCCTGGGGATTTATGAAGTTTAAGTTTAGAAACAGCCAAAAGAACTTCAGATTGTGTTATAGGGCCAACATTAAAGCCACCAATGCATCTATCATCATTGCAAACAATGGGAATAGAACTAACCGCATTGTTCGGAATATCACTGAAATGCTCAGCCCACCTAGCCATTACAGAATCCTCACCTTCTATAACCTTACCTTGTTTATCCTTCAATCCTTGTATGCCTGTCCGTTTTCTACCACACAAAACATTAACTATCTGGTACAGCTCTCTGCTGTTGTGCTGTCAAACTGCTTCCTCGGCTTTGTCAGCCAAACCATCAAGCCAAAGATTCTTATCAGCAGCTAACTGATCCTTTACAAGTTTATTAAGGTCTCTGTAGTGCTTTCTATTAGGACTAGTAGGGTATTGATTAAAGGCATTCCTGCAGTTCTTTCTTTCCGAAATAAGCTCAAGTGCCTTATCACTCAGATAATTTTGCCTCTTCTGCTCCTTTTTTCCTAAAAGAGTACTGTTAATGTCCAAAAAAGCCTGTTTAAAATGATCCCATTCTTCCTCATCTTCAGTAGTAAGCAAACCATGACTGTCATAATGACTAAGTAACCTATCATGGTAAGCTTTGGCTATAACTGGATCTTTCAGAGCTTCAGTATTAAAAGTAAATTTTTTAACCCTAGCACAACACTTTTTAAGTTTAAGTTGCAAGACACTTTTAACAAGGTAATGGTCAGATCCAATTTCAGCTCCCCTATATGCCCTGGTATTCCTAACAGAACTAGCCCATTTGCTGTTAATTAATATGTAATCAATCATATTCTTATGCAGCCCATCAGGTGTACTTATGTATGTCGCGGTGTTTGTAATAAGTGTTAGTTATTCTGAATCCATTGAGTTTACTTACCTGTAGGAGACGTTGCCCATTGCCATTGCAGCTACCAATACCAAAAGGGCCTATTACTCCTCCCCAAAGGTCAGAGTCAGTACCGACTTTGGCATTGAAGTCACCAAGAACAAGGGTAATATCTCCTTTCTTGACAGAATTCAAAATATCCTGAAGTTGTTCATAAAACCTATCCTTCTCATCCTCATCGGCATCCTCAGTGGGGGCATAACAGCAAATAACATTCAAGTCTTTAATGCTTGTCTGAAATTTTGGTGTAAGAAACCTTTCATTAATGCACTCATATCCTAGAAGAGCATCACTAGCGTGTCTGCTGAGAAGCAGACCCACGCCTTGGTGATGCTTATTGTCGTCCCTCCCTGAAAAGAGAAATTTAAGATTATTTTTAAGAATCTGACCTTTATCTGTCCATCTGGTCTCTTGCAAGCCGAGAATATCTAAATTATAACGGTGGAATTCTTGTGTGAGGACATCAAGAGAAAAAGCTCTGTGCAGAGTCCTCACATTCCAACTACCTATGGAGAGAAAATGGTTAGTGGGATGTTTAAAGAAACTATGTTTATTGAGAGAGGGAATGCCGACAATATCAAACAGCCCCCTAATCGCAGACATGGGGCAAAGACCCGTTCCCCCACTACTAAAGGCTGAAGCCATCTACACTGGAAGACTTCCTCCAATGTAGAATTTGACGATGCCAATAGAAGCAAAGAGTTCAGGTGCCTGCGATGACTTCTGCTCAGGATTATCCACCAGCTGATAAATATATCCTGTGAATCTATTCACTTGGGGCTGTCAACCCACAAACAAACAGAAAACACAGCGGAAGATTTTCCCTCCACAGAAGCCCACCAGTGCAGCAAAATCAGGATCCATAATGAAGCTCAGAGCCATATATCTGTCCAGTCCAGTAGGTTTATATGGTCAGCACCAGGACCCTGTGTGGTTGACCACTCCTCAGCAGGGTAGAAAAAAAGAAAAGTAGCCATAGTTGTCCAGATCAGTAGGCCACAGTAATCTGGCAGCCCTCCCCTTCCGTTCACTTCCACAAGAGAGTATCTCTTTTGAAAGTTATTAACGGTCCGCACCACGAGAAGGCGGGGTCGGACATTAGGCCTGGCCGGTTCTATGCATCATCACAGGGTATTGGTGCATAGCTCTCCTTCCAGTGACTACCTAGCTACCATTTACAGACCTATTGTTCAAATAGGATGTTTTAACTAATTTTGGGGTGCTGAATTCAAATATGACTGTGAAAAACTGCAGCACGTACAGTTTTTCTTTAAATTACGAACTGATGTATTTCAAATTTCAATGAATACGCATATCTGGGAAATGAAAATAAATGTGACTATTTTATTAAATTGCAACTTAAAACTCATTAATTAAATACGTGATTATAGTGAAAAAAAATTAGAAACATTACAGTTATAAGACCACTGAATATAAAGTAACAAACGAAAAAAATGTTGAAACGAAAAATAAGTAAACATGGGTAAGGATATTTTATACTTAGAAGAAGTTCATTTTTGTCAATTCTGCAATAACCAGCAGTAGTCACCCATCATAGCTGGGTCCCACCTGCTTGGTATCTCTTCTCCATAGTACGGATATCCTGGTGAAATCTTTCCCTTTGTTCATCACTGACAGCTCCTAAGTTCTTGGGAAAGAAGTCTAGATGCGAGTGCAAGAAATGGATCTTCAAAGACATTCGGCAGTCAAGATTTTCATAGTTTTTGAGAAGATCTTGAATGAACTGATGGTAGTTTTTCTCTTTGTGATTCCCCAGAACCCTGGACCACAGACGTCAAGGATTTCCATGCAGCACGCTCCTTCATATTCAGTTTTTTCTTCGAAGAGAGTATCATTCAGTAGCTTCCTGATCTGAGGACCAACAGTGATCCCTTCTTTGAGTTTGGCATAACTTAGTTTAGAAAAATTTTCCTTCAAATTCAAACACCCTTTACCAGTTTTGTCCATAGCCTTTACAAAGTTTGTCAAAAGCCCCAGTTTGATGTGTAAGTGGTGGGAGCAGATCATCAGAGGGCCACTTTGAAGTTTATACCTCACATTATTCTTTCAAGGAATAAAAACATCTCTTTTGGGCCAGACTTTTGTTTGCAGTGTTCCTTTCTGGCCCTACTGTCCTACAAACACAGAAAACAGCAAAATTTTGTGAAGCTGTCGTGACCACCACTGTGTGTTTTAAGGTGGCTGGACTTTAGGATCGAACTTAAAAAAATGAGGGGGCAAAGACAAAGCGCTATGTTTCATCAGGATCACCATTCCTGGGAAAGTGGACCTGATGCCGCAATTTTTATAATAATAAATGATGGGGTCTACCAGTCCCAAGCCTAGGCTGCCCGCCTATCTCGGTTTGCAGGAACTAGGCCAACAGACAAAACAAATAAGCAGTTCGATGTGGGATCACTTTCTGGGAACACATTTATTTAACTTTATTCTTAGTTACAGTCAATTTACTCTAATTCAAATGGATTTCAGACAAATGCAAACAAAATTCTTCTTTCACGTGCTGCACCATAATTGGGGAGGGATAAATCTGGAGATCGTGCTGGCCATGACAATACTTGAATATGTTGCAAACATTGTCTGGACACCTAGCAGTGTGTACACAGGCGTTGTCATGCTGGAAAATTGACTTTTGCTTGCCTCCCAGGAACGGTAACAAAACGGGATGCAGAACCACGCTAACGTATGGTGCTGCTGTCAATGCTCCCGTGATGCTGACAAGAGGTGACCTGCTGTCATATCCAATAGCACCCCATACCATTATGTCTTGCTGACGGGAGGTGTGCCGGTTGCGAACAAAAGTTGAATCCGTCCTTTCACCAGGTTGTTGCCATACATGGGTCGTTGATCATCAGCACCCAGACATAAACGGGATTCATCACTAAACACAAAAGTGTTTCATTTGTGACCCCAGTTTGCACGACTTCAGTACCAAGTCAGACGAGCACTGCGATGGTTTGCAGTCAATAGTAGTCAACATAACAGTTGCCTAAAGCACAGGTGTGGCTCATACAACCTTTGGTTTACCGTTCAGGTTGTTATGGAGACATCCATGGTTGCTGACACAATCCATCGAATATCGCCTGCAGGCGCTATGTGGTGATGAACGAGTATGTCGAACAATGCACCTATCAAGCTGTGCTGACGTCTGTCAGATGACACCACTCCCTCTGCAACACATGCTAGAACCATCATTTCACCACTATTGCCAACAGCATCCAACAGTTCATGCATCCCAATGAATATGAGCAGCTACATGACATGTAGTCCATCCAGCTTCACATAGGCCTATAATTCTTTCTCAAAAGCATCCAAATGACGATAAACCTGCTGACAGCTTGTACAAAGCAGTTTTGACGTTTGCTGAACAATTTCCAAGCAGAACCACCTAATCTCAACTGTTCGCATGACTTCCACCTGCATAAACACAATATAATCCCTGTTTCTTCTTGCACCTTTTATCTCTTGAGCCACACACGTCATTGATTCTGGATTATCATGATTTGTATATCTCAACTGCGCACACCCACCCTTCTATTTGAATGTTTTACAGCATGTTCTTCTGGGTGGGGCACTTTCAATGTCGAGCAGTGTATTAGAACCGAATGCCTTTCTTGTACTTTATGTTTCCATATGATTGGAATGAAACGTCATTCTTGTACTTGACGTCCACCATTATGGGGGCTCAGAAAATTATCCGATCATTGGAGCTGAATGCCGTTCTGGTACTTGATGTTTCCGAATTATATGGCCACCAACTATACGTTCTCTAAGCAATACTGGTCAAAGATATTTTTCTGATCTAATGAAAATTTTTGCTAGTTCAAGCGAACTTATCTTTTTGTTGCTCCAAGAGTTGCAGTTTCCAGGGGGGGGGGGAAGGGACGATAAATGTCAAATCAGAATGTCGTTATAGTACTTGATGTTTCCAAGTTATTCTCATATTTATTTATCAAGTGGTCATGGGCTCGTATCCCACCCGCGACGAATTCCATTTTTTCCACTAAATCTTCATCAGTTCTACGTTTACAAGACATATCATCTGCTTTTCATTACAGTTATAGATATTACAAGTTTTAAATCTATTTTGTAGTTACCCTCTACATTTTTTTTCCGACTTGAACCGACACAGCGCTCTTTTATTCACACGTTTTTCAACCTACTTTCCTCACTACAGCGCCGTTCCAATATGCTCCTTTTTTGAAAGTTGCTAACCCCGCCCAAAAAGAGAAAAAAATGCTTCCTGGGACTAATATTGCGCTCCAAACACTTTACCTTTTTTTGTAGTATAAGAGAACTTGTATTTGTGCCTCTCTAGAAAGATTTCCTTTTTTTTCGCCCTAGGTAAAAGATCCAAAAAATTTCATATTGCCAAATTTCAAACGACTATAGCTCATATGAGTGTTAAGTTCATCTACCAGAGTAGATAGAAGATAGGACTGCTAATCGACAAAATTAAGGTATCTGTTGTCTGAGTCAAAAATAAATTAGAATATTTTTCAGTATTCAAAATCTGTGATAATGAAACTAAGTATATCTAATATTATCTATTTAATAATGAGAAATATATGATTATTGTCATGTCTAAGTATATAGTATATGAAATGCCGAAACCAATACTTCGAAAGTACCCAAAACGTAAAATCGTGATATATAGCCTATTCCGTCTCATAATCTTTAAATGCAAGTTATAAGCTTTTTGAAAATTCCTCTTTGGGTGTTTTAAAAATATTATATTATTAATACATCATCAGCTGAATTATTATTGTCAAAACCCAGTCTGAAGAAATGACTGAAACCAGCCATTATTATTAATACATCATCAGCTGAATTATTATTGTCAAAACCCAGTCTGAAGAAATGACTGAAACCAGCCATTCTGAGGAATATGCTAATCTACCCTCGTTGAATAATATTATATCATTTCCTGGGCCCTTAGAGACATTGTCTCCAGTGCATTCCTCTGCATCGACTTGCTCGTCCGTCTTTGTAGATGAATAGCAAAGAAATGAATGCTTCTTCTGCAGTTCTCTTAGTGAAGTGGCGCATGCCAGCCTCTTGTCAACCTACTTTCTTCATGGGAGGCGGAAGATTTCCTCGAAAGTAAGAACTAGGTCTTCCGCTGGTTGCTTTTCACCCTCTGAACACCGAGATGCAGACGAAGTGAAACAGGAAGTGGAACACTTGAATCCGGTCGTTTCACACACGTTAACACCCGCACATTTTCTCTCTGTTGTTTATTAAAGCAGTCTATAAATAAACTTAACTGGGAAGCATTAAATTTAAGTGTACGAAAACGGCGAAGACAACTCTTTTATTTATATACACGTTTATATTGTGACTTTATCGAACGAAATATGCTTTGAATAAAAATAATTTGAAAACTAATAGAATTCTTTTCCCCAAATTTTGCATTTCATATTAATGTTATTAAAAATGTTTTTATTACTTCATAAGACAGAAATCTTTATTGATCCATAATCTCAGTTTTTTGTAGATGGCAATTATTTACTGATTCATTCGTCAGATACCCTTCACATATATAGCAATTTTGTCGTTCACACATATAGCAATTTTGTTTGATAATTAGTAGGAATAATTACAACATAACTTGGTCATTTCAGTTTCATTTTTTTGTTTTTCATATATGTATAAATATGAGATGGGTTCTTAGGGGGAGGCGAGCCTTCCTCACTTAACTTTTATACTATCACACTCTATTTATTTATTTATTTTTTTTGTATTACCGAAGGATCTTTTTAATCCACCATATTGGGGTTTGTCTCAGTTAGTAAGTAGCCTAGCTTGTAACCTGATGTTCCTAGGTACTCCATCGTACCTTGGGTGGGATTCGATCAGACGGTAGCGTGCCAGGCTCGTAATCTATCGTTCCCAGACCCGAGTCTCAACTGTGCTACCATTCAGATTTCTCCCGCAGGTCAGAAACGGGATACCGATGGTCTTCGAAAAGCCGATTTCTGTCGGATGGGATGTAAAGCAGTGGACTCATGCCTAGGAGAGACATATCCTGTGCAAGTTAAGGAATACGCTGGATGTCCTTGACTGGAGGCTACCATCTGTCTACTAACAGATATCCTTGACTGGAGGCTACCATCTGTCTAGTACCAGATGTTCAATGGTTCTCCTTCCCGCAACCAACTCTTAACCCTTGGTGATTTTGTGACCTGCCCATATAACCCATTGTCAGCACCAAAGTGCCACTCAGAGATTAAGAAAACCCAATCCACTGTGCCTGCATTGAGATTTTCTCTGCTAACCTAGTGTTTCCCCAGTGAGAAAGGATGGAAGAATTATTTTACATGGGTGAATGGGACGGTGAACTCTGGCCTCGTGTTCAAGAGAGCCATAACATTAGCTTGAACTGCTAAGGAATCATGTGATTGCTTACTTGTTGAAGGAATGAAAGCAGCAATCGTTCAAACGTAGAATTCGAGCCATGTTGTTCAGCATTTTGGTCAAGCATTTGGTCAATCTTTTCGGTTTTATGCTTGGCCAATTTTGCTCCTTTTTTATCACATCAATTTCCAGATTGTCTGACTTTGTAAGTAAGACGATGTAACCCTACTATCATCTGTACCATGAACAGCAAGCAATCAGAACCAATGTGGAGAAATCGATGAGCCCCAGGGCAATTAATGGCCTTAACAGAATGCTTCCATTGATCCCCGAAGAGCTATCCAGTGGATTCACTTTCCGAATGTTCCCTGAGCCCTTTGGGGCTCACAGCCGGGCAAGAGAATGTTTGGAACCTATCGGATTGTTAATTTTTACTCATATTAATAAAACTTTATCAACTAATAGTTTGATATTGAGCCCTAGGTTTGATTTGCATCCCGAACAGATGCCCCACTCACCCCTGCATTGGAACTGTTCTGACTCTTTCTATTCTATTATTTAGGATTTCTTCATAAGAACAGAGTGAAAAGATATTTAAGTAATTCAATTTATTACACACTTCATTACCTATCTTCTTTTTGCTTTTCGCTCTTTCTTTGTCGGTTCGTGGATTTATTAAAACAGTTGTTCCACCATATCTTTTGACTGCAACGGACAAACTTTATACGACTTTTCTACGTTCATAAACCCATGCCCTATCACACCGTCATCTGTATGAATAGAAAACTTCATTTTATGTTGTTTTCTAGAAGTTTATGCGAGAAAGACAGCGAAACTTAATGGGATTTGAAAGCCATATACTATTAAATGGTAAATATTTTGGGTCAAACTACACAGAAATGAAAGATTGCTTGAGCCAGAGAAATTGTAGTAGATTACAGAAACTTAAAAATAATTTTATGGCTGAGTCAAAAGTAGAAAAAAGAGAAAATATACAAATTTTTCACTTGCTCTTTTTTATTATTTAACCACGAAATATGTCCCCTTACTTATGCACGGGTAAGACAGTTGTTCTTGATAACAAATTATTCCCCATGTAACTAAAAATAAAATAAAGAAATTTTAAAAAGTTAAAAAAAGTGCATACCTTTTTATACTATATGTGTCGTAATAAATAAAGGAACCAAATGAATTTATATTAAATTTACAAAAGGGGCTGTAAAAATTTCTATTATTCGTTATTATTTATTATTTTAATTTCTATTTAATTTTATAGCGATAGTGTGCTGCTCACAAACCAATGCAAAAATTTTTACATTACTGCAGACGACACACATAACCTCTATCAAATCATCGTCACCAATCAACCCATCACGACTCATGCAAAGGAAAGATTTACGTTATGGGTAAAAAGTAATGAAAAAAAGGTAAAAAGTAATGAAGTCATTCTGAATCCAGTTTTGAAACTGAACGTCAATCGCTCGCACCACCGATTGTTAGAATCTGTCAACCAAGTCCCCTACTCCAAGCGACCTTGTCGAGAGTCACTGGATACGCAGCTCACTGGAATGTCCCGGCTGGAGAGGGAGTGTCGGCTCCGTGGTTATTTATTGCTTTGGTCGGGGGAACAAAGGCCTGAGGTGACTGGAATCACTTGAGGCATCTGCTAGATCAATGGACTGCCGATTGAACATAGCAGTGGTTGCACTATGTGACTTTTCGACCACATATTCGTATATAAAGAAGCATATAATATAGAATCTAGGTAATTAGGTTTAGAGAATAGAATGTAATAAACTTAACTGCGATAAATGTTTTGAGGAAAAGTAGTTAGAAAATAAATTATTTTCAAAAAGTATTGCATCTTAGAGTAATGAAATGCTACAGAAGGAAGAGTAGCGCCATCTAATGTCAATGATCACTTTGACCCATTGGGGACAAGTCCCGATGTATCCATGCAAGAATACTACAGCTGGCTAGGCATATGTCACGTGTTACATCCCTTGATACCTCTGCTGGACCCCATGGGAGACACTTGCGGTGCTCACTGTCTGCATTTCCTGCTTAAAAGAGCGAGCGGTCCAACTCTTCCCACAGTATTGCACTGTGATTACACGTGTCGGGCCAACTTTAACGCTGCATGATCGTACGATGGCTCTCCGAACTCATCAAATATTTTAATTGCTGCTCCTTCTCAGTGCGGAAAGACGACTTTCATTCTGAAACTCATCAAAGAAGCCACTCAAGTGTTCGACCCCCCACCCAAATGTGTCGTTTACTGCTACGGGGAGCCTAAATATTCATAATAGGTGTGTGTGCTATGACACACACCATCCAGCTTGTACTGAGCTACCTTGTACTCACCTTCGGGGAACGTTCCATCTGTATCTGGATGTTGTCCTTGGAGGCCTCGCACTCCAACCAGGCAAGGGCCTTTAACGACTGACGGTCGTTACTCGCAGAGTAACCTTGAGGTGGACACACACCTAGAGTGTTCTTCTCTAGGAACTTCCCATGGAAAATGCGTAGGCAAGCACCGGCAATCGTGAGGTCACGTGCGAAGGGGTCCACACCTGTGAGGTTTAGCAACTCCTCACGAAAAGCTTGAGCTCCATGGTGTAGCAACTCAGTGTCGGCCTTACAGTAGAACAGAAGCTGCTGTTGAAAGTCCCAGGGTTCTAGTCTAGCGGTCGCATATATATATATATACCCCTTCAAGCAGCTGCTTTGCAGTACTCGTTAAACTCTGCCAAGGTTGAAGTCTCCATGTCCTCGGGTTGAAAATATTTGCGATCTGGAATGACACCTACATATTTTAAATTTTCCTCCTTCACAAATTTGAAGGGGAAAAAGCCTTTCACTGTCTCCAGGTTGAATGTTTTAGTGAAGGAACGAAGAGGAGCTTGGATAAATCATAAACTGTCTATAAATCTTAATTTTAGGCCCGATAAAAAGATGCCTAATATTTTTGAACCATCAAAAACAAGACCATGTTTCAGAAACCTTCTATACAAGTAGCTGATCACAAATGTTCCATCAAAACCTTCCAAATTGTGATCTAGAATGATAGCGTCCTTGAACCGCTGAACTCCGGGATGTTCTTGGGCTAAAAGCCAGTCCATAAAGGCATCCAGATCCGGGAACGAGGCATAGACCAGTCGTCCTTCACCCTGTACATTACAACGCACAGATTGGGCTTCAGAAGGCCAATGTCAAGCTGTATGGTCTCCACATCAAAGCATAGGTAACATTGTTCGATGGGATCAATTTTACAGGGCTCCACAAATTCTGCGCAGCGATGTGTCGACTGGCAAGTTTTCAGTAAGTGAGCTTGGAAACAAACAAGTAGCTGATCACAAATGTTCCATCAAAATCTTTCAAATTGTGAGCTAG
The DNA here is from genome assembly GCA_038380435.1 of Ryuthela nishihirai. Taxonomy (NCBI): domain Eukaryota; kingdom Metazoa; phylum Arthropoda; class Arachnida; order Araneae; family Heptathelidae; genus Ryuthela; species Ryuthela nishihirai. Next base: position 49,296,769 of record JAWZYU010000031.1, read on the forward strand.
TATGGTAGCGTCATTGAACCGCTGAACCCCAGGATGTTCTACGCAAAATACAATACCTGGGACGACTGCACCACGCAAATACATGCAGCACACTATACAGAGTAGAGGTTCCCCAGTATGTATGACATCATTTGAAAGGCAACGATTGCAGGTGCCTTTGCACACATGACCTGGATTGTTAATACATTTTAAGCACTTCGGACAGAATTTATTGCTGCCGAAAAAACCTGGTGGTTTTGTTATAACGTCAAAGTGTCCTTGACTGTACAGCAGATAAAGATTGTCCTCGGCTTCAGGTCCGATAAAAATAGGGAGAAATTCGTCATCTGCCAACTAAAGAACAATTCGAAACTGTGCTGCTAAATGTGCCTGAAAGAGCCGCACTTCCAGAAGGCTACAGGGAGCGATAGGGATATCTGCATCCAGGTGAAGTTGATGAGCTTCTGTCGCCTGTAGCGGATAACGATTATCCCTAACGTTTGCATACTGATTCAGTAGGCCTCTGTTTTTTAAACATAGCTCCCGTGCCACGAGAGCTCTTGCGAGACGAATCTCTATTGATGATTCTTACGACCGCTTTCTTGTTATTTATGAATGATTGCACATTGACAAGGGAGCGTTTCTCAAGTCCCGTATGTCTACTGCCCTGGCGCTCAAGGTTAGCACACACGAAATCGAATTCAAGGTCACTATGACCCCCGAGGGACTCATTAGATTGAATAACATGTTCCAAAGCTGTCATGAATCGTTCTGCAGTCAAGTCATTACACCGTATCAGACTTAAATTCACGGAGTTTTTCAAGTTCGATGAACGGAAACAGAGTCGCACATGACTATAATCACCTTCGGGCACAGCATTGCTGAGCATTTTTTCATGTATGGAACGGAACACAGGTAAAAAGTTGTGGGCCTCCACATTCTCCATCCCACCAAGCCGAACACTCATTGATATGAATTGCATCTTGAACTTCACTGAGTTAAAGTTCCTCATATTGGTGATTGTGTAATGAGGCGTAACAGCAGCAGCAGGAGTGCACTGCGACGAGGTGACGTCCTCTCCACGAGAGCGTGACAAAGGCGCCTGCAGTGAAGCAGTAGTATAAGCTCGACTCGTCTGCCCGGAGGTAGAAGACACGTGGCGGGCGCTGCGGATAGCTTTCTCGCCTATTTACTTAGCTTCTATTTTTAATGAAGGAAATAGATTATCAGCAACAATGCAAATATTGAGATTCTGATAGTGCGCATCAGCAATTCGGTTTGCATTCACCCACATGACCTCGCCAATAAGAAAGATACCTTGTCACATACGCTGCATGGCAGATATTAAAATACGAATTCAGATCTTATCACCAACAAATATTGCGCTGCAGATAGTGTATAAGGAGAGTTCGATCTGCAATCACCCTCTTGACCCCCACCCGATAAGAAAGAGACCTGTATCACGCGTTCTGCATGGTTGTTGCGACATGTACGTCACACGACTTGATGAAGGTCAAATTCGCAAAATATGGTTATTATTTTGAGGATTGCATCAGCCGTTCTGAGCATTGCCACCAAAAGATTAGTTGGACTTGGAAAATTTCAGATGAGGGTAGAAGTCAAGGGACTTATTCGGGAGTTTGTGATCAGCTATTTTTCCGATCTATTCACATGTACTCTGTTGATTTTTCCTGTCATCCATTCCAGCATATTTTGAAGATATTCTATCATCTCCACTACACTTTGTTTGATTTTTCAGTTATTGTGTCTTCCACTTCTGTAGAATTCTGAAAATATTCACCTATCCACTGAAATGTGTGCGTATTTACATATATTCTGCCATTCATTTTACTGGTTTTCAAGCAATTTTGACCAACTTATAACACAGGCCCTTGTTAAAACCGTTTACGATGTTATATGGACATTAATGATACGTAGAAGGAAATAAAAATACGAAAACGGGGTGAAAGTGGCAAGTAAGAGGATAAATGGGGGGGGGGGGGGTGTAACTCAGAGGTGAGTCAATGTTAATCCTGTGGGATCCATCACCCTGTGTTCTAAAGTGGGTCTCTTATGTCACCCATACAGGTCACCAATCCATATTTCCCCTCAATATTTTTTCAAAATTACAAATAATTTGTTTTTAAAACAGAGATTTTTTTATTCACCATTTACCTTTTATAAATTTTTACCCAATAACATTTATTCTTTTCATTTTCTGCGGGACAGTCTTTTAAATCAGTTACTGCAGGATAGTCCTTCTACTAGTAAAAATACGACAACCAACAGTCACGGAGTTAATTAAAAAAAATAAGTGTTGATTAAAATGGACTTAAAATACGACGATTATAAAAATGCGTATATTAATATCATAGGACTATAATATACGGGGTTAATTATAAGAAATAAAATAAACGAAGGTTAATTTATGCAGAAAAAAGCTACTTATAAAGAAAAAAAAATACGAAAGTTGTAAAAAAACGTAAGATAATAAAAAACCTACGTTAATAAAAATACCTGAAATATAAAACTCACTCTTTAAATTGTAAAGTTATAAAGAGATACGTAATTTATAATGATCAGTTATACCCCGTTTGAGACACATCGAAGCCACATCACCAAGTAACAAGGCATAGTCGAGTGCGATTACTCCCAGCTATTGACACCATGGCAGCGGGTTCAAATCACTGTGTTGGAAGGAATTTTTTTAAATACAGGTGACGTACTAAAAATAGTATGGCCGTTGGATGGCACCACAATTAGATTAAATGCGCATAGAGAAAACTGATTTACCACGCGATGGGTCAACCAGGGGGGCATGTGATGGCAGGATACAAAATGGCGGATCTGGACTTGGGGAAAAAATTACGGATGAGGATAGAAACCAAGGGACATGGGAGTTTGCGATCGATGAGGGTAAGTTTTAACAAAGGGGATTAATCAATTATGAAATATTAATTATGAATATTAATAAGGGGTGGTGACGTCATATCACGTGATTGGAAGGGGTCGGTGACGTCATAGGGAGAAAGCACTGTGCAAAGGGGGATCCGTATACATACTCATTACTACTCTTACCATTAGCGTAGGTTAGCTTACTGCGTAACGGTGCTGCCCTCATGTGCGCACTTGCTAACACGGAGAATCGCGGAAATCGGCAGGCATTCCCATTACGTATCTAGGTCTTGCTCCCCTTCTTGTAAATTTTAAAACTGTTGGCGTATAAACTGAAAGGCTGCTCTCAGATCTCTGTAGCAAGCGAGTAGAGGTATTACTATTATTTTTTATTTAAAAAAATTAGATTTAATGTGAAAAGCGAACTGTTTGTGCCTACCTATTCAGTACTCTATTAAATGCAATTATATACTTTATCTGCAGTAAATAATCAGAAAGCCCCTAGATCCAAAATTTTCCGTCCATCATTTTCTCTAAAGTGTTGGATCCCTCCCTATATTTTGCTTCGATGCCCTGCGAAAATATTTTCTGTTCTCTAAGACATACTCTAACACAGATCTTGAAAGACATACTGACAGATTCCTGCAAGCAGCTGCTTGAGTGGAAATTTCTTTCTTTATTTATTCCAACGTATTGCCTAATATTATTTGTAGCTGAAGGGGAAAACTTAACTCCATACGTATATATTTTATCGAGCGACTGCTTGAAGTGGAATTTATAACATTTTTAAATTTCTATGAGCGTGAATTACTAAAAATTAAATAAACTGTTCCGTTTTGAAATCATTGGTTGTAATCAAAACGTTAATAAAATTAACAAAAATTCAACCAAAACTGCCTGACTCATTTAGTAAAAAGAGTTGCACATCTTAAAATATTTCAGTTTAATTGCAACTAAATCACATTACTTTCAATTTAAAAACTATGTAATTGTTTTCACACTTGACTAAGGATTAAAAGTTTCTGTTTAATAAAAGACAGCTGTTATGTTTAAAGGGAAAAACCTGCGCAGTCGAATCCTAGACTGCCGGACAGGGGTGGTTCAGTCGGTAGCGCGCCAGGCTCATAACCTGCAGTTCTTAGATTCGAGTCCTACTTGAGCCAGCACCCACCTGGACCAGCATTAAGATTGATCTCTGAAAAAGCCCCACCCTGACCTCAGTCAGTAGGGAACACCGGTGGGCTTGGAAAGGTCGCCGTGGTTCCGTATGTGGGAGAGCCATACCCTATACAGATTAAAGAACACATGGATGGCCTTGACGGGTGGCTGCCATCTATTTCCTAACATCTGTCCAGTGGGTCCTCTCCGCCCAATCTTCTCTAAGCCCTTGGGGGTCCTTGTGACAGCCATTTAGCTCATTGTGTGCAAAAAATGCCGCTCTAAAAGTTCATAAAGAATTCGCACTTCATTTGAGGGTTTTTTGTTTGCGCGTGTCTTTCGTCTACTAATTTTAATTTATTATATTGCCAATTGATCTATGCGAGCATTAATATACAATTGCGACGTCCGGAATTCTATATTACCGGCTGAGATTTTGGATCTGATTCTTGTGTCTTTGTTTTAGGCAAAAGGTTGTGGTCAGACGATCATTGCAGAGCGCCATTGCCCTGTCATCTTGCCAAAGCAGACGTGCATGATGTTCTGTCTCTGCCATTCTCAATGAGAGAAGAACATTTGATTTGTCGCCAGACAGGCTCAATTTAGAACGGGATGCTGTGCGTGACGCGATGCAGTAATGAAGTGGAGAGAGTTTTCGAAATGTTGCCTAGCATTTGAAGAATGTGGCTGGTAGGAAAACTTTCAAAAAGAGACTCAACATCGACTGTTGCAATCATGAACTGTAGCCTCCACCACAGCCTTCATTTCTCGTGTGATGTCTTTTAACGATCCGCATTGAAAGAGGTGCCCGTGAACTTCAGCTCTTCCCCGCCATCAGCTCACCTGTGAACCAAATATAGTGGCCGATGACGTTGATGTTTGAAAGGAGCCATGTCCGACCGTCGCGCCACTGCCACTCAGTGTATTTATAGTTGACTGCGACAGGAAGTAAACAGGTTTGTAGCACGAAGCCCATTGAGAGGTGTGCTGACATGGAGGTGTGCTGATGAGGGCCAATGATAGCAATGCCGACTTAGCATGGCTATGCGATCGAATTCAAAGAAAAATCCACCTAAGCCTTTGCTATTGGCCAAGGAGTCGACGAAGCTCAAAAGAAAGGATATTTTCATTTGAATGACCATAGTTTATATTGAATAAATTCGTTTTCTAGGGCCCGAGAGCGTCACATTTCCGTTCTCTTTGATTACAAGCTCCATTATGTTTTCGTTACATGTTAAGAACGGACCCCTTAAGAGTCAAATATTTACAATGCATTGTAGTCGAATAAAAATATTAAGTTAGGCAAGGTTTATTTTGGTTTTAATATTTTTTGTTGGAGTAATAGTTTTTTTAAACTACTATATAAATGTTTTTAAAAATTGTTAATCTGCGATGTAGAATTAGATAGTACACTGAAGTAAAAAAATTAAGTTACAAACTTAAAAATGATGATTACTCCAACAAGTCTATGGATTTTAAGGAAAATTTATAAATAGGTAAGTTGTAGTACGATTATAATGCTAGGGTATATAAGAATAAAAATTGTATGAAGAATAGTTGTAAGATTAATTTTCTTTGATTACATCAAGATTGGAAAGTAAGTCCAAGAAAATGAATGAAAACTCAAAAAGTTGTGTAGTACCATTAATAGCAATGCGGGACTCACAACATCTCCTCATACTGCCAACCATATCCTCTAATTAATTACGAAGGCAGTTCAGTCCACTTGTGAAAAAGGGCTTTCCGAAGATCATAGAGGTTTCTGGGAAAGGGTTGAGTCTGGATTCAAGCGGCGGAGATTGACTCAGTCGGTAGTGAGTCAGGCTCGTAGTCTATAGTTCCCGGGTTCGATTCCCACCTGGGCAGGAGTTGAGATTTGTTTGTGATAACCCCTACGCTGCTCTCAGTTGGAAAACGAACACCGATGGGCTTTGACAAGCCATCGTCTATCAGATGGGACGTTAAACCGTGGTCCTCTAAGCGGGAGAGTTGTACCCTGTGAACGTTGAAGAATATCGTTGATGGCTTGGACAGGAGGTTTCCATTTGTGTCGTAACAGCTGTACAGTGGGTCTCTTCCGCAATTTTCTCTCAGCCGTTGGTTACCTGTGAGTGGCCGTTTAGCCCATTGTGTGCAAAAAAGTGCTGCTCAGAGATAATACAACCCAGCCTAACTTTAATATAAAAGAAAATCATGTCTGAATTAAAGGCTTCCTTTTTAGTCTGAGGCCCAGACAAAATGACCTTTCTGGTTCTTTCTCTTGAAAGGTCCTTACTATCAGACGTGCCTGGAAGAAGTATTAGGGAAAAAATGTTTTCCCAGTCTTTCTTATGTTTCTGATGAGATCTTCGTAGCATTGAGCAATTTCAACCGTACGTCCCATTCCCAGGACCACAGACACAAAAGGGGTTAACTTTTTAACTGATTTAATCAAAAGACAGTTAAAATTATGTAGTGTTTTAGAATCACAACTGGTCTTTAGTTGTTAGCTAATTTTGGCACCACACTTTATTATATTTTCCTTTGCTGCAAGAACTGTACAAAACGCTCCTTAAATGAGATGTCACCTTAAATTCCACGAGGCTGAAGAAACCCAGATTAAATGGTAAAACCCCTACTCTAGCAACACTTTTGTAACGAGTCCTGTTAAATAATAAAAATAAATACCCCCTCAAGCAGCTGCTTGCCACAGAGGTCTAACAGGAGCCCGTCAGTTTATATGCCACAGTAGGAGATCTGAGAGGATGGCAGGACCTCAGCAGAAAAACGACACACACAACCATGCCTTACCCGGGGCTCGAACCCAGGTCCCTTAGATCAGTAGCCAAGTGTGCTAACCACTCGGCCACGGGACGGCTGAGTCCTGTTACTGTTCTGTAATATTTTGGGTTACCTATCCGTTTATTATAAATTTGCACCTAGCTACATTAAAAAAAAATATATGTATTTACACTAAAGATTTCTTGAGGAGATTTCCCGTTGTTGTATTTGTATACTTTTTGTATATTTCCCGTATTTGTATGCGTCCCTGCTGCTTAACACAAAGCATCAAAATCTAGTTTTTAAAACCTATGAGGAAAAATAATTAAGAACATCAACAAAAATTTTATTATAAAAACTAAATGGCCTCAGCCTCACTCCAGAATTTCAGTAAATATGTATTTTTTTCAGTAATTAGTTCATATAATAATTTTAATTATACCTAATTACGGATAACTTGGATTTTTTTAATTACAACTCAAATTTTAGAAACAGCATTGAGTTATTATTGTTTTCAACGCGATTTCAACCCGAATTTGAAAACAAAAACTTGGCCTATACCTAATTTCCCCCCCCCGAATGGAGTTTTTTTAACTCGAAAAAGTCATACCCTCTTTTGAGCCAAAATGAGTTCTTTTGCAAATTACAACTTAATCCACATTTTGCAAATGCAATTTATTGCAATAGTTAAAAATTGAAAATGTTTCAAATCATCATAATGGCGGCGGTGAGTTCAGGAAAGTACATGAGACATAAAAGTGAACCAGCAGAATATAACAATCTAGTGCAAACATTAAATGTAACAGCAATGAATGAATACCTAAATGCTATTTATTGAAATTTTGGGCAAGTCGTACTGAAGGCTATGATTACCGCATTTATTGCTAATCACCCAAGTTACTTGTTACGGAAAAATCTGGCATTTTATACTATACCTTAAAAGCATAACAATGTTTAATTATTAACTACGAAAAAATCCATATCAACTTTAAAAGTCAGGAAAGAGTATTTAAGTAATTTTACTTCATTCAAACAGAAGCTGATCGCATTTTAAAAACTTTGGTTTTATTTGGAATTTATATTTTACCTTACGAAAATGCAAAAAGTTCATGTAACATTAAACGATTCATTTTTTATATTTTTAGAAATAATAGTGTACAATACAATAACAAACAAATCACAGTTATATCAAGTTCAAGTTTTACATTGCATACAAAAGTAGCAATATTAGCTATTTCTGTTAAACGTTTCACCTGTTCAATTAGGTTGGAAGAGCAAGCGTATACAGGGTGTTTCGAAACTCTCCGTACAAATCTCAATGGGTGATAAGGGAACACCAAGACAAATTTTTAGTCTATGACTGTATGTCGGCTGGCATAACCCAGCGGTGCTAGAGAGTGCAGTTTGGCGGTGCTGCAATTGGCTAGAGGGGCGAAGTGGAAACTGAGAACGGACTTGTTCAAGGTTCAAGGTGTAAGTTCATGGTGAAATTAGCCTCCAATGAGGGGTTCCCTACACCAGTCACAACAGAAGGGCGAGAAAGCAGAGGCAGAAGGCGACGATCTCAACTATCTCACGGGACTATTAAGAGTACCAATCTCTTAGAAGAAAAAAAAAGGAAAACATTAGACCTTGCGGAAGAGGCAAATCTTCTGACAGAAACCAGTAACAAGTCGGAGGCACGTTCGCTGCAGCTTCAGGTTGTGGTGGTTACCAAATAGGGAGGTGATGGAGTAGTCAGTAGTACCGATAGCATGAAGCTCCTGGAACGAAAGTTTCTCTTTCGGCATTGTAGCCGGAGCAGTTGAGCAGAACGTGAAATACAGTCTCAGGTGTGCTGCATGTGGCACAGTCGCGACTGTACACTCTGCCGAGTGTGTGAAGCGTAGAGTTGCTGTAGATGACAGCAGCTCGGAGACGATGAAGGACTCTCTTCAGATCTGCGATGGTTACTGTGGTTAGGAGCAGTGAGAGAGGGGTCAACAGATACTTGAATGAGGAACAGCTGGAGTCCCTCTGCCACTAGGCAAGATGGTACTGGCTCGTTAGTTTGATACAAAACTCTTGCAGTCGCCGAGAGAGAGAGGGTAATTAGATACATACCTCTGATTATCAAGCGCCTCCTTCGTGACACGATCAGAAAACTCATTGCCAGGTATCCCTACTTGCGAAGGGATCCACTGGAAATGAACTGTGATTCCGGCAGAAGTGAACTTGGAGCATGTCTTCATGATATTCTGGATGAGGAAGGGATTGCAACTCTTGCTGTCTCGCTTCTGGAGAGCTTCAAAGGCTGACTTGGAGTCGCAGAGAATGACAGAGTTGCCACTCTCGAGGCTGAGGATGTAGAGTACAGCTCCAAGGATCGCATGAAGCTCTGCACAGGTGGAGGAAGCGAGATGTGGGAGACGGAAACCTCTGGCAATGCCCGTATCGGGGATGGCAAACGCAGAGGCAGCATGTAGCCTCTCCCAGTAAACAGATCCATCAGTGTAGACCTCAGTACATCTCTCATATCGTGCGGTGACATAAGTGGAGAGAAGCCTGATGGCCACTAGGACTGTCGCTCTTTCAACCTAGAGAAAGGATAGTGACATTGATCATAAGATCACTGTTCCTCCAGAGTGGAAGGTCAGGAAAGAGCATATTACCAGCAGTGGAGCTGTCAGGGATGACTCGGTCGTAGATGTAAGTGGCAGACACGGCAGTGGCAGAGTCTGGCCTGTTTTGCAACTTCCTGAGAAGCTCGTGATTAAAGTGGAGGGAATGTAGCCTTGAGAGATGACGCAGTGTATCTCTCTTCCAGTGCAGGCAGAAAGGCATGTCATCAGCATCTGCAATGACAGAAGCATTAAGTGTGTTAGGGCAGAGTCTGGGACAGAGGTGCAGAGATATAGTGTGGATAGTGGCCAACTTGCTCAGCAGTGAAGAAGAGACATTGCTCAGAAGGTGACCACTGTAGTTGATGAGGGAGAGGATCAAATGTCAGTACAGGACCTTCCCCAGTGGGTACCAGCAAGGAAAGACAGTATATTTCTCTGCGCTGTGTCAACTGTCTTGAGATGCTGGATGTGTGATCCCCAGGTCAGCCTTGTTGTCCAGGACCACACCAAGGAACTTAAGTTGTTTGACGACCTTCATGTGGTCTGGTCTAAAGCATGAGGCTGGAGAAGGTGGGTGGAAGGTGTCTCTTCATGAGAACCATGGTCACAATCTTATCGGTGGAAAGAGTGAGGCTTAGGTTGTCAAAGAACTTGATGATCATGGCCACAGCTTGTTTCATCGTGAGCTGAACGTACGAAGGGTCCTAGCTAGGGAACAGACACATATCATCTGCATAGATGGAGATACCCACTCTATTCTCGAGTCGAGAGGGTAGGCCTGACAATAAGATGTTCAGTAACATGGGGCTGAGGCCCCCCCCCCCCTTGAGGTACTCCATGATTGTTAGTGTGGGAGGCACTGAGTGTGTTGTCAAACTTTACACGAATCGTCAGAACTCTCCTGTAAGAGAGGTATGCCGAGATCCAGTGGATGATATTGCATCCGAGGTCGAGATCATGGAGCCTGCAGATAATATCGGAGTGGGACAGGGAGTCGAATGCCTACTGAATGTTGAAGAAGACAGCGACTGTAGTCTCTCCCTCAGATAGTGTCTGATCAGCAGCAGAGGTGAAGTTGATAAGATTCCGCACACCTTCCTTTGCGGAAACCCGAGAGGCTGTCAAGGAGAAGGCCCTTGGACTCTAGATACCATTCTAGGCGTTCAAGGACCAGTCTCTCTATGATATGAGATGAGATGATAGAGCAGTGGGTCTGTAAGAGGACAGCTCAGTGGCAGGTTTTCCCTGCTTCAAGATAGGCATGATGTGTATTACCTTCCATGAATCAGCTACTGTGCAGGTAGTCCAGGAGTGATTAAGGCTTTAAGAAGCACAAGCAGAGCCTCAGGTGACAGATTAGCTAACTGAGTATAGCTGACGCCACCAGGGCCTGGGGCTGACGAGCGCTTCGAAGCCCCAATTGCAGAGTGAAAGCAAGTTCCTGAAGCAGAGTTCCTGCAGAGTGAAAGGATCATTATAGCAAGGCTCAGTCCCAGAGCAGGGCTGCTAAGCCATATCCTGATCTGTCACTGGTGGGGCAGGAAGGGAAGAGGTGAGGTGCTGCAAGAAGGCATTATCAGTGACGGCTAAATCCTCCGCACGGGACAAGGCAAGGTTATGAAAAGGGAGGGCAGGCTGCGGCTTCCCTTTCAGATTCTTTCCTAGAAAGGGTGAAGACATTGATACTGGAGCAGAAGGATTGCCACCTAACATTTCATGGTGTTGGTCGCTTCTGATCACAACATGTAGCCTTCTAGCATGAAGAATATCAGGAAACATACCAGAGCTACAGCTTTTCGACTGGTGGCGAATGGTGCGAAGCCGCTTATAGTGGATATCTGGAGGGGAAAGAAGCCCAGGTATCAAGACCGAAACAGTGCAGGCATCAGAGGCAGCGGTTAGGTCATCGTTCATCAGATGGGACTTAAGCCGTGGTTCGGTGAAGGTGAGCCATATCCTGTGTACATTAAAGAACAAGCTGGGTGGCTTTGAGGAGAAGCTCATAACATTAAGCATGGGAGTAAGTACCATAGAGCAAAAGGGCGCCGCTGGCTACGACCGTGGATTTCAATCTACATTTATGTCTGATATGATGATAGATTGCTCTATGTCGTTTCTTGCACAATAGAGTTGATTAGTTACTCTCTTACTAACCTGCGGCCGGTCTCTTACAAACCTCATTACCCTTCTCACATTAACGGCTTAAGGCACGATCAAACGATGCGACCGCAGAGGGCGCCAAATTTATGGGGAGCATTTATGCGTCCCATTTTCATCGATCTATTGTAATCCATAGTTGAATGGGGCGCACCGAAAAATCTTGCACAGGGCACTGGTATGCCTGGAGCCCTGGCTATAAAAGATGCAGAACAATCAACTGAGGAGATCGTCCAAGAGTCTTTTATTAAGATCACCGAACGCTCCATCTTTGCATCCGCTGAATCTTCTGTTACAGAGAGCCAAAATGGATTCTTATTTACGTCAACACTGAAAGGTCGGCACGTGTGCCTGCGACGTTGGAGGCTTGTCAGCCGACGATCAATGGTCGGATCGCACGACATGACGTCACGAGGGTGTGCGCCACTCCGTGGCCTATGGTTGGATAGGAGGCAGGAGTACCGTGAGGCCGGGTGGGAGGCTTGGCTCGAAGTCGGCTGCTCTGGGAATTGGGATGAGTCACCTCCTCCTGCTACAGTCTCGTACTCCAGATTCTTGCAGAAACAACTGATCTTGTACTGCAACGGATTTTTCTGTATAGCAGGAAACAACATTCCGCAACTGAGAATAACCTTTATTCCTGAAGTCGGTTTACTTGAGTTGCTATGCCATACTTACAGAGATCAGTAAGTAGAAATTTCTAGTACTTGGAAAATAAAATTTTCTAGTTTATTTCTTTGATAGACGAAAATGCGATAGAAAGATACTTCTATTTCGCAGATTTTAGCTTCACTTTCTGCACCAGTCTTTTAAAGCTTCTTTCTCACCAGCTTTCGTCACTTGACATTTTTACCTCTAGAGAAGTCATTTATTTTTTCTTAGTTCTAGTTTCTTAGGCTGTGGTTTTTGCAGAAACTTCGATATCCACAGTAAAAACCTTTTCTTACTCTGCTAACTCCACTCAAAATAAGCAAGAAACATAATTCAGATGAAGCAAAGTGTGTCGAGAGCATGGTTTATTTTCTTGTTCTGAAAACATAAAAAATCCCCATTTATATATTCCCCATTATAGCTCCCTTCAGAAATATGTAACATAAGCATTAACTTATTCCTGGAAATATGAAACTTAAAGCTCCCAATCCCCTGTAGTTTTTCTGACTGATTTGAGAGTATGGTAGACGGGCATCTAAGGCCATTGGGTTCGTCTGGGTGATGGTCGTTTTCCCCACTCTCCTTCCATCATTTCTTGTAAGGTTATCGTTTCCTCTCTATTCGATACGCAATCGGTGCCGAAGTGTCGATTCAGAAGAATCTGTTGCCTCCCACTCGCACAGCCATGCATGCCGAGTTGGATATGACATTTTCTTGAAAAGAGATAATGAAATCATAATTGAGTTCAAAAATTAGTAGGGACATCGATTTACTTTTTCCATTGCAAACATTCCATACAATGTGTGTGAAATATTAAAAAATGTTTCTGAACACTATGAACAATGAAAGGTTATATACTGCAAGTAATGAAAGCTGGAGGAGTGTTTTTAACCCTTTCATTTCCAATAAGTATAATGACGAAATATTTTTACATTTCCTTTTCACAATTTATGTGGTAGTCCTACCCATATGAGATATCGTGTAATTGTCTGTAACATATCAAGAATTCTATCCATATGTAGATACAGGCTCGGATCTAGAAAAAATAAAGGAGGGGGGGGGGAAGAAGCACAATCGAAAAAATGTAAAAAAGGGGGGGATTTTCAATTATAATACTTCCCCCTCTATTCTACAGATTTTAAAAATATCTTGAGAAATGCATGAAATATAAATCTGTTTAATAATTTTTTGCCGCTCTTACCCTTACTAGCAATCTGAATCCCCCCCCCCCCCCCCCGAGTCACCGTATGTGGATCTATACACTTAGACGCTCGAGAGCGGCCTCTCTTTCGAGCCCCAGATAAAGGCACGAATGTTACTTGTTTTTCTTTTGAGGTCTCACCTTCCTCATCTATGGCGTATTAAACTGAAAGGTTCGTGTCAGACTTCTGTGGCAAGCAGCTGCTTGATATGAATAATTTTTTAAGGAAATATTGGTATGGATTCATAAACTGATCTTTAGATTTATTTCCCTATATATATATATCCATACCTACCTGTATACATTGTTCATATCATTTCAAAACTCCCAAGAGAAATTGCAAACCAAAAAAAAAACTTGACTCTTAATGTAAGCCACGTTAATCTCGTGTTTCAAAAGAATAACCTATTGTTTCTTTTTTTTTACAATTCCAGTTCTGATGTTTTTTACTTGATCGTATTTGATGTTATTTGGTTTTAGATTTAAAATGCATTGCTTATTAAGAATCTTGAAGACCTCGTGCGTGGTCTTTAACCTTTCACCACCTCATGTGGGCAGAGGAGGGAGGGGGGAAGGAATCGCCTTCGAATATCGAGAGCTTTCAAGAGCATAAGACATCGCACCGATCTTAAACTGCGACCTGAGAAATTAACCAATGTCAAGGAATTTCGACTGCTGATTAGAATTTAGATATTGATTCACCAAATGGAAATAAAATGGTACAAACGTTAAAAAAAAAATCCATAAATATCAGCTTTTCTAGCCATTGGTGAATCAGTTAAACGAGATTGAAGAATCCTCTCAAATCAAGTTTTCACCTCAAAAGCATTCGCATCCCGCAGACTGACAGAAAAAGTAAACAAATTCCATTTAAATATTCTAACCATTCAATAGAGGAATTAATTTCGCATCCTTTTATGTACTCCCTAACTTTTTTTTAAGACAATCCTCGTGGAAGAGACCATTCGCATCAACGGTGGCTCAAATTAGAAGCTCTGTAACTTCTTAAGCATTTTATGTAAAAAATGTGACTGAAAACATATTAAAGATTAAACTTCGATTTTTAACAATATTCCTTTAGTATTGACAGAGTTCTTTAAGTTGGAATATTTAACAACAGCAATGCTATTGATAAGAATTTACCTCGAAAGTTAATTAAAATTTAATAAGTAATGTTTTAAACCATTTAGGGAAATGTGCATATTTTAGAAGTTTGCGTAAAGAATTCTTTCATTTTCGTCAGTTTTCTTTGGACTGCGCTTCTGTTTATTAAATGTTCCATCTTTCATAACTCGCTAAATACCTAACGAATATTATTTAAATTCAGGATTTAAATTGATTTGATAAAAGTCTTTAACTTCAGTCACATTTTTTCATAAAAAGATTAAGAAGTTACGTATCTTCTAATCTGACTCTCCATTAGCCCAATATGGTCGTATTAAAGTGACTAGTGGGTGGATATCTAATTCACGTATGTAATCATTCATCTATTCAATAAGTAAATATCGTAACTATATATTGTATATGACATAAGTATACAGTATATATATATATCATATAATATCGATATTATTTGAGTATATATCATATAATTGAAAGAAATTCAAATACCAAATCTTGATCATTGCCTTTGAGAAACAAATTACACCTGCATATTATATGAATATTAAATTATTGCTTATGCATGAATTCTAACATAAATATCATGAATCATAACATTACACTCGAGGTGCAGCCTACATTGCATGAAACATTTTCATAAGTTTGCATCGTTGCTCAACATGAAATTCAGTCTAATCCAAATTTTGCCAAGCCTTCAGTTAAGCGGACCTGTAATGGCTGAACATAGCATACTATCCTCTAAACAGTAGAGCGGGGTGGCTCAGTCGGTAGTGCGTCAGGCTCGTAATCTGCAGTTCTCAGGTTTGAGTTCCACCGGACATGCATTGAGATTTATCTTCAGGAAACTCCCCATTCTGCTCTCGGTTGGAAAAGGAACACAGGATTGAAATGGTCGCCGTCCATTGGATGGAACGTTAAGCTGTGGCACCGTGTGCGGGAAAGCCATACGTTGTGCACATTAAAAACACACTGGATGGCCTTGACGGGAGACTACCATCTGTCTCCTAACAGCTGTCCAGTGGGTGGTCTCCCCCTAATCGTCTGAGCCCTCGGAATCTTTGTGACATGGCCATTTAAGCCCACTTTGAGCAAAAAAAGTGTCGTTCAGAAGTAAAGCAACTCAACTGTGCCAGAGTTGAGATTTATCTTCCCTAAACCTCAACCCTGCCTTTGATGAAAAGAGAGCACTGACAGACTTGGTGAAGGTCGCCGTCTGTCGGATGGAACGTTAAGCCATGGCTCCTTATGCAGGAAAATCATACCCTGTGCATGTTGAAAAATACGCTGGATGGCCTTGATGGGAGGCTTTTATCTGCCTAACATCTGTCCCGTGGGTTCCTTTCCTTAGACTTCTCTAAGCCCTGTCGAATTTAGCTCATTGTGTGCAAAAAAGTGCCATTCACATCCGAACCTCTAAGCAATTGTTTATAAAGTAAACTTCTTAATCCCTTCGCGTACCCATAAAATAAAGTTCCGCGAATTTCTATAGTTACATGTACCTCAATGTAGTTTTTCAATTTATAAAATGCGAAACTCTTAAGGATACTTAAACAGTGTTGAAAGTTCACTTTATTTACCTACTGGAAATGAGGGTCCGAAGACGACTAAAATTTAAGAACAGCTATTTCAAAGCAACGTTCTGTAACCAATGTGACGCTGCTCATCATTGTGTCCTTTGGAGAAGTTCCAGGTATACTGTGCAGTTCTCTTTTCCTAAATGCCTCGATGTTTCTCTAATGTTGCGAGTCAAAACAAGTGTGCTGCGAGCTTAAAAAAACTTCTGGAACACGACCCTAAAGTAAAAGTTTGCTAGGATGTTGAACTCAAATGAGGAGGAGGTTGGCTCAGTCGGTAACGTACCTGACTCGTAATCTATGGCAACTACCCCTTTTGGGTTACAAGTGTATATTAGTAGGACCATAGTCCGGATGGAAATATGCCTCAAATGAATTTCAATGGCATAGCTTGAATCGTTAAATCGCCTGAGTCTTTGCAGAAGATACTTATAATCGAAAGAAACGAAGCCTTTGTTCTTCTCAGTATTTCTTTCAATCCAGTGGCCGAGTGATCAGCTGCTAAGCAATCTGGGTTCAAATGCTAGATGAGCCCTGGAGGTTTCTGTTTAGATCTCGCATCTGGCACGTGGCTCTCTTTGGAATTTTTTACCGACAGCTTCTGAAGAGCATTCCGTGGCAAACTGCAGTCGAAGAAGGTTATAAATAATGAAGAAATCCAGTGGAGCATCTACGAAATATTTCTAGCGTCGAAACTTAGATTTCGGAAAACGCAGCCGAAAATGATTTGTAAAGCTTATCGTAATTCCGAGTATTTAAAAGAGAAATGATTAGAATGTCACATGTGGAAGCAGAATGTTGCCTCCACCAATGACAGTTTTCTCTTCGCTGCGCAAGGCAAACCACAAGCCCTCAAAGAATTCGGATTGGTTCAGCCCAAACCCCTTTTCTGTGAAAAATGTCACTGATTCAGCCACTGAAATATTTGGGGGTTATTATTAAACAAAACTGAGTAAAACATTCCTTTTTTCTTTTCATTTGGAGGCGAAAAATCGGTTAAAAGAAAAGGTGAACTCAGTCCCACTAAAGCAGACATTTTCCATTTTCCTCCCCATGATGGAATCCACAAATGCAGAACGACTGACTCGAGGCAACTTGGAGGAAGATGTCGAGAGATTAACGATGGGGCGATGCCAAGACTCGAAGCTCAGATTCAGGCAGCCGATACAAGAAACTTACGTAACGTCAGATAGCTTTTCGTTTGGCAGTTGAACAAGCATTCGTCTTAGGAGAAGCCAATTTTGCTGTCAGAATAGCAACTTCCTCTCTTCCTTTTCCTCAAGACATTTCAACTGGCGGGATGGACCTATATTTTGACACAGTTGTCAAGGTCGTCATTTTCATATAAAGGTCTTCGATTTTTTCCCCGTTAGCAAAGAAGCAAGAAGCTATTTTGAGAGATTAATTCCACTTGGTTACCGTGAGAGATCGTAGAAATGAGAAGAATGTTTCTTCAACTGCAGATTTCAAAATTGGATGATCGGTTTAAGAACAAATCTTGATAGACCCATAAGCAATTAATTAAGCATAGCCGCGCGAAATGAGGAGGAGGGTGGCTCAATTGGTAAATTGCATGACTCGTAATCTGCAGTTCTCAGGTTCGAGTCCAGCTGGGCCAGCGTTGAGATTTATCTCTGCTAATCCCCACCATGCTTTCTGTCATAAGCTGGCCATATGCGATCGGACTTGAAACCAAGCCGGGTCCATCAGCCAATCGAAGCCGATCTAAGCGCGAGCGTGTATGGAGAGTGCAGTTCGATCCAAGGTCCTCTTTGCGTTGCCCGAACCTAGAGTGATCGTGTATGGGGGGGGGGGCTCGCACGGCCCTAGCGCTCTCACTTTCATTCACTACGGTTTCTACTAACACAAAGCTGTGTACTTGGTGATTGTTCGGCTTTATGGAATTACATCATGTCAAATCAAAAATACTGGTCTCCAGAATTTACTACTAAATTCTTAAGTTTGTATCGCTCTTTTCCTTCTTTATTGAAAATAAAATCAGTTGCATGAATAAATTTAAAAAGCAACAGGCATATCACGAACCTGTTTCCCTATGCAAAGCAATTAGCGATGAAGAAAAAATTGAACTGCTTAAACTGAGGATGAATTCATTCCGAAGTTCTTTCGAAAAGAACTAAGAAAAGTGAATGCTTCTCGAAGATGTGTATATGCCTAAATTGTGGGATTATTTTCGAAATATTATGCAAGAAAATAAACTACTATAAAGATTTTACATGTGTACAACATGTTTTCAAGGTATAACTGATATAAAGTTTGTTTTTTTTACAGGAATACGAAAAATTAGTACTCACATTTCTGAATGTGCATATTTTTGTGTTTATAGTAGTATAAAAAAAATCGGCTAACAATTCATATTTTTAAAATAAACGTATATACTGTCCTACAAAAATATTCCAGTAAGCAATTTATACAAGAATATTCCTCCAAGCAGCAATGTGCTACGGAGGTCCAACCAGACCGTGCAATTTAGTTCTCCAAGCAAGTCTTTTGTGTTTATAGTTTTTTTGCGTCAGTTTGGTCAGATGCAGCAGATGTCCTGAGCTACATCTGCTGCATCTCACCATTGCACACCAATTCTAATAAGGTCCTGTTTGACATTGTCTGTTCACCGCATCCTAGGTCTCCCACTCTTTCTGAAGCCTTTAGGCACACTGTTCATAACCCTATTCGCCAATCTATAATTATCCATACGGGCAACATGGCCAAACCAACGGGGTCTCTCTCTGCACAATATGCTGCTTAAAGGAGGTTGCAGACTCCTTTGCCTAACCTCATCATTAGTTACAAAGTTAAACCACCTAATACCCAAGATACTGCGTAAGCATCTAGAATCAAAAGCATCTAGTTTCCTGTTATCTTGTTTACACAGCGTCCAAGTTTCACTACCATAACTAACGCCAGAAATAACCAAACTATTATACAGTCTAATTTTAGTCTTTAGGTATATACGCCTATTTCTCCACACTCTCCATAGATTCTTAAAAGTCCCGGCAGCAATCCCTATTCGCCTTTTAATCTCATGCCGCACATCACCAGTATCTGTTACATAGCTCCCAAGGTAATTAAACTGTGACACCTGCTCAAGACTGCAACCATTCAGAGTAACTGAATCACAACCTGCCTGACCAATTTTCATCACTTTAGTTTTCTCTCTGTTTATAAACAAACCTACTCTACTACCAATCTCATCAACAGCTTGAATGAAAGAGTTCATCTCATCAACATCATTTGCCAAAAGTGCTAAATCATCAGCATAATCTAAATCAAAAATTTTAGTATCTCCAGTCCATTTAAGGCCAAAATCTTTCCCTTGAAGTGAATTTCGCATAACACAAACAGTAACCAAACTAAAGAGAAAAGGAGACAAAATGTACCCTTCTCAAACACCAGAAGTAATGCTAAACCAATTGCTACAAGCCTTACCAACTCTCTCACACACGACTCAGTGTTATTATAGAGAGCTTTCATTATGTTAACTAACTTGTCTGGTATACCATATGAATTCACAATCAACCACAAATTATGACGATCAACAGAGTCGAAAGCCTTTTTGAAATCAACAAAGCTAGTAACCAAAGGTTTCTGAAACTCTAAACATTTTTCAAGAATCTGCCTAAGCGAAAATATCTGATCCACACATCCCCTACCACTTCTGAATCCACATTACTCATCACACAATTGATTGTCAACCAGATTCTTAATTCTATTAAGCACAATCATGGAAAGAACTTTCCCTGGAGCAGAGAGTAGGCTGATACCCCTATAATTTTCACAAGAACTGCGATCACCTTTTTTGAAAATAGGGATAACAATAGCTCTGGTAAATTCCTTAGGAACCATGCCTTTTCATAAAAAATATTCAAAATTTCAGTCATCCAAGTAGTATCTGAAACATTCCCAGCTCTAAGCATTTCCGTAGTAATTTCATCTACCCCTGGGGAATTATGAAGTTTAAGTTTAGAAATAGACAAAATAACTTCAGATTTTGTTATAGGGCCAACATTAAAGCCACCAATGCATCTATCATCATTGCAAACAATAGGAGTAGAACTAATCACATTGTTTAGTACATCACTGAAATGCTCAGCCCACCTAGCCATGACAGAATTCTCACCTTCTATGACCTTACCTTGTTTATCCTTCAATCCCTGTATACCTGTTTGTTTTCTACCACACAAAACATTAACTATCTGGTACAGCTCTCTGCTGTTGTGCTGTCTAACTGCTTCCTCGGCTTTGTCAGCCAAGCCATCAAGCCAAAGATTCTTATCAGCAGCTAACTGATCTTTTACACGTTTATTAAGTTCTCTGTAATGCTTTCGATTATGACTAGTAGGGTATTGATTAAGGACATTCCTGCAGTTCTTTCTTTCTGAAATAAGCCCAAGTGCCTTATCACTCAGATAATTCTGCCTCCTCTACTCCTTTTTTCCTAAAAGAGTACTGTTAGTGTCCAAAAAAGCCCGTTTAAAATGATCCCATTCTTCCTCAACTTCAGTAGTAAGCATACCGTAACTGTCATAATGATTAAGTAACCTATCATGGTAAGCTTTAGATATAACAGGGTCTTTCAGAGCTTCAGTATTAAAGGTAAAACTTTTAACCCTAGCACAACACTTCTTAAGTTTAAGTTGCACGACACTTTTAACAAGGTAATGGTCAGATCCAATTTCAGCTCCCCTATATGCCCTGGTATTCCTAACAGAACTAGCCCATTTGTTGTTAATTAATATATAATCAATCATATTCATTCCATCAGGTGAAACCCATGTGTAATTATGTATGTCGCGGTGTTTTAATAAGTGTTAGTTATTCTGAATCCATTGAGTTTAGTTACCTGTAGGAGACATTGCCCATTGCCATTGCAGCTACCAATACCAAAAGGGCCTATTACTCCTCCACACAGGTCAGAGTCAGTACCAACTTTGGCATTGAAGTTACCAAGAACAAGGGTAATATCTCCTTTCTTGACAGAAATCAAAATATCCTGAAGTTGTCCGTATAACCTATTTTTCTCATCCTCATCAGCATCCTCAGTGGGGGCATAACAGCAGATAACATTCAAGTTTTTAATGCTTGTCTGAAATTTTGCTGTAAGTATCCTAGAAGAGCATCACTAGCATGTCTGCTGAGAAGCAGACCCACGCCTTGGTGATGTTTATTCTCTTCCCTCCCTGAAAAAAGAAATTTAAAATTATTTTTAAGAATCTGACCTTTATCTCTCCATCTGGTCTTTTGCAAGCCGAGAATATCTAAATTTTTACGGTGCAATTCTTGTGTGAGGACATCAAGAGAAAAAGTTCCGTGCAGAGTCCTCACATTCCAACTACCTATGGAGAGAAAATAGTTTGTGGGATGTTTAAAGAAACTATGATTATTGAGAGAGGGGATACCGACAATATCAAGCAGCCCCCTAATCGCAGACATGGGGCAAAGACCCGTTCCCCCACCACTAAAGGCTGAAGCCATCTACACTGGAAGCCTTCCTCCAATGTAGAATTTGACGATGACAATAGAAGCAAAGAGTTCAGGTGCCTGCGATGATCTCTGCTCAGGATTATGCAAAATAATTAAAGGAATTAAAATGTTCCGATGTTTAGCGACTCTTCAAAAGATCCGGTGAATCTCAACGGAAAATTTGCTACGTTGAAACTTCGTCGTCATTTATAACAGAAACTATTTCGAAATCCTGAACTATTTTTCCTTCATACTTTTCAGTTTGACATTTCGGGCTGTACACCAGTAGAATATTATATCCCAAAATCTGAGTTTTTGACTCGAAGTTTTGTGTTTAATATTGAGTTGATGTTGTTTATAACAACAGAATGGAATCACTTGTTTTTTCGGAATCTTAAAATATATCATGCAAAAAAAGTATTTAAAATTCCAGGATTTCTTTTATCTGTTAACAGTTACATGTAAACATAGTAACCACTTTAATCATTTCGCAACTTTTTAATTTCAGACATCGCTTTTTATCACGTTATGCATCATTTGTTTGGAGACATGTCTCGTAGGCCACCATACTCCTCCTCGACATAGAATCCCAAAATAGATCTCCAAACAGAACCCCATTGATGTTTTCATTTGTTTATGCTAAAACGTCCTAATTATTATCATGGTGTAAATTGATCTAATTCACTAGCAGAAGTTGATCAATTTTCTCTTCTCATCTGGTATAGAATGTCGATTGGTGTCTGCCATTGCTAACGTGTACATCAGCCTTGAGCTCTCTCTCGTGCACACCTCTCCTGCAGTGGCTTCTGATTGGCTGTCTGCTGCCGAGCCTCTGCTCCCCGGTCAATGGCGCCTTTTCACGATAAGCCGTCGACCTGTAGCCAAAGAAATGGTCGCACTGCGCATGTCCTATAGGAGGAGTGTGCTTCTCAGTTCTTTGGTTCAGGAAAACTTTGACTTCGAGAATTTAATAACTGACGTTTTTAATTTGAACAGGTTAAATAAACCCCTCCTTGGCCGAGTGGTTAGCCCTCTTGGCTACTGATCTAAGGGACCTGGGTTCTAGCCCCGGATTAGGCATGGCTGTGTGTGTTGTTTTTCTGCTGAGGTCCTGCCATTCTCTCAGATCTCCTACTATGGCATATAAACTGACAGGCTCCTGTCAGACCTCTGTGGCAAGCAGCTGCTTGAGGGGGTATTTATTTTTTTTATTTTATTTAACGTATTTTTATGGCGAAAAATGCGAGTTTTGTATTGATCAATGACAGTCATAGCAGAGTCGTTGTTATCAATTAGGAACATGATATATGAGTTACCAGGTTAAAATAATGGTAATTAAAAAAATAGGGGGCAACCACTGAAAGCTATCAGAAGTTATCATTTGAAGTTATGGCGGAATGAAAAATATTTGTGGTCACACAGATAGCACCAATTTTGGTTGAGAGTTAATAAACGAAAAGGACGCCATGTTCTTTTTAACAAAATGGGCAAACCAGGGTCAATGCATTGCACACTTCCTGCCACTGTAGCTGGTTACGGTTCAACCGTGTTGAACATAACACTCCTTTAAAAATATACGCTGCTTCTCAGAATTAAAGTGTCATGTACAAAAGTGTACATAACGTAAAATAGTTATCTCCAAATAGAATTAAATGTTGTATAAGGTATTTTAATATCACCGAGTAACAGCAAGTGGGATAATGACGCAATCTTATACTATGCATGAGTGCTACATATAAGAACACGAGTTTCCATAATGGAATTAGGTTATGCTGTTTTACCTCTGAGTGGCACTGTTTTGCATATAATGGGCTAATTGGCCAAGTCACAAGGACCCCGATGGCTCAGAGAACATTGGGGAAGGGGACTCACTGGAACAGCTGTTGGGAGACAGATGGTAGATTCCCGTCAGTGCCATCCAGCGGTCTTTAATGTGCACAGGGTATGACTCTCCCGCACACGAAGCCATGGCTTAACGTCCCATCCGACGGACAGCAGCGGCCTTTTCCAAGCCTATCGGTATCCCCTACTAATCGTGATTTCGTTTTCATCTCTATCGATGAACCGTGGTCGGGGGGGGGGGGGGGGCAGGGAATTTTACGGAGATAAATCTCAACGCTGGACCAGATGTAATTCGGGAGCAGGAAATGTTCATAAGGCATATGATCATCGCTGATAATCGTACTCATACTGTTGATGACGTTTTATGGTAATAAAGCCCACTTCTTCACAGGAGAAAATCTAAACCCATGGAGGGTTTTAGGATTGGCCTTTCATCCTGCAATTTGCTTCCTCACGTGGTCTGAGGCACTCAGTTGGTATCAGGTGCCAGGGATCTGGCATACCACTCCATCCGACGAAGATCTTTGTTTCAAGGAAATCGTCCACCAAATAACTCCTGTAGGAACAGGCATTTTTGTTCATAAAGATGAAATCATGGTCCAAAGCATCCTTCAATAACCTCACATAAGGCGCAAATTCTTGTATCTGTATTACTGAGAGCAGTCAGAATGCATTCCTTAAGGATGTGAATTTATGCTCAGTCAGTTATGATGTCCTACAGTCACCAAAATGGTTACTTTTTTTTATAATAGAGCGATTGTCTCGAGTTCCTTGTTCTCTCCAAATACACGCTCATAATCTGTGTTAAACGGAATCTGGGCTATCTGTGAAGAGCATAATTGCTCAATGGTCTAAAGGTGACATTCTTTATACCAGATTAAACGAACTCTTCTGTTAAAAGTAGTGAGGGGGACATAACCATTGGTCTTCGTACATACAGACTTCGTTCATGCAGTCTACTGTACACACTTTGCCTTGAAATTGTCATTGTGGTCCCTCACCCACTTCTATCCAACCTGTTGCCTTCCATCGCGCATGATCATCCATGCGACGTCTTTGTAATACAGCGAAATCAAACTGTTACCCAAATTATCGTGAGTCTGGATGGAAGGGAAAGAGCGGCTCAATTGAACGGGGAATGAAGACAAATGTTATCTGTATGCCCAAACAGAAGATTCTACTGAACTAGGAATGAGACAAATGTTATCTGTACGCTCATACAGAGGATTCTGATGAGAATCAGAAAGATAGGTTTTATGAACAATTTCAGGATATTCTGAATTCTTTCAAGAAAGGAGATGTTGTCCTTATTCAAGGCGACTTCAATACTAAAGTTGGTACTGACTCTGACCTCTGGGCAGGGATAATAGGTACTTTTGATATTGATAGTTGCAATGGCAATAGGGAACATCTCCTATAGGTAAGTAAACTTAATGATTTGAGAATAGCTAACACTTATTGCAAACACCGCTACATGAGTACACGTGAGTTTCACCAGATGGATGGCATAAGATGATTGTATACTGTATTAATTAACAGCCAATGAACTAGTTCGATTAGGAATACCGTGTCATTCATATAGAGTAGCCGAAATTGGGTTTGACCATTATATGGTCAAGTGTCTTACGACTGGAGGCTTAATCAACGTTTTGTTAAGATTAAAAGAATTACTGTTAACACTAAAGACCTGAACGATTAAAAAAACTGCCAAAGCTTATCATGATAGACGACTTAGTTATTATCATATATATACACCGAATAGCCAAAACATCATGACCACCTGCCTAATATGATGTTGGTCCTCTACGTGCCACCAAAATAGTTCTTACCCGGTGAGGCATGGACACTACAAGATTTCTAAAGGTGTCTTGTGGTATCTGGTACCAACACGTTATCAGAAGATCCTTTAGCTCTAGTAAGTTATGTAATTGATCCGCTGCAGATCGAATATTTTGTTCCAACACAAACCACAGACACTCGATTGGATTTAAGTCTGGGGAATATGGAGGCCAGGGTAATACTTGGAAGTCTTCCTCATGTTCCCCGAACCATTCTCGAACAATCCAGGCAGTGTGGCATTGCGCATTATCCTGCTGAAAGAAGGCACTACTAGAGAGATATACCGTTGTCATGAAAGGATGTACCTGGTCTGCAATGATATTTAGGTAGGTGGTAGACGTCATAGTTTCCTGCACATGAATGACTGGACCAAGGGTTCCCCAGCAGAACATTTCCCAAAGCATGACACTTCCTACACTGGCTTGTTTACGTCCCACAGTGCATCCTGCTGCCAACACTTCCCCAGGTAAACGACACACACCTACCCAGCCATCCACATGGTGCAACAGGAAACGAGATTCATCAGACCAGATGACATTCTTCCAATCATTTAAGGTCCAGTTTTTATGCTCGCGTGTCCATTGTAGGCGCTTTCAAAGGTGAACCAAAGTTAGCATGGACATTTGGAGCGGGTTGCGGCTACGCAGCCCCATTTTCAGCAAGGTTCGACGTATTGTGTGTTGTGCACATTACTCCCGCCATCAGCATTCAAATTACGGGCGAGTTGCGACACAGTATTCCTTCTGTTGGCTCGTACCATACGGGATAGCCTTCTCTCACCTCTAGCATCGATGAGCGTGGTCAGCCCACACCTTGCCGGTGGTTCGTGGTTTTTCCCTCCTCGTACCACTTTTTGAAGGTACTAACTACGGCTGACCATGAGCACCCCACAAGCCTTGCCGTCTCGGAAATGCTCTGACTCAGTCGTCTGACCATTACAATTTGGCCTTTGTTCAAACTCTCCTAAGTCTGCTGCCTTTCCCATCTGAAGAATAAGAATAGCATTTATTAACAGAGCTCAGTATCAGATGTTATTTATACCGTTTCATGACCTTCACACGCGCCATCCTTTACCTGCAGTTCCTTCGATTTGCACAAAGACATTATATAAGTTCATAATGTTTTGGTTCTTCGATGTATATATATATATCAATTGTAGTGGACTGAATTGAGAAAGAATGGGATCAGTTTGAACAGGCTTTATATTACACTAACGGTACTGTTTTGGTTAAAAAGGAGCAGAGTTAAAATGGAGCAATGTTATTTGAGTAATAAAGCAGTGGAACTTTTTTTGAAAGAAGGAAATGCAGGAATAATCTGAAACAACATCCTATTACTCCTAAACTACAACATTACAAAGAGCTTAATCAATGTGTAAGGGATCAGTTAAGAGCTGATAAGGAGTTTTGGCTTAATAACTTGGCAGACAGAGGAAGCAGTTAGACGACACAACAGCAGAGTTGCCCAGAAAATTAATGCATTATGTGGAAAGAAATACACTAGCACACAAGGACTGAGGGATAAACATGGGAAAGTTATTTGAAAGTGAGGATTTTGTAACGGCTAGCTGGGCTGAGCATTTAAGTGATGTTCTAAACAATGTGGTTAGTTCTACTTCCATTGCGTATCGGAATCTGACTTTGTATATCTCTAGATCAGTGGTTCTCAAACTTTTATGCTTTACGTACCCCCTGAAAATATGTATCTAAATCTAGTAGCAAAGTCAGTGTTTTATTTTTATTCCCATTGTTATACTATAACTATAGTTTTATCTATACGAGGGATACGCCAGTTAAAAATAAAACTGACTTTGCTACTAGATCTAGAGACTTTTGAGCTCTCACGGTATATCCCAAAAAATTTTACCGCGTACCCCACGTTGAGAACCTACTCTAGATTAAAACTACATAAATCCCCAGGGGTAGATGAAATTACTTCTGAAATGTTTAGAGGTGGGAATGTTTCTGTTACCACATATATAACTGAAATTTTGAATAACTTTTATGATAAAGGCATGGTTCCTAAGAATTTTACCAGAGCTATTATTATCCCTATTTTTGAAAAAGGTGATTTCAGTTCTTGTGATAACTATAAGGATATGTTGTGTTCCAGGTAAAGTTTTTTGCATGATTGTGCTTAATAGAGTTAAGAATCTGGTTGGTGTGGATTCAGAAGTGGAGGGGGGATGTATTGATCAGATTTTATCGCTTTAGTTTGTAGATTTTACAAAGGCTTTTGACTCTGTTTATCTTCATAATTTGTGGTTAATTGTGAGATCGTATGGCATACCAGACAAGTTAGTTAGCATTATGATGGCTGTCAAGAATAACGCTGAGTTATGTGTGAGAGTTCGTAAAGCTTGAAGCAATGGGTCAGCATAGCTGGTGGAGTTAGACAAGGATGCATTTTGTCTCCTTTTCACTTTAGGTTTTTGATTACGTTATGATGAGTTCACTGAAAGGAAACGTTTTTGCCCTTAAATGGTCTGGAGATTTGAAAAGTTCTGATTTTGGTTATGCTAATGATGCACAGAACAGGTCAGGCCTATTACCAAAAGTCTGGCCCGCCTTCGTGGTGCAGGTCGTTAGTATATTTCAAAAGAGATGCCCTTGCTTCTACTGGCATCGTCATACTTACTCTGGTTCTTCCAGTCTTGTTATATTTATGTAGTGTTTAGTAATAGTATGAACGAGTAAGGCCTCAGAAAAAGAAGACCTAGAATACGGTGGGCAGACGATGCCAAACAGGGCCTTGTTAGAATAGCCTACAGTAGCCAAAAGCAGCAGTCAGCTCCATTTCGCCCACCAAGGCACACTAGAATTTTGCCTCCCCTTTAAGGCCCTATCACTATAGTTTTTCTCTGTTGTCAAGGATCTTTGGGGTAGTGAGTACGACCCAAGTTGGCAATCCGCTGGAAGTTCCCTGAAAATATATCTGAAATTAACATAAAATATTGTGAACAACATAAACAACAAACGTAATAATGGGATAGTTGCATTTATTATTAATAATAAGAACAAAAATAAAATTATTTTAAAATATTCATCTGTGTTCTGCTTTGAAATATACATGTTCATTTTATTTTCTTTCTCTTTTTCTGATTAGTATGGAGAATGTTAAAAATTGTAAAATGATCGGCGAATTTGCGGCATACTCCCATATTTGTATTTACTTCTGCATTTTTTGCCTCCCCTAAAATTTTTCAGCCCGTGGTTAGTGCCTCGTGGAGAATGAAAAATATAAAAACAATAACGAAACAAGAAATTTTTTTTCGAAAAAAAAATTAACATTAATGAATGGATAAAAAAATTTTTTTTTTATCCATTCGTATATTTTGCATCTTTGTGTATGGCGCGCAAAAAGACCCGATATTCCAAAGATGAAACAAACTAACCTTTTTTATGTGTAGTTGAACAGCCGAGGTGTATGCAATAAATTGATTTTAGTTTCAAGTGTGCAGGACTGTACTTTTCTAGAATTTTCTCTCCTGATCACAGCTTATTTTGAAAGAGTAATTTTTTTCTTTTCAGGGCCTCACCACGCATCTGATATTTGCTATCGCCGCATCAGCCCTTGGCTCTGCCTTCCAACATGGCTACAACACTGGGGTAGTGAATGCTCCACAAGGCGTAAGTAACGAAAATCTCTCAATGCCAATATATTACATGTCGTGTATACATTTAGATACAGAACTCAGTAACTTCTTAAATAAGTTTTCCTTAAAAAAAAATCTGAATGAAGATCATTTAAAAATCTCAATCGAATATAATCTCGATTTTTCACAATATTCGTTCCTTAGTTTAGAGAGTTACAGAAATTTGAATTTATCAGCAACAATGTTAGTTTAAATAACTGCTCTGAAAGGG
Source organism: Ryuthela nishihirai (assembly GCA_038380435.1). Classification (NCBI taxonomy): domain Eukaryota; kingdom Metazoa; phylum Arthropoda; class Arachnida; order Araneae; family Heptathelidae; genus Ryuthela; species Ryuthela nishihirai. The sequence goes on from JAWZYU010000031.1 coordinate 49,325,894, forward strand.
TAATAAAAATAAGTTAAAACGAAAGCAGTGACCATTATACTAAACTGTACTAACACATGTAATAGTATAGTTATCAGTTCGTGTAATAATAATGCCCATTTTAGCAATTTCGAATTTTTTAAAAGAAATAGCTTACTTGGTAATTGTTTCATCTTCCATAACTCTTTAAATACTGAAAATATATTGTTGTAAATCGAGATTTAAATATATTGGATTATGATCTTTAAATTATCTTTAGTCGCATGATTTCATAAGAAGCTTAACTTGAGAGCTTACAGAGTTCTCTTATCTGAGTTACTATTAACGTAACGAAGTCGTTGACTCAGTCGATAGTACGCAAGGCTCATAATCGAAGTTCCCAGGTTCGAGTCCTACATCGTTCAAGTTTATTTCCACTAAACTGCCCTCGATCACTAAAGGGACACCGATGAACTCGGAAAGGCTGTCGTCCACTTTAGCCTTGCGCCCATGTACAGGAAAGTCCTACCCCCTTTGCACATTAAAGAACATGATGAATGGTCTCGACAGGAGGCTACCATCTGTCTCCTAACAGCTGTCAAGTGGGTCATTCCCCAACCTTCTCTGAGCCCTTGAGGTCTTTGTGTCTGACCATTAAGTTCATTTTGTGTAAAAAAAAAATGTGCCCCTCAAAGGTAAAACAATTAAAATAGGAAAATTAAAAGTTAGACACCTGCCTCCTACCAGAAAATTAAAATTCTTGTAGAATCAGTTTACTCTGAAAATAAGAGGGGCGTCCAAAACGTTTTTCACGTGCATCTGCAGAACAAAAACCATTTTTTGTTCTTCAGTTTGAACTGCAGAACAAAAAATGTTTTTTTGTTCTGCAGATGCATGTGAATTTTTGCAAAAAGATGCAAAAAATTTTTTTTGTTCTGCAGCGAACTGAAGGTCTCCAGTTCTATACCAAAACCGCAACGAACTTTTACTGTTCATCAAAGTACTCCCCTCCAGCATCTATGTAAAGTTGCAGACATATACCCCAATTCTGAAATACTCGGTGGTACTCCTGTTGGGAAATACTCCACCACTCTGAATGAACTCATTTTGCCAAGTCTTAAGTTTAAGACCCTTAAAAAGACTTCCCAACAAGTTCCCTTTTAATTTTTGGAAAAAACCAAAAATTGCATGATGAAAGATCGTGTGAATATGCAGAATGGGGTAGCTGTTTTTTATCTGCTTCAGATAGGCTGTAACTTGGTGGGTTTTGTGAGCACTGGCATTGTTAAGGAGGAGAACCCTTGACACGTCTGTTATTGGACACTGCTCCTTTATCTCCTTAACAGTTTTGAGCAAAACAATGTTGGTATAGTATTGGGTATTTATAATCATATTTTCGTGTAAGATATCCATGGCTAACACTCCTTAGGAATTGAAAAACTTGTGAATGATCTATTCTCTCTTGACCAAAACAATGTTGGTATAGTATTGGGTATTTATAATCATATTTTCATGTAAGATATCCATGGCTAACACTCCTTAGGAATTGAAAAACTTGTGAACGATCTATTCTCTCTTGAGCAAAACAATGTTGGTATAGTATTGGGTATTTATAATCATATTTTCATGTAAGATATCCATGGCTAACACTCCTTAGGAATTGAAAAACTTGTGAACGATCTATTCTCTCTTGAGCAAAACAATGTTGGTATAGTATTGGGTATTTATAATCATATTTTCATGTAAGATATCCATGGCTAACACTCCTTAGGAATTGAAAAACTTGTGAACGATCTATTCTCTCTTGAGCAAAACAATGTTGGTATAGTATTGGGTATTTATAATCATATTTTCATGTAAGATATCCATGGCTAACACTCCTTAGGAATTGAGAAACTTGTGAACGATCTATTCTCTCTTGAGCAAAACAATGTTGGTATAGTATTGGGTATTTATAATCATATTTTCATGTAAGATATCCATGGCTAACACTCCTTAGGAATTGAAAAACTTGTGAACGATCTATTCTCTCTTGAGCAAAAGTCTTGTCGGAGAATTTGGGGATGTGGTTCATCTTCCGCAACCAAAAATATTTGTCGTTCTTTCTGGGAGTTGTGTACGTCTTTTTTCTTTTTATTTGTAGGCTGAAGGTCTCCAGTTCTATACCAGCCGCTGCCATTATAGTTTTTTTTCCTAGTCTTTTTATAATTCACTACTATATCACTTTTTTACAATTCGATGTAAAATAAATTAATATACACTGAGATACCAGTTTAATTAGGTACATTACCTCTCGTCACATAAATAGTTTACTCCAACACGTACTGTATCACGTGACTGTGGTATGCAATATAAATCAGGCAGACCAACTCTTTGAGCATCAGTTACAATTGGATTTAGCTTCAAAATAGGCAAGCGAACGACCTGAGGGACTTTGAAAATGGCCTGATAGTTGATGCCCTCCTGGACTTTTCACGCACAATCGTCTCAAGAGTTTCCCGACAATGGTTCGAAAAGCAAAAAACTGTCAGTAATTGGCAATGCTGTGGACGACAACAGCTTGTGAATCAGAGGGCTCAAAGGCGACTGGCGAGAATCATGCAAGCGAACAGATGGACAATAACATTAAATTTATATCACAGAAGAATTAAATACTGGTGTGCAGAAAGCCATCGCCGAATGCAAGCGAGGTACCTTGTCATGAATGGGATACAACAGCCACCGAGCATGTTGAGTTCCATGTTGTTAGCTAAGAACACGGAAGTTTGTTTCCAGTGGAAGCAGGAGCATTGACACTGGACTATTGTAGACTGGAAAACGGTAGCCTGGTAGGACGAATCAAGGTTCCTTTTTCAGAATGCTAATGGAAGAATCAAAATTTGGCACAAGCAATATGAGAACATGGAGCTGTCTTGTTTGGTGTCAACAGTATAAGCCTGTGGTAGCAATGTGATGGTGTGGAGACTATTTTCCTGGCACACATTGACATGTTCAGCAGGATAATGTGCTTGCTCACAAGGCACATATCATCACCGAATGATTCCAGGAACATGCCGACGAGTTTTTGTTGCTTCATTGATCTGCACAGATCCCAGATCTCTAAACCCTATCGAGAATCTTTGTGATGAGGTGTTAAGGGCTGTTCACAGTGAGACTGTGTGGGACGGGGGTGGCTCAGTCGGTGTGTACCGGGCTCGTAATTTGCAGTTCCAAGGTTCGAATCCCAGCTGGACCAGCACTGAGATTTATTTTTGCAAAACTCTCGCCCCCCCCCCCCACACACACACACACGGTCAGTAGGGGACATCACTCTACATTTTAGGGGTGGAAAGTGTCTTTTTTTTGGTTTCTCAGAGGTCAGATTGCGTTTCTCACGGTTTTTGCCCCATAACTCGGGGAATATATCAAACTTACCAAATTCATTTGGGAATTATACATAATCACCGGTGAAAGTGAGAAATTCTGGCATATTTATCTAATTACCAACTTCATTTGGGAATTATACATAATCGCCGGTAAAAGTGATAAATTTAGTGAAATTTATCAAACTTACCAAGATGATTGGTGATTATGCATAATAACCGGCAGTTATGAATAATCACCTACTTTTACCGTAACATATATATTTCGCAACGAAAATATTTAATAGATTGCGAGAAATAATAAAAAAAAATGAAACCAAACGTTGTAATTTTTCAAAACTGTTATAAATATGTATTGATGAATTTTTTTGATATTAAAACGATTTTTACATTAGAAAAATTACTTGGCTACTGGTCAAGGGACCTGGGTTCGAGCCCCGGGTAAGGCATGGATCTTGTTTTCTGCTGAGGTCCCACCAGCCTCACAGACTATGGCGTATTAAACTGACTGGCTCCTGTCAGACCTTTGTGGCAAGCAGCTGCTTGAGAGAATATTTATTATTTTTTATATTTACTCTTTATATAAATGCGATCGATATTAGTATTATTTATGAATCTGTAATCGTTATAAATTGGAAAATTTAAATTTCTCAATTAACAAATGAAACAAATTTGAATGTTCCTAAACCTGCCAATCCACAGGAGAGTCATTCTCTTGTGGATGGTTGGTTTTCCAAATATCAATTGAAGTTACAAATAATATGTATAATATTCTTAAACATTTAACTTATATTTTTATTATTTAACAAATGCATAATTTAACAAATTTAAAAATTGTGTTATAAAATTTGTACAACTAAAATAAATGTATACCCTCGAATTGCATGAAATGTGAATTGTATAAAGTGCAAAATATGCTCTATGGGATTCAGGTCTGGTGATCATGACGGCCAAATGGAGAGATTTGACCATCATGATCAAATAATATGCAAATGAAAATCAAATAATATGCAATAATCCGGGCATTTACATATTATTTGTACGTGTGATGTACCAATATAGCTTCCTTTAATCGATAACACTTGTGTTTTGCGAAAAAAAATTGATAAGAAATGCATATTTTATAATGCCTAGTGATTTTTATTGCCAATTTCTCGTTGTATTTTTAATTAGATGAATTTTATTAAATTGTGTATAATACTAAATAGTATTTTCCCTTATACACTCGTGTGCGAAGAATCGTGACTTCCCGTAGAAAATGTAAATTTAAGTGATTTGCAGAAAGTACTGTTTCGGTATAAACAGATAGTCCCCGAATCCGGTGTCCATAATTAGTGCGGATACCCGATTAGTTGTATAAGAACTGTAAAAAATGTTTTCTTATATTTTAATTAGTTTCCAATTAACTATTTTGTCCTGGTTTCAGTAAAACTGGGACACTTGCTAAAACGAAGATGGATGCCAGGTAAATGTCGAATCACTTGGCATATTCTTCAGTAATTAGAATTCTCTAATTAGAATTTAAATCTCATAAAAATAAGTTTATGAGGAAAATGTGTTAGAAAATTTAATTTCATTTCGTTCACTAACAAGAATTTGTTCTGATGAAGCGGAACTTCGTAGCAATATAATAGTGTTTAAATTTTTCGTTTTCTTTATATTTTTCCTGTTTCCTTTTCAGTATGTGAAGGCATTCATCAATGACACCTATGTTTCAAGGTTTGGAACAGATCCCGAGCAGAAAACAGTCACTCTGATCTTCTCCATCATGGTGTCGATCTTTTGCTTGGGTGGCATGGTGGGAGGATTGTGCACGGCTTACTTTGCAGAGAAGTTTGGCCGCAAGGGTGGATTGTTGCTCAACAACGTCTTCGTTTTCATTTCTGCTGCTCTCATGGGTTTCTCAAAAATGGCCAAATCTTACGAGATGATCATTATTGGCCGCTTCTTCATTGGTGTCAATTCCGGTAAGTGCGAGAGAATTCTTTTGGCAAGTATATTTTGACATATCGTTTAGATCAATTTAACCGTTTTGTCGCCAAGGACACTACGTTTTTTTTTTCTTCAGACACTCTTCACAGTATTACCTGACATCTTTCAATTTATTACGAATATTAATAATGCTAGTTGACGCATAATAATTTATTGCGAATATAATAATTTAAAATATTGCGAATATAAATCCTCGCAATCACGACTCTCTAGATCTCCCAAGAATGGGTTATTTCTCAATTCTTTATCTGCTGCACATTTATTGGCTATTTTGTAACTTAATCTAAATATTTGAGTGGAGAAATTCGATAAGCCAGAAATTTCATGTCATCAGCAGCCAATCACAGCTTGTGATCAGCATAAATAGCCAGTGTTGCCATACTGAATAACATAATCCCAGCCAAAATCAATAAATTTTGACGCAGTTATGAAATTGGGGTAAATGTGACATTTCTGTCAATTACTTGAAATATTGAAATTAATTCGTGAACTCCTGGGACAGGGACCACAGTTTCGGAACCACTAGTTCAGATTTTTTCTCTTGACTTTTCAGAAGAAAACTCTTCAGATACAGGCTAATCCTCGATTTATGGAAAGTGGACCTTCTTAAAAAGTGGACCTGAAACGAATTTCCGCATAACGAACCTTTTCCACATTGAATCCCATTATGTAATGATAGATGCATTGTTAGAGAACCACAGTTCTAATATGGCCTCCGTTAATGAAACTTTATCAATTCCTGGGCTTAACATTATTACATGCAACGATGGGCTGTTGTTCGAAGACTTGAAGCAGGTGAAGATGGCAAAATGACTCAAGGTGACAAGAACCATTATCAGAAAAGCTGACCAAGGTCGCTGGAGAGTTACTTCAACCCGAACTGATTGATTTGAATGGCAAGACAGAAAAATGCATTGATTTCGTGTCGACTGTCTCTCGATGTTTCTGCAGCCACAGGTGAAAGGATTTCCAGCAGAACAGTATCATGTAGGTTTAATGCAAATAGACTCTATGCCAAGAGGCCAGTGATTTGCGTTTTCCTAACCATCAACCACCTAAACGTTTGTCTAAACTGGTGTGCTACCAACATCACTGGTCACTTAGAGGCCTGAAAAATAAACTATGTTATCTGACGAGTCTCGATTTAGACTACAGTCATATTCTAGACATTTAGCCTACAGTCATACTCTAGAACGAGGAATGCGATATCATGCCTCAAATATCAGCGTGCGAATATTATGGGTTGACTGAGTGGCATAACTATCATGTCCCTCTAATTTATTTTTATTTATTATTGTATTTTATTGTATTTTTGTTATTGTAGATATTTTTATGTATTGAGTGTGTTCTTGGAAGTGCTATTATGGGGATGTGATTCATAATATGTTGTTTTTGGGTCTAAGCTGGCTGCCTGCATAGGTGACGTGGTCGAGAAGCCCTTTTATGGCTTTTACAACTAGCTTGAGGCATGAGTGTCAGCGCGCAGACGAGCTGCGAAGATTGAAACAACAATTTGGTGTGTGGCTGTCAAGCGAGAAGATCATTTTCGATACGCATCAGAAGGACACCGCTCTTACTCGAAGGAAACCCTTAAGGAGAGGGTGCGATTCCAAGTGAGAATCGAGATTCTTGGTGAATCTGATTACAGTCTTGTGGATTCGACGTGAACCACATTGTAGGCAAGGGTTAATTATACTTTCGCCGAGTCTGAGATCAGTAAAGCTAGAATCTGCAAAAAAGTGTGCGGTTCTCCACCTCATTATGTAATTGTTCGCAGCAGCAAAGATCTACGGAGTTGAGCGCATCCCCAGCACTTAATTGTATATAATGTTAAGAAACTGTGTCGTCCCTATACAACTCTCGTGCAGTTAATTGTTGGACATATTTTTATTCGTCATTCGACACAGCAAATCTGAGGCATACGGCAGTACGGGCGTAAAAACCGCAACCTGTCAATTCACTGAAGGGTGAAGATAATTAAGTAACAAATTCATCGTCCTCTGGCGGCCACGACATTTGGCCCAGCCCCATCGCATTCCGAATACAGTGAAGGACATCACATCTAGCGCAGTCTAACAGAATTGATGTGAGGGCATCACCTCTGGTGCAGCCAAATAGGAAACGAAAAGGGAGGACGTCACAATAACCACTAACGGCCATATTGTGTGTTCTATGGAAGCACCGTAACTTCTCGGAGGTACAGAGAAGAGATCCTTGAAACCGGCATGTGATCTTTGATGGGTGCGATTGGCGCTCATTTCCTATTTATGTACCTCGTTTGGACGTTATACTCGGAGTTGCCAATGTGCCATAAAACCCAGAAACACCAAATTCGCTTTATGGACCACAATACCTGCTAACAAGAGATATTCTCCGAGCCTTTGGGCCACAGTAAGAAAGATTTTAACCTGGAGGACGACCTGAAGGCATAACTTTATATATAAACACAATATTTTGCTCAAAATATTACAGAATAATTATATTATTTACAAATTTATAATAATGACAATAATAAGATCAACAAATAATATAGCTTAGGTCATTCGTTTATTGCTCATTCGTTTCTTCTACGGGCGGACGACGAACCTAAGTGCGAGTTTTGTGACACCGATTTAACTATCAAACATATTTTAATTCATTGCCCCGCTTTTAAATTTGAACGTAAAATGTATTTTGATTTTCACGATTTTATGTCCGAGCCTCTTACATTCGGACATTTTTTTATCTGATCATTGCTTTTTATCGTCAGTTTTTTCCTTTTTAAAACATTGTGGCTATATTACTAGAATTTGATTTTTATCTTGTATTTTCTATATCTCACCCAGGTCTCTTACACCTGGGATTATTTTATTCTGTGTTTCTCCAGTTGTTTTAATTTGTACTTGAACACTTGTTCTTTGTTGTTTTACCATTTTACAATGTTGCGTTATCATTTTAAATTTGGTTGCGGGTATGCACGTCTTTTATATTTTATATTGTCATTTGTTTGGCGCATTATGGCCTAGTAGCCCATGCGCCATAAAACCCAAAACAACTAACCAAAAAATAATATCAAATACCATTTAAATTTCTGAATTAACATAAGCAGTCATGGGCCGGGCAAAAAGCAGTGGTGGGCCAAATGTGGGTTATGCATCACAGGTATAGAGCTTACCTGGTGCAGAAGTATTCAGAAATGGAAGATATTCAACGAATAACTTTGCCATCCAGGTCGCCAGACCTAAATCCCATCGAACATGTATGGGATGCTTTAGGGCGATGCATTGCAAATGGCCAGCCAACTCCTCGGTCACTCCGTGAGGTAAAGTTATCTCTTGTGGAGGAAGAATGGATTTACTCTTTCACTCTTTTGAACAACCTTATATTGAGCATGGATCGAGCTCTTAATCCTATTTAGCCATTGGAGGGGATCATATTCAATACTGAATGTCGCACGTGGTTATTTTGGAGCATCTAAAGTCAACTTTGCGATGACCAATATTTTCTTATTTTAATGACGTCATTGTAATTCGTTCATTTCCGGGGTTGAACCATTAACTGGGCAGCCTAGTTCCCCAAACTGGATCAACTGCTAGTGCTGTTGTTAAGCGAAAAGAGCCCTGCTGCGAAAATGGTGATCCTGGCTCTCTCCCTTTCCGACCTAGCTGACCGAGTCCCTACAGTCACTTACTTTTGAACAAATACTCAATACTACATAAAATAATGTGTAAACGTAAAAAAATTCTACTTTCTTAGACAAAAACTGTAAAAGAACACAAATCAACAATAAAAATAGATAAAATAAGACAGGACTAGACAAACACAACAGAAACAAATCATAAAATAGACTGGAATGCAGGAAAAAAACTTAAAAGGAACAAAACACACTCAAAAGAAAAATAGAACTGCTAACAGAGTCAACAGATGACGCCATGAATAATGTCCAAAAAGGTATGCACAAAGCTTAGATTATGAAACTTAACATGTGGTATAACTTATTTACTCTATGATGTATTAAGCGAAAATTTCTCCAGAAATGTATTTCAGTATAACGAATAGGTAGAAAATGAGAAACCTTAAACAGGAAATGAAAGAATTATAACGACGTCTTTTTAGCTCTAGACAAAACCTGCAATATGCGATTATTCCCTCAGTTTTACTTTACACTCCTAGATAGTTTATTCAATACCAAGTTTACATAGTTTCGAACATATCAAAAGAAAACCTCGTTATTATATCCAATTCTCTATTTGCTCCAGGTCTTAATGCTGGCTTGGCTCCCATGTACTTGACGGAGATATCCCCAGTGCATCTGCGAGGAGCAGCGGGTACTATCTATCAGCTGGTCATCACAATATCCATATTAGTGTCGCAGATACTTGGGATGCCACAAATTCTAGGAGATGCAGATACTTGGCCTATTCTGTTTGGTAAGTAATATATATATACTGCAGAAAATAAGAAATGAAACACTTTTAAGCAGTTATGTAAATATGACGGAATTTAGGGAGGAGATAGTATATAGAGATGCTTAAGGTTTACAGGTGTGGAGCAGTCAAACACAGATAAGGGCAACCAAAGCTCCCTGGTTGACAAAACGTTGTAGAAATTGTTCTCAACTGTTAAAGATGCCCTTACGCAGACGTCAACAGCCGTTCTTGCTCAGCAGCATGGAACCTTTTATCAGCAAGATAACGCCAGTCTCCACACAGCCCGCATTAGTCTGCAGTATCTGCACGAGCAAAACTTTCAGGTATTATCATGGCCAGCATGCTTGCCGGACCATTCACCTATTGAACACGTCTAGGACATAATGAGCCGACAGCTCCAAGAGGTGCGCCAACACTGTCGCTGAAATGGAACAGCGACTTCGCGCTATTTGGCGTTCTATCCCTCAGGAGGACATTATAGAGCTGTACGATATCCTTACCCGCTGTTTTCATGAATGCATTGCTGCACGGGCGGTTCAACATCATACTAATTATACCACTTTACCGGGTAGGTAAAGTAGTAATTTTACATTTTTTTTTTATGGTAATGTAATCAATCGCACATCTCAGTGTACGCTAATAGCTGCCTGCGTTTCAATAAAATGGCATTGATCCTTCCAGGTGTTGCAGTTTTTTTTTCCTGAAGTGTATATACAGTATCTCTATTAGGCTTGCATGCTCCTTAAGAAGGAATATTACGGATACATTTTATACTTTTTTCGGAAATAACAATGACAGGTTTTACATTTTCATTTCAGAATTTCGCATTTATGTGCAATTTTTCTCATTTCAAAGTAGAATTATAAATATCAAAAAAATTTTGTCATTGGAGAGCTTAGCACAGCTACTGTTTTTATAATCCAATTTACTGTTAAAAAAGAAAAGAGAATTTTTCGATTTCTCTACTGGTCATGATCGCCCGGTTGACTACACACACGCCGTAGCTCACTCGGCCACGGACTAAAAGATTTTTGGAAAACAAACTCGTGACGTTTCGTTATAGGTCGGAAGTTTTAAGAAAACAGCTGCTCTTGTATAAATACTAGAAAATCTGAATGCTGTGTGTCAATTCGAGAAGTGAAATTATTATTTTTTTCAATTGGGGTGAATTGGCAAATATTAAAGCAGAATTAAAAGATGTTAGGAAAGAATTACTTGAAGTTAAGAAATCAGCTGACTTCTGCTCCTGCAAAATCGATGGTTTTTCTAGAACCATAGACTCGATTACGAAGACTGTTTTTGACGTTAAAAAAGAAAATGCCATCTTAACGCAAAAAGTTAATTCGTTGGAAGCAAATGTAGCTAGATTGAAAAACGATATAATGGATTTACAGCAAGTGTCGAGAAATATGAATGTAGAGATTGTAGGACTAAAAGAAACACCAAACGAAAATCTACCAAAATTAATTAAAACAATTGGGGAAAAGTTAAAGATAACTGTTGGTGACAACGAAATCCAAGTCGCACACAGAGTGCCATCTGCAAATAAAAATAAACCGAGACCGATCATTGCACAATTGGATTCGCGACGGAATAGAAATAAATGGGTCGAAGCATTTAAACGAAACAAAAATTTAAACGGAAAAGAGTTGATTGGAGACGATGGTGAAGGATTGGTTTTCGTCAATGAACATTTAATCCCTGAACTAAAGCATGTGTTATATGAAACTAAAAAGTTTCAACGAGCGAATGGATTCAAATACGTGTGGACTAGGGATTGCAAAATATTTTTGCGACGTAGTAATACTAGCCCTGTAATACGTGTTAGATTCTTAGAAGACCTAAATGCTATTCAGGTTTGATAGTTACCGACTTGTATTTTTGTATTTATTTCTTTTTCTCTGTGATGTTTGTTGGTAATTTTTCTCTTATTCAGTTAAATATATGCAGTGCTAGAGCACATTTTGATGAATTTTTGACGTACTTGGGGACTTTTCAGGAAAGACCCAGATTAATTATATTGACAGAAATTTGGATCTACTCCTGGGAAGTCTCGCTGTACAAAATAGACGGTTACAAGTGCTTCTCATTTTGTAGGGATGATTACAGATCAGGTGGAGTATTAATTTATGTTAGCTGCGGCATCGATGCTATGCAGCAACCTATCACAATGAATTGCGCAGACATTGCGGTTTTAAAACTTGAAATTGAAAACAAAGAGTGGATATTAATGGCTGTATACAGATCTCCTTCTGAAAATGTATCTAATTTCATTTCCGAATTAAACGGAATCCTAGAATCACTTGATACTCTTAATATTCTCTGTCTTGGAGACATTAATATTAACTTATTAAATGACAACACAAACACTGATGAATATCTAGGACTATTATCAGAAAATGGTTTACTTAATATGATAGAAGAGCCAACCCGAATTACGGAGAACTCGTCTACATGTATTGATCATGTATTTCTTAGAACCAAAGAATTATATAACTGTAATATATTCGTGGATGACATTGGAATTACAGACCACTGCTTAGTTAAGGTTAATTTAGATATTAAAATTGAACAAAAATTAAAAAATGAAATAAAAATGGTGGATTTAAAAAGATTAACGAACTTAATTGCAAATATAAAATGGGATGATATATATATTGACGGTTCTGTTAATGCTTCTTTTAAAAATTTAATTGATACACTAAGCCATTTAATTGATGATTCAACGAAAGTAAAGAAAAAACGTTTTAAGAAAATTAAACCGTGGATGACAAATGAATTAGCAATTTTAATAAATTATCGTAACACTCTGTATAAGGAAATGAAGAAGAATCCTACAGATATGTCGCTTAAACTGTCATTTTCCCGATACAGAAATTTTGTTACTAGTGCCATAAGGGAAACAAAAACACAATACTTTACTAATAAATTTTCCAAATCAGGTAAAAATCAGAAAAAGCAGTGGAATGTAATAAATGAAATATGTGGTAACTTTAAAGAGAAAGAAAACTATCCCCGTGCAATTAAAAGTAAAAACGAGTTAATAAAATATGATGAAGACCCTTGTAAATTTGCAAATTTCTTCAACGATTATTTTGCCGGAATTGCATGAAATTTGAACAAAGATTTAGTTCAAACAAATGCTGATTGGGAAGGAGACGGAAAATCATCAACTGCGGTAAGTTCTTTCTTCTTAACGCCAATAATAGCTAAAGATATTAGGACTCAAATTATACTTCTACCAAAAAATAAATCTCCAGGTTTTGATGGCTTAACCGCAGAAATAATTCATCTGTTGGGAGAAAAATTTATCGAAATACTTGTAAATCTATTTAATCTATCCATTGAGCAAGGAATTTTCCCTGATGTTTTGAAAAAAGCTACTATTGTTCCTATTTTTAAAGACGGTGACCCAAAGGAATTAGGGAATTATAGACCTATTGCATTACGTTCAGTAATATCTAAAATTTTTGAAAAAATAGTAAAAAATAAATTATATGAATATCTGTAAAAAAAATGTTTTCTCAGTAGCAATCAGTTTGGGTTTAGAGAAAAAATGGGTACGGATGATGCATTATTGCAGGTAACAAATACGATTTACACAGCTATGAATAACAGTGATCATGCATTAACAATCTTTCTGGACATTAAAAAGGCATTCGATACGGTAAATCATCAAAAATTAATACAAAAATTACAAGCTGCTGGAGTTAGAGGAGTGGCATTGAATTGGTTTTGCAGTTATTTAACTAACAGAAGGCAAAGAGTAAAAATAAAAGATACATACAGTGCTTGGACTAAAGTTGAATACGGAGTGCCCCAGGGATCTGTTCTGGGTCCCTTATTATTTATTATTTACATTAATGATCTAGATTCCATTAACCTAACAGGTAAATTTACTATTTTTGCTGACGACACTTGCCTGACATATACTGGTTCTGATTCTTCGATTATTTTTAAACAAGCAAATAGTGATCTAGAGTTAATTAGAAACTGGACCATGAGTAATTTTTTAACAATTAATCTGACAAAGACAAATGCAGTTTATTTCTACTTAAAGAAAAATAGTTCTGTTACAGATATTTTGCACCGCAATCAATTGAAATATCATGATACGAATTGTTCATCGAAAAGTCACTGTAATTGTCCTCAAATTCCTTTTGTGCCGTCCGTGAAATATTTAGGTATTTGGATTGATGCAGGCCTAACTTGGAAAGTGCATGTAACATGGGTTAAAGAAAGGTCATCCGTAACCTGGCCCGCTTATATCTTGTAAGACATTTAGTTTCATTTAAATTTATATGTACATTATATTATGCATTAATCCATTCTCAACTAACATATGGTATAAAATCTTGGGGAGGCATGTATTTCAATAATTTTAAACAACTTTTAGTGCTGCAAAAGAGATTTATTCGCTTATTAACTAAAAGCCCCAAAACGCAACCTTCATTACCTTTGTTTCGAGAAGCAGGAATTTTGCCTTTACGCTATGATTATTTTTTCGAAATAATAAAATACTTTTACTTTAGAAATGATAGTATCAAAACTGACACGAATACGACGATTACCAATTACGACGAGATAAAAACATAAATTATGAAATTCCTGCATTACATAAGGAAATTTTTAGGCACTATTATTTGTATTTAGCACCGAAATTACTTTCCTCTCTCTCAGTCAGCATGAAAAATATTACGAATTATCATTTGTTTTCTAAAGTTCTCAAGAAATACATTTTGAAATTGGATGATGTGGAAACTTTTTTTGCATTAATCTACTATAACTGTTATATGTAACATGGATATTGAATGTTTCTGACTTTCACACTTCTGGATTACTAGAAATTTTTTGTTTTGAGTTGTTTTCGTTTTTTTTTTTGTGTATTATTCAATGTGACGACTGATGTTTTCAATTGAAATTGTTTCTATATTGAGATCTCACGAACGAGCTTGCTCTTGTGAGACTTCAAAAGTTTTTGTATGCTGTAAAACATTATCTGAAATAAAAATTTTCTTATCTAATTTTACTGTGATTTAAGTTCGTTAAAGAAGCCTATGTTCTTAAAAATTAAGTGGTTACAGAAACCTGTTTTAACTCTAAAGTTATTGAGCCGGAAAAGAAATTGCCAACAACAGAGTGAATCATTTGAATAAAGAGCCATCAGATGAAGTAATCAGCAAATGACCAGCGAAGAAAGTCAAGAAACGAACCAATCGGTAAACGACCAGCGAAGGGAGCCAAGAGACGAACCGATCTGCAAACAATCAGCAAAGAGAGCCAAGAGACGAATCAATCTACAAATCACCAGCGAAGAGAGCTAAGAGATGAACCAATCTGCAAACGACCAGCAAGGAGAGCCAAGAGAAGAACGAATTTGCAAACGACCAGCAAGGAGAGCCAATGAGTTATTCGATTTGTGAACGCCAATTGGCGGACGAAAACAGACTGCAATAAGATTCTGTGAGGACATTGATCGACATCATAAAGAGAAACTCGCCTGGCATTATACAATGCGGCCAAAAAATCGAAACAGAGATTACTTTTTTTATTGTATATTTATTGTCAAATTTACAACTATAAAATTTAATTTCACCACCAATTATTAGTAATACAATGTAGAGTTCTGAGGTTGATAACAGTTTTGAATATTCATTTAGTTTACACACAATAAATTGAAACTCCACAAGACTCACTTGTGGAGGTAAAAAATTAAACACCTAAAATGTTTGGAAAAGACCATCAAACATTTAGTTTCACTCTTTCCATACATTCACTTAATAAGTACAGAATTGCTACTGATTAATGAGCAATTCAAATCAGCATTTTTCGTATGATAAAATTAACAAAAGGGCAAAATAAGATAATTCAGGAGAGTAAATTTTTCAAAACAAGTTATTTATGTTCTCATTTTTGAACAACTAGCTTTTTCTGAAAGAATTAAGACTAATCATTATTGATTTAAGATCTTCAGGTAAAGACGGTACCACAATCTTTATTATTGATTGCTTACGAATAATGCTAGCAGATAGAGCCACATGCACGTTCTATATTACCAATAGACTTTAATCAATAATGTGATGCAAGATTATCATTATTTTTTGCATCTTATGCACTTTATAATGGTCATATTAGTGAGTGAAATATAGTTCTATTGCTTTTATAATCCAACTTGCTGTTCAAAAGTAAAAGTTTTGCCTTTTTGCAGTTTTGCGAATGAAGTGAACAGTTAAGAATTTTTTAAAGATAAACATGTATTTTTTTTTTCCAGGTAATTTGGAAGTTTGAGAATTGAAATTACTTTTTAACCGCGGTAATGACTGATATATGCATAATTTATTTACTTGTAAAATACACAAATCTGTGTGTGTGTGTATATATATATATAAATATATTGACCAAGCACTCGTATCTCCTCAGTTTCAACTTACATCTAAAAATATTGTTTTGTGCATATTGAAGAGATTTCAAAGTTGGAAAATAACCCCCTCTCTATAATGATGTTAAAAAGCAGATAAGAGGAAAAACAGATACTGAAGTAAAACTGTTTTCACTATGAAAAATTAACAATTCAGGTGCCGACATTCAAATGCAAATCACTTCCTTGCGAAAACGGCCACAATTTGTTGATGCAAGGGATCTGTCTCCATGCCAGTCACCACCGAAGCAAACATTTAGAATTGGCTATCAAATCACTAAACACTAGTAACGCGCGTGACACGACAAAACGCCTAAAATACAGTACGAAATTTCAGTAGTTCATTATTATCAAATTTTATTCTTATTAGAATTACCCTTTTTCCGATTTTCTTTAGTTATAGAACACTGCGGTACAGGTATGCTTTAAATTATCATATTGATTACGATAATGTGTAATAATAATTATTATTATAAAAATTACAGTAACATAATTATACACAATAATTATGATAGCCATGGCCGAGTGGTTAGCACGCTTGGCTACTGATTTAAGGGACCTGGGTGCGAGCCCCGGGTAAGGCATGGCTGTTCGTGTTGTTTTTCTGCTGAGGTCCTGCCATCTTCTCATACCTTCTACTATGGCATATAAACTGACAGGCTCCTGTCAGATCTTTGTGGCAAGCAGCTGCTTGAGGGAGGATTTTTTTTATTGCTCAGGGTCACTACAAAGAGTAGAGATTTTTTTTTCGTGCCCGTTATTTCGCACAGGCTTTAGTAAAGGGTAAAATTACTTAAAGTATTAGTTTTGTTTCAAAGAATTTTTAAAGATTTTTAAAACATCTACAAAATTCCCTTTAAATCATATGCTTTACTGAGAACAAGCATTGCACCTGTTTCAGTAACTGTTTTAATCAGGCGCCTTCAATGATTCATCAGCATTTTACGAAAGATCATTCAAATGGAACTAGCAAAATTTAAAGCTATTGTACTCAAAAAAAGATCTCTATGTTTTATACCTTTCTTCCAACAATAAACTAATGACTGGATTCTTGGTGGTGGTGATATAGTACGATGTACTCATGTACCGCCATTTTGACCTCCATATTCTAAGAAGTGGTGTCATTCAGCCAGTTCACACCGGTTCTGTAGATCCAGTGTTAAAAAATATTTTTGATCACCAAACCGGTTGTTAAAAACTGGAAAAAAATTGAAGTAATAAAAAACTTATTTTACGAATAGTCGGATCAGCTGTTGATATTTCAATGAGCTCCTCATAGCGATTGCAGTATCATTCTTTAGAAATCTACCAAGCAACGATCTAACTATAATGGTGCAAAGGGTACGCCTGCATCCGAGACCAGGTAGGAAGTGTTGTAGTAGAAATTTTACTAATAAGACTATATCTATTGCTCTTAAATAGTTAAGATTATATCTCAATTAATTTCAGTCAATACCACAATATTATTATTAACTGCCCCTAAAGGCGATAGCTTCTTTGTTTCTAAGAAAATAGCAATTTAAATGAGTTATTTTATCAGAACCTACCAAATATCCTAAAAGTTTCAATTGTAAACATTGAACGAGGGGCTTTACTACCATAAAATTAAAGGGTGCCACTGCTACAAATAAACCACAGTAATATAATTATCGTTTTCACCCTGGACCTTACAAACCTTGTTCTGACTCAGTGTCAAGCGCCCCTTTATCAGCCAGAAACGGCCAAAACATATCGCTAGCATTTCCAGAGAATGTGTACAGTGTAGCAACAATTATTAGTAATGTAACAAAAAGAAGTATAATATAAGGCAGCGCAGTTCACAGTTGCAAAGCTACCATTTTTTTACTCAAAGTAATGACAGTTGCGTTTTGCTTCAGCTCCCTAAAGGCGACTAGTCATCATCCTCAAACAGCCATAGGCTACGGAGGTCCAACCAGATTGTGCATTTTAGTTCACCAAGCATATTTGTCCTGAGCTACAGTTGCTGTATCTGACCACTGCACACCAATTCTAACAAGGTGCTGTTTGACATTGTCTGCCCATCGCATCCTAGGTCCCTTCCTCTTTCTGAGGCCTTTAAGGCACACTGTTCATAACGCTATTCGCTAATCCATAATTATCCAATATGGGCAAATGGCCAAACCAACGGAGTCTCTCTCTGCACAATATGCTGCTTAAAGAAAGTTGTCGACCCTTTGCCTAACCTCATCATTACTTATAAAGTTGAACCACCTAATGCCCAAGATACTGTGTAAGCATCTAGGAATCAAAAGCATAAAGTTTCCTGTTATCTTGTTTACAAAGCGTCCAAGTTTCACTACCATAACTACCCCTAGAAAGAACCAAACTTTTTTACGGGCGGGGGTGGCTCAGTCGATAGCGCGCCAGGCTCGTAATCTGCAGTTCCCAGGTTCGAATCCCAGCTGGGTTAGCGTTGAGACTTATCTCCGCAAAACTCCCCGCTCTGCCCACCGTCAGTAGGGGACACCGACGGGCTTGGAAATGACACCGTCCGTCGGATGGACCGTTGTCCTGTGTGCGGGAGCGCCATACCCTGTGCACGTTAAAGAACACGCTGGATGACCTTGACGGGAGGCTACCATCTGTCTCCCAACAGCTGCTCCAGTGGGTCCCCTCCCCCAACCTTCTCTGAGCCTTCGGGGTCCATGTGACCTGGCCATTTAGCCCATTGCGTGCAAAAAAGTGCCGCTCAGAGGTAAAACAACCCAACTCAGAGCAGAGTTGTTTCGAAATGCAAAGTTGGAAGTTTTTTTTTTTCTTTTCCAGGTTTATCACAGCACATTTTAGTTCTTTGATTCACGTGTATTATACAGTCACTTTTTTCATAGATAGTCCGGTTGCGTGATTGGCGCTTCCACTTTTTATTATTTGCTATGAGATGTCCGAAGACTAAGATTTTTTGCTGTGCAGTTTTGAAGTATCAGCAGTTTTTTCTTTATTTACTATTGTTTTAAGTTTTTAAGTTTAGTGATAAACCTGGAAAAGAAACCGAAAACAACAACCCCCAACTCCGCATTTGGAAACAACTCTGCTCTGAAGAACTGGATTTTTACAATATCTCAAAACAGTGTCTGAAGGTATTTATAATCTTATATCTAACCAATTCAGGGATATACCTCTAAACTGCCCTACAGCTTTAATAGTGCATTAGCGCAAAACTTGCCTAAATATTAAATAAAATGCTGTGAAATCATTCTGCTTAAACACATAGTTTGTTTAAACAGCAGTTATGTTGAACTTATTAGTAATCAGTACGTAAGGTAAAGAAGGTAATCTTTACGTCAAAGAGCGTAGGAGACTTAATTGTAGGGCACAGAACCTACATTTTATTGCAAGCAAGCAACATAAATTAATACCTAATTTTCTTAAAATCTCTAGAAGAAAGTATAATAAATCACTGGAAAATATACTGAAAATTGCCGAAAAGAATGCTTAAAACCACAATTCTAAACACCCAGCAAACCCTATTTAAAACGGAAAAGAAAATGTACAATATGTACTTCAAAATTACGAAGATTTACAGCCCCTACAATTTGATGAAATCTTAAAAACTGCACATCATAGAATCGGGAAAGATAATGAAACTATTGAAAACGGCATTGACAAAAAATTACAAAACCTTTAGCAAAAACAATATCGCCAAAATAAACAAAGGATACCAATAGAAGTAAAGGCAATTAATCTCTTACAGACAACTCTAAATCGGAAAGAAATGGAAATACTGATGCACGCACCAAAATACGCGTATGAACAAAATCTACCATAGTTTTTCGAGATCTTACCAAATATTGAAGAAGTTATTAAACATGTACCTGAAGACCAAAAAGACAAAGCATGGTACACAGTTTAGCGTGCTTTAAAAATAACCATCAGCAAAATTCACAATTAGCAAAAAATACAGAAACGACAAAAATGACGAAAAATATTCGAAACGATAAACAAATTCGAATTTTGTTAGCCAAAAAACTAGCAAAATAGTCATTATGGACACAGAGGTATTTAATAGAAAAGGGAAATAATGCTCAGTGAACTGAACTGCCAACCCGTTCAAAAAGACCCTACAGAAAAAATGGTAAAACGTTTGGAGAACTTCAAAAATCACGAAGTGCTGCCAAAACAAATACATAGGTGGGTAACAGGCAATTTGTATCTCGCTGTGCCGCAGTTCTTCGTTAAAGCGAGGTCGCCAAGTACTATGCACCTACCATATACAGTATATTTGAAACAGTTTTATGAATCCACGGAATATACCATCAATTCGGCTGAAGACGTGCTACAACGTATAAAAAATATGAAAATACAATAAAATTACAGAATGGCATCGTTAGACGTAGTAGCGTTATTTCCTAACACGCCAGTCAACGAAGTTATCAAGCTCGTGCAAAACAAGACTGAAACTTACAATGGAGGTCCGAACCCTGAAACATCATCATCATTCTCAAGCAGCCATGGGCTACGGAGGTCAAAGCAGCCAGTGCAATTTAGTTCTCCTAGCAAGTCTGTCCTGAGCTACATCTGCTGCATCTGGCAACTGCACACTAATTCTAATAAGGTCCTGTTTGACATTGTCTGCCGACCGCATCCTAGGTCTCCCCTTCTTTCTGAAGCCTTTAGGCACACTGTTCATAACCCTATTCTCCAATCTATAATTATCCATACGGGCAACATGGCCAAACCAACGGAGTCTTTCTCTGCACAATATGCTGCTTAAAGGAGGTTGCAAACTCCTTTGCCTAACCTCATCATTAGTTACAAAGTTGAAATACCTAATGCCCAAGATACTGCGTAAGCATCTGGAATCAAAAACATCTAGTTTCCTGTTATCTTGTTTGCAAAGTGCCCACGTTTCACTACCATAACTAACCCTAGAAAGAACCAAACTATTATACAGTCTAATTTTAGTCTTTAGGTGTATACACCTATTTCTCCACACTCTCCATAGATTCCTAAACGTTCCGGCAGCAATCCCCATTCGTCTGTTAATCTCATGCCGCACATCACCAGTATACATAGCTCCCAAGGTAATTAAACTGTGACACCTGCTCAAGACTGAAACCATTCAGATTAACTGAATCACAGCCTGCCTGACCAATTTCATCACTTTAGTTTTCTCTCTGTTTATAACCAATCCTACTCTACTACCAATTTCATCAACAGCTTGAATGAAAGAGTTCATCTCATCAACATCATTTGCCAAAAGTGCTAAATCATCAGCATAATCTAAATCAGAAATTTTCGTATCTCCAGTCCATTTAAGGCCAAAATCTTTCCCTTGAAGTGAATTTCGCATAACATAACAAACCAAACAATAACCAAACAAAAGAGAAAAGGAGACAAAATGCACCCTTGTTGAACACCAGAAGTAATGTTAAACCAATTGCTACAAGACTTACCAACTCTCACTCATGACTCAGTGTTACTATAGAGAGCTTTCATTATGTTACTAACTTGTCTGGTATACCATATGATCTTATAATCAACCACAAATTATGATGATCAACAGAGTCGAAAGCCTTTTTGAAATCAAGAAAGCTAGCAACCAAAGGTTTCTGAAACTCTAAACATTTCTCAAGAATCTGCCTAAGTGAAAATATCTGATCCACACATCCCCTACCACTTCTGAATCCACATTGCTCATCATGCAATTGCATGCCAACCAGATTCTTAATTCTATTAAGCACAATCATGGAAAGAATTTTACCTAGAACAGAGAATAGGCTCTATAGTTATCCTAAGAACTGCGATCACCTTTTTTGAAAATAGGGATAATAATAGCTCTGGTATACTCTTTAGGAACCATGCCTTTATCATAAAAGATATTCAAAATTTCAGTGATCCAAGTGGTAACAGAAACATTCCCAGCTCTAAGCATTTCCGTTGTAATTTCATCTACACCTGTGGATTTATAAAGTTTAAGTTTAGAAACAGCCAAAATAACTTCAGATTGTGTTATAGGCAGTGGTGAATGTAGGCCGGTATGCCGTACCGGCAAGAAATTATTTGCCGGTATGACGTACCGGTAAGACATTTTTCAGTAGTGGCTCCGTTAACGATTTCCTTTTCCCCCTTAATGCTATTTCAACCGAGAATGTATTTCTTTTTTAAAACGAACCATTCCTTTTAAGAAAACCTCGTCGGTTTTTAATTACATTACTACAGTTTAACCCTTTAGATATCAAGTTGTTTAGAAACCGGATACTTGAGATTCCATTGCTGCCGACAGGGCCTGCCAAGGGGGAGTGCTAGAAATTGGAAGTAGTGCTTTCTCTCTTTGAACGATTAGCAAGGAAATCGGGTATAGACAGCAGAACTAGACAGACAAAGGCGACTCCAACCAAAGCCGTCTTTCGGAGAGTCGCATAAGAGTTCACTGACAATCACGTTCCAATCCTCCGTAGCTGTCTGGGTTCGGTCTTAATCGCTACCGGAGGCAGAACTGGGAAAACGGGGTGATCAATCGAAGAAAGGATATGAACTCAGACGTTGAAATCCATTGCAAAGCAGCGTGTACTTGTGGTTTTAAAAATTTCGTTTCCAAAATATATATATTTTTTATATTCTAAATTAAAAATTGTAAACATTTCTGGGAATAACGGAAAGCAGTTTATTGGAGGCGATGGCGCACATGCTTCCTCAAATTTAAGTAATAAGTTTGAAGGGGGAGGGGAGTTTTTTAATATAAAATCATGGAAAAACAGATTTTTAAAAAATTAGTTTTATCAATTAATCACCTTACATTACGCTACTGGAGTAACCATAATAGAAAAACTAATACACGTTCTTTTAATTTTATTGTCCACAAAAGTTGGCACATCATTTTTTTAAAACATAATTTTCGCTTAGCACACCTCCCTTAATTTTAAAGCAGGAAATATTTGCTATGAATTTTGAATATTAGGTTGTCCTTCCTAACCATTTCAAAAACTGGTGGTCTGTTTCGTCATCTCCTACATTTGCGAGTTCTAAACAGACATGTATTCAGAGTATACACACATACGGTAAGAAAATACGCACACCTAAACTCTACGACTGAAATTATTTGAAAAATAAAAAAAAATAATTTTGGCGTATATTAATTTAAATTTTTTTTATTTGAATCTAATTATAAACTTTAACAAAAGAAAGTAACTATATTTATTTACTCTAGATAAGTTTATTTGAATATTAAATAATTTTTACTTTCTCCCTCGTCGCTCCTCATAAGATTAGCTTTAGCCCCTTCAAAAAAATATTTTCCACCTGAGTCTTGTCGCCAGTATACTACTGCGGAAAACGATTTTGCGATTTCTATTTTAGTGAAGTTAATTTGTTTATAGAGTTTGAAGAGAAAACTTCAGATTGCTGTAAATTTTCTCTTTGTAAGTAATAATATTCCAACTGTTTTTCTTTTTATGTTAAATATTAATAATGAATGCTTTTTAAAAATTTCTGATTCTTAATAAATCTGTAGTCCGAGATTTTCGACATCCAAAAAAGACCCACACTCAAGGCAATTGCAATGATGAATCAGCAGTTTATACTGAACTACCAGTTTCGACCTTTATAAACACTATCATTTTCACTGAATTCAGCATATTTGTTAGTATTGACCCACAGCATGTCAACATTGTCGTCTGTAAAATAGAAGTTTAAAATAATGGATAACCAATTATGAATACAATGATAAAGAAGATAGTTCAAGAATAAGGCCCACAGAAGATTCAAAATGATTAACAAAAACTGTGTCGTTGATAACTGCCATTTGTCAGATTTATTGAGCTTGGCATCGTCCTTGTGATCAAGTGGTTTACACGCTTCGCTTCAAGTTTATGGGACCTGGATTTGAGACCCTTTAGGTATATGGCTATTTTCTTTCTGCTGAGATCTCAATTTCATAATAGGTCATCTAACATCTTAAATCGACAGGATCTTTTCAGACCAATGATAAACAGCTGTTTGAAAGGTGAAAAAAATTATCAACTAAGAATTTAATTCCCTAATTCTTTTTCATCATTTGCATCCTTTGGAATTTAACCTTCAGTATCAGAATTTACATATTTGTATACATATTAGATACGTCGAACCGTTTCAGTTCCCAAATATCAGAATCATTATAATAAAAAGAAGTTATGATTATCAACTTATGATAAGGATGTTTTTCCTTAGAAACATTGATAAAATTATTATCAATTTTTTAATTACACCAAACAGTAAATTTGATATAAAAATAATGCTATAGCATGATTTGGATTCTGCTTTAACGAACAACGCTGTGGAACTGAAAGAAAAAGACCAGCAGTTTTGCATTAAAGAAAAGCGAGGTTACTTTTCTTGAAACCTTTTATCAGAGTGGATTAAGGTTAGGAGAGAACAGAAAGAATTCTGCCAGCTCCACTAGAAGAGTGGCGTTGCAGTTTACAATTAGCGGCTACCTCTTAAGGGGGAAAGGAAGCAAGCATGAGAGATGAGGAGAGTTTGGGATGCAATGGTCTTCTGCATATCAGGCTGCGATGGTATCCAAATGGTGAAAGCATGCACGCACGACCAACCTAATAGTTGCCATTTTCACTCTATGGCTGAATCTCATTGCTGAATCGCTAAATATTTCTGATCAAGGTGAAGACAAGGTCTATATGAGGTCAAATCATATGTAAAGTTAAGAGTGCCAACAAATACGTTTATCACGTGTAAAAGTGAAATGATTAATTTTTCTACTGCAGGTATAGCCAACTATAGTACTCGTGACAAGAGTGGAAAGCTAGATGATTTTGCTTGGCACACAGGAATGCTCAACGAAATCATCTCGGAACTTTTTTTTTTGACATAAGTAACTGTTTTCCTATCTCATTTTGGATGTGAAAACTCTGCAATTTTGCATCTATTATCGGGGATAAGTCGGAGGCGAAATTTCCGCATGTCATGTTTAAGCTTTATAAATTTTAAAGGCTATTCCAAATCTTCGATAAATGTTATTCTAAAAAAAAATGCTATATTTGGCTTTTCAGTTTAAAATATGTAAGTTGAGTATTCAAAATTGCAATACGAGTGAAACGTTAATTTTCCTTTCTAAAAAAATTTCTTTAATTACTAAAATAATTTTAAAAACATTTAAATCATATTTTTTTAATAAGACTGAAATCCAAGAATACAGGGAATCAGCAGGTATTTAAAAATATTAATATTTATTTCACATTAAAAATTCCTAAATCATTCACTATTTGCGGAAAACACATGGAAAATGAGTAAATCTAAGAGCACTGTAATTTCGTCGCTACACACTTCAATTTATTAACCCCTGTAAGACGACTTCACTGGAGTGATCGCCTGTGTGTGATTTTCCATTCATAGCTATGCTTTAAAGCGTACCTCTAAGAAATAAAATCTACTTTCACCACTGGTTGTAGGGCCAACATTAAAGTTACCAATGCATCTATCATCATTGGAAACAATGGGAGTAGAACTAATCACATTGTTTAGAACATCACTGAAATGCTCAGCCCACCTAGCCATGACAGAATCCTCACCTTCTATAACCTTACCTTGTTTATCCTGCAATCCTTGTATACCTGTCCGTTTTGTACCACATAAAACATTATCTGGTACAGCTCTCTTCTGTTGTGCTACCTAACTGCTTCCTCAGCTTTGTCAGCCAAGCCATCAAGCCAATGATTCTTATCAGCAGCTAACTGATCATTTACACATTTATTAAGCTCTGTGTAATGGACTAGTAGGGTATTGATTAAGGAATAAGCTTCCGAAATAAGCTGTCTTGTCACTCAAATAATATTGCCTCATTTTTTTTTTATCTAAAAGAGTACTGTTAATGTCCAAAAAAGCCCGTTTAAAATGATCCCATTCTTCTTCAACTTCAGTAGTAAGCATACCATGACTGTCATAATGAATAAGTAACCTGTCATGGTAAGCTTTGGCTATAACTGGGTCTTTCAGAGCTTCAGTATTAAAGGTAAATTTTTTAACTTTAGCACAATACTTTTTAAGTTTAAGTTGCAAGACACTTTTAACAAGGTAATGGTCAGATCCAATTTCAGCTCCCCTATATGCCCTGGTATTCCTAACAGAACTAGCCAATTGCTGTTAATTAATATATAATCAATCATATTCTTATGCAGCCCATCAGGTGAAACCCATATGTATTTATGTATGTCGCGGTGTTTGTAATACATGTTAGTTATTCTGAAACCATTGAGTTTACTTACCTGTAGGAGAGATTGGCCATTGCAGCTACCAATACCAAAAGGGCCTATCACCCCTCCCCAAATGTCAGAGTCAGTACCAACTTTGTCATTGAAGTCACCTAGAACAAGGGTAATATCTCCTTTCTGGACAGAATTCAAAATATCCTGAAGTTGACCGTAAAACCTATCCTTCTCATCCTCATCGGCATCCTCAGTGGGGGCATAAGAGCAGATAAAATTCAAGTCTTTAATGCTTGTCTGAAATTTTGCTGTAAGAAACCTTTCATTAATGCACTCATATCCTAGAAGAGCATCACTAGCGTGTCTGGTGAGAAGCAGACCCACGCCTTGGTGATGTTTATTATCGTTTCTCCCTGAAAAGAAATTTAAGATTATTTTTAAGAATCTGACCTTTATCTGTCCACATGGTCTCTTGCATGCCAAGAATATTTAAATTATGATGGTCGTATTCTTGTGTGAGGACATCAAGAGATAAAGCTGTGTGCAGAGTCCTCCCATTCCAACTACCTATGGAGAGAAAATGGTTAGTGGGATGTTTAAAGAAACTATGTTTATTGAGAGAGGAAATGGCGACAATATCAAACAGCCCCTATTCGCAGACATGGGCAAAGACCCGTTCCCCCACCACTAAAGGCTGAAGCCATCTACACTGGAAGACTTCCTCCAATGTAGAATTTGATGATTCCAGTAGAATCAAAGAATTCAGGTGGCTGCGATGACCTCTGCTCAGGATTATCCACCAGCTGGTAAACATATCCTGTGAATCTATTCACTTGGGGCTGTCAATCCACAAACAAACAGAAAACACAGCGGGAGATTTTCCCTCCACAGACGCCCACCAGTGCAGCAAATTCAGGATCCATAATCAAGCTCAGAGCCTTAATTCAGTCCAGTAGGTTTATATTGTCAGCACCAGGACCCTGTGTGGTTGACCACTCCTCAACAGGGTAGGAAAAAAAAGTACCATAGTTGTCCAGATCAGTAGGCCACACTAATCTGGCAGCCCTCCCCTTCCGTTCACTTCCACAAGAGAGTATCTCTTTTGAAAGGTACTAACGGTCTGCACCACGAGAAGGCGGGGTCGGACATTAGGTGTTAGGCATGGCCGTTTCTATGCATCATCACAGGGGATTGGTGCATAGCTCTCTTTCCAGTGGAGTAATAAAAGCGCCCCATTACGAAACATCAAATAATTTTTTTCCAAATAAACAAAAATATATATATACAAAAATATGGTGTACTAATGGGCTCTCCCCTATCAGCAATTTTGGCGGATATAGCCGTTAGAAAGGGTTTTTTCCTCTATGTGCCTAACTCACTGTATAATATCAAATATTGGGGGCGGTAGGTCGATGACATCAAATATTGGTATTTGCAAAATTTGGGGACGGTACGTCGAAGACATACACCTCATTCACGATGAACAGAATGGCTTCATAACGCATTTGCAAAGGGACCTAAACCAGATCCACAAAACAATAAAATTTACCACAGAAAACGAGAAAGAACAAAAACTACCATTCCTGGATATGCTAATACATCGCCGGAAGCATAAATTTGATGTAGCGGTTGATCGCAAACCTACGGCACCACCGGTATTAATACCATACAACTGAAGCCAGCGTATGAATCACGAAAAGCAAACCATAAAAACAGTTTACTTGCGAAAAAAACGCTACCACTAATAGACTCTAGAAAAAAAAGAAATATTTATGAAACGGCTTTCAATGCAGGTTATCCTAAGATGCTGATAACAATATAGAAAAATTATTTACAAAAACAGCAAACTAACCCACCCAATGTACCAAAGCACAAAACGAGGATAAACAAGAAACGAAATACAACAAAAGTATCCCCAACATACCATGGCTGATTAATGTTATGCGAAGTATAATGAAGATTTGCTGCTGGCGACAGGATATAAACTACCTGTCACCAACAGCAATATCATCCTAAATCACATTTAAACTGACAGAGATCCAAATATCAAAACAGGTGGTGTTTACAAAATTCCGATGAAGACCAATAATGCAGAACAAAATAAACCCTATTTCAGCAAAAGAAGGGCTAAAAGAACACGTGAGAGATAAGCTCACCGGACAAAGACTAGTCACCCCTGGTTGAATGTCACCTATTAGCGCGTAATACCTTTGTGCGACCGAAGAACAGCCGAAATCCTGTCTGGCATGGATGCCACCAGTGTGCCGATGTTGTGCAGATCAATATTCATCCACTCTTCCAGCAGTAAATGCCGCAGTTCCGCCAGATTGGCCGGATGGCTGGGACGGTGTTTCACTCGTTGCTCCAAATAGTCCCACATGTTTTCTATGGGATTCAAATCCGGGGATTTGGTGGGCCAGTATCGAAGGCTTCAGAATGCTCATCGTGCCAGTCCGACACACTTTCGAGCCCTGTGCACGCGACAATTGTCGTCTTGGAAGACTGGGGTATCCTTCTGGTGTTCACTATGGAGATGCTGCACAAAAGGATAAATCAATATCCTACGGTATGTAAACGGTATGTAAAGTTAAAATGCTATAGTTTCTACAATTAGTAATTTTCTCATGACAAAAAACAGTCAATTTACTGCATTATCTCTTATCTTTAACTATTACTAACGTAACACTCATTTGCTATGTGATTATCGTCAAAAAGTGAACATCCTTATAAAAAGAAAAATGTCATGTAGCGTGATAGTCGTCAGTTAGTTCCAACTAGTATTCAGTTGTTGTTAATGGCTTCGAATATTGAGATACGAAATGCGAACAAGGCAACACATGAAGCAAATAACAAAACTTTTCTCATATTTTACTGCATCGAATAACCAAAAAAAAAAATAAGAGAAGTGTTGAAGTTGTTATCTACCTCTCCGTAGATTGCTCATTTGAATTTCCCTTATCTTTCAGCAATAATTGTGGTTCCAGCTCTGTTTATGTTGGCCACGTTACCTCTATGCCCAGAGACGCCCAAGTATATTCTCATTAACAAGGATAAAGATGTAGCGGCTCAAACAGGTAAGAAAACTGAGACCTTAGGAAATTCTTGGTGTTCAATCATAGCAAAATATTCATATTTAAATACACTATGACCCAGAACAAAGTATACCGAAAATGAGAGTGAAAAATATTTCAATATTGCACTTAAATAGACCCTAAAGAACATGGAAAAGCACTATAGCAGTGGACATGATAAAAGTCACTGGATCACGATACACTTTTTCTTTAAGCATTCCTCATAGATAAGCAAACATCATGCAGGATGAGGTCTGATGAATTCAGAGGGAATGAATTATTTGTCATCCTGGAGATCACGATTCGGAAAGTGCTGCTTGAAAACCAGCAACACATTCCTATCAGTTTGTGCTGTGGTCCTGTCTTGTTGGAACCACTAGGTACTTGAAGGCAAATTTCCTGTTCAGAGGAAGCATTTCAGATCGCACAAACTGAGAGCAACACATTCCTATCAGTTTGTGCTGTGGTCCTGTCTTGTTGGAACCATTAGGTACTTGAAGACAAATTTCCTGTTCAGAGGAAGCATTTCAGATCGTACATTTCAGAACGCACAAACTGATAGCAACACATTCCTATCAGTTTGTGCTGTGGTCCTGTCTTGTTGGAACCACTAGGTACTTGAAGGCAAATTTCCTGTTCAGAGGCAGCATTTCAGATCTACATTTCAGAACGCACAAACTGATAGCAACACATTCCTATCAGTTTGTGCTGTGGTCCTGTCTTGTTGGAACCACTAGGTACTTGAAGGCAAAGTTCCTGTTCAGAGGAAGCATTTCAGATCGTACATTTCAGAACGCACAAACTGATAGCAACACATTCCTATCAGTTTGTGCTGTGGTCCTGTTTTGTTGGAACCACTAGGTACTTGAAGGCAAAGTTCCTGTTCAGATGAAGCATTTCAGATCGCACAAACTGAGAGCAACACATTCCTATCAGTTTGTGCTGTGGTCCTGTCTTGTTGGAACCACTAGGTACTTGAAGGCAAATTTCCTGTTCAGAGGAAGCATTTCAGATCGTATATTTCAGATCGCACAAACTGATAGCAACACATTCCTATCAGTTTGTGCTGTGGTCCTGTCTTGTTGGAACCACTAGCTACTTGAAGGCAAATTTCCTGTTCAGAGGAAGCATTTCAGATCGTATATTTCAGATCGCACAAACTGATAGCAACACATTCCTATCAGTTTGTGCTGTGGTCCTGTCTTGTTGGAACCACTAGCTACTTGAAGGCAAATTTCCTGTTCAGAGGAAGCATTTCAGATCGTATATTTCAGATCGCACAAACTGATAGCAACACATTCCTATCAGTTTGTGCTGTGGTCCTGTCTTGTTGGAACCACTAGCTACTTGAAGGCAAATTTCCTGTTCAGAGGAAGCATTTCAGATCGTATATTTCAGATCGCACAAACTGATAGCAACACATTCCTATCAGTTTGTGCTGTGGTCCTGTCTTGTTGGAACCACTAGCTACTTGAAGGCAAATTTCCTGTTCAGAGGAAGCATTTCAGATCGTACATTTCAGATCGCACAAACTGATAGCAACACATTCCTATCAGTTTGTGCTGTGGTCCTGTCTTGTTGGAACCACTAGCTACTTGAAGGCAAATTTCCTGTTCAGAGGAAGCATTTCAGATCGTATATTTCAGATCGCACAAACTGATAGCAACACATTCCTATCAGTTTGTGCTGTGGTCCTGTCTTGTTGGAACCACTAGCTACTTGAAGGCAAATTTCCTGTTCAGAGGAAGCATTTCAGATCGTGCAGAAAGGGCTTCATAATAAGCTGTAGATAATATGTCTGATTCTCCGTAATTCATAAGTCCGATGAGACCATATCCGGGAATGGCACATTAGACAGTGAGTTTCTCCCTGTGATGAGGACGTTGTACGACTTCATCTGGTCGCTCGAAATCCAGGAACCTTGTTTTCTGCTAGTTGGGTTGCCCTGCAACGACATGCAGCATTCATCTGAAAACCAGATACCGCAAAGGGAACCTTGCTATAGGGCTCAATCAATAGCATAGCAGGCTTGTAATCAGTAATTCCCAGGTTCGAGTCCCAACATTCATATTTATCTCTGCTAAACCCCCACACTACTCTGTCAGAAATGGAACACCAGTGAGTTTGGAAAAGCCACTATCCATCGGATGGGATTTAAAGCTGTGGCCCTCTGTGCAGAAAGCGATACCCTATGCACGTTACAGAACACGCTGGATGTCCTTGATGGGCGCATTCCTTCTGTCTCCTAACAGCTCCAGGGGGTCTACTTCATCACAACCTTCTCTGAGCACATGGTGTCCCTGTGATTTGGCCATTAAGCACGTTGCATGCAAAAAAAGCATCGCTCAGAGGTAAAACAACAATCCCTGCCCATATGTACTAAAAGAAGGCCCGCGACAAAGGCTTTTTATAGAATGACGCATCTGCTCATACCCCCTATTCGGAGTCCAAGAGCACTCTACGTCATCGTAGAGACATTCACACTCCCTGCCTACACGGTGACACTAAGGCTCCACGCGACACACAGTGTTGCCAAACTTCGTTATACTTTTTTCTGGGCCTTATTGTAATTTTGGGTTCTAGATTTTATTCTATTATTTTTATTCTAGATTTCAAAAAGATTATTGCCTACATCTTTGCTGTTTAACCTTTAAAGCAATATCTGATATAAAGTGAGTTTTTAAAAAATCAAATTATCTTGTTTAATTTGTTTATGCCTTATCCAACTCTCTTCGTTACAGAAATGAGAGAAAGTAAATAACTTCCCTGTTCTCTTTCAGCGTTAACTTGGCTAAGAGGAACAAATGATGTGCACGACGAGATGGATGACATGAGGGCAGAATTCGAAGCAATGAAAATTGTTCCCAAGGTAATCATCAAAGTGACTTCACTGTAGCTAACATTTGTTGGGAATTTAAATTTTTCTCATTTCTATTTTATAATAGGGAAATGACAGTTGACTATCCTCTTCAGAGCAATTATTAAAAATGGAAGTCTCTTTTTTTTGCACGTTCTTGTGAAATATTTCTCTAATAGAAAATACCAGTCACTAACATTTATATTGTTTCATTTTCCTTGATTCACTCTCAAATAAGATACACTTTACTACTAAGGAAGAGGGAGATGGAAATTTTTGGGAAGAACTCGATCAATGTTTTAAAATATAGGAAACGCCTCGACGGTTTCGAACACATCAAGTTCTCTAACATTCTTCAACCCCCCCCCCCCCCATACACACAGTTTCCTAAATAATTAATTTCTTTTCTCGAAGGACGACCATCTTACATGGGAATTTCGTGACACCTTTTGACCCATTCGTAATGTTAAATGTTTCGAAAGTTTATTACTCTCGGAAATCTTTTATTTCTAGTCCTTTTCGACTTTAAGTGTTACTAGATTTTTTCAATGAATATTTCAGTGTCTTTGCTATATGTACCTTTTTACACATGTTTTCACATTCACTTTGTATGTTGCATTTTACTGCGTAGTGTTATTTACTATTTTCAATTCTTAGAATACATCAGTATGTAATATTTCGTTCGCTCTTGTTTCTATGAAAAATAAAAATGTTTCCACGTGAACTGCACAAAATATTATGAGAAATTTCTAAAGGGAAGGCCAAATAAGAGATAGCTCAGTTTTGTAAATAAAATTTCCTATGCCATTAATAAGAATTCATTATTTCAGAAGTAAGAACAATTGCAGGTGCCTGTCTATGAACATTGATTTTAATTGAACAAAAGAGCTAGGTATAAGACACTAATGTAGCAAATATATAATTTATATCTCAACAGATATATTTATATAAATAAGCTTAGAAACGAAACAAAACTATCTTAATAAATGCAAAATCGAACAATATCCATTAGTACAGACAGGAAAATTACTCTGGCCTAAAGTGTGCACGGTTACTTACAGCACAAAATTTGTATACCACAAAATCTCGCTGCTGATAAACGCCACTGATGATACTGAAACATGCACAAACCAATCCTCTTCGTCGCTGATTTCATTCCCTTGTTCTCTTGGAACATTCGATTAACTTTTCGAGCTCCTCAGTGCTAAGCAATGGTGCTCGCTCTGCCGAAATATCTTCTTTGTTAAATTTCACAGTAATGGCTTGGTTGCTCTCTCCTCGGATTCTTTTCGTCCCAAACAGGTTGATGATCTGTAGTCTCCTAGGTGTGTCTCTAGTCTCCTTGGTTTCTCTCAAGAAAGTGAGCCATGCAATATATATTTGCACTTGAAATTGGATGACGACTTATAAGGTAAAGAATGTCATTAATCCTGATAATTATTATATAGGGACCTTCTTCGAGTCTCTGGAGTTTTTTAAAAATTCTTTTTCTCTGAGGACTATATATGAGGTGTTAAAAATATAAGACAGAATCTCTCTCTTTTGAATTTGACTCCACTGTCCTCACTAACAACTATTCAGCACTTCTACAATCAAAACTGGACTACGGATTGCAGGCATGCTATTCTGCCTGCAATGAATGAACAGTGGTGAAGATGGCACGCTCTACCATCAAACCTCCCTTGTTTGCACAGTGTCCTTCCTCACCAATCTAGTCTTTGCATGAGACCAACAAACCATCTTTCTCTCCTGCCCATCAGCACTAGTCCCTACAGTATGTGGCGAAATTGCGATCCCTGCCACGCCATCCCACTTGGGACTGCTTTTTCACACTAAGATCAAGATATATATATGAAAGGAACGCATGTGGCATGGGCTGTTATAGTTACCTCAAGTAGGGAGAGATGTCTCATGTAGGGAGAGAAATTATTTTTAAATTTTGATGTAATATTATTGCAGATTGTTTTAAGTTTTGCTATAAAAATAATTACAATAATTGATGTAATGATAATCAAATATGTATTCAATTAAGAGCTTTACTATTGTTCTATTTTTCATTATCAGATATTAAATCCTTTACTATCATTTTCACAAAAAAGATTTCTATGCTCTTCAAAATGTCAAAGAAATACTTGGTCTTCCAGTACACCACAGAATTCCCATAGAAATTGCATTAGCACATAGACTGATGAAAGGAGTTCCTTTAGAAATGACAGAAGATGATATTATGATGGGCATAGATGAAACCACTGTTGTCTATTGCAGGAGGATGCACCATTTTGAACCTATCCACAGAGACAGCCCACCTCCTTAGATAAAGTGGCACTCAGCTTTACACACTAAAAAACTACTGATTTCATCTACATTGGATTTCAAAATTATTTTGTGAGATACCTTCGCTCTGCCTATTTATGCACAAGATATTATAGATTTGAACATACTTTTACCTCATGAGCAGGATCCGTCAGATGTAAAAGATGTGGAAGTCCCCACAATGCGAAACACTGCCACAGCTACATACTATGCTGTCCCAACTACAAAGGCAACCACCCAGCTATATGGGTTGGCTGCCCTGAAAAAGCAATAGCCACATCAACCAACAAACTGACGAATTTTGAAAAAATGTCGTGGTACGATGCATATAACAAAACGAAAATTACCTTACGTAAAGAAAAAGAAACAAAAATATCCTACTGTCAGTCACAAACACAACACTATGAAGATCCCACTGTTTTACCAGGTGGCACCACACCCAACTCATATACTGAGACATCAAAAAGTCGGAAGTAGAAGACAAACCCAAAGGATCATTCCTAATGTCACAGACCACCACAATGATTAACCTGAAAACACCTTTCCCATACAGAATATAATACAGAAATATAATGCATACAGAATATAATAATACTATAATATTTTCCAATATTACAGAAGCCACAGAACACAAGAAAATCACAGCTTAAGAACAGAACATAGATAAAAAAAAGTCCTTCTATTAAATTATTAACTTCGTCCTGAGAGGTCACATGCCGATCTTCTCTATTTTTTTTATCTTGTACTTTTCATGCCCTTGTCGGTCCTTGTCTCGCAGCTTTTCCCCTAAGAACAGGGGGTGCCACAAGGCTGCATCCTGAGTGTTACGCTTTTCGCTGTCAAAATCAATTCCATTGCACCACTTCCTCTGACTGTAGGCAATGCCCTCTACGTTGACGATTTTAATATCTTTTGCTCATCGTCCAGCAGGAAGGTCATTGAACGAAAACGGCAAACAGCCCTGAACAATCTCTCGGTTTGGGCGATGGCCAATGGCTTTCGGTTCTCTCCACAGAAGACTGCTTACATGCACTTTTGCTGGAAGCATAATCTTCATCTGGACCCTGAGGTGCAGCTCAGCAGTAGCATCATTCCTAAACTATAATATTTTTTATCAGTTTGCCCAACGAAATTTTATAAAATGCATCTAAGAATTAAACCATTGAGCTCCAAACAATATACAGGGTGGTTATAATTAAACTGACAGTACTCGAGCGATGTAAAGAAGGATCTACTTGATGGATCACAGCGAAAAGTGGTAAATATCTTAATAAGAACATGGGGTAGAGAATTTGTGAATAAAAAAAAATTGGTTGGTGCCACCAGGTGGCGTGGGTGTGTAAAAACGTGGTAGAACATGCAAATTTCTCATAACATTGCAGCCAATTACACGTGAGTCACATGAGACATGCTATAAAATGTGATGTCATTCCTGTAATCGCTAGAAGGAACCATGGGTATCTGCAAGAAGGACCGAGCTTTGCTAGTGAAACTCTTTTACCAAAACGGCAGTAATTCCGCTGCTGCATTATGCGAATATCGTCGTCTGAAAGATATAAGGAAAGGACCTTTGTCGCGAAATGGACTGAAGAATATGATATAGAAATTCGAAGAAATAATCGAGTTGGTTAAGACTCCTGGTAGAGACCGGCGGCCTGTTGCAGAAAACAATGTGGAAACGTCACACTTACCATTGCAGAAATCCAGTCACAATCGGAGCTACCCATAGTAGTGCAAGACAGGTGTCCCGACAACTGCAAGTTCCATGGTCAATTCTCCGTAAAATTATACGGTCCATCCTGAAATGTTATCCTTAAAAAAATTCAAAGGGTGCAGCAGCTGCAATCACGTGACCCTGAACAGCGCACCGACTTCACTTTGCAATTTGTGGCGAGGATGCAGCTCAATGACATGTGGCCTTTGGAAGTGTTAGGAATCGATGGAGCACATTTTTCCCTACACGGAGCAGTGAATTCGCACAACTGCCAAATATGGGGATTTACACATCCGTATGCTGTGCATGATGTGCCCAACTATGTAACTGTATGCTGCGGGTTACCGCAAACTTTGTAATCGGACCATTTTTCGTTGAGGAGATCACACCTCAAGGCCCGTGCATCAGTCGGTGAATGGACCACGCTACACAGATTTTCTTGCCGAAAGATTATTCAGCTTTGCAAGAAAGAAATTGCTTCGACTCCATAACATTCATGCAGAATGCGGCGCCACCCATATTGCATGTACGGTAACGCAATTGTTGCATACCACATTTGGTGACGACAGAATAATTTCTCGAACATTTTCCGATGCTTTGCCACCCCGTTCCCCCGACCTAAACCCATGAGATTTTTGGTTATGGGGTTATTTGAAAAGCCGAGTTTACGAAGGCAATGTTGAATCGGTTGCTGAACTGAAGGCTTGTTGTAGCCATTCCCGAGACAAGTTTCAAGCAACTGTGGAGCATGCCGTATTACAGCACATTTTGCATACGAATGGTTCACATATTGAGAATCTTGATTTGTAAAATAAGGGTTATGTTTTTTCAACTTGGTATTTTCTTTATTTTAGTGCACCCAGCCACCTGGTGGCACTGACACTAACTAATTTTTTTTATTCGCAAATTCCCTGCTCCATGTTCTTATCAAGGTATCCACCACTTTTCTCTGTGATCCGTCAAGTGGATCCTTCTCTAAATCACTCTGAGTACTGCCAGATTAATTATAATCACCTTGTACACCAGTTTAAAATTTTATGTGAGAACCGTCTAAGAGCTCGACTAGACCGACAAAGTGACATAGAAGGCAACCATTGAAATAAAAATTCCTATAACTGTACCATTCATCAGTTTACTCCTTTTTCCGCAGTATCGTTTGATCCAACTAATGCCAGATTATTTTGCTAATTTAGGTGACACTCATCGAAATGTGGCACAATCCAACTCTACGTCAACCTTTGATCATAGCAGTAGTGGTGATGCTCTCCCAGCAGTTATCGGGAATTAATGCTGTAAGTAAATGATTTTGTTTTGGAAAATCGTTTCTTTCATATTGCAGGAAATAATTTCGACAGCACGAGGCATAACTATCTAACGAAGTCTAATCAGCTGTGGTGAATATAAAATGCTCACCTCAAAGAGATTGTCATTTTCCAAACATAGTCGACCCATGAAAGAAGTGTTCATTTTTCTCTTAAAACGAAACAGTTGTTCCCTCTCACTACGAGGATAAAGAAAGAAGTCATATTTGGGAGGAGGAGGGAGAGGCAAATCAATTACTTTCAAATATATGGTGGACATTTTAAGCAGTAATATGAAAAGCAAAATTCTTTATACGTATTATTTTATTATTTTAACATCAAAATTTAGACGAAAATTTTATTTTCAATGGCTTCATTCTGTCGGAACACGACTATATTCTCCATACTACTGTGAGATCCTAGTCGAGTGAGTCAAGTTAGTAAACAACAGTTTGCCACCATAATGGAAATGATAACCACGAATAGGAACTGCTTGCAAGGCACGAGTTTGAGACCTCTGATGTAAACTTTTTTACCACCAGACTCTACCACTAAAATTTTAAATTTCTAGCATGAATTGTGAAAAATATTTGTTTTAAGTTTTGCATCTTCTAACTTCAGAACCCTCTTATGGGGGAGTGGGGGTTGCTCAATCAGTGGTATGCCAGGCTCATAATCTGTAGTTCCCAGGTTCCAGTCACACCTTGGCCAGTGTTGAGATTTATCTCTGCAAAATTCCCTGCACTCAATCGGTATGGGATAACGATGGGCTTGAAAAGTCTGCTGTCCATCGGAGGGATGTTAAGCCATGGACCAGTGTATGGGAGAGTCATACCCTGTGCACGTTAAAGAACACACTGGATCACCTTGACGGGAGCCTACCATATGTCTCCTAACAGCTGCTCCAGTGTGTCCTCACCCCAACCTTCTCTGAGCTACTGTGTGCAAAATAAATGCTGCTCAGAGGTAAAAAAGCCCAACAACTGGGGTATCAAGGAAATGTGGGTATGTAGGTAGCGAATTGAATAAACCAATCTCGCAAATCAGAATTTCTAATGATGCAGATTATCAGAGTATACATCATATGTACACAGTCATATCAGAATAATATGACCACCTACCATACATATACAAGTATATGTATGGTAGGTGGTCATATTATTGGTGGTCATATTATTCTGATACGACTGTGTAAATACGTGTGTATGTATGTACTCACTGAGTTGATTTTGCATTACCAACAACTGCCAAATACTTCTTGGGGCCACTTTTTACCCATAATACAGCCATATGTGTTGGGGCATGGACTCCATAAGGTGTTGCAGGGTGTCCTATAGTAGTGCTTTTCATGCATTCCACGATATGTCCTGTAATACCTGCATATTACCATACCCTCTGAGCATCAAATCGCCATTTCCAGTAGGTCTCAAACATGCTCAATTGGGCTGAGATCCAGTGAGTTAGGCAGCTATGGAAAGACAGATAATTCATTACCATTTTGCTGAAACCTGTTTGTAAGCTGCTAGGTCATATGAGATGGGGCATTATCTTGTTGATAGATGCCAGAATTTACTGTCATGATGAAGGGATGGACATGTTCAGTGGCGACAGAAAAGTAGGCAGTCACATCGAGCCATTAATTCGCTGTGCTCAGTGGACCTAGGGCATGTCACGAAACAGCCCCAAAATCATAACACCTCAACCTCCAACCTGCTGAACACCGATGGTGCATCTAGGTGCCATGGTCTTATGTTGCATCCTCCAAATGTGAACATGGCCATCAGCATGCATGATAGAGTTGGAAATGGGATTAATCTGACAATCGACAGATTTCCACGTGTTGGTGGTGCTGATGTGCTCATGCAAGGTTCGATGTCTTGTGTCTTGCAGTAAGTATGGGTACCCCTGATGGCCATCGACTGTCATAGTACATACTAACTAATGTCCACCACATTTTCCAAGTGGATATTGGTCTTTCCATTTCAACATTGTATGGGTGCTGCGCTGGTTCACTGTGCTGTGGGGTGGTGGTGGCTAGGTAGCATGCCAGGCGCATAATCTGCAGTTCCTAGGTTCGAGTCCCACCTTGGCCAGCATTGAGATTTATCTACACAAAACTCCCCACCCAGCCCTTGGTCAGTAGGAGACACTGATGGGCTTGGAAAGCTGCCGTCTGTCGGATGGGATGTTAAGTCATGGCACTGTGTGGGAGAGCCATACCATCCTGTACATTAAGGAACATGCTGGATGGCCTTGACAGGAACCTACCATCTGTCTCCCAACAGCTGTCCAGTGGGTCCTTTCCCCCAACCTTCTCTGAGCTCTCAGGATCCTTGTAACCTGGCCATTTAGACCAGTGGTTCCCAAACTTACTATGCCCATGGACCCGTTCTTATAACAAAAACCTGACCATGAACCCCCAAGTGAAATAACTGCATAATAGAAAAATTACAAATATAACTTTGATGTCTTGAATGGTGAAATGGTGACGTAAAAATAAAATATAAATAAAACATTTTGATATTTAAAGTAGTATTTATTGAAATTAAAACTTTTGTTTTAAAATACAAAAACACATTATTTTTTTTTTCAATGAGATGGGTGAACCTGATGGGATGATATGAGATTATCTATGTTTGGCTTTATGTTTGTGAGTAACATTCGTAAGTCTCCACGAGCACTAATTTCCAGTCGGTTTCTTATTTTCGTGATGAGGCTCATAACTGCACTAAATCCACGTTCTACTAAATAGGAAGACAAGAAAGCAATCAACAGCTTCTGTACAGTGACCCATAATGCAGGATATAAAGTTTTGCAACAAACGCAGATATTTTACTTTTAGTTTTGATTAAATTTAATTGATCACCTTGTAGCTTCAAATTGGTTTCGTTAAATTTGGCAAACAAGTAAGTCATAAAAGCTATGTCATTTTTTGAATTAATTAAACTGAGCCGCAAATCATTGTCTTAGCAGGAATTCCAACACTGAGTCAAAGAGTGCATAAAATCGAGCCAAACATGCACTTTTAGATAACCAACGAACTTCCGTGTTAAGTAGTAAACGATTATAATCTTCATCATTTTCCAAACAAAGTTGAGCAAATAATCTCTCATTTAAGGCATTCCTTTTGATGTTATTAACTGCTCTAATGACATAATCTAGTGAGCCATGCATGCGTTCACTAAGATTTTTGGCGACTAAATGTTGTCGATGAATGACACAATGTACAGATAATATATTCAGTATAGCTTGTTTTAAGTATGGCAGAAAGCCTCGGTGTCGTCCGACCATTGCCAGAGCACCGTCAGTAGCAATGGAGAGGATATTACTCAAGGGTATAGCTTTTACATCGAAAAATCTTTTTAATTCATTAAATGTTGCTTCACTTTTCGTATCAGTTTCCAAACATTTGGCAAATAACAATTCTTGGGAATTTTTTTCTTCGTTTACAAATCTCACATAAGCTAAAAGTAAAGCTTCATTTCCTGGCAAAGTTGACTCGTCAAGCTGTATAGAGAATTCAGATGTTTTTAAGTACTCACATAAAGAATTTTCTACGCACTGAGCTATTTCGT
Source organism: Ryuthela nishihirai (assembly GCA_038380435.1). NCBI lineage: Eukaryota > Metazoa > Arthropoda > Arachnida > Araneae > Heptathelidae > Ryuthela > Ryuthela nishihirai. The sequence goes on from JAWZYU010000031.1 coordinate 49,367,021, forward strand.
CAATCCTTCTTTGTACTGTATTATTACTCAGTGGAATTCTTATAATATCGGAAGCTGGTTTATGCAGCACGGTGCGTATTACCTCACTTACAGCTGGTAGAATAAGTTCTTCACCAATGGTGTGCGGCTTTCCGGACTTTGCAATCAGTAAAGAAATGTTATAAGAATCATGCAGTCCATCGTCATCTCGCTCAGATGTTGTCGCAATGACGGTGTTTTCAAATATTGTTCTTTGACTGTTTTAAAAAAAAGTTAAATCTTTATCTTTTTTGTCGCTATGTACTTTTGTCAAATGTTCCTTAAGCTTAGAAAGTTTCATTGAATCGTTTGACAAAGTTTTATTGCATAGAAGGTACATAGGTAAAGTACTATTTCCTGGTAACGGAATAAAGCCATATTTTAAATATTCAACACTATATTGTCTGCATTTTTTTCTTTGGCTCACTCATACTGTTATCTGTAAAAAAAGGCTACAAATTTCAGATATAAGAAAATAAAACAAATTATTTCTTTGCAAAAAACCACTATTTATTAATATTTTGTTTTATTTTGAAAATGGAATGCCACAAAGTAACGCTCGCATCATTTAATTATTTAACATATAAGGATAAAATTTTAAGTAAGTGTCACATATTGTATAGGTACGCATTTTTTACTAATTTAATTATTTATTTTTCTTGAAAAATAAATAATTCTATTATTAAATAAATTAATAAATAGCAAAATATAATATTGATAAATATTATATAATACAACTATTTTATAAATTAACTTTAACAAAAGTATAACTTTACTTAAATAAATTTAATATACAAGAAGATATCAATTGTATTAAAAAAATACGTAACGTACGCAATCTTCGTAACAATACAAAAAAATGATACTGCTTTTTGTTCGAAACTAGGAAAATTTGTTGCACGCACTTCACATCATGCATAAAACAGAACTAAATTGTTGATTAGATGCACGACTCTTTTATAGTGACATATTTTAGACAAGTTATTGCATGTAGCGGCGAGATACCGTTCCTGTTTAAACCTGCATAGATATATAGATAGACGGCCGCTGTGGGCTCTACTCCCACCGTGCGATGCTTGTCATTACTTGTATTTTATGTACCTATCTATAGTTATATTTTACTCAGGACGTAAAAATCGCTACCAATTTATTTATTGCTATTTATTTTAACTTTCATAATAATGAAAATGGGTCACAATTATTTTACTTTATATTAAACATTTCGCGGACCCCCGACGTTGTCCACGCACCCCCAAATTAATTTTAATTTGCTACAGACCCCCTCAGTGGTCACAAGGACCCCCAGGGGTCCGTAGGAACCACTTTGGGAACTACTGATTTAGACCATTGTGTGCAAAAAGTGCTGCTCAGAGGTAAAACAACTCAACCCACTGTGCGGCATTGCTGCTGTATTACGAGACAGGACGTATATCGCTTTCCATGGCTACTGACTACATGTAATCTGTCCCAGAGTGTAATTTTTGAGTGGTTGTTCGACTGGTTTTGAGCCAGTCACAGTAGAATAACAGAACAGATGACACCACAGAATGGGAGCAGTTCACCACATGGATATTGTCGAGACACTCTCACCTGAATGTTGTGACCCCACAATCCTGCTGCTTTCGAAGTGAAAAAGATAACGCCAACTCATTCTTGAAGTAATTCAAAAACGGATTGCCACAAAACGTGTGCACTCTACTCTTATATACTAGCCATTCCTGAACTTCAACCATCACCAGCATCACAGACGATTTCTCCATTGCTACAAAAAGGGCTGTTGATAATGCGAAGCCAACTTTGTGTGTGTGTGTGTAGGACTTCGTTCGCCAGCCACGTAAGCCCAGACCATCTGTGCCTACTGGACCAGGTTGCCGAAATTCGGAGTCTGCTGGGTACATCGTCCTTGTCGATGGATGACCGTTCCAAGATGGATGAAAAATGGAAACACCGTAGCAATGGCGGACCTCGCGTGAACCCGTTGTGTCGTATTATGAAATAAAAATTCGTATGTATTATGAAATAAATGTGGACACAACAAACTCTACTCCCCCCCCCCCCAGAGTTATGCATTTGCCTGAGGGGCCACAATCCAGAGGATGACAAAATGGCCTTTAAAAAGCATAATTTCAGAAATAATTTTACATTTTGACTAATTTGGAGATTTTGCGATTTTTTTCCCGATTGCTGTCCTCAAACCAGAGGGTGGCAAAACTGATGCACTGGACTATGGTGGTGATAGTAGTAGCCGAACACTATCCTGGGAAGCAAATTACCTAATTACACCACTAATAATCGGATATTCTCTGGTTCGAGTCCCAACTGTGCTCCTCTAATCCCGACTCTGACCTTGTAAAGAGACGGAACACCGAGAAGCTTATTAAGGTTTATATATTAAATGTTTGCTACCAAAATTGTCTTGTTCGAGAGTTTCTGTTGTCTTTGTTTGGATTATTCAGATAACGCAACTATGTTACACACTAAAAAAAACACTGAAACCAAGTAATCTAATCAGAGATAATTGACCCAAACAATACAAATTTTTGGGCAAGGCACTTTTATTCAGCACTTAAAAGAACACAGAGACTGAATAATCCAATCAATAAGTCTTATGAATTCCGCGTAATAAACTGTTGCAAAGAATAAATGATATTGTAAGTTACTCACATAACTAACGTAAATTTAAGAATCAGTGTCGCAATTACGCACCGAGGCGATAATTCTGATAATTGATAATTCTGATTCTCGCAACCGAGGCGATAATTCTGAATAAATCCCCACCCCCTTTGATTATGGATTTATGAACTAATAAAATGTAATATGCGCATATTTACCATAAAATGATCGTACCCATGAAGCATATAACATATATACATACATCCATATATTTATAATGAAATAGAAATCGAAAAAGAAAAATCGCAAATAAGTATTAAATGTGTGATTTTTATATAGATTCGGTATATATTTAATTAGAAATAAATTTACAAGATATCTAACATACGATAAATATTCTGAAAAGTTTAAAAGACAGATTTTCAGTAACTAAAATTTTCCTAGAAGGCATACAGTGGCTCGAGTTGCCACAGCCATGTTTCTGCGCTGTACAGAATCCCATTAGCAATGACTACTTGGATCACTAAGCAATGGGTGAGAATCGTAACCTTGCGCCTGTACCAACTCACTACGCAACAATACGCACATCAATCGACTTCGCATTAGGTTAACAATATCTATCGCGATAGAGTATTTTAATTGTCTACAAGTGCTTAATTCACGTTTACCTCTTTGAAATAAATCTGTTCATCATAATTCTTGCTAAAACCCTTGAAAATACCACTAAATTACTCTACAGAATTTCCAGAAACATATTTAAAAACAAGTTATATGCAGGATCAACCAATACACGTTGTAAAATCGAGAGAACATTCTATTTGAGCTATAAATCTAATTTTATATTTGAACTTAACAATTGCTGGAATTATTTTAAGAGAAAGTTTTTCACACAAACTTCCATTGCATTCAGAGAATTTTTAATCAGATTTGAAATATTTTGTGGTAATTTATTCCTTCTTACCGTTGTTCAGAAAACCGCCATATTAGCATTAAATGATTACCGAAGTATACAGGGAACATGAAGTGTTAATTGAAAACAAATGTAATTCAAACAATATAGTTAAAATACATTAATTGGAATGAGGTAATTTATAATTTACATACAGTGGAATTCTATTTCGTATTTCAAATTCTGAAATGAAGTCGCCCTAGGTCATACCAAATCGAAATCGTGATTCAGGTAAGATTAGAAAATATTAGCTTAAGCTAGGTTAATATTATCCGAAATATTTTCAGAAAATAGTATTTATAGGCGGCAAAATATATATTATAAAACGCATCCAAATATTGGGAAATAACTCTCTATATTTTATAATGCTAAAGTCTATTGCATTCAGCCTACTTTGGCGCCTTTAGTACCTCCGGATCAGCTGTAACGACATTTTGGCTTCAAGCTGCCGTAGTTTGGTATTCGATGTCGAAATTTACAAGTCTCGTAATAGTTAATATCAGTAAAATGCTTTATAGTTTATGAAATCAATAACACTGATGATTTAGTAGTTTCTAAATATCGTTTTATTAATACATATATTTAGAAAGAAAACCTGACCCCATCCTTATGTGTATTGAGTACATAGAGAAGATAGTGATTAGGCTTTCAGCCAATAAATGGCGAGTTGGTTGCTTAGGTAGAATAAGTATAGTTCGTTGATTCACAAGCATAGCGCAGCCTCGGATTAGGGGACCGGGGGGTGGCTCAGTCGGTGGCTCGCCAGGCTCATAATCTGTAGTTCCCAGGTTCGCGTCCCAGATGGGTCAGCGTCCGTCAGAAAAGCTGCCGTCCGTTGGACGTGACGTTAAGCCGTGGCCCCGTGTGCGGGAGTGCCATACCCTGTGCACGTTAAAGAACACACTGGATGGCATTGATGGGAGGCTACCATCTGTCTCCCAACAGCTGTTCCAGTGGGTCCCCTCCCCCAACCTTCTCTGAGCCTTCGGGGTCCATGTGACCTTGCCATTTAGCCCATTGTGTGCAAAAAAAGTGCAGCTCAGAGGTAAAACAACCAAACCGAAGCCTCGGATTAGACCCAAATCGGGCTCCAACCAGCCAACTGCTGTTATAGAGGAAAAGCGCCAATAGGCGAATAACCTCTACTCTTGCTATAGCATGGAGATTGGTATAGGGCACTGGCACCGGGATTTTAATTCTCTGCCCCCCCCCCCCCTGAGAATTTAAAAACCATGTTGGAGTCTCACATACAATAACAGGATACCAGACATATTTATTTTGTCTGTTAGATATATAATAGAAACTTTTCAGGGGGAGCTGAGGGGAAACCCCTAAAAAAAACCCTCTCTGAAAATACATATACGGAAAATGCATATATATCTGAAAATACATATATATATATATGAAAATACGAATATGGGGGAGCTGAGGGGAAACCCCTCAGCTCCCCCATATTCGCTCCCCCGTATTAATATTCGCTCCCCCATATTCGCTCCCCCATATTCGCTCCCCCGTAATATTCGCTCCCCCGTTGCCTCAGCTCCCCCGTATTAGGCGCCAATGGCTCTGAGCACATTTTCAGCCGTCCCGTTTGACATCCACGAAGGTAACACATCTGCAGTTTCGAATGGAATGTTCCACTGAATCAGTACTAAATGGAAAACCAGCAAAAGACTTTCGAAAAAAAACAAGAAAAACTGTTATTTATGGTTTTGTTATTCATTTTAATTTAGCATTAAAGTTAAAATAATATTTAAATTAATGTAAAATAAAAATTTAAGAAAAAGTGTAACATAAATATATACTCTATTACAGAAATACTGTTGGGAGCCTAGTCCCCTAATAACCAGACGCCCTTGCCATAAACAATCCTAATGAGAAGTCTTCTAATTCGAGGGGTAATTGGGGAGGGGGGTATTCATTTGGACTTGGTGGGAGACAAATGTGCTGCCAATGCTTCTATGGTTTCCAGTATTCGTGGGGTGCTGTGGACAATGCTCAGCCTTTGCTGTTGCCTTTGGTGCTGCTTAATATCCTTCCTTAATGCTCTAAGTTCTGGAGGGAATCTGTGGACTGCTTAATAGTTGGGGGGTGCACCACTCGCTCATTGTGTCGGACACAATTGATATGGGGGTGAACTCAAGTGGTGGGTCAATGACCTTTGCTGGTCATTGCCACTTTGCTGGCTCTGTAATTGATTCTGATGAATCATTGGGAATCTATTGTCAGGATGGATGGCTCTTGGCTGACTGTGAAGGAGAAATATGTATCCTCCCAGTTGTCGTTTTCTTTGTCTGAAGAGTGTGCAGGGGCGTAGCTATAGGGGAGGCTCCCCCCCCCAAAGTAACTCGGAGTTCGCAAAATTCGAAGCGACTTCGTAAAATCTAGGTGAGTTGTGAAAATTTGTAATTTTTTTTTGTAAAATTAAGGGGAGTTAGCAAAATCTAGACAGTTTGGCAAAATCTAGGATAGTTGTCAAAATCGAGGCAACTTGGCAAATCTAGGGCAGTTGGGAAAATGAAGACGGCAAAATCTAAAGCAGTAGGCAAAATTCGAAGCCACTTACTAAAATACAAGTTAGTTGACAAAATTCGGAGTGGCTTGGCAAAATCTAGGGGAGTTGGCAAAATTCAAGTGAGATGTAAAAATTGGGTTTTTTTTCTGTAAAATTATGGCGAGTTGGCAAAATTGAAAAAATTTGGCAAAATCTAGGGGCAGTTGGCAAAATTCGGAGTTACTTGGCAGAATCGTGGGGAGTTGGCAAAATTGAGGCAACTTGGCAAATCTAGGGCAGTTGGGAAAATGTAGACGGCAAAATCTAGAGCAGTTGTCAAAATTCGAAGCCACTTAGTAAAACACAGGTGAGTTGACAAAATCGGGACAACTTGGCAAAATTTTGGAGTTGGCGAAATTCAGAGAGACTTGGTAAAATCTTGGGGAGTTGACAAAATTCCGAGTGACTTGTCAAAATCTAGGGGAGTTGGCAAAATTCAGGTGAGATGTAGAAATTGGGATTTTTTTTTCTGTAAAATTATGGCGAGTTGGAAAATCTTGGGGAGTTGTCAAAACTCTGAGCGACTTTGCAAAAATCAGGTGAGATGTAAAAATTGGGGGTTTTTCTGTAAAATTATGGCGAGTTCGCAAAATTCAGAAAACTTGACAAAATCTAGCGGCAGTTGGAAAAATTCGGAGTGACTTGGGAAAATCGTGGGGAGTTGGCAAAATTCAGGTGAGATGTAAAAATTGGAATATTTTTTCTGTAAAATTATGGCGTGTTGGCAAAATCTAGGAGAGTTGGCAAATCTTGGGGAGTTGGCAAAATCTAGGAGAGTTGGCAAATCTTGGGGAGTTGGCAAAATTCAGAGTGACTGCAAAAATCGAGTGTGATGTAAAAATTTGGAGAGTTTGCAAAATCGAGGAAACTTGGAAAGATCTAGGGCAGTTGGCAAAATTCGAATGCATTTGGTAAAATAAGGGCGAGTTGTGAAAATTGGGATTGTTTTTGTGAAATTAAGAAGAGTTGACAAAATCGAAAACTCTTGGCAAAATCTAGTGTAGTTGGCAAAATTCGAATCCACTTGGTAAAATATAAGCTAGTTGTGAAAATTGGGATTAGTTTTGTGAAATTAAAGAGAGTTGGCAAATCGATACAACTTGGCAAAATCTTGGGGAGTTTGAAAACTGTGAAGTGACTTGGCAGAAATTGCCAAAAGTCCCTCCCCCCACGGTGTAAAAAAATATAGTACGGCAAAGACGTTATTTTCTCAGTTGGCCAAATTTGAGTTTCGAGTTGGAAAATTTCGATTTCTCCCCCCCCCCCTCAACCATAGTCCTTCGCTACGACCCTGAGGGTGTGTATGATGCCTGGCCTGGTTTCAGGGGTGGCCCAGAGACGACGGCTCGGTGAAAATCTAAGGACTGTTTTTGACTCTTGAGTTTAGATGATTAATATGTGTTATTATGATTGACATGTATTATATAACATTTTGCTTTATGCAGATTGACAACTAGGGTGATCTTGAAGTTGACTGTCTTTGTTGAAAAGGCTACTTTTCATTTTGAAGTTGGTGTCTTTGTTGAAAAGGCTACTTTTCATTAGAGGCAACACTTAAAGGTGGTCAAAATTCTCCTCTAGATCAATCTGGAGGACAATTTTGACAAACCTGGGTGGTAGACAACATACGACTTCACGACTTGCCTGTATGTTTCGGGATAGGGTGTCTGAAGGAATATTCTGCTTACCAGGTCTATAAATAACATCAATGTCGTATCGTTGCAGCATAAGATTCCATCTTGCCAACTTGTTTAATGGATTTTTTTATAAATATAAATATGGAGTATGATCCGAAATTACGGTAAAGTTTTACCATGTTATTTGAAGTATCCCACTGCAAATTTTATAGCAATAACTTTTTTTTTCTATTGTGTTGTACTGCACTTTAGGAGTTTAAGTTTGTGGCTCGCTTATGCCACTGGCAAATGGAAACCACTGGCTTTGGGTTGTTCTAAAATTGCATGTAACAAACTACACTATGACAGAGAACGCATATGTACCGGATCCTAAGAGTCCTTTGGGACTAGCCTCTTGGTGTAACATTTCTAGTCACATTACTTCTTGTACTTGCTCTGCTCTGCTTAGGTCATTCAACGTGCTTAAGTGTGAGTTTTGTGACACCATTTTAACAGTTAAACATATTTTAAACGCTTGTCCCCCTTTTACTCTTGAACGTCATATCTATTTTAATTTCCATAATTTTACTGCCGAGCCTTTTACACTCGGCCATCTTTGCGTTTTACCGGCTATTTTACTCATCTGTGATATTTTAACCCTTTTATTGTTTATACTTGTTGCTTTTATGGCCCATGTTAGTTTTTCAGTTTTCATTTGTTGACTCCATTTATACTGGTTTTAAAATATATTGATTGCTCGCAGGAAAAAGGAACAGCACTATGACTAGTCAATTTCATATTTTTGCGATTTTGGTCCGTTATGGGCATTTAAGGGTTAAACCCATCAGGACTGAAATGTATAGCGCGATTTTTTTTAGCTAAATGTTGTGACAGCTCGGCCCAAATCTTCTGTCTTTACTTCTTTCTCCCTTTACTTCAACACTGGATCCCTATTTCTTTCTCTCGGGAATAGGGCATTATAGGCCCAAATTTTCCTTTATGCTGCTAATTCATTCATCTTCCAATCTCTGCAGCACTGCTACCTGACTTAATTTATAAATTATCCATATATAGTGACTACTGGGCCTATATTGGCCAAACATCTCCAATTTGTATTCTTAATATTAGGGTACTTCATAGCATGGGCAAGACCACACTATAGAAGCATGAAGTAGAAGGGAGACCATGAATCAAAAGACCATACGTAATCTTCACTACTTTCCATTCGGATCACATGACTACCAACCTCCTTTATCTTAATGGTGAGACAATTTTACTTCTGCTGCCATCTATTGACCTACTTTAACAATCTTCTTCATCTTTGCCATCTGGGAACAAAGCAGAGAACCAATATCTGAATTCGACTCATTATTTTTTAATTAACAGTGTCTGTATGAGAGAAATCCATCCAAATCTCTGAACATCATAGCTTATCAGCCAAATCAGACTTTGGCAGCTCTACTCGCAGAGAATGCATCATGCTGAGGTGAGGATACCCTAAGCTGGGATCTGAAAGGAGGACCCCGAGGGAAGTTGGCAATTGTTCCTGAGAGGCAATGATTTAATCCACAATGCCAAGAAGCGAATGGAAGAAGCGAAGCCCTGGAAGGTTCATTATGATTAAATATATAAGCATTCCCTATCGTAATGGTGGACCATTACAATGGCACCCACAAGTCATTTCGGCTAACAAATGCAGGTTTCCGAATGCCCCGAGGTTGTACTGGTACCTACCACTATCCAGATACCATATCCAGAGAACTGAAATACTGGGCTTCGGACAGCTGTTCAGTAAATTCACTAACCAATCTTCTCTAGTTCACCCTGTAAGGCTTAGGGTACCAAATAAGGGGACAACAATTGGCAAACAGGTCTGTTAGTCTCCAAATTAAGCCTTAACTGGCATAGTGGTTAGGGAACTTGCCACTGTTCTATCAAGGCAAACTTTGTATGTTCTGTTAGCTCTAACTGAGGGAGTGTTCAGCAGTGACTTCGGTCTTAGTAGGGCATATATTTGTATGAGAAGGCCTATTAAAGCTAGGAGGAACTTCTACGATTCTTCTGTCTATGTCTCAAAAGAAAACAAAAATATAATAATAATATTTTGCTTCACTGCACTTGTACCCGTGATTCCATTAATATCCCTAGCAACGACATCACAGTTTCTCATAAGCAATTGCACTGTTTTCTTTCTATATTCAGGAATAAGATGTTGCGGCTGAAAATCTCTTAAAGTTCATGGGCAAATTCTTATTTTTCCAACTTGAACCTTTTTTCTCTTCACCCTGTATTTTTCTTTTCTAAGTCTTCTAATTTGGCTAGCCTCATATTTTTGTTGATTAATCTGGAGGATTGTGATAAGTTCTCTACCCTAACATTTATGGTTTAGTGTAATAAGTTCGATGGAATTTTGTTCGAAATCGAAATTTGTTCGACCAAAATGTGTTGGAAACAGAAGTTTGTTCGACCAATATTTTATTGAAAGTTTGAGAAATATTGAGAGGCAGCTAGATGGCGTACTCGTCGATAATGTCTCTTTTTGGTTTGTAGCTGGGAAATCATTGGAAGAGGGGGAGGGAGGGATCTGGGAAGAGAGGCGACAGAAGAGAAAGCTCAGGTTTAGATTTTGCTTCCTCTTCGTTTTCGCTCTTCTTATTTTCTATGTTCAGAGCTTTGTACAAGAGAAGTAACTCTTGAAATTTAAAACGGATATTTACCACAACTATTCTTTTTTTAAACATACTACGTCCAGGTTTCAGGTTGATGAAGTATTACCTTCTATCTCGGACAGAATTTAAAGCTTCGATAAGTAAAGCGATTGATAGTTTAGCGATAGTTATTGTTAGCGATTGTATTGTTTAGCGATTGATAGATTCGTGTTTTGTTTTTACGTTAGTTTTCTTCGCGTTGCTTCACGTTTTGTTTTCGTGTATATTACTTTCCTTTATTTTGCTTCATGTTTCATATTTTGCGATTGGACTTTATTAATTTTGTCTTCATGATATTTTCTGTTTATTTCTCTGTACTTTTCTCTTTTGGGTAAGTTCTCTCTGATGCTTGTTTTGTCTCAGGTCTTGAAGGTTTCAGCTGCAGAGTCTTTCCTTTGTATCTTGTGAATAATACAGATTAGTCCATAGTGGATAGCTGTTATCTTTGGAATGCTGGAGTTGGTGGAATGTTGGAGTTGGTGGGCTTTGTTGGGATGGGGCATCCGGTATCTTCTGGAGGCTTTAGGATGAATGGAGTATAAGAGTCCTTGTAATTTTAACTTTCTTTGAACCAACTTTAGTTGTTGAGAAGAAACAACCTTGGTGTCTTTTTTTTCTATTTTTAATTTTTGACTGTTTTATTTGGTATTTTTTCTACCTCAACTATATGTTGAGTGATCATTGAAATATGACTACCCCACCCCATGTTATGTCAATAAACTCTAATTTCGAAGTCCTATAACTTTTAACATAAACCTTTTATGGGAAGATGCGATAAAGGTAAATTATTTGAAATCATAATCTGATCAATATCTGATTTTCAACAATATTCCTTCAGTATTTAAAGAATTATGGAAGTCTGAACATAAACTGAATGGATAAATTATTAGATATCCCTGCCTAATAACCTGTTGCTCCACCTTTTACCCTCACAAGAGCAGCAAAGATCTTGGTAAGGATTCAATGAACTGTTGAAGCATGGAGCCCCGTGAAGCGAAGATCGTCTGTCGTAGAGCATCCACAGTTACGGTGGAGGTTTGCGGGCTCATACAGATCTATCCAATTCTTCCTACAAATTCTTGAATGAGGTTGAAGTCTGGCCATTCGAGGATGGTAAACTCACTTGAATGCTCCTGGAGTCAATTGTTCGTCACTCGGGAAGTATGTGGTGTGGCGTTGTCCTGTTGAAAGATGACGTCATGGTGCGGAAAGTGAATAATTACCAACTGAGGTAGATGGTCGGGGAGGATGTTCACATACCTTGTGTCGGTGATGGAGGTCTCAACGGGTATGAGGGACCACAAGGAAACCAATCTAAACACACCCCAAACTGTTACATTGCCTTCACCTGCCTGTACGACCCCAACTTGGTAAGCTGGGTCCATCGCTTTGTGTGGTTTACGCCACACAAGCACCCTCCTATTGGCGTGATAGAGTTGAAACCGTGATTCGTCAGAGCAGATGATATGTTTCCAGTCCCCCACACTCCATTTGTGATATGCCTTTGCAAACTGCAGCCTAATCTTTCGGGGCCTTGCAGTCAACATGGGGACACGATGTGGACGTCGACTGTCATAGCCTATTTTTCCTCATTGTACGATGGACAGTCTTTGTGCATAAGCTTGTGAATGCGCCCTCGTTCAATTCCAACGTTAACTGCTCCGCAGTAGTTGTGCGATTCCTTGTAACAATGCTGGACAGTCTGCGCTCACCTCCAGAGTCAATTGCACTTTTACATCCATATTTCTCCTACTGGTTGGAACTTTTGCCATGTTTCACGTAGTCGTGGTATATATGTGCGATGATCTGACGTGGAAATCCCAACAGTTCAGCAGTTGCAGTGATTAAACAACCGGCGTTCCTCGCAACTATTATCTGGCCACATTCAAACTAACTTATGTCTCTGCCTTTACCAATGATCACTTTTCCGTGAACTGGTTTCCAATGCGTAGAGACCTGCTCTATTTATAGGCATTGCGAGTTTCAGCGTCCCACGTGACTGGACGCGATATTTCTGCTTTGCATATTGTTATCGGGGTATATGTAATAATTTCTCCATTCAGTGTATAACGATAGTAATGTTAGATACTGGAAGTTAATTGAAACTGAAATGGAAATATTATTTCAAACCAGTTCATATATAGATTCATATTTTAAAAGTGAGTTCAAAAGAGTTTTTTATTTTTTTGATAAATTTCTTAGAATAGATTGCTGCTTTGAGAAGTTTAAACTTCAATACCTGCTTAAATACTGTGAGAATAACGTTAAAAATCAAGATTTAATTAAATTTTATTCAGACCTTTAAATTATCCTCCGCCTCATTTTCTTGTCAATACATGAATAAATATTTTGGGTTTTGGGAGGGGGCCAAGTGGTCAGATCAAAGCAGAACAAACTTAAACGCAGTTCCACTATATAATTTTTTCCTTCTATTTTAATGCTCTTTCAAAACTTTTATACAAAAAAGGTATCAAAAATGTTAATGATATATATTAATATATATCATTAACATTTTTGATACATTTCCAGTTATTAATATGACCATGAACCACTAAATTCAAAGAGAAAAAATACAACCAGGGAGAGTTGCCCCCTCCCCCCACACCATTCCAAAAAATCTCTTACTCTATACCGAGACTTAGTCTCCATGACTGAGTTTTATCGCCATGGCTACCACATTTTCACAAGAAATCAAATACACACCATTTAACAGAATAGGAAAAAAATAACGACAGAATTAAAGGAAAGTAAAAACTTCTCCACCGCCATCCAGCCCTCCATTGAAAACCACACTAAAATCTTTCGCACTGAAGAGATACAATCATCCCCACACTTTACCTAAAATAACTTTGATTTCGTTTCGAACAAATTTCCATTTCGAAAAAAATTCTGTCGGACAAATTTCCGTGGGGCAGGAGTGGATCAATCGGTAACGCACCAGGCTCATAATCTGTAGTTCGCAGGTTCGAGTCCCAGCTGGGTCAGCGTTGAGATTTATCTCCGCAAAATACCCCGCCCTGCTCACGGTCAGTAGGGGACACCGATGAGCTTGGAAAGGCCGCCGTCCGTTGGATGGGACGTTGAGCTGTTGTCCCTTGTGCGTTAAAGAACACGCTGCATGACCTTGACGGGAGGCTACCATCTGTCTCCCAACAGCTATTCCAGTGAGTCCCCTCCCTCAACCTTCTCTGAAATTTCGGGGTCCATGTGACCTGGCTATATTTAGCACATGGTGTGCAAAAAAAGTGCCGCTCAGAGGTAAAACAACCCAACAACCCAAAAGAAATTTCCGTGAAACACATGTTCTTGAACAAGTTTCCAGATACCAACATTTATGATCCCTTCTTCACTTACTGTGTGTTTAGACCCTGCTGCTCTCAATTCTCCATACTGTAACCTCTAAATGGGTTGATCCAGCACTATGTTCCCCCTTTTTTTTCTTTTTGAATCCACACCACTAAAATTACTTTTATGTGTGTGGGGATACAGACCCTATTTATGAACTTTGCGACTGCTGGGTTTGCCTTAACGTTAGAATGTTGTGGTTTCGTCTCAGTCTGTATGAGGTGAGATTACCCAGGAATGTGGCTGCACTAGATGGTTTGCTTAAGGGTGCTTTTCTCCAAATATCCTCTCCATACCCAATTTCAGCCCTCTAGATTTCAGGATGTCAATGCCAATGGTCTTATGAAACCAATAGCCCATATCTAAATCTAGCTCATAAACCGGGTGCTCAAACGTTTTTCTCTCTAACCTTATTATGTCCAAATACTTTCCTAACGGAAGGATCTCCTCTCCTGATACGCCTGTTGTCCTGACATGGTCTTCTCCGAACTGCTATCTCACATTTTATCCCTTTACTTTCCTTCTATCTACGGGTGTGTACCTTGTATGCTCAGAACTGTCGAATAAAATTCCCCATTAAGTCCAAAATATTCTCAATTGGTTTGAGATTTGGTGGGTCAGGCGGCCATAGGAGGATGGAGAATTTACTGTCACATTCCTGAAACCATTTTGCAACCTGATGGGCCGTGTGACATAGTCGTTATCTCGTTGATAGACATGGGAATTTTCTGGATGCACTGTCATCATGAAAGGGTATACTTGGTTGGCAATGATAGAAAAGTAGGTGATCGTATCAAGCCGTTGTTTCAGTATGATCAATGGACCTAGGTCATGCCACAAAAACAGTCACCAAGCCATAGCAAACAGTCACCAAGCCAATCCATATGGCTACAACCCAAAAGGCAGGATTGGATTTTATGTGCTACATAGGATCCTATCTAGGGAACTAGACGCAGATGACGCGGACAACATCTGTGTCTGGTTCCCTAGCCAGGACCCATCCTATGCTCAGCTCAAGATCAAACGAGCTGTGGCCACGGCCATCAAGTTCTTCGACAACTTAAGCCTTACTCTTTACACCGATAACTGTGTGAACCACCAATAGCTTTCTCACGAAGAGACTCCTTCCGTCCATTTTCCCTGGCCTCATGCTTGGCCCAGATCGCATCAAGGCCATCCATCAGCATAAGCTCCTTGGTGTGGTGCTGGACAACAGGCTGACCTGGGGACCTCACATCCAGCATCTCAAGACAGTTGCCACAGCGTACAGAAATATACTGTCTTTCCTTGCTGCTACCCACTGGGGAAGTTCCTGCAAGACCCTCTTGGTCTTGTATCGGCAATTGATCCTCTCCCGCATCAACTACAGTGGTCAACTTCTGAGCAATGCCTCTGCTTCACTGCTGAGCAAGTTGGCCACTCTCCACACTATATCTCTGCGCCTCTGTCTCGGACTCTGCCCTAACACACCTAATGCGTCTGTCATTGCAGAGGCTGATGACAAGCCTTTCCGCCTGCACCAGAAGAGAGATATTCTGTGTCATTCTCGAGGCTCCATTCCCTCCACTTTAATCACGAGCTTCTCAAGAAGTTGCAAGACAGGCCAGACTCTGCCATAGCCGTGTCTGCCATTGACTTCTACAACCGAGTCATCCCTGACAACTCCATTGCTGGCAATACGCTCTTCCCTGATCTCTCACCCTGGAGGAACAGTGATCTTATGATCAATGTCACTGTCTTTTCTCTAGGTCGAAAGAACGACTCAGATCCAGTGGCCATCAGGCTACTCTTCACCTCCTATATCACCGCGCGATATGAGAGAGGTATTGAGGTCTACACTGATGGATCTGTTGGCCGGGAGAGGCTACGTGCTGCCTCTGCTTTTGCCGTCCCCGATACGGGCATCGCCAGAGGTTACCGTCTCCCGCATCTCGCTTCCTCCACCTGTGCAGAGCTTCCTGCTATCCTTGAAACTGTACTCTACATCCTCAGCCTCGAGAGTGGGAACTTTGTCATTCTCTGAGAATCCAAGTCAGCCTTGGAAGCTCTCCAGAAGCGAGACAGCAAAAGCGGCAACCCTTTCCTCATCCAGAAGATCATGGACACATGCTCCAAAGTCACTTCTTCCCAAATCACGTTTCATTTCCAGTGGATCCCTTCCCATGTAGGGATATCTGGCAATGAGCCTGTTGATCGCACTGCGAAGGACGTTCTTGAGAATCCGAGGTATGTATCTAATCACCCTCTCTCGCTCAGCGACTGAAAGAGTTTTGTCTCAAACTAACGAGCCAGTACCATCTTGCCCAGTGGCAGAGTTGTTCCTCATTCAGTTACCTGGCTGACCCATCTCTCACTGCTCCTAACCTCTGCAACCTCAGCAGATCTGAGGAGACCCTCCTTCATCGTCTCCGAGTTGGTGTCATCTACAGCAACTCTACACTCTTGGCAGACGTACAGTCCTAACTGCTCCAGCTACAATGCTGAAAAAGAAGCTTTGTCCCGGAAGCTTCATGCCATCGTAACCACCGACTACTCCATCACCTACCTACTTGGTAACCACAACAATCTGAAGCTGCAACGAACGTGCTTCCGACTGGTCACTGATTACTTTCAGAACATTGGCCTTTTTTGCAAAGTCTAATATCCTCTTTCTTTAATCTGATTAGTATACTTAATAGTTTCGGAGATAGCTGAGAGGTAGTTTCTTCTAGTGACTGGTGAAGGGAGCCCCTCATTGGAGGTTAATTTCACCATGAACTTACACCACCTTGAACCTTGCTACATATGTGGCCTGTTCTGTACGTTATCTCAGAGTACATAGCCGTAACCTTCGAGAAGGTTACAGCATAGCGCCCTTGATAGTGTATGCCTAATTACAAAAAGACGCTCTGTTACAAAATGGAAATTATTCAAAGCCAGTAACTTTTTTTGTTAAATATACGGACTTATGCTCTTTTGACAGCCCATAATTTCCCAAAAAATCTCCCAAATTTTTAACTCTTGACTTCATTATATGAACCAATTTTCGAAATCAAAAAATAAGATTTTCTGTTTGAAAACAAATTGCTTTCTGTGAGCCAGTAGTACTGCCTATAGAAATGTACCGAGAAACAAAATTAACTCATTAGTATACCATTCTTTTAGCTTTTACAACTGTCCTAACTTCAGGTAGACCTATAGAGTATTTCAAGTTAAGAGTTTTTTTAATTATTTTACGATTATCACTTACCAATAGATAAGATATTGTGTATGACTTTTGGCTTCCAATTGGAATAATGATCGATAATTGTTTTCAGGCATTCTTCTATTCAATGGAAATTTTCGCCAGCGCTGGTCTATCACGCGAAGTGGCTATGGACGCAACACTTGGAATGGGCAGCATTAATGTCTTGATGACTGTCGTTTCTCTGGTTTTGGTGGAAAAGGCTGGCAGGAGGACTCTTTATCTCGTGGGACTTGGCGGAATGATGGTCATCACAATCATATTGACCATCTGCCTATCTTTACAAGTAAGTATTAAAAGTTCGAGAATCGAAACTGGATTCCTCAAGTCAATTTTAATGCTATTTTCTGCGCCCACTATTTCCTGACCACGTGTTTAGTGTTATTTCAATGGGATATTATTTCAGGCACAGCTACTCCAAATGTAGGAGTTTTTTTTTACAATAAGGAATCGTCGAATTTATAAATATTAAGACATTTAAAATGTTCAGCTGTCTCGCAAGTGTAATTCTTGAAAATGGTTATCACAAATATTTTCCTAACGATTAAAAATCGAAGCCTTTGGTCTCATCTACTTGTATGGCTCTGTGAACATCAGAAGGATATTGTATATAGCGAAAAATCAATTTTGGAACATGTTCTCAAAATATATTTATGGCATGATGATACAGGTTGTATACAAATCTTTTTTCTAAAGGGGAGTGTTTCCAAAAAATTTCAATGCAAATTGATAAATTCATCTATATTATAAAACTTTCTCACTTTATATGTATGTATTATTATTTTATTTGTAGGTTTCACAGAGCTTTTTTCCCACAAGATATCAGAGAATATTAGTTATAGGAAATAATGCTTGGCCCAATTGCCAATTTTTTGTGGGTTACTTTCCTGTTTTCAGATTTCAAAAACGTTCCCACGTTCGACTCTAGGAGCATTTTTTATTCCGGAAAATTACACCAACAAATGTGTTCCTTCAAGCAATATTGGATAAATTACTTGGAAGATTTATTGCATTTCCATTATTTGCATTTCCATTTAGACTTATTTTCAAGATTCATTTTTCTAAAGTTTATTTCTTTCATACTCACGCAATGAAAGTGGGATTGTAATCCGCATTTGCCTGTACATTGTAATGTTTCCGAAGCATCAAGAATTACCTTTTTACATTGAAAACAAAAGATAACCATTGTTGTAATATTGATAATCTGTATACTGTGTAATATCAAGAATCAGAAGATAGCAGTAACTACTTCTTACAGCCTTAGTGTGAAGCAATAATGATTTTAGGTATTAAAAGTGAAAAACGTATTAGACAGCCTGAAGTTGTATTCCAATTTACAGAATTGAAAGAATCTTCATTTAAATGTATTTTTAAAATAACATAATTGTCACTTGACATATTTTTCAAAATTTTCCAATTAAAATTTTGTAGTGTATTAAAAATATGCCTGATAAAAATTTATAACGTTTATATCTCAGCTTCTATGCTTCAAATTTTTATTTCTTATCTCTGTTTATCAAAAGTAACTACTGTTCATGCCATGGAACTTTTTTAATAATTGTTACATAATTAAAAAATTATGAATTACTAACTGTAGCATTTACTACAACAGCACTTTTGTTCATTGAAGAATAAAAAACGTGTTTGTGGAAGTGACCAGAATGAATTTTATACTAAAAATTGAATGTAAATAAGATAATAATATTTAGTTATCGAGGTGTTCAAATATATATTTTTGTATAATAAAACTAATCCTAAGAAAAGTTTCCAATTCACTATTCTTTTCCCCATTTTTCTTTAGTAGTATTATCTCAAAGTGATGTAAACATTGAACCAATCCTTATCCATTACAGTATTCGGCGCCTTGGCTATCTTACATCAGCATCATCTGTGTCATTGGATTCGTGGTGATGTTTGCGATAGGTCCAGGTAAGAATCCTAAATAAGAGTCAACAATGTTTTGTAAGTTCGAAGCAAATTAATTATTCTTTGCTTTTATTATGCAGACACATGACACTAAAATTCAGTGATATGCTATATTATACGTATTTGTGCCATACACGACATACTGCCATAAAATAATAGTACACAGGATGGTAGATACATGTCGCGAATAGGACCACAAATTGTGACATTTGAAAAATGACGTCCATCGGACGATTTCCTACATAAGAATTAATATAAATGAAGAGGATGTGTATGAATATTATCAATTTTTGCCCATGCGATATAGAACGACAATTTTCTCCCCATAAGACGAAATAGAATTAGCAAAAGTTTGTGCTTCACTCGTTGCAATACAAACTCTGCAAATACACACATTATAATAGTCAACATCTGCATAATATGACCTTTTTCTGTCCTTTGGAGTTCAATTTTTTCCCTTGCCCACTCCTACAGGTCCAATTAATTTTAATCATTTACCGTTCAGTGCCGGATTCAGTCTGCACTGGAACGGAACTACCAGAATAAAGAAATAGTAAAGTTTGTTCAGCATAGGACTCCAAAAGATTAAACATGTTTTCCCCAATCTAACATTAATTTTAGAGAGAGAATGAAAGAGATGAAGAGAGAAAAAGAGAGAATATTTTAAACAGATTTAGATATAATATAAGATATATATATATATTTTATCTCTGAGGAGATGATACAGGGGTTTATCAAAATAATGCAAACATCGACGGTGACTGGAGTACATACAACGCGCCGTATGAATTTGCTTTACACGGCGCATTACATGTACTCCAGCCGCCGTGCATATACATATGTCACAGGGACGACATCCCCCACGATGTGAGATATATAAAGGGGAGAAGTACGATGTCGGCTATCACGTAGCAATGCCACAGGCGCAGGTGAAACAGCTGTTGTGGTGTAATTGTCGACAATACCAAATCTCAGTGACCTCCAAAAAGGTATGATCATGATGCTGTCTTGCAAGAATTTCAGTAACCAGAACGGCGGATATAGTAGGTGTAACACGAGGAACTGTATCGAAGATTATGACTATCAAAAAGGACAGGGCATTGCCTCCAAATGCCCATATTGTGGATGCCATACAAAGATGTCAGACAGGGATAGGCCAACGTTGGCACAGATTGTACAACGGAAGCACAAGACCATGGCACCACAAATAGCAGAGTTGAACACCAATCAGAATGATTCCGTTTACGCCATAACAGTTCATTGGGAACTGTTAGGAACAGTCGTGCCGGTATTTATGATCACCCTGCAATCCACAAACCTCTTATTACCAACATCAATGCAACAAAACGTGTGAGGTGGTGCAAAGCACATAAAAACTGGAATGCTAAAGACTGGCAACGTGTCATCTGGTCTGATGAATCGTGCTACATATTGTTTCCCACCACTGGTAGAGTGTACGTCTGGTGAAAACCTGCAGAAGTGTATCACCACGACTGTTTGGTTCCGACTATGAAGCTTGAGGATGGATTCCTGATGCTTTGGGGTGCCATATTTATTTTGGGGTGCCATTAGTTATTCTGCAGAGTCGTGTCACATCCGCAACATACGAATCCATTTTCAGGGACCACCTGCACCCAATATTTGCAAGTATTGTTCCCTAATGACCATCCCTGGATTCAAGCGAATAATGCACTCGTGTATTGTGCGAAACGTGTCAAGTTGTGGTTTTCAGATCATGAGGATGAGATACAGCGTCTACCTTGGAAGAATTTAATATTATTGAACATTTGTTGGAATATCTGGAGCGCAAGCTCAGATCACATTTTCCACCTCCAGCATCACTGGCACAGTTTGGGCCATATTGTACAGGAAGAATGGTTCCACATTCTGTTACCGTATGTGCATGACTTGTATAAGTCTATTCCACGTCAAATTTCGTCTGTTCTGAACACCCGAGGAAGGCCTACAGCTTATTAATAAAATGTTCTCCACAAACAGTACGTGTTTCCATTATTTTGATAAACTCTTGTAGATGAGCTTGGTTGGTGAAAAGGATGTTGAGAGATCAAGGAAAGGGACCTGATTTCTCACTCCTCTTAGTGTCCCGTTAATTCATCGCGGTGAATTCATTGCAACGTCAGTTCATCAAAGTGTCAATGTACTTTCTGGTACTCTTTTTGCTTCTGGACACTACGACATTCTTCGACAGGTGTGATTAGCGATTTGTGAAGTGCTATTTGACCATTGATGTACAGTTTTTGAAGAAACTGGTCTCTCACCTCCTGCAGATTATGTCTTTCCTTTAGATTCCCATGCAGTCATGACCTTGGTAACCGTTCTAAAACACAGTTGTACTTATTCTAAATCGAGGAAAATATTATATTAGTTACTCTATACTAAATTGTATAATTTATATACATTACCTAGTTCAGCTGTCTTAGTGACCAAAGCACTGGCCAAACGCACTCCAACAATCATGACCCTTTTGAAATCACTAAGATCTTCTCTCGACGATATGGTACTAATAATTACATATTATTAGGACGGGTTTGCCATTACGGCATACTGGGATGCTATTTACATGTTTCATGCCTTTATTAGTGGCACAAAAAATGCTCCATAAACATTGGTTTCTCCGTTTTTCTGTCCATTACCTGTATATGGTCGCATGTTTAATGCAAGTAAAGGAATATATACATATGCAGTATATAGGTCAGTGCATCTTTATTTCTAAATATGCACTCTGACACCTATTTGACCTTGAATACCAATACCACTTCTGAAATTACTTAACATTTCCGAGATCTATTACCCAAAATAGCTCCATGCACTAATATCACTGGTTTACAAGGTTTTTATAGCATGAACAATTGTAGCTGCCTTTAACTATTTTTCAGGTGCTGATTTCAGATCTGGCCTTAAAAAATGGCTAGCATATCACTCTTTTATGTTATTGGTCATTTTGACTCCTATTAAGATCTTCCTATACCAACACCTCCAGGCAACTGGGAGGATACTAGATATTTTACTTTTTGTGGCTGGCAACACTGATTGCCAGTGGGAGAAAACATGTAATAGTAACCTAACCTCAGACCGCCATTCTTGTTGTTTTCATTGTAGGAGGAACACGTGCTGTACGTTGAAGAGTGAATTTAGGCGTTTAAGTGGCACAAAGGCACTGTCGCAGATGTGTTAACGTGCCAGATAAGTTTTGTTATGTGTGTGGAAATTATATTTTAAAATACCAGGGTCGTTCTTTGACAAAGATTGTGAAGAAAGCCTATAACTTGTATTTCGGATGTCATGTTGGAGATGAGGACAAAACATGGGCTCCACATGTGTGCTGCATTTCGTGCTTTGTTAGCCTGAGTGAATGGTTGAAAGGTAAGATAAAATCCATGCCCTTTGCAGTTCCAATGGTTTGGCGTGGGCCAACTAGTCATTTGCATGATTGCTATTTTGGTTTAACTAAAGTGTCGGGCTTTTCAAAACAGAATAAAAGCAAAATACAATATCCAAATGTGCCTCAGCCCTAAGGCCAGTTCCTCATGGAGAAGATCTTCATGTACCAGCACCTCCAACCAGTTGGGAGGAGATGGATTCACATTCATCAGAGTAAGACTTTGAGGCACGTACAGATCCTGATCCTATATACACTCCTAAAAAGTTAGACGAGCCCTCATCTGATTCAGCAAAATGAACTAAATGATCTTGTTCCAGATCTATGACTTTCCAAACAACAAGTTGAGGTTTTAGATTCAAGACTTCAAGAGTGCAATCTTCTGGCCAAGGGTATCAGAGTTTCTCTGTTCAGAAAGAGAAATTTGGCTTTATCTGCTTATTACGAGATGCAAGATGGTTTGTGTTTCTGCACAGATATTTCAGGGCTGATAGAAGAAATTTGAACAACTCATGATCCTAAGGAATGGCGTCTATTTATATAGATTAGTCAAAATTCAGCTTAAAAGCTGTTCTTTTGCATAAAAGAAACGAAAAACCTTCCATTCCAGTGACACACGATGTGGGAATGAAGGAAACTTATGAAAGCATAGAAAAAATTCTCACTGCTACTATAAAATACTACAAAAACTATAAAATATGACCAGTTTAAGCGGACAATATGTGGTGACCAAAAAGTAATCTCTCTTGCTCGAACTTCAAGGAGGCTTCACAAAATTTTGCTGTTTTCTGTGTTTGTGGGATATTAGGGCCAGAAAGGAAAACTACAAAAGACTGGCCCAAAAGAGATGTTTTTATTTCTGGAATAAGCCTCTAGTTGACCTCTCCGATGTTCTGCTCCCACCACTAAATATCAAACTAGGGCTTATGAAAAACTTTGTAAAGCTATGCACAAAACTGGTAAAAGGTTTTAGCAGTTTTGTGCATAGTTTTACAAAGAAAAACAAAAATCAAGAAGCTTTACAAAGAAAAAGAAATCTCTTTGAAGGAAAATTTTCCAAAACTAAGTGATGCAAAACTCAAAGAAGCGATCTTTGTTGGTCTCAGATCAAGAAGCTATTGAATGATACTGTCTTCGAAATAAAACTGAATATGAAGGAGCGCACTGCATAGAAATCCTTCACGGCTGTGGTTCAGGATTTTCTGGGGAATCAAAGAGGAAAACTACCATCAGCTCATTCAGGATCTTCTCGGAAACTATGAAAATCTTGGTTGGCGAATGTCTTTGAAGATCCATTTCTTGTACTCACATCTCGACTTCTTTCCCAAGAACTTAGGAGCTGTCAGTGATGAGCAAGAGGAAAGATTTCACCACGATATTCGAACCATGGAGGAGATATATCAAGGCAGGTGGGACCCAGCAATAATGGGTGACTACTGCTGGTTCTTGCAAAAGGAAGATACCTCAGCACATAAAAGACAAAAATGTACTTCTTGTAAGTATAAAAGATCCTTAGCCATGTTTTCTTATTTTGCGTTCCAATATTATTTCATTTGCTACTTTATATTCAGTGGTCTATAACTATGATGATTCTAATTTTTTTCGCTGTAATCATGTAATTAATTAATGAGTTTTAAGTTGCAATTTGATTAATGGTCACATTTGTTTTCAATTCCCAGATATATGTATTCAATGAAATTTGAAATACCTCAATCCGTAATTTAAAAAACACTGTACGTGCTGCATATTTTTCACAGCCATATTTGAATTCAGCACCTCAAAATTAGTTACAAACATCCTATTTGACCAACGTTATAAAAAAGTTTCAATTTGTTGTCAATTTGCTCTCTAGCAGTCCTTCGAAATTTTGGTTGTGTATGAGTCCTTTCTCTACAGAGGAAGTTTTACTGAGACTTCGATTTTGGACTCATCGCATCCAAAGTTTCACTGTTTCCAAGGTCTGTGGCCCAGAAGATACAATTTTTAGCTCTCCAGATCAGGATTTGAACTTTGACGTTGAAGTAATTAAGGATTCATCTTCCTACGGAAAAAGAATCAGAAACTGAAAAAACTTGGCTAACAAATGAAATCTGTGACAGTTAAGCAGAGAGATAAGCTATATAAATTTAAAAAAAAAATCCCATATATCTAGGACCATGAAACGCAATTTTTAGAGCATAGGAAAAAAAAGGACTGAAACTAAGGACGCCAAAAACAAATATTACATAGAATTTTGAAAATGTAATGGTGATATAAAAAAAATGGAAGTTCGTAAATTTAATTGGGAATAACTCAAAAGATGAAATTTTACCAGATAAAATTATATTATAATATATTATGTAAAATAATGTAATATATAAAATTATATATAAAATAATATTGAGGGCTGTAACACTGACAAAATTAAAGATGCAGCAAATGAATCCAACACTTATTTTGTCGATTTACCTAGCAAAGTACTTAATGATAAACCTACTTAATATGAGTGTTATAAAAATTATTATAAAACAGATAGCTCTTTCTTTTTTACTCCTATAACCGTACAAGAATTAGATAAGACCATTACAAAACTAATAGAAGGCAAATGCCCAGGAATCGATGAAATTTCGGTAACTACAGTAAAAAAAAGTGCAAAAAGTTCATTATTCATCCCTTAGTCTATATTTTTAACATTTCTTTTCAAACTCGGATTTTTTCAGACGATCTCAAAACCTCTATTGTACTTCCGATTTACAAGAAGGGAAATAAAAACTGCCTTTCAAACTACAGACCGATCTCGCTTTTGCCTGTTTTTTCCAAAATACTTGAAAAATTAGTAAAATTCAGAGTATTGAGTAATTTAAATAAAATAAATTTCTTTTCAACAAATCAGTTTGACTTCACTGAGGGTAAGGGCACTGATTATGCGTTATTGTCATTTACTAATTTTATTTATAAGTCAATTGACCAAGGAAGTTTAACTCTATCAGATTTTCTAGATCTGAAAAATGCTTTTGACATCGTAATACCTTCATTGCTTTTGAAAAAACTGGAGCATTTGTGTATGAGAGGGATTATCAGAATGAATTTATCAGTTACAGAATGGTTTATCAGTTACTTAACAAATAGAACTGAATTTGTTAAATTAAAAAACTGCCTCGCAATCCGAAAAAAACTAAATATGGCATTCTGCGGGGCTCTGATCTTGGTTTGATTTCAACTCTCACAAGAAGAGACATTAAAAATAAATGGTTTGTTTATTCAACACTAGGCTCGTTAATTCGCTGAAAAAGCGCTTCGAGACTATCTACATAATCATCGTTGTTGTGGCTCGCTTGACTTGCCATTTGCCACAACAATGATCAACTAGTCGACTTTGCTCCAAAAGCAAGACCTCTTATTTCCAATCAGGATAATAACTTTACTATCGTTAAAAAAAATGCTGCAATAGATCTCTTTCTAACCCGGAAGAACCCAGCACCTTAGGTAAAAATCGATTTAAGATTCTGGAACAAGTTATTAATTATGAAAATCTATCTGAAATGTATGGCACTGAATCTCATTTCGAAATGAGAGAGAAAACTAAGCTTTCAAATAGTGTTAAAAAACGTGAGCAAATTCCTCCAATAGTGCTCAGAAATACTGTTGGTTGGTTAAACCTACACAAAGAGCTTACTCTCACTGCCGTAGAAGCCTTTGTGGCTAAAACGTCTGGAGAAAACATTCGCATCCAGACCAAATGCACAACCG
The DNA here is from genome assembly GCA_038380435.1 of Ryuthela nishihirai. Taxonomy (NCBI): domain Eukaryota; kingdom Metazoa; phylum Arthropoda; class Arachnida; order Araneae; family Heptathelidae; genus Ryuthela; species Ryuthela nishihirai. The sequence goes on from JAWZYU010000031.1 coordinate 49,393,102, forward strand.
ATTACAGAAACTTCGTTCGTAAGATGGAGGGTGAAAAATTATCTTTCCATACATACAGATTAAAGGCAGATGAAACGTTGAAAGTTGTTTTAAAAAACCTTCCAGATGAAATAACTTCTGATCTCAAAGTTGAATTGATCGGATTGGGATTTCAAATTTAGAATGTTTCACAACTGAAAAGAGCAAAGGATAAACAACCTCTGCCTATTTTTCTTGTTGAGTTGCCAAAGGACGACGCAAATAAAAAGATTTTCTACCTAACTGAACTTTTCCACCTCAAGATATCGGTAGAAAGTTAAAAAAGAGATGGATTTACGCAGTGCCATAAATGTCAGAAGTACAGTCACTCGCAAAACAGCTGTTATAACACCCCCCCCCCCTCTGTGTCAAATGCGTTGTCTTACATTTCACGGTGGAGTGTACACGAAATCCTTAAGATGGCCTCCGAAGTGTGCCAACTGCGGTAAAGAACACACAGCCAACTACAAAGGCTGTGAGTTATTTCCAAAGCCTTTTACTTCTAAACCTGTAGTTAATGAAATGGAAGTCCGTGATAAACGGGCTTCTGTAAGATCAAATTCAATGATTGAACAAAACAAGGCTTTTGCAAATGTCATCAGTAAAAAGCCAAATGATGAATTGACGAATTCAAAGCTTACTAATAGCATTCTGCCAGTTCAAAGAATCAAATTTTGCATCAGCAGAGAACCTTGAAAAATATTCCAAGTAAATCTGAAAGCAGTTAATCTGAAGGATATTCTTCAAATATTTGGAAATCTGAACATCACAAGATATCCTTAACAAACTTAAACATCTACTTATTGAGTTTAGAAACGCAAACAACACCATGGAAATAGTTAATATTGGCATTAAGACATTAGACTACATAGTGTCCATAATGATCAATGGATAAGACCAATATATCTACGAATCATCTTAGCATTGTTGCATGGAATTGCAATGGGATCAAAAGCGACATGTTGGCGTTCAAAAACTTTCTCTCTGAAATGAACATCGATATATTGCACTTTTAAATGAGACCTATCTGAGGGTCTGTGATAAGTTTAAAGTTCCAAACTGTTGTTTACAGAACTGATAGACTCCATAACGAAGGAGGCTTAACTACGGTTGTTGTGAAGAAGAATATTCCTCACCACTCCTACTCATTTAATAACCTCCATAGCATTGAAGCCACGGCTATTACTGTTTTTAATTCTAACTTTGGAAGGATTAATCTTATTGCTGCTTACAAGCCCCCTAGCACCAAGCTGGATACAAAAGACCTAGATGCCATTTTTCACGGAAATACCTCCTCTACTTTGGCAGGAGACTTAAATGCGAAGCATCGACTCTGGAAAGGAAAATAAGAGCGGCAGCAACCTTTTAGACTATTCCACCAACAAAGAATTTATTGTGAATGCACCTGAAGAACCGACATTTTATCCTTTCATATCTACACACTGCCCAGATGTTCTGGATCTGATTGTGGTTGAGCATTTTTGCCCTACTTATACCATCTAGTCCCTAACCAACTGAACACAGATCTTAATCCCGTTCTTTTCAGATTGTTAACAAACACAGAGATACCGATTTCTCAACGTACCACAATCAACTGGGCTAAGTTTCATCACTATCTGCATAATACATTAGCAGCCAGAAGTTCTGGAAATACTATTACTGGCATAAATCATGAAATCAATAATCTTTGTCGAAACATCTACACTGGAAAGGCTCACGCCACCAAGATCTCTGCCCCCAGTTCCCGACTTCAATACACTGCCAGAAAACATGCTGGGCCTCATCAAAGAAAAAAAAGATTGTTCGCAGATGGTGGCAAATCTCTGGGAATCCAAAGATCGACGAACAATAAATAAAAAAATAAATAAATATTCCCTCAAGCAGCTGCTTGCCATAGAAGTCTGACAGGAGCCTGTCAGTTTATATGCCATAGTAGAAGGTCTGTGAGGATGGTAGGACCTCAGCAGAAAAGCGACACATACATTCATGCCTTATCCGAGGCTCGAACCCAGGATCAGTAGCTAAGCATGTTAACCAAAGACAAGGTTAGGGAAAATCTCAAAGAATTTAAAAATGAACAGTGGGAGAGGAAAATCAGGTTCCTATCCCCCAATGATAACTCTATTTGGAAAATGTCTTGAATCCTCAAGAAACCTTACACTTCATACCCCACCATTCATGGCACCTGTGGGCTTGAATATAGTGATCAGGACAAGACAGATGCTTTCGCTAATACACTCGAAACTCAGTTTCGGGATAATGACGAACTTCTTGATGCGGTTGTTGTCCTTACCGATAAAATTGAGGATGCCTTAATCAGACCTCGCAACACACCGAGGTAGAAAATGTCAAATTCACCACTCCAAGCCATCAAGAAACTGAAAATCAAAAAAATCTCCTGATCCAGACCTGATCACTAACAAAATACTAAAAAATCTGCCCCATAAGGCTATGGTCCTCCTCTGCGAGATTTTTAACAAACTATTGCGAAGAAAACATTTCCCATCGTCTGGAAGACTGCACATATTCGACTTATTCCCAAACCAGGGAAAGACCCACTTTCCCGCAAAATTACTGCCCAAGCAGCTTGATCTCCTGCTTGGGAAAGTTGTTTGAGCGAGTTATTTTAAATAGGATTGACTCCTTTATGTCTCAGCATGCCATCATTCCTGACATTCAGTTTAGTTCTCGTAAAAACCACTGTACAATTCATCAGATCCTTCGAGTAGTGGAGTCAATCGCTGAAGGTTTGAATAAAAAGGAGACTATCGCTTCCACCTTTCTTGATGTGGCTAAGGTCTTTGATAAGGTATGGGTTGACGGTCTCATTTTTAAACTCATTAAAATAGGTTTCCCTATTGCACTGATTCAAATTGTGCAATCCTATCTTATGGATAGAACTTTCAAAATTCAAATTCAAGACACCCTATCCTCAATGAGGAAGATTGAAGCAGGAATGCCACAATCAATCTTCTTCTTGAACATTCAGAGCTTTCAATCTACTCTTGGACCGACGCTCTTTAACATTTATACCCACGATTTTCCTCAACTGGACAAAATTCAAATTGCATTATATGCAGACGATGTAGCACTTCTCTCATCTTCTCTTGATCCATTGCAGTCAACCGACTTCAGGCAGGTCTAAAGGAAATTGAAAAATGGTACTCTCGATGGCGCATCAAAATTAATGCTGACAAAAGTCAGGCGGTCTTGTTTGCGAGCAAAAGACGTCAGAATATGCAAACCCTCAGCATTTTTGACACCAATATAAACTGGAGCAAAACTGCTGACTATTTAGGCGTAGTTCTGCACCATAAACTGAACTGGACTCAGCACACGGAAAAGATTGTCCTCAAAGCACAGCAGATCAGATGCAATCTAAATCCATTGTTGGGACGAAACTCCAAACTTTCGACTGAGAAAATACTGTTACTGTACGAAGCCATGATTAGACCAACTCTTTTATATGCTTGCTCTATCTGGGGATATACCACTAAGACGAACCAGATATCGATTTTGAAAATAAAGTCTTTCGTTCTACAGTCAACGCACCATGGTTTGTTTCCAACAGACGGATCCATAAAGATCTCGAGATAGATCACATTTACAACCATATCAAGAAACTTTCTATTCAATTTTATGATTCGTTTGAAATCACCCCTCATGATATCATTAACAAACTTTCCGACTACGATCACACTATGAAAAACAAGATCAAGATACCCAAGACTGTCATTGCTCACGAACATAACCACATATATAACCCTGGCATCTTTTAAATGAAGTGCTCAATGACTTGAAACTTACTGAAAATATCATGTCCAACACAGGACCTGCCTATGAGCGGTATATTCCATAAGATGCTTACATTCCATGCCATTTCTGGCTTACCTTTCGATGAAGGAGGTTTAGGCTGTTAAGCCTGACTCTCCATTTAGTCCTGTACGATCTCCGATCTGTCTCTCGTGGATCAAGCGGCATTTCAATACGGTAAAATTTGTCAGGGTGGAACTTAAATTTCGGTTTTTAAACCTTTGGTGTCTCTGCAAAACAAAATTATTAAATTTATTGCAAAAAACAACACTCATATTTCAAGCAATTTCAGACGTTACTTTAGGCAAAAAATTCTATTAGATATATATATATTTGTTTTTAGAGTGATATTTTTAAGCAGAATTGCTTTAAATTTCTCATTTAGCCGGATTTATACAACTTCAGAGAGAAAGGCCCAAAATATTCAGTTCCTTTGACCAAAAAAGAAATTGCTCATAAGCATTATTCGTATATCGCACCTAAAATCTTCAGTCAGTTGCCTCTTGAAATTAGAAATGACAAAAATTTTAATATGTTCAAGCAGAACTTAAAAAGCTTTCTCTTTGGAGATGTTGCACCTATGTTAAATATTGAATGTAAAGCAGAAATTTATTGTACATATATCGGAAAAATGACACTTATTGTTTGTGATCTTTATAGTGAGTAAGTCTCATTGATTTTTTTGTATTAATTTCCTTTAATGGCCCAGACAAACCATGTGGTTTTTGGGTTCACTCATATTTTTCTTTGAAAATTGTATGTGATGATGAAATAAAATTGATTGAATGATTGATTGACCTTGAAGGACTCCCCTCCCCCTGATCCAAAATTTCGTAACTTTTCTGAGCTCTCCAACCCGACACTTCCATGTACAACAATTTTTCACGTTACTTCCACTTGAAGATCAATGTTTGATCTATACGTAACTTTTATTTGACCTTGGACATGTGAGAGGTAAAATTTCATACTTTTCCTGAGATTTACGACCAGGATTAATCCTAGGTGCAATATTCAAAGCTCGACCATTTCTGCATCATAGCTAGATTTCGCGTGACCTTTGGCCTTGATGGGAGGCACTCTTTGTCTCCTAATAGCTCTCCAGTTAGGCCCCTCCCCCCAACTTTCTTTGAGTCTAGGGGTCACAACTTTCTTTGAGCCCTAATGGCCAGGTCACAAGGACCGAGGGGTCCTTGTGACCTGGCCATTAGGGCTCAAAGAAAAGGATAAATGGCCAGGTCACAAGGACCGAGGGGTCCTTGTGACCTGGCCATTTATCCCATTGTGTGCAAAAGTGTGCCGCTCAGAAGTAAAACAACCCAAACCCTCTCAGTCAATCATTCACAATCGTCTATTTATTGAATATTGTTCCACTAAAAATTAGCAAATATTTACTCTCCGCATTATATTCCAGGTTCCATTCCGTGGTTTTTGGTTACTGAGTTATTTGGCCAAGGTGCTCGGCCAATTGCGACGAGCATAGCTGTAGCTATTAACTGGAGTGCAAATTTTGTAGTTGGCCTTGCCTTCTTACCTCTATCAGTAAGTAATCTTTATTCTAAAATATCATTTTAAAAATGTATTTATTTACGAAGATAGTTGCATTATTTAAGCTTCTGAAGGCGTCTTCTTTTCTGATTGGCGAAATACTAGATACAATATATCTTATATAGGACTGGCACTAACTATTTTTCCTACCGATCAAATTTTGACATCTGCCAACCGTAGTGATCATGGACATCTGCCACCTCTTTCACCAGTCTGCTTTTAGCTATTAATAATTAATTTAGCTAAAGTAAATATTTTAAAAATAATTGAATAACATGGTGTTGAAAAATAGTTTGCACTTACCTCAGTCAGCCATCCACCAGATAGGGCCGTTAGTTTATTCGAAATTTATCGCACCTGTTGCACATGATATAACGCCGTCCCTGAGTTTATAGAGGGAATCAGTTTGTAGGGACTTCGTCAGCCTCAGCGGAAAGAGCATTTTCTTCGCCATTTTGGCAGCAGGGCCTTTCTGCTAGCAACAAGGCGCCAGCAGCGGATCCAGTTTGGGGAGCTGGGTAAAAAAGGCTCCATGTGCGCTTGGTTAAAGCCTGAAGCCTCCTTAGGTGGGAGCAAGAGTCAAAGCGGCTCAGCGACCGTGTCCATGTCCCATTGGCCAAGACACCCTAACGTCCACTGAAGGAACATCACGTGTTCCATTTCAGCCCCCACTTCTTCAATATGCGTTTGGACTAGATGATAGGGGGTACATTCGTCCCCATTACAAAGTGGTCCAGTATTAGGAAGACAAAAGTGGTATTCAGGAACATCACGTGACCTCACCAGACGATTCTTTTCGAACCGGAGGACAATTTCGGAGAACTAGGACTTGCATTCTGACAACGAGACCTTCCATATGTCAGCGGATCGTCTGTGGCTTGATTAAGCCTTTTGTTCTGTTCCTTCATCTAGCGGTGGGACCGCTGAGGCTCCTTGTAGCCTGTGCTGAGCATTGTGAGTGACTTGGGCAGTAACTGTATAATGTTATAGCACGTGGCACGTGCACTGAGCACGTGGGCAGTAACTGTATAATGTTATAAAGTGTAAAATTATGTAAATAAAGTGTACATATCCAAAGTACACCTGAGTTTTGTGTGCATCGGCCACCTAGGAAGTTCAACATCCTGACAAGATAGAGATAGGTACCCTTCTGCACACACTCTCACATACGGTGAGTTGAAAAACAACCCAGCCCAGACAGTTCGAGAAGACGCCTATCGACACACTTTCATCCCTTTCATGTGTTGAGGTTCGCTGTTTACAAGTGGAGAACAACATAAAACTTTTTTTGTTTATTAGACGGTAGAAAAATCTCAACTGAACTTGTATTATTGGAGCTCAGCATGTTACATTTCTAATGATTCAACATAAAGGCTATCGTATAAAAAATGAAATTGCAAAGGATATAATTATACGGAAACTTATGAATCAGGAGGACCATTCAGCTTGTTAGATTAGTTTTTAAACTCTGCAACAACAGTAATATTTGTTGCCCCACACACAAGGAAAAATTGATCGGAAAATTAATTTATGATAAATAATATAGGTGTACGAATGATTTTTATTTTATTTTCAGCGAAATGCAAATATTGGTGTTCTTGGAAGCATTTCTTGTATATTATTAAAAGTATTTTTACATGTATTTTCAATAAGTTTCCCTTTTTTTCGTTTGATTTCGTGGCATCATTAGTTGTGTTATGAAATGATTAAGAGCCGGACTTACGTATAAGCTAATTAAGCTACAGCTTAGGGCCTCACGATTATGAGGGGCTTAAGAAATTTTCGTTTGAAATTTACTATCACGAAACGTTATTTATATTCAAATTAATCTATTGTGCAAGCGTTCTTGATCTCAGCTTTACACAGTCATTTCTGTATACCAACTCAAGTATAATGTTTTCACCACATCAATTTCATATTTATTTTTTAATGTTCCCTCCAATCAATAAAAATATATATAAATTATTTTTACCTTCGAAATTTTGGGGCCTTTTAAACTTATTTTAGCTTAGGGCCTCAGAAGGTCAGAAGTCCGACCCTGATATCAGGATTGCTGTGTTTGCAACAGAGCTCACTAATGAACTGTTCCACATGAATATTTCTAGAACATTGATTTTTGCATTTTGCACCACTCTGAAAAAATGTTACTTCACACTGAACCCATTTCCTCTCCCCATGAAAACATTTCTGCCGACTCCCACGTAATATGTTTTGCATCAGTAAATATGAAGTATAAAAAACTAGTGGTGTAACTTGTAAAACACTGATAAAATATCGAATTTAATCTTGTAAGGTTTATTCGATCATTCGCTTTCACCACCAGTTTTTTTCTTTTTACGTTTGACTTGGTATTTTACCTTATTAAGATTTTATGGCTTTATTGCATTTATTCTGTCTCAACTGGGTTGGTTTTATTTTTGTATCTACATATTTATTGCTCTACACATTTTTATTGTTCTTTCTATCATCTATATCTTTTTTTTTTTATTTCCATGTTTTCCGTGTGTGCTTTTAACTTTGATTGTGTTTGATATGTGTTTTTAATCTCTTTTGGTGTATTTTAACCATAATTGCTAATGTGTCATAAAACCCCAAACAACAACCTTGTAAGGTTTCTTTATATTTAGAAGCTGCTTTCATCATTTCGCTGAAAGGAGCAGAAATGAAATTTATTTCTTTGGTCTATTAATAGTAGATGAAATTGATGAAAACTCCATGAATTTTCGCGAGATTTGGTTGAGTACAATATTATATTCTCTGCGAATTATTTTTCACCCTAATAGTCAGTAAATATACAACATATACAAGTACCGTCCTTTTGACATTGGTAGTTGCAATGACAATGTGGGTGGTCTCCAACAGGTAAGTGGGCTTAATGGTTTGAGAATAACTACCACATTCTACAAACACCGGGCCAAATAATTAATATTTTCAGGGTTTTTGAGTAATCCTAATTTTTTAATTAATGAAAGATTAGTAGATCATTTCGAATTATGACAATAACTAGAAGACTAACATATCACTTCATGCGATTATAGGATGTGCATTTTCAAAGCAAATAGTTTTTCATTTTCCAAATTTGTCACCCTTTAATAACAATACACCTATCCCTCGATTTACACGGTACTCAGTTCACACAATTTTGGCTTTGCACGGTCAAAAAATGCAACAAGTTTCGATTTACACGGTACTGACTGAGATTTCCTTTCTATGTACGTCTCAGTCAGTACCGTGTAAATCGAAACTGGTTGCATTTTTTGATCGTGCAAAGCCAAAATTGTGTGATCTGAGTACCGTGTAAATCGAGGGATAGGTGTAATTGATACTAATCAATTATTGGAAAATATAAACAGTAATATGTCGTTTAGTCCTATACAACGTAAAAGGATTTTTTCATTTATTGCTTAAGAAGAAAAAGTTTCGTTTTCTCATCCAAAAAGGTTAACGGGTAAATCAATCAGCGCATACAAAATAAAATAATTTATTTATTACTATTGTATTAAAATATTATTGAAAATTTGAAAAATTATTAGACTTTTTAAAAGTAAAAAGAAATTGATCGAATTTTAGCCAATATAATATTAATTAAAGCACATGCAAATTGCTGCTCTTTTAATAAGTTTTGTCCAAACCTCAACACATGCTGTCACCAGAATTTCAAATTTCCAGCAGAAATATATCAATTTCAAGAACTGTTTACATTCGTTTCCTCTAACGATGCATATGAAAATTTTTTGGAGGATTCGAAAAATTGAATCCCAATATCTCGTTAGTACCTATTCAAAACAAAATAATTTTTCAATTATCTCTTAAGACGAAAAGTTACATTTTCCCACCCGCTGGGGGCGAAGGGAGCCAATATAAATATAATGCCAATATGAACTCCTTGATCATCACAATCCGCTACTGAAATATCAAATGTCTAATCCAAATAGATCGTTTGCAATATTCGTTTGGAATTTTATAAATTTTCCACTCTCGGAAGGAGCAATTGGAACTTTTGGGAGATTCGAAAAAATCTGAATCATAATAGTTTATTCATATTTATCCAACACGAAAACAAATTTTAATTTATCACTAAAAGCAAACATTTATTCTTCAAACAAAAAAGTTTCATTTTACCACTCACTTCCTGAGGGTAAGGGGGAAATTATGGTTTTCAATGTAAACTTCATAACCTTCACTCTACACCACCAAAATAGCAATTTTATAGCCAAATAAATCGTTTGCAGTATTCGTTTTAAACTTTTCAATTTTAAAATGTTTCCACCGTATCTCTTAAAATAAAGAAATAAAATGTCTACAGATGGGCTGACAGACAGACAGACAGACGATAAAATGAAAACTTTAATGAATAGTAAAGATACAGATGACCAGTTCATACAGATTTCAAGAAATTATTTGTTGAAAAATGAGTTTCACATTTCCCAGTTGCATGCTGGATCAAAATTCGTTTCAGCTACTGTTTCTTCCCCCCTTTTGCTCCATTAATATCTGTAGAAAGCCCCTCGGTGTATGCTACTCTATGTGATGAATGAATCGCCCTCTTATGGTTCAATTGGTTTTCTGGACCTTCACAGGGTCCTAAGTGCTCGTCTCCATGTTTGCTATGTACCGAGAGCCATGTCCCTGGAAAGGAGGAACCTTGTAGTTGCTCGGGTGTTCTCTTCTGCCCTCCTCAGCTCATGACACGTCTTGCCATTGGGGAGCCTGTTTGTCATGCGACTCGGCATCATTTTAGAGGGCCATTACTACACACTGCTTTGGCCTCTGCTTCAGGTAAGCAGAAGCTCATGATTTGGCACCCTTAGGACCAATCAGCTGCTGGGCTGGACTTGTTAGGGTCGACTGTAGTGTGGTGAGTACTGCCCAGGTTTACGAATTTTTTACACTTCATTTTTATTATTATTATTGTTTAATTTTGTGCAGGACTCATGCTCACTGAAACCCAGTTGAGCATATCGTTGTGTGGCTCTATGGTGGGTGGGAACCATGGCCATTGAGTATTGCCAGGACAAACCAAAATATGCTTGCTGTGGCAGTAGAGGTCGTGTTGATCCAGACTGACTGTATTGTTCAAGCAACTGTCTCTACCATTCCTCAAACTGGGAGATGGTTTCCTTGACCCCCGAAACCATGATGGAGTCCCAACTGCACCGCAGCTCTTAAGAATCAGAACCAGGCTTGAAGAATATTGCGAAATATCCGATCCTCCAACCTTGAAGCTTTCCAGTGCGCCAGGACAAAATGTTTTTTTCCTATTAAAAAGCCAGAAGATATCTTGTATTTAAGTATACTTCTTCAATAACTCCTTCCTCCTCCCCCACAACCAGTTCTAACGTTGTGTGATATATTGGCTAGAAGATGGGTGAAAAGTACACAACTCACTCATTATCAATCCTGGTGCACAATGGATAGGCAATTTCCAATACTCTTTGGGAATTGTTTTCCGCTATCTCTTTCTATTATTTCCCCAAGTTCCTTGCCCAGAAAAGCAAGATCGAATACTCCCAGCTATCTTTTCACTTGAAGGGCATGGACCCATACAACAGGCCATTCACAGTGGAGGAGCTGCACTTCTCTCTGTACTCTTCTTGCACGACTGCTATCAGGTCGGACGAAGTCCATTATGCCATACTCCAACATATCTCATCATGGAGTAAGGATCAGCTGCTTCAAATATTGAACTGTATTTTCCTGAGGAGCAGTTTCCAGACTTCTCACAAGAGGCTATCGTCTTGGCCTTCCCTAAGGCACGAAAGGATCCCAAGTTTCTTTCAAATTAGCATCCAGTCGCATTGACAAGCTGCATGTACTAAGTAATGATAATGCCAGACTCATCTGCAATTTGGCGATGAATAGTCTTCCCAACATCCAGTGTTGCTTTTGCAAACAACGAACAACACTTGAACACCTAATCAGCCTCAAAACGACGATGAGGAATTAATTTTTACCAAGAGATCACCTGGTGTCTAAAAAATTTATTTCTAGATCAATGCAAATTTCCTAGTCATTTGACTGCTTATCCATAATTATGTCTGCCATGATACACCCTCAGAAACTTACTATGATCCCCTAACGTTTTGTTTTTTCCATGTGAACCACTAATGAAACTATTAATAAGACATATATATTTTGCTTTTTAATAAAGTGCAATGTTTCTGCAACTCAGTTTTCGTATCCCTACCATCAGTCTTTAGATCATTTTGATATTTCATCATTTTTCTTAACGAAATAATTAATTTTGGCACTCGATTCATTCTACATATTATCATTCTATTTAGTCGATTTACCTTTTCTTTTTTTTTATTTACTTCGCCAAAAATGATTTCTTTTAATACTAAATTCTATTGTCATATCATCATATCATTCTGCATTTGTTTCAATTAAAAAGGAATTAATTGCTCCATTTTTCTTTTTACTGATATACATCTATTTAATTCTACATTCGTCATACAAAATTGTTAGGAATATCTAATTCATCATCCTCAAACAGCCATAGGCTACGGAGGTTCAACCAGATTGTGCATTTTAGTTCACCAAGCATATTTGTCCTGAGCTACAATTGCTGTATCTGACCACTACACACCAATTCTAACAAGGTCCTGTTTGACATTGTCTCCCCTCCGCATCCTAGGCATCCCTCTTTCTCCGCATCCCTCTTTCTGAGGCCTTTAAGGCACTCTGTTCATAATCCTATTCGCTAATCCATAATTATCCATATGGGCAAATGGCCAAACCAACAGAGTCTCTCTCTGCACAATATGCTGCTTAAAGAAAGTTGTCGACTCTTTGCCTAACCTCATCATTAGTTACAAAGTTGAACCAACTAATGCCCAAGATACTGCGTAAGCATCTAGAATCAAAAGCAAATCTCATGTCGCACATCACCAATATCTGTTACATAGCTCCCAAGATAATTAAACTGAGACACCTGCTCAAGAGTGCAACCATTCAGAGCGATCTGCCTGACCAATTCTCATCAATTTAGTTTTCTCTCTGCTTATAACCAAACCTACTCTACTACCAGTCTCATCAACATCATTTACCGAAAGGGCTAAATCATCAGCATAGTCTACATCAGACATTTTTCAGATATCCAGACCATTTAAAGCCAAAATCTTTGCAGTGAATTTCGCATAATATAATCAATAACCATACTGAAGAGAAAAAAAGACAAAATGCACCCTTGTCTAATTCCACTAGCAATGCAAAATTCCAATTGCTACAAACGTTACCAATTCTAAGACATAACTCAGTGTTATTATACAGAGCTTTCATTACGTTAACTAACTTGTCTGGTATGCCATACGATCTCACAATCAACCACAAATTATGGCGATCAACAGTCAAAAGTCTTCTTGGAAATCAACAGAGATAGTAAAACAAAGGTTTATGAAACCTTAAACATTTCACAAGATTCTGCCTAATTGAAAAAATCTGATCTACACATCCCCTATAACTTCTGCTCATCACGCCGTCAACCAGATCCTTAATTCTATTAAGCACGATCATTCAAAAACTTTTCGTGGAACAGAAAGTAGGCTGATACTCCTATAGATATCACAAGAACTGCGATCACCTTTTTTTAAAAATAGGAATAATAATAGTTCTGGTAAAATCTTTAGGAACCATGCAGTTATCATAAAATATATTCAAAATTGTGTCATCCATATGGTAACTGAAACATTCCCAGCTCTAAGCATTTGAATAGTAATTTCATCTAACTCTCAGGGTTTATGTGGTTTAAGTTTAGAAGTAGTCAAAATAAATTCGAACTATGTTATAGGGCCAACATTAAAGTCACCAATGCATCTATCATCATTACAAACAATGGGTGTAGAACTAAACACATTGCTTAGAACATCATTGAAATGAACAGCCAATCTAAAAATGGCACCTTCGATATATAACTTTACTACTTCTATATATTTCTTATATATAACCTCACCTTCTATATGTAACTTTACTACTTCTATATATTTCTTATATATAACCTCACCTTCTATATATAAATTTACCTTGTTTATCCTTCAATCCCTGTATACCTGTCCGTTTTCTACCATACAAAACATTACATATTTGGTACAGCTCTCTGCTGTTGTGCTGTTTAGCTGCTACCTGATTCTTTACACATTTATTAAGCCCTGTGAATTATTTCTATTAATGCTAGTAGGGTACTGATTAAAGACATTCCTGCAGTTCTTTCTTTCTAAAATAAGCTCAAGTGCCTTATCACTGAAATAATTTTGCCTCCTCTGCTCCTTTTTTCCCAAAAGAGTACTGTTAGTTTCAAGAAAAGCCTGTTTAAAACGGTTTCATTCTTCCTCAACTTCAGTAGTAAGCAAACCATGACTGTCATAATGACTAAGTAACCTATCATGGTGAGCTTTAGCTATAACTGAGTCTTTCAGAGCTTCAGTGTTATATTTAAAATTTTTAACATTAACACAATACTTTTTAAGTTTAAGTTGCAAGACACTTTTATCAAGGTAATTGTCAGGTCCAATTTCAGCTCCCCTACATGACCTGGTATTTTTTAACAGAACTAGCCTATTTGCTGTAAATCAAAATATAATGAATTGTATTCTTATGCAGCCTATATGGTGTACTTATAAATGACCCAAGTGTACTTATAAATGACGTGATGTTTGTAATAAGTGTTGGTTATTCTCAAACCATTAAGTTTACTTACCTGTAGGAGACGTTGCCCATTGCCATTTCAGCTATTCTCATCCTCAGTGGGGGCAAATAACAGATAACATTCAAGAATTAAATGTTTGTCTGAAATTTAACTATAAGAAACCTTTCATTAATACACTCGTATCCTAGAAGAGCATTACTAGCGTGCCTGCTGAAGAGTAAACCTAATCCTTGAAGATTTTTTTTATCTTCCCTCCTTGAAATTTTAAGATTGCTTTTAAGAATTTGACCTTTATCTGTCCATCCGGTCTCTTGCAAGCCGAGAATATCTAAATTATAACGGTGGAATTCTTGTGTGAGGACATCAAGAGAAAAAGCTCTGTGCAGAGTCCTCACATTCCAACTACCTATGGAGAGAAAATGGTTAGTGGGATGTTTAAAGAAACTATGTTTATTGAGAGAGGGAATGCCGAAAATATCAAACAGCCCCCTAATCGCAGACATGGGGCAAAGACCCGTTCCCCCACCACTAAAGGCTGAAGCCATCTACACTGGAAGACTTCCTCCAATGTAGAATTTGACGATGCCAATAGAAGCAAAGAGTTCAGGTGCCTGCGTGATCTCTCTTCAAGATTATCCACCAGCTGATAAAACATATCCTGTGAATTTATTTACTTGGGGCTGTGGACCCGCAAACAAACAGAAAACACACTGGAAGATTTTCCCTTGACAGAAGCCCACCAGTGGAGCAAATTCAGAATGCATAATCAAGCTCAGAGCCTTATTCCAGTCTGGTTAGTGTATATGGTCAGCACCAGACTCTGTGTGGTTGACCACTCCTCAATAAGGTAAAAAGAGTAGTCATAGTTAATCATTCCCTTCCACAAGAAAATATCTCTTGAAAGGTACTAACCTGCACCAGGAAAACGCAGGGTCGGACATTAGGCATCATCACAGGGATTGATGCATAGCTCTCCTTCCAGTGATTACCTAATTACTATTTAGTAATAAAAAATAAAATATTTATAAGTATAGAAGTCATAGGTATCAATGACTACTACAAGTGTAAAAGGAAGCAGATGTTGTTGCAGTTACCAGTCAATCTCTAATAAATTTTTTCCTCTCCTACAGGAACTAATCGGCGAATACACTTTCCTGATCTTTACTGCCCTTCTGATCATCTTCTGGCTCTATACCTACTACAAGGTACCTGAGACTAAAAATAGGACAATCGAAGAAATATCCGCCGTATTCAGACAAAAGGCATACACGTAGCTAAGTGAATACTAACTGAAGATATGATGTGGATCCACTGTGTGGACAGCACTGTTATAGCAATAGATGATGTCGAGATGGACCAAGTGTCAAGGACTCGTTCAAAATTATGCAGTAGTGCCTGGCTGTGACGAAATCTGTAGGAACTGTTGTGATGCAATAAAGGCACACCAATTGGTCATCTGCCTTGCTTCAAATATGAAGCAATCTTATCGTTAACAGGACGGAAAATGCAAGCTTCCTTTCCGACTCTAGTATTAACACGGCTTTGGGAAGGAAGAGATCGCATAAAATACACTGGTTTCCATAAATTAAGGAAAATCCTATGTTAAGTCAATGGGAAGCTAACGTCAAAGCTCTATAACTTCTAAAATAAGATTTTTTTGTTTTGAAGAATGTAATTGCAGATAAAGATCTCAATCAAATAAATCAATATCTCGATTTTCAACAATATTCGTTCAGTATTTAATGAGTTATGGAAATTTGAATATTTAATAATAGCAATGCCAGTCTTAAGAAACTTATTCAAAACTGAAGAATAGTGAATGAATTCGTTACACAAAGTTCTAAATTATAACCACATTTTATTAAACACTTTGATCCAATACTTATTACTAAGTTTTAATTAACTTCTGAAGTCGTTTTTGTGGCTGGCATTGTTATCGCTAAATATTCAAACTTCCATAACTCATTAAATACTGAAAGATTACTGTTCAAAAAAAGAGATATTGATTTATTTGATTGAGATCTTTATCTGCAATCACATTTTTCAAACAAAAAATAACTTATTTTAGAGATTATAGAGCTTTGACTTTAGATTCCCATTGACTTAACATAGAGATTTTCCTTAATTTATGGAAACCAGTGTATAATGTACAGCATGTGTGTGTGTGTGTGTATATATTAGTATATAAAATAGACAGAAACGATTATAGGCTAATTTGAAATCAATTACAATTTTATAACAATGTTAATTTTGAAAATTTTAATCAGTTCCAGTAGTTTGCGTTTTAGCTACGTATAACTTATATATTCATTCGTAGTTAAGAGAAAAAATATAACTTGGTTGTAAATAGTTTTGTTATTATTATCACGTCAATATATATATACTAAAGACGTTTCATACTCTCATTTTAACTTTGTTTTTGTTTTGTGTATTCTGTGTGACCATCATTAATTTTTAATAAATGAAAAATTTTCTATTTGCATGAGAATAAAAACGAAAGAAGAAATATTGTTGCCCTGTTCATGCGTAGCTGAAAGGGGGAACAGTAGGGGAATATCATAAACTTGTGGCTTTAAGTTCTGATTTGATATAAAAGCAGAAAATCGTATAGTGGAATTTAATGCAATTGGTACAGTTAGCTTTATTTTACTTTGCTCTGTCATTATTTTGGCACCATTTTCTAAACTGACTGTTGGCTTTATTCAGTGTCCTCGGCTCCCAGCAGTTCGGACGAAGGAGATAAATGCAGTAGGAGTTACATAAGAAATGGTGGGACCACACCAGATTCAATTTTCTTAAGGTAACACACCTTTATTGATTCATTACTGACCAGTACACATTGGCCATTTCGGCCCATTCTCCGCCTATTTTTAAGGTGCTGGCGTTGATGGGTAGGAACAAAGACCTGGCGGTCATTCTTGACGCTTTACAGAACCTGGCAGTTAACTGCCTTCCGAGGCTAATATGGGAGAAAAGTGTGGGAAGGAAAATGCAATTGTGGGGAAAACAAAGAAAATGCAAACTGGCTGACCTCTTTCATCCATCCAGCGGTACAGTGGATCTGCTGGATTATCTCCTCCATCCGATTACTGTTGACTGGCTGCTTATAAAAGTTACTTCTCGTGCTAGAGTCATCATAGACACTCTGCTACAAAAACGATGCCAAACGTAAAACAAAGACATCGGACGGACGTCGGCTTAGACGTTCAACAGCCGCGACTGCAACTCAGTGAAGACTCCCAAGTTCCTCGAGCGCTTTTCTAACTCTGCCGCTCTACCAAAGAAGGTCTAAGAAGAAAAAGGCAAACTTCACACAAGCGTAAGTGGCGCCGCTCTTCGGAATCTTGCCGAAGCTGAACGTGGAGCAAATTGGTGTGCTGGCACAAAAACAACTGAAAGGGGGCAATCTGCGCATGCGCAGTGCAATCATTTTAGCTCGTTGCAGCTATGGTTTGTCTTACTCTTGATATATTTAATGTGATTTAATTAGTGTTTCAACCTGTCTAACACCCTTGACTGTTTGCGCACAGTGATAGCTGACCCTGAAGTTATTCAATGAGTATTTGATCTCCGTCAGAAGTGCATTTTACGATAGCTGGAAAAGCCGCTCTATGTTTATTTTGAGCAATTTGACAGATTTTTAAATTTATTATGTAAATTAATATATTTAATCATCTTACGAATATATAAGTCAATGTATGTTGCAGGTTTGTGTTCCCTGGAACATATCGATGTACATTGGCTTCTGCACTTTGCTCTAACAGTGTAACACAATCTGATGTTATTTTGGCTGTTTCTAAACTTAAACTTCATAAATCCACAGGGGTGGATGAAATTACAACGGAAATGCTCAGAGCTGGGAATGTTTCTGTTACCACTTGGATGACTGAAATTCTGAATATCTTTTATGATAAAGGCATGGTTCCTAAAGATTTTACCAGAGCTATTGTTATCCCTATTTTCAAAAAAGGTGATCGCAGTTCTTGTGATAACTATAGGGGTATCAGCCTACTCTCTGTTCCAGGGAAAGTTCTTTCCATGATTGTGCTTAATAGAATTAAGAATCTGGTTGACAGGCAATTGCGTGATGCGCAGTGTGGATTCTGAAGTGGTAGGGGATGTGTGGATCAAATATTTTCACTTAGGCAGATTCTTGAGAAATGTTTAGAATTTCAGAAACCTTTGGTTGCTAGCTTTGTTGATTTCAAAAAGGCTTTCGACTCTGTTGATCGTCATAATTTGTGGTTGATTGTGAGATCATATGGTATACCAGACAAGTTAATCAACATAATGAAAGCTCTCTATAATAACACTGAGTCGTGTGTGAGAGTTGGTAAGTCTTGTAGCAATTGGTTTAGCATTACTTCTGGTGTTCGACAAGGGTGCATTTTGTCTCCTTTTCTCTTTAGTTTGGTTATTGATTATGTTATGCAAAATTCACTTCAAGGAAAAGTTTTTGGTCTTAAATGGGCTGGAGATACGAAAAGTTCTGATTTCGATTATGCTGATGATATAGCCCTTTTGGCAAATGATGTTGATGAGATGAACTCTTTCATTCGAGCTGTTGATGAGACTGGTAGTAGAGTAGGTTTGGTTATTAACAGAGAGAAAACTAAAGTGATGAAAATTGGTCAGGCAGGCTGTGATTCAGTTAATCTGAATGGTTGCAATCTTTAACAGGTGTCACAGTTTAATTATCTTGGGAGCTATGTAACTGATACTGGTGATGTGTGGCATGAGATTAACAGACAGATAGGGATTGCTGCTGGGACTTTTAAGAATCTATGGAGAGTGTGGAGAAATAAGCGTATACACCTAAAGACTAAAATTATATTGTATAATAGTTCGGTTCTTTCTAGGGTTAATTATGGTAGTGAAACCTGGATGCTGTGTAAACAAGATAACAGGAGACTAGATGCTTTTGATTCTAGATGCTTTTGATTCTAGATGCTTACGCAGTATCTTGGGCATTAGGTGGTTCAACTTTGTAACTAATGATGAGGTTAGGCAAAGGAGTCTGCAACCTCTTTTAAGCAGCATATTGTGCAGAGAGAGACTCCGCTGGTTTGGCCATGCTGCCCGTATGGATAATTATAGATTGGCGAATAGGGTTATGAACAGTGTGCCTAAAGGCTTCAGACAGAGGGGGAGACCTAGGATGCGGTGGGCAGACAATGTCAAACAGGACCTTGTTAGAATTGGTGTGCAGTGGCCAGATGCAGCAGATGTAGCTCAGGGCAGACTTGACTGGAGAACTAAATTGCATGGTCTGGTTGGACCTCCGTAGCGCATGGCTGCTTGAGGATGATGATGATGATAATTCTTTTTTTATGGTTAATACTGGAAGTGTCTGCTGCCATCTGTAGAACGTTTATACAAGTAAAATATCAGCAATTGTATAAAATATAATTATATAAAACTTGTTATCGTGCATTGACACATAAATCTCAATTTATTTTAATATATTAAATGCTGTAGGGTGTTCAAAATATTAAAATTTTCTTCTTCAGCATAGCTACTACCTGTTTTACAAAATGGTATTTCATTAAAGAAAATAATTTTGATTACTCCTTGTTATTTTCTCTCTAAACGAAAAGAAAATTATGAGTGTGCTTCCTGAAGGAGAAAAAAATTAACATTTTTCATAGTCAAAGTGTATGTAAAATTAATCACGTGGTATAAGCAATTGAAAACCTTGCTCGGTAGTGAAAAAATAATGCAAGGAACTCGCTCCTCTCCCTGGCTAGGTGGCTTCACAGCAATGCACGAATTTGCTATGTTTAGAGGGCGCTGCAATCGAAAAGTTTACATTACGCCTATGGAAGCTTGCTCTCTTCTCCCTTAGACACTCCTTTTACCTTCCCTTTGGTGGGCTCGCGTCTGGCATACAATGCGCATGATCCCAGTGACCGTTTTGCTGCTAGGCACAGTTCTACGTAAATATGCTGAGTAGCAGAATCAAAGGGGTGCTCTGCCTAAAGTTCTCGATGCTTCCTTGGGGACAACAGACCAGTAACGATGCGTTAACCATAACAGATGGGGAAGGGGAACGCAAGGCAGACCATTTTAAGAATGGTGCCCAAAATGGAGGCTGTAGTCCCATGGAGGACTCGTAGTGAAACCGACGAGTACGACAATATCAATGAAACCTAACTGATAGTTCCTGTTGCTTTATTGTTGGACAGAGTAGATCGTTTATTTTGCAGCGCTGCAAAATCACCTGCATATTTTTTTCGTTTGCACAGATAGTTTGCTTGTGTGAAGCAATAATATCAATTCAATTAATTGGAATTAGGAATTCGTTAGAGTATTTTCCCCCCTTCTTTTTTTGTTTAACTGTCCAATACCTTCTTCACCAAAGTAATTCTGAATTCAGAATGAAATAATTGCTTTAAATCAAAATTATATAATATTATAAAGAAATAGAATGAAAGCAAATTGAAAATTCGAGAAAACTAAGAAATTCTAGAGTTAAAACTAGGAATGGGGATTTTACCATTGAGATAAAGTTCATCAACTGACTTGTCAAAGTTTATCAAATACAATCGAATTAGTTTTGTGAATTTGCACTAAAGGAACATCAGTTTTTTGCATAATGCGAAATTTATTTGACGATTTATTAGATGAAAGATATTTTTGTAATAATCGGGGTGGTAACTCGATTAAAACAATTTGATGTAGAGCGCAAGGCGGAAAAATTGAGATTCTGCGAAGACTCGATCAAACATCCCTGCTATTATTAATAACCAACATTATTTTGACAAATGCAGCTGGAGGTAAAAATATCTAAATGTTGAACACGGAATGGGAAAATTAGTTACTTGAAAGAATTAGGAGAAAATGGAACCATTTATTCTGAAATTAACTAAGATTTGAGGTACGCTGTCACCATTATTGTCTCACCATTAGAGCAAAATACTATTTCGAATAAAAACTCCAAACGAAAAAAATATATATACTGAATTCTCAGTGCCCTTTCCCATTGCAACAGCTTAAGTTATGCTGACCTCAGCTAAGTGCTTTTTCCGAAATCCCACTCAAATGCTACAATTCGTTTATTTTAGTAACAATAAAAATGTCTTTAATTCTTAGAAGGAGTAAAAAACTATTTACAAGTATCCATGGGGAGCAATTACTCTCTCTCATGACAATCGAAAAAATATCCTTATGTTGCCATCCATATTTGGGATATCCCCATGTTATGGTAAAAGGAAAATCATTCAAAAATCCTTAACTTTGAAAATAAGCTTTCTATAGAAGAATGATGTAGACGATAAATTATAGATCGCAATCGAAATTTATCTTTTAAAAAAACGAATTTATCCAAATTTCGATTTTAGAAAATATTCGTTTATTATTTAAAAATTATTGAGGCTGAAATATTTGATAGCACATTCTACTGTTATGCTTGTTCTCAACACTGCTTCAAAATTCATGAAAAATGGAAAACATTATCAAATCTTATAAAATTACATTTATTTCAGTTGTTTGTTCCTTGAGGTTTTATGGTGAAATGGGTTTTTGGCCCTAATGCGCCAAACAAAATAATTAATTTTAATAAACGATTTTTTTTTTATATTTTAAGGCAAATTCTTACAAATACTAACACTGATATTAAATATTTCAATTTGCAGATAATTTTAAGCAAATATTGTTCAAAATCTAGATTTGGGGAATTTTTGAGATTTTCCATTTCTTGTGATATTTTGCTACAAAACACTTATTTCATAGCTTTGAATGGAGCTTTCCATTTGCACAACATGGAAATGCCCCTATACTTATGGGATGGGGGTGGCTAATTCAGCAGGACGCCACTCATAATCTGCTGTTTCCAGCTACGAGTTCTGCCTGGGCCAGTGTTGAGATTTATCTCTGTAAAACTCGTTGTAGTAGTCAGTCAGGTCAGTATGGGACACCAATGGGCTTGGAAAGGCTGCCGTCCATCTGATGGGACGTTAAGCTGTGATCTGTGTGCAGAAGAGCCATACCCTATGCACATTAAAGAACGTGTTGAATGGCCTTGTCGGGTGGCTAGCATCTGTTTCGTAACAGCTATCTTAGTAGATCTTCCTCCAACCTTCTCCGAGCCCTTGGGGGTCCTTGTAACCTGGCCATTTAGTCCATTGTGTGCAAAAAACGCCCCTCAGAGGTAAAGCAATCCAATACTTTTGATAATTTAGGGCAATTTCCCAGGGCAAAAAAAAAATTCTGGATATGTTAATACATCACCGAAGGCATAAATTTGGTATTCAGTTTATCACAAACTGCTCCGACCACCGGTATTAACACCATATAACTCAAGCAAGCCATTAAAACAGCTTTCCTTCGAAATAAAAAATACGTCACCACCAATAGGCTTTATAAAAAAGAAAAACGAAATATATATACGAAGCGGTTCTCAATGCAGGGTATCCTAAGATTGAAAAGTACCTACAACATCATCATCATCCTCCTCAAGCAGCCATGGGCTACGGAGGTCCAACCAGACCGTGCAATTTGTTCTCCAAGCAGGTCTATCCTTAGCTACATCTGCATCTGGCCACTGCACACCAATTCTAACAAGGTCCTGTTTGACATTGCCTGCCCACCGCATCCTAGGTCTCCCCTTCTTTCTGAGGCCTTTAGGCACACTGTTCATAACCCTATTCGCCAATCTATAATTATCCATACGGGCAACATGGCCGAACCAGCGGAGTCTCTCTCTGCACAATATGCTGCTTAAAGGAGTTTGCAAACTCCTTTGCCTAACCTCATCATTAGTTACAAAGTTGAACCACATAATGCCCAAGATACTGCGTAAGTATCTAGAATCAAAAGCATCTACTTTCCTGTTACCTTGTTTATAAAGTGTCCAAGTTTCACTACCATAACTAACCCTAGAAAGAACCAAATTATTATACAGTCTAATTTTAGTCTTTAGGTGTATACGCCTGTTTCTCCACACTCTCCAAAGATTCTTAAAAGTCCCGGCAGCAATCCCTATTCGTCTGTTAATGTCATGCCGCACATCACCATTATCTGTTACATAGCTCCCAAGATAATTAAACTGTGACACCTGCTCAAGACTGCAACCATTCAGATTAACTGAATCACAACCAGCCTGACCAATTTTCATCACTTTAGTTTTCTCTCTGTTTATAACCAAACCTACTCTACTACCAGTCTCATCAACAGCTCGAATGAAAGAGTTCATCTCATTAACATCATTTGCCAAAAGGGCTAAATCATCAGCATAATCTAAATCACACATTTTCGTATCTCCAGTCCATTTAAGGCCAAAATCTTTCCCTTGAATTGAATTTCGCATAACATAATCAATAACCAAGCTAAAGAGAAAAGGAGACAAAATGCACCCTTGTCGAACACCAGAAGTAATGCTAAACCAATTGCTACAAGCCTTACCAACTCTCACACACGACTCAGTGTTATTATAGAGAGCTTTCATTATGTTAACTAACTTGTCAGGTATACCATATGATTTCACAATCAACCACAAATTATGACGATCAACAGAGTCGAAAGCCTTTTTGAAATCAACAAAGCTAGCAACCAAAGGTTTCTGAAACTCTAAACATTTCTCAAGAATCTGCCTAAGTGAAAATATCTGATCCACACATCCCCTACCACTTCTGAATCCACACTGCGCATCACGCAATTGCCTGTCAACCAGATTCTTAATTCTATTAAGCACAATCATGGAAAGAACTTTACCTGGAACAGAGAGTAGGCTGATACCCCTATAGTTATGACAAGAACTGCGATCCCCTTTTTTGAAAATAGGGATAATAATAGCTTTGGTAAAATCCTTAGGAACCATGCCTTTATCATAAAAGATATTCAGAATTTCAGTCATCCAAGTGGTAACCGAAACATTTCCAGCTCTAAGCATTTCAGTAGTAATTTCATCTACCCCTGGGGATTTATGTAGTTTAAGTTTAGAAACAGCCAAAATAACTTCAGATTGTGTTAAAGGGCCAACATTAAAGCCACCAATGCATCTATCATCATTGCAAACAATGGGAGTAGAACTAACTACATTGTTTAGAACATCACTGAAATGCTCGGCCCACCTAGCCATGATAGAATCCTCCCTTTCTATAACCTTACCTTGTTTATCCTTCAATCCTTGTATACTGTCCGTTTTTCTACCACACAAAACATTAACTATCTGGTACAGCTCACTGCTGTTGTGCTGTCTAACTGCTTCCTCGGCTTTGTCAGCCAAACCATCAAGCCAAAGATTTTTATCAGCAGCTAACTGATCTTTTACACATTTATTAAGTTCTCTGTAATGCTTTCTATTAGGACTAGTAGGGTATTGATTAAGGACATTCCTGCAATTCTTTCTTTCCAAAATAAGCTCAAGTGCCTTATCACTTAAATAATTCTGTCTCCTCTGCTCCTTTTTTCCTAAAAGAGTACTGTTAGTATCCAAAAAAGCCTGTTTAAAATGATCCCATTCTTCCTCCACTTCAGTAGTAAGCAAACCATGACTGTCATAATGACTAAGTAACCTATCATGGTAAGCTTTGGCTATAACTGGATCTTTCAGAGCTTCAGTATTAAAAGTAAATTTTTTAACCCTAGCACAACACTTTTTAAGTTTAAGTTGCAAGACACTTTTAACAAGGTAATGGTCAGATCCAATTTCAGCTCCCCTATATGCCCTGGTACTCCTAACAGAAGTAGCCCATTTGTTGTTAATTAATATATAATCAATCATATTCTTATGCAGCCCATCAGGTGAAACCCATGTGTACTTATGTATGTCGCGGTGTTTGTAATAAGTGTTAGTTATTCTGAATCCATTGAGTTTACTTACCTGTAGGAGACGTTGCCCATTGCTATTGCAGCTACCAATACCAAAAGGGCCTATTACTCCTCCCCAAAGGTCAGAGTCAGTACCAACTCTGGCATTGAAGTCACCAAGAACAAGGGTAATATCTCCTTTCTTGACAGAGTTCAAAATATCCTAAAGTTATTCATAAAACCTATCCTTCTCATCCTCATCGGCATCCTCAGTGGGGGTATAACAGCAGATAACATTCAAGTCTTTAACGCTTGTCTGAAATTTTGCTCTAAGATACCTTTCATTAATGCACTCATATCCTAGAAGAGCATCACTAGCGTGTCTGCTGAGAAGCAGACCCACGCCTTGGTGATGTTTATTGTAGTCCCTCCCTGAAAAGAGAAATTTAAAATTATTTTTAAGAATCTGACCTTTATCTGTCCATATGGTCTCTTGTAAGCCGAGAATATCTAAATTATAATGGTGGAATTCTTGTGTGAGGACATCAAGAGAAAAAGCTCTGTGCAGAGTCCTCACATTCCAACTACCTATGGAGAGAAAATGGTTAGTGGGATGTTTAAAGAAACTATGTTTATTGAGAGAGGGAATGCCGACAATATCAAACAGCCCCCTAATCGCAGACATGGGGCAAAGACCCGTTCCCCCACTACTAAAGGCTGAAGGCATCTACACTGGAAGACTTCCTCCAATGTAGAATTTGACGATGCCAATAGAAGCAAAGAGTTCAGGTGCCTGCGATGACTTCTGCTCAGGATTATCCACCAGCTGATAAACATATCCTGTGAATCTATTCACTTGGGGCTGTCAACCCACAAACAAACAGAAAACACAGCGGAAGATTTTCCCTCCACAGAAGCCCACCAGTGCAGCAAAATCAGGATCCATAATCAAGCTCAGAGCCATATATCTGTCCAGTCCAGTAGGTTTATATGGTCAGCACCAGGACCCTGTGTGGTTGACCACTCCTCAGCAGGGTAGAAAAAAAAAAGAAAAGTAGCCACAGTTGTCCAGATCAGTAGGCCACACTAATCTGGCAGCCCTCCCCTTCCGTTCACTTCCACAAGAGAGTATTTCTTTTGAAAGGTACTAACGGCCTGCACTACGAGAAGGCGGGGTAGGAGATTAGGTGCTAGGCCTGGCCGGTTCTATGCATCATCACAGGGTATTGGTGCATAGCTCTCCTTCCAGTGACTACCTAGCTACCATTTACAGACCTACAACAAGAGCAGATAAATCCACCCAAATTGCCCAGGCACAAAATAAAGATAAAAAAGAAATCAAATACATCAAAAATTAATATTACGTGAAATATAATGAAGCCATACGGATATAAAGTATATTATATATCTCTGAAATGCTCAGCCCACCTAGCCATCACAGAATCGTCACCTTCAATCACTTCACCATGTTTATCCGTCAATTTTTACCTACACAAAAGATTAACTATCTGGTACAGTACAACCTTACACAATTAACAGAAGATGCTGAAATGCAAAAGTTCGTCAAAAATATTCGAAATAACAAAGAAATCAGAATTTTGTCGTCCGATAAAACTAGCAAAATAGTCATTATGAACACAGAGGAATTTAATGGAAAAGTGGACGAAATGCTCATTAAATAGTTGACTACCTTCAAAAGCCAGGATGTGCTTCCAAAACAAAACACATATTGCCTGTTACCCATCTATGTTACCCGTCTAGACTGTACCGCAGCTATTTTGTTAAAGCCAAGGTACACAAAGAAGGAATACCACTTCGATTCTTGGTCGCCAAGCACCACTCACCTACTATAAATTTAGAAAAAGCCTTATATATAAATACACACTTGAAATAATTTTATGAATCCAAGGAATATACCATCAATGCGATCGACACTCGCTACAACATTTAAAAGTATGAAAATGAAACCAAATTACAGAATGGCATGCCTCGTCTGTGCCCCCTACTGGCACTGGGCTGCGTTTGCGGCTGCATATTCTATGACGAATATTGGTGATTTTGGTGTGTACTACCATCCCCTCACGTTTGGGCCATGAATTTAGGGACACCCT
Source organism: Ryuthela nishihirai (assembly GCA_038380435.1). Taxonomy (NCBI): domain Eukaryota; kingdom Metazoa; phylum Arthropoda; class Arachnida; order Araneae; family Heptathelidae; genus Ryuthela; species Ryuthela nishihirai. The sequence goes on from JAWZYU010000031.1 coordinate 49,419,982, forward strand.
GTATACTGTATAGGTCTGACCAATGAGGAGAAAGGATTGTGTGAGAGGTTGTCTAGTGGGCATTTGCAGGCTTTAGGAGACAACTGAGCATGTTATTGGTTGAGCGCTGCAGTGAAAGAGGAATTAGAACTGCTCAATGAGCTTTGGAATAAGCATTTTTATTTCGTATAGACGATTACATTAATATTTTCGCTGTTTACATTAAGCAATTTCCCACGTTTACATTAAAAAATTCCCAATTCATTTGCTGTATAAATTCCTTATGGCTGGGGATGTCGGTTTCTCGATTTTTTTCTGACCGTTTTGACGAGTAGATCGGATATGTGTGAGTTTGGCAGGGGTATGCCATAATTTAAAAGTCTGCCTCTTGAATCCCATCAAACAGCTTCTGGCAAAGATTTCATTTTTTCTCCAATCTTGCGTTTGAAGTGTCGGGGAGTCATGTCGATAATGTCTTTTGCTGACAACCCTGGAGTGATTGTTATTTCGTCTGGCTCCTCAATTTTTCTCGAATATTGTAAATATTTTCGTAAAATGGACAGATATGCTGACGTTTTCTGTTCGGAATTTCCAGGAGATTTCAAAATATGCTGCATATTGCTATCGAGATCATCAGCCTTCGCTTTTAGATGACACTTCTCTATGGCTTTAACAGAGAGACTCATTGCCTGAATAAATTAGCTATCAGAGGGACTACACATGAGAGAAGGTGCAGCATAAATCCCGCTCCTTCGTGACGTATGTATGCACGTTTAGATTTCACTAATGTTTTTTGCAGTTAGCATTGGTATAATGCACTTGTGTTTGGACAAATTTTTCAGTATGTTTGAAGAAACTGGAAGATTGGACCTCACTTAATTGAAACAAATTTCACACAAAGTCACTTGTCACTGTGACTTGCGTTTTTCAGCAGCGTTGAACGTTTTTTAGGTGGGGCGTTTAACAGATAATAAAAAATGCCACCTGCTTCTTAACCCTCATACCTCGTGTAAATGATTTCGGATTCCTAGGTGGGAAGTATTCTTCTTCTAAACCGCTGCTCAGCAGGTGTTTACACTGCACAATCTAGAAGTAAATAGCCGTGAGGTCTCTATGTAGCTAGCTTAAATGCATCCACAAAAATAATAAAATAATAATTTCATTTATCCGGGACACATTTGCCTTGCTAAATAAATAACTAATCTGAGAAATGTCTCTGGGACTTTAGAATGAAACGAAATAATGTGAGTTGAGACTGATATTCCTTGCACATTTACCGTGAAAAAATAAATTCTGAGTGATGAGGACGACTGTTGCATTCAGATAATGAGACCCCTTTGTGAGTAGATCAGATACCCTTGTATCATCCGCAACTTGAACAAACATATCATCCAGCACCAGCAAAGTATATTGCTTTGCATTCAACTAGAGGTCGGGAAAGCCTTCCACGGATTCTACTTTTCGTTTGAAGGGTTCGAACGCCGACTGCACAAAGAATAACAATAGATGATTCTATTGTTATTCTTTGTTCTATGTTATAGAACACTTTATCTACATGGCAAATGAGCTCCAAAACAAAAGTAGTTTTTCCACACTGGCTCGGACCCGAAACGAGAATTTTACTTGGCGATTGCATGGTCGGAAAAGACTGATTAATAATCGAGCAAGCCCTTAAATAGCGTTATCAAGGGCTCATTTAAATCGCAGGTGACAAGAATAACGTTCCTTCAGGAACCGCTTCAAGGACACGCCTCCCGTTTGTAGAAAGAGGAAATAGAAACGTGATGGAAACTGGCAACTGCAGTGGTAATGTGGGATACAATATCCGGTTCATTCCTATCTCCCTATAACATTCTTCGATGTTGGACTCCAATGCTACGGGCTCAAAATATTCGACTGTTCTCTTTTTCACGTAGACATGTGATGGTCCACCCATTCACTTTTACTTTTCCTTAACCAGTTTTTCGTTATTTACGTTATATTTATCATATTGGGGATTTTATTTCATTTTTCGGACATCGCAATCCTCGTTCCGAGCTGTAGGAATTGCGCATGCGCAACTCTGACCTTTTGATTGACAACCACTAAAGCACGTGTAGGACCCATACTCCCTATTAAACCACTTGGGTTATCTTGATTGACATTCCTGTTTATACCATGTCTGTCTTCATCGAAGTGGAGGTGTCATTTAGATAGATATGAGTTGCTACAACTGTTGTACTCCAAGCATCGAGTTTGGTGAGTTGAATTTTTGTAAATAAGCTTTGTTTATTTTAGAAGCTTTTGAATCTTTGCTGTTTTTTTTCTCTTGAGCAACGTAAACAGATTTTTTTTATTCCGTCCCATGGCCGAGTGGTTAACGCGCTTGGCTACTGATCTAAGGGACCTGGGTTCGAACCCCGGGTAAGGCATGGCTGTCTGTGTCGTTTTTCTGCTGAGGTCCTGCCATCCTCTCAGACCTTCTACTATGGCATAGAAACTGACAGGCTCCTGTCAGACCTCTGTGGCAAGCAGCTGCTTGAGGGGGTATTTATTTATTTTATTTATATAACTTTAATTAAACTTGACAATCATTTTTTTTTATTTCGTACTCGATTAGTAACGCTTGATAAATATATTAACGAACACTATTTCAACTTTATTTGACAAGTTATTATTGCCTGGTGCCCGATACAGCTCTCTGGAATTTGAATAAATTTGGATCAGACAAAAGGTCCATCCTAAAGTTAATAATTTTTTGAATTGTACAGATAGTTATCCAGTGTTCTCCAGTAGAGGTCGAAACATCGGTGTCAAAGATAAAAAAGACGGCTTCTTCGTAATATTTGGTAGCTGGTCTCTAGCAAACACCCCTAGAAACAAAGGACAAGGAAAGGGGTCATTATGAAGAACATGATATAGTTGAAGAGTGTCCATCACGCAGAGAAATCAAATAAAATTTTACAATGCTGGTCTATTTCCATGAGATTTTCGAATTCTAGATATAGAATCACGCTCCCTGCTTCGTTTAGGGGGGTGCCAAATTTGATCTCTAATCTATAATTTGCCCGTTTTCATCAGATTGAAGTAAATCGTCACACTGCTTACCTTCGGTGGACAGTTCAAATCTGTACAATGTGTTCCCTTTTGCATAAGCTGAGCGACCAAATTGTACCCCTTTGTTGTCTTATACATATTATAAATTATTAATTATAATATTAATTATTTTTATAAATATTATAAAAACTAAACCAAACGTTTAGTGATTCCAATAGCGATTAATAAGAGCACATACAGGGTAATTCAAAACTCTTGGGCCAAACTTAGGGGTGACAGAACTCACCTAAACAAACACTTTTCATCATACAATGCATGGTCGAAACTCAAGCGGTGAAGCGCTAGAGAGCACTTTCCGGTGAACACTTATAAGCCCTGGTTTTCGCACTCATCGTCATTTCTACCGTGGATTGCAGAACGGATGGATTATTTCATGAATCAGGAGAAGACGGACATGCATTTCACGTATGGAGCTGCAGACAGGAATGCAAGTGAAGCCCAAAGACTCTACCGGGAGCGCTTTCCGACCAGACGTGTGCCTGATCGTAAAACCATTCAGCAATTGCACCGGTATCTGTGCAAAACGTGCTCCTTTGTCAGCGGCTTGCAGGATACAGGGCGTGCAAGGAGTGTGAGGACGCCACGTGTTACATAGGAAATTCTACGTAGGGTTCAGAGATCATCCCAAATGTAACACGCTAGCAATTTCCCATGCCGTGTGCCCCAATCGATGGTGTGGTGAGTTCTACAAGATGAATGATTACTCCCCTACCATGCACAGAGGGTGCACGCCTTGACACCTGCAGATTATTGGCCTCATGTGGATTTTGCACAGTGGTTCCTGCAGCAGACTGCAGCGCAACCGGTCTTTGATGCGCATGTCTTATTCACTGACGAATGCACCTTTACATGAGAGGGCATTTTTTAATACCCACAATTCACATGTGTGGGCCACCAGTAATCTGCACGCCATACGTCCACATTCGTACCAGCGGTGTTTCTCCATAAATGTTTGGACTGGAATCCTCCGTGACCATTTGATTGGCCCATATCTTCTGCCAGCCCGACTTGAAAGGGAGGAACGTACCTCGTATTTTTACAAGAAGTCTTGCCAGAATTACTGAACCCTGTTCCAGCAAACATTCAAACACGTGTGGTTCAACACGACGGAGCGCCACCCCATTTCAGCGTGGATATGCAGAATGCCTTGGATGCAACATTTCTAGGACAATGGATTTGTCGGGGTGGTCCCATCGCTTGGCCACCACGATCGCCCGATCTCTCAAGTCGGGACTTTTTCCTATGGGGCCATATGAAAAGCCTCATCTACGAGAGCCCCATCGATTCCAACGAGGACCTTGTTGCCAGGATTTCTATTGCTGCTGCCACTGTACAAGAAATGTCTGATGTTTTCGCCCATGTATGCCGATCACTACGTTGAAGGTGTGAAGCCTGCATTAATATTGACGGTCGCTCTTTTGAGCAGTTACTGTAATTTTTTTCAATAAAATTCTGTACTTTCTGTTCTGTAATTTCTGCAATTGTTTCAAACTTCTTCTATCATTCTTGTGTTTCTTCATTTCCTGACACAGTAACTGCTAACCCCTAGCGCTTCACCGCTTGAGTTCCGACCACGCATTGTATGATGGAAAGTGCTTGTTTAGGTGTGTTCTATCACCCCTTAAAGTTTGGCCTAAGAGTTTTGAATCACTCTGTATATTGATGATTTGGATAGTCAGGGGTGAGCGGTTGAGATGAGAATTGTTCAGTGTCAGCATTACAATTTAGATTGTAATGCTTGAAGTTCTATGGATTTCGAGCAAAATCCCTGCTCATGGCAGCTGAGTTGACAATCCCTACAATGACTCTTTTGGGCATCTGAGAGCTGAATAAATTATCTCTCGTTCACGAAGTAATTCCAGGGCAGAGAGTGAAAGATTAGGCTTCCACGCGTCTTAAATGGTTTTTGTTTCTTACGTTTTATACCTCTCCCTCTCAGGTTTTTCCCAGCTTCTTCTAACAGGTTAGCCGCACCATCCTTCAAATTCGATTTGAACGTCTTTTGGATCACAACCTATTACAACTTCTGAAGCGAATTCAATTCCTGATCTAGGTGCTTGCTTTCCTAGAAAACACGCCAAGGGTTTCAGAATCGGAAATATGAAACTTCCGATACATCTAAATAAGGATCCGAGCCCTCCTCCTGTTTGATATCGGGGTCCCTTGAACACCCCTGCACCCATCTGAGCCCTATAGTAGCTCAGGTAGCCAGAAGGGCTAGGCTCTGTGTACTTGATTCGCATGACGAAAGTGCAGCTTGACTAAAACTTTACCGTACTTAAAAGATAACGGTTTCCCACTATCTGTGCGAAGAAATATTCTCACACTCTTGAAAACGTTGCGTACAAGAGAATAATAATCAGCACTCATAAAAGTTTTCACTCTGGCTTTGTTGTTCGGAGTTCTCATAGAGGGGTGTCGTATAAGTGTCGCCTAATAAATGAGGTGCAACCAGGTCGGAGTACACATAAATATCAGATATACTTGGGTTAATAATTTAAATAATAATTTAAACTTGGACACGGAGATGTTATACAATTGTTAGAATTTTTCAAACCCTAGTCCCAACCCTTTGGAAGAGACAGGGAATATCAGATAATAACCAGCAATATTTGCGATTTGTGTGTGATTATTAGCCAGTTTCTTGAGGGATAATGTTTTCTATCTTCGGCAGGCATAGCTTGAAGCATAGCACAGAAAATAGCTTCCACATTTTCATAACGTCCGTGGGGTATCTGGTGCACATTTCCCCTTATCACAGATGGGGGGAGTAAGTAAAAATAAAATGATTCATCGGGGGTGAATAAATCAACGTCTTCCTTTTTGACCTTGCTAGCGAAATTGACGTCGTGAGTAGTTTCCATTTACACCAAGCCGATATTGAAGAATGTATTGAAACTCTCTGCCTCTCTCGTAAACAAACGGTAATTAGGAACCCCAATCTGGAACAACCATAAATCATCTCTTTTCATCCATACCTACAGAATTTGATGTTGAATATTTTTTACAATCCCTGCTCTCTTCATAGGCTTTCCAAAGTATTGCCGCTTAGCGAGATTTAATAGCGTCTTTAGGGAAGGAGGGGAACTATCTGAAATGTGTGGAGAAGGGGCTTTTCGAATTGTCGATATTATACCAAATCGGAGGAATGTGAATCTCGGATAGCGCTGCTTCCCATTCACCATTCAGCTCGATTGGCTGTGCCAATCTCGCGGTATAATCGTTCTGAGTGTTAACCGGGTAAACGTCGCTGCTGGCAGAGGAACGGAGAGTTAAGTAGAAAGCTATTTTCTAGGTATCCAGCTGGGAGTAGGATAATTTCTCCACTTCACTAAGATGCCTTTTTTGCGGCTTCGGTCCAAGATTTTTTCCACAGCATAGAGTTCAGGGGGCTTTATTCTCTGCAATTCCCAGTTATAGAAAGTTCCACGTATCTTCTTTCCATCAGTATCTTCTATTTCGTAAACAGGAGCTGTTCTAGGCACGATTCTTTTCACTCGAAATATCTCGTGAGTCCACTGTTTGTGTTGCACCTTTTAGAATGGAAGCTTCAAACTGCTGAGTCAACGACTTTAAAGTGAGTTGTCTCCTCCTCGTTTGGCGCACCATATAATATCAATCAAACAGTACTCTCATTAATAATATTCACGCCTTGGGAGCGAAACCGTGTGCGCTATGCTTGGATGCATTGTAATCCTTCAATATACACTGCAGAACATGTAAGGACCTGAAGTTTTTATGTCTAGTGAAATAGCGCCACAATCTTTCTCTTAGGGTCCGATTCAGTCTTTCTACCAGAGATATATTCTTATATCACTATAAGACACAAAGAAGTGAATGTTTTTTTTTAGGAATTTTTGAAAAACACGGTTTGTGAATTCTGTCTCCTGATTGGTGATTAGAATCCAGGGTTCACGACCCTGCGCCAGAATCTGTTCAAATGTTTCTTTCACAGTATTTCCTGTTTTCTTTTTCATAGAAATCGCCCAAGCATAGCGAGATAAAATATCGATAACGACTAATATGTGTCCATAGTCATCATTAAATCGTGCAATATTTTTCACGATCATTAAATTTGCTTGCCATTGTTGATCCAGCACAGTCACATGTCTTGTTCCTTCGGAATTTGCTCACTGCTAGTCTGTGGAGAGTGTACGTTTCCTTGTCCTCTAACCATTCTCTGACTGTCTTTGAATCCTGTCCAGTACTCTGGAATAATCGAGTCATCCCTCCATAGCTGCCATGGTTCTTGGGGTTGTAATACGTTTTTTCCAATGTGTCGTTCATCGACCAGCAGCAGCTTTCCCTCTTTAATCCAGACCTCGATAGGTAGTGAATCTGGAACGTCTAGAGACGTACGATTTGCTGCCTGTTCACACAACTCTTTAGTCGTATAAAGACCCGATGGTCTTATACATAGATTTGTTTTCGCATCTAGTAGACAAAACCGGAAACTCGGTACCCACTACATTTGGATGTGCCCACCCTTCCAGTGCAACGAGCTTCTTCCACTAAGAAAAAGAGTTAATGCCTTTCACTGACAGCTGTTTACATAAATATAATCTGATATTCATTGTTTTATTACAATAATCTGATATCCATTGTTTTATACAATGTTTTATTACACACAACCAAATATTTCCCCCTAAATGTCTCGAATCTCCGAAAAGTCTGGTTAAATAACCTGGAAATAACATAACATCACAAATCACAGCGACCCCTATCAGTGTACTGAAAGCAGCTGCAGCTCTCTTTACACGATTTATGGCGTAAATGAACACACAACACAGTGATTGTTAGAAAATATCGGACTTTTATTTACAAAACCAAAAATCAGAAGCATACAGATTGTCTTTCACTCTCTTCAAAACGTCACAATAAGTCAGAGAGGCAAGGAAAGCATCGTCAACATAACAGAGAAGTCCTCGTGCCCAGGCTATATCCACAAATGCGTTAACAACAGAATCGATGTCCAGTGAACGCCACTCAAATACATATTAAGACAATGTTCTTTATCCTCAGGTTAGATGACTCCAGTGTTCGGTAGCAAAACTCGCAAGAGATCGTATTCGATAATATCAGTCAATAATTGAATCAATCGACCTTCCCCCTCTGCAGGTTGCGTTAGAAGAAGCAGTTAACAGAAGGTCTCTCTGCTCAGCAATGGCCAGTTGGAGATCAAAATTAACATCAGATCTACGATGATGATCAACACTGTTCTTAACATCGGCACGCCAAATATGTACTTCGTTCCACTGGGTTGTAGTAAGTCATTCCACAGATGAATTCTTTTTCAGCACTGGTTGTCAAATTGATCACCAATTTGATGACGTCGATCATCTGATTTCCTTCGCTACTGCAATAAGCACAGAGCTGTAGATTGAGAGTCACACACCAAGTCTCTTTCCTGGAATTTGACACGTCGATTCTGTCTGACACTGTTAACAGCTCCTGCCATGGATAGAATGACCTCTTCTCTCATCAGATAAAGTGCACCACCTTCTGAAAAACCGTCAGAGATGCACGTGAAGTCTCTCCGGATAGAGAGTGGGGATGATGAAAACATCACCGAAATGATATGTGTGTGCACACTGCCAGGCCGCATGGTGAAAACTGTGCGATGTTAAAAGTTTTTCAGTCTCTTAATCTTAAGCGTCTTGGGGGTAAAAACACGTTTCAACCCTCTTGAATGCATCACGTGCTCCTCTAGTGGGGAATTTTTATACTTCAAAGGGACAGGTATCCACTTCCGCCTGGAAGAGAGGCTTCAGAGCAGGAGGCGGAGGAGGTAGAGGTTCCAGTACGGATGTTACTGATTTTATAGGGCAGAAAGTTTCAGGGGTTCTATCCTTTGCCAGAAACAGACATATCATAGAGTGGAGAATCGGGTTTTTCATGAGGAGGATCAAAATTTTCATCCGTTTCTCTGGATGGAGAAGAGCACCTTTCAATATTTGCAAGATCATCATCATCATCTTCAGAAAAGTCCCAGAAACAAGTAGCTAATTGATCGTGTGGTTGACCAATTAATGAGGAGGGTATTGGAGGTACCGACGCGTTTTTCGAGGTAGACGTTCATCCACGTACCAAACGCAGCTACCTCAGCTTGAGAATAATGTATGTCTTTCCCTTTGTGATAACCACATTCGGTTCCTGGTATTTTTGCTATGTCTTTGAAACAAGGACATCCGAACTTCTCTAAATCGAGAGATTCTATAGCTAGTCTGCCCAATAAACGCTTCTCGTAGAATCCTCCCTTGTAGGCGATGACAGAAGTGAAAGGCTTGCAACACTTTTCGTGGATGTGGCATACAATATGATCTAAACAGTCATATTCCCACACCACTTCACCAAGGCAAGGATAAAAAGGCAGCCCAGTGATATGTAACGATTGTTTCCCAGTCCTTCTAAGGAATGTCTGTTACGAAGGAAAGGTTGAATCTGTAGATGCTAGTGAGACTTCTACAGTCTGAATATCCAATCTCCCTCGCGAGAAATTTGCCTTTTACAGTGAAACCGTCCAAATCTATAACAGAGCAGATACGTTGTAATCTATCCTTCTCTAGCACGTGACTAAAATCTAAATTACACATACCTTCAAGAATTCTGAAGAACTTTCCACATGTAGCAAATTCAGTCCACAAACATATCACCACAGGAGAGATGGCACAAGATGACTGTGGCCTTCACTGTATTCACTAAATCGCAAAAGTTCAAGTCAGGAAGAGTGTCCAACAAAACAAAGTCGTAATGCCTTGCCTGAAGTGCAAACACTTTCCCTACACACTTCAGGGTAGGATTAGGAAGATAACGTAGCATGATATCGAAGAATAGATGTTCTAGCAGTCCAGTGTAGATGAGGCTGGAAGGGGTTGAAACCTGGACGTTGAGGGGGTCAGACAGTAGCTCAATGACAAAGGTGTAGAGGCTATCAGATGATTGCATGAGAGGCAACTATCTCTACAAGGTCGTCGAAATCAACTCGGTCCAACCCTCATAACACTTGATAGCCATACTTCCTTGCCTTCATTACGAAGGTTAAAGCCACTTTCTCAGAGGAAGGGTATGGAAGCTGGTGGGAAATGCTGTCCGACACTAACTGCTCTAAAAGACCAGAATGTACAGTAAGCAGGGGGGAGTCTGACTGGGCACTCCAATAAAGACTCATGGTCTCGTAAATGGCATCTGCAAACACTATGAATGCAATATGCCAAATCGAACCCAAGCTATTTCAAGCAACACTCCACCAATGAGCAACATGCCCAATCAGATTCCAGATCTTAATCGCGAATCACGTCGCTTGCAAGAAAGCTATCGACCAATCAAAACGCGTTTCTGTGAACAAAGATCAGTTGCTAGACCAGGGAGGGGATGGATGGGGTTGGTTCGATAGATACTGTACACATGCGCAAGTTACAAAGTTTACAAAGTTACAAAAGCACATCCAAACTACCGACAGAGATCCAAAATTCAAAATAGGGGGTGCTTACAAAATTCCAATGAATACTTTGACAAAGCAAAAATCATAAAAAAAGCCATTTACAAATTATCAGCTAACGTCGAGGAACAACTTATATCAAAATATAAATCAATGCTGCAATGTCGAATGCGGTTCTTTACTTCGTTTCCCATCCGTATATATATATATATGAGAGTTTGCATCAATAACTATTTCAATATATATTATCTCAGGATCTATTCAAGTGGCCGATAATCTACTCATCTAGACATGCAATATGTATATATATAGAACTTTATTTATCAACTACATGAAAGAGCAACCAAATACCAGAAACAGCGACTGCCACCCGGCCAGTTCACTGCAGAATTTCCACTCCAGTGAAACAAGGCTAAATCAGTCCTTTAGTTTCACAAAGGAACCACTTAGAGGAAGTCAGATGAATGCCATTCCCCGCCATACTTCACAGAGCAGTCCGCAATTCTCTTTCTGTCTGCATTGAAACTCTCCCGCCAAGTGCGGTCACATGATGTCCACTTGGCATGCTGGCCAATGGGGTATCTCCAATCTTCTGCGCACGGTTGAAACTTCCTGAACACAGAAGTCCTTCGGAACATTTCTTATTCCCTGCCCCCAACGGAACTAGCTCTGATGCTCCTTCTAAATGAAGTGGTCTGCCACAAGCGCTCATTGCTTCCACCCTTCGCCCTAGCTTGATTGAGTCCTGACAACGAGCTACTGCGAACTCTAACAGTTAATTTAAGCCATCTGAACATTTTAATATAAGAGTGAAAATAAAAAACGTGTCTGTGTGTTTTAAAAAAACTGCACATTGCATAACAAAACACAGGGACACGTTTAAACATTTTCGGTAACTAGGCACAAGGGTATATACGGGACCTTACACTTTAAATTACCATATAGATATAAAATGCATAAATTTAGAAACTATAATCACATAAATTTACGAAAAGGTTTTTTAAGGTGTTTGATATTTTGCATGTCAAAATACTAAAATTTCAACTTTTTTTGCACAATATAATTATAAATTTTTTTTCCAATTTTCGACTCTCTAAAATCGTCAATTATTTCATTATAATTTAATAATTTAAATTTGTTATACTGAATTTTCTATGTGGAAAATTGCCATTCAATTTTTGTTCTACGAGTACACTTTTAGAATAATTTTCAACAATTTATGGTACTGAAAATGAACATTCTCTTTCGCCGTTACTCTTAGATTCAGCGCCCCCCCAAAGAAATCTTAGTTTCAGCACCCACCTAAAAATATCCCGGATGCCCTTCTCCACACGGTAACCATTGCTAGGATATGTGATAATTTTTAATCTGATGGAACATTGCAAAAACGAAACAAGGGACAATCTGGAAGGCCGAGATGTTCTTACAACTTAACGATAGAAGTTACAACTTAACGATATCGTTAAGAGAAACGTTCTTTCAACTTAACGATATCGTTAAGAGAAACGTTCTTTCAACTTAACGATAGAAGTGCTGCAAAAGTACGATCTCCACAGAAATCTTGTAAGGCAAATATCCACATGAGAATGGTATCAGTAACTGTGGTATTCATCGCATTTTGTGGCGTTCGAAGTAGAAATCATATATACTTAGACTGCTTCATGCAGAGCCAGATCTTGAGGGTCATGCTAGTAAGTGTGATAGAGGCAAAAATTATAAGACCAATTTATATTTAATGCATTTTGCATGAACGTGTTTAAAGAGCTGTAAAAGGGATGAGGGAATGTTTAATTGCCTTGGATCCAGTCTCTCCCCCCCCCCCTTCTCTTATTAAAATCTTCCAGTTTTTCCAGCTGGATTGTGTTTCTTGCTCCCTCCCCCCTCGGGCTTTTCTAGATCCGGGTCTAGCTTCTTGTAATAAACGAGCATGATCCAGATCGTCTTCGAATTTGTTAGTTCTCAAATTTTCTGAGTGGTTTTTTTGCACAAATATTGGGAAAGAGAAGCATTTCCAGATTCAGTTGCTTGCTCTGATGGAGCCACTTTCAAACTGAATGGTATTGCTAATCGACCCATTTCTCTGTATTGGCCGCCGCAAATCTATACATAACTATAGAGCAAGCAATCGGTCTATGTGGTATATCAATGTGGTGCAGTCTGCCTTCCAAGCGAATAATATGGACATTTTAGCCTCTCTGTTGCACGTGGCCGCTAGTGGTGGACATTTTGAAAGTTTTTTGACTTTAAGATAACCAAAACAGGTATTGGTTAACGTCTGTCCACTCTGTTCGTTTAAATATGCGTTAATTAATTGTGTATTCGTTTTATTGAAATTACGCTGTATAATTGTGGCGATAACTCTTTTCGATATATTCCCTCAAGTACTGACCTTCACTGTTGAATGCTATTGAAAGAGATCAAGACTTACAGTTCTACCAATAAAAGTACGTATACCTGACATCATGACATACATATGGCCCAAAAGCTCTCATGTTTCTATAGCGCTCTCAGTTCTATATAATATATATATTTTCAATGAAATAATTTTTTTTTGCAGTTGTGACGAGAATTTGTAAGAGAAATATTCGAATTTTAGATTATACTCATATAAAAATAGTCTGTTTTATTTTTACATTTAAAAACATTAAAGTGTAATATGCACTTTGGGCACGGGGAGCCCGATTTTGACGTGAACTCTATGATCGATACTCAAATTAACCTGTAGTAGAAGCCGGCGGTATTCGCAGCGAGATAGCAGCAGCATAACTGAAGGCTACGAGATATTTCATATCTGGCCAAGCAATAAGAATATAATCATTCTAAACCAACGTGAATTAAATAACTTTGTTAAAAAAGTTCTTACCAATTATTATCCAACATTTTGTGCTGTAGAATTTTTTAAAATCATTTTCTGTAGCTTTCAAAAGTAATTTTTCTCTGCAATGAAATATCTTATGCTTTCTAAGTGTATTTTATATATCTATATCATTTATTACGTATTATTTGAACATAATCATAATGAGTTAATAATATTTCAACAAGAGTATTTTTTCATCATGTAAAGTAAATTAATAAACTAACTTGATATCTAACACACACTTGGCACAGTGTTTATGGGTACAAACATATGGCCGTCCTATGCTTCACCCATTGTTACAGCGAAACCATGGAAGTAGGGAGAAGAGGAGGCGCCCTTATTATACCTTGAAAAAAATAATAAATACCCCTCAAGCAGCTGCTTGCCACAGATGTCTGACAGGAGCCTGTCAGTTTATATGCCATAGTAGAAGGTCTGAGAGGATGGCAGGACCTCGGCAGAAAAGCAACATAAACAGTCATGCCTTATCCGGGGCTCGAACCCAGGTCCCTTAGATCAGTAGCCAAGCGCGCTAACCACTCGGCCACGGGACCTTAGCATAGGCAAACTAGGTGGTGTTGGCATAGGTCGCTAGTGTAGCCGTGCAGAACGACGGTAGCCACGTTGTTGTTACCCAGAAAGTCGCACGCTGCACGTCAATTGCAATATATCAGAATGCTTTATACGAATACTGCTCAATAAAATCGCAATTATTTCATGTACAAAAAAGGAATTATTTCGCCGAATATTGCTAAACCATTTTTTTTTCTTGGAAGGTCAAGAGATGTTTAATATATATATAAAAAAATACTTTTTTCCACTTCAGTTTAGCATTTGTTTACGTTTTTAAACACAGTTGTTTAATCCCATTTAAAGTTAGCAATAACAAATTACATATCAAATGAAAGCTATACCATCTTTTTCTAAAAATAGGGATTGATTGTAGACTACTAGCGCAGGGCCAGATGTAAACTTCCTTCCCCCAACTTTGAGAATGCTAATAAGGGAAATACGAGCTAAAATTATTAAACTTATTTATATTTCATGTTAATGAAGAATTAATTTATTCTTCACTTTTTTAGAGAACTGTTAAACAGGGGGGAAAATGTTATACTGCATTGAAAATAGTAACTTCATCCCCCCCTCGATTTTTCTTCTGGATTCGGCCCTGACTTAGCAGAACTTTGGGACGAAATTCTCCTTCCCAAAAGAAAAAGTTTAAAATGTAAATTCTTGGAATATATCAACACCTTAACTTTTATGTATAATAGTTTCTAATATACCAAATGAAAGGTTAGTATAGTGCCTGATACAGAATATATTAAAGTCCCCTCTCCTGCATAATATTTGAAAGTTGTATCATTGTTTAATCAAGTTTCTAATGTTCAGAGTAAACTGTGATAAGTCAAATCTCTTGCATAAGAAAAAATGTAAATATTAATAAAAAAAAAATCTCTTTGGAATAAAAAGCAAGAACTCCGTTGTAAAATATGTAGACTTTAATATAAGCTTAAACACTGAATATGTTTTAAAATAGAAATTTAGAGTTTTGATTATGATCTTTTATTTATCTTCAGTCATATTCTTCCATTAAATTGCATGAATATCGTTGAAAATGGATATTTAAATAGATTTCATTATGATCTTCAATTTACTATGTGTCGTATTTTGCCATTAAATGCATATTTTAATAGTTATAGCACTTAGATTTCCATCGACATGGAACAAAAGTTATCACGAAATATTATAGCGTCCATAACTCTAAATACCTAACGAATATTGTTTAAAATCGAGATAATAGACGTAACTATGATCTTTAATATATCTCTGGTCACGTGGCATAACATGGAAGATTATCAGTTAATATTCTAGCATTCGCAACTATTAAAATACTAAACGAATATTTTAGAAAATCTATATTTAAACAGATTTGATTATGATCTTTAATTCAGCTTCAGTCACATTTTTCTATTAAATGCATATTTTAGAAATTATAAAGCTTCCAATTTAGGTTCTCACTGGCATAACGGAAATTCCGCAGACTTTCGGACGGTTTATCAAAAGCATAGAAAATGAATAATATGCGTATTATGTTCTCTTCCATTATTTGATTTATTTTTTCTTTCTCTAAATATTTTATGAACCTTTATTTAATCGGTTTACATTTAAAACACTGGGAAAGTTTCCCAACGCCCTTCACCAAGTTTTCGCCATCTCTCCTACCCAAAGTCCTAATTATGCTACTGTCATAAATAGGTGAAATAACAAAAAAGTTTTTAATTTACAAAGCAAAACTTTAGCATTACTTCTTACCTATGAAACTTATCCCTTTGATCTTTTTCGCAGGTTTGTTAAATGCATCCAAACGCGATGCACGTACCCTTTTTTTTAATGCAATCTGTCGTACTTTAACACAGCGACAGCACGCTTGCCAGAAGCAACAATATGGCGACGCTCGATTACAGTTTTAAGCGTAGGGCGCATCCCTTTATTTCTACCTCCATGGGCGAAACTCGTATAGGGCATCTCCCTTCTTTTCTATACTCCTTAGCTGAGACCCAAACTGAAACCACACGGTTTTTTGCTCTACAGTTATGCACTCTAAACCATTGGGCAATTTATGTAAAAATTAAATATTATTTATCAAAAATATTTTACTGGAATTAAAACATCAGGTAATTAATCAGAGAAAAATTACTTGATGTTTCTGTCTGGGAAAATACAGGTGTCTTGAACTATCACCATGAAAGCTCTTTTAACCACTATCCCACTTTATACGACATATTTACCATTTTGTATATGAACTATAGTTCAACTGGCAACTTTATTCTTTGCAACAGAAGCAGCATGGGAAGATAGTTAATAAAGTAGAAAGTGTACATCGTAATAAATATCTAATTTTAAAATTCGCAAAGAACCTATGTGGCAAGTAGCTGCTTGAGGGGGTATTTATTTATTATTTTATTTAAAGAATATATAAGTTGTAGAAGGTATGTAGTCTACTCTGATAAGTTTTTAGAAATGTATAATAAAACAAGTTAATCAGCTTTTGTATTTAATATGAAATTTATATGTAGATCACGCTTGGCTACTGATCTAAGGGACCTGGGTTCGAGCCTTGGGTAAGGCATGGATGGTGTGTCGTTTTTTCTGCCGAGGTCCTGCCATCCTCAGACTTCTGTGGCAAGCAGCTGCTCGAGGGAGTATTTTTTTTTTAATGTATCCCCCACTGAACCCATACCCTGCCCAAGGAGTGTCTAAGGGAGAAGAGAGCTAGGTTCCATAGGTGTAACGTGGCCGAGTGGTTAGCGCGCTTGGCTGATCTAAGGGACCTGGGTTCGAGCCCAGGGTCAAGGCATGGATGTTCGTGTCGTTTTTCTGCTGAGGTCCTGCCAGCCTCACAGACCTTCTACTATGGCATATAAACTGACGGGCTCCTGTCAGACCTCTGTGGCAAGCAGCTGCTTGAGGGGGTATTTATTTTATTTTTTATTAAACATTTCAATTGCAGTGCCTTCTCATCACCATCATCATCATCCTCAAGCAGCCATGGGCTACGGAGGTCCAACCAGACCACGCAGTTTAATTCTCCAAGCATATCTGTCCTGAGCTACATCTGCTGCATCCAGCCACTGCACACCAATTCTAACAAGGTCCTGTTTGACATTGCCCACCGCATCCTAGGTCTCCCCCTCCTTCTGAGGCCTCTAGGCACACTGTTCATAACCCTATTTGCCAATCTATAATTATCCATACGGGCAACATGGCCAAACCAGCGGAGTCTCTCTCTGCACAATATGCTGCTTAAAGGAGGTTGCAGACTCCTTTGCCTAACCTCATCATTAGTTACAAAGTTAAACCACCTAATACCCAAGATACTGCGTAAGCATCTAGAATCAAAAGCATCTAGTTTCCTGTTATCTTGTTTACACAGCGTCCAAGTTTCATTACCATAACTAACCCTAGAAAGAACCAAACTATTATACAGTCTAATTTTAGTCTTTAGGTGTATACGCCTATTTCTCCACAATCTCCATAGATTCTTAAAAGTCCCGGCAGCAATACCTATTCGTCTGTTAATCTCATGCCGCACATCACCAGTATCAGTTACATAGCTCCCAAGATAATTAAACTGTGACACCTGCTCAAGACTGCAACCATTCAGATTAACAATCACAACCTGCCTGACCAATTTTCATCACTTTAGTTTTCTCTCTGTTTATAACCAAACCTACTCTACTACCAGTCTCATCAACTGCTCGAATGAAAGGTTCATCTCATCAACATCATTTGCCAAAAGGACTAAATCATCAGCATAATCTAAATCAGAAATTTTCGTATCTCCAGCCCATTTAAGGCCAAAATCTTTCCCTCGAAGTGAATTTCGCATAACATAATCAACAACCAAACTAAAGAGAAAAGGAGACAAAATGCATCCTTGTCGAACACCAGAAGTAATGCTAAACCAATTGCTACAAGACTTACCAACTCTCACACATGACTCAGTGTTATTATAGAGAGCTTTCATTATGTTAACTAACTTGTCTGGTATACCATATGATCCCACAATCAACCACAAATTATGACGATCAACAGCGTCGAAAGCCTTTTTGAAATCAACAAAGCTAGCAACCAAAGGTTTCTGAAACTCTAAACATTTCTCAAGAATCTGCTGAGTGCAAATATCTGATCTACACATCCCCTACCACTACTGAATCCACATTGCTCATCACGCAATTGCCTGTCAATCAGATTCTTAATTCTATTAAGCACAATCATGGAAAGAACTTTACCTGGAACAGAGAGTAGGCTGATACCCCTATAGTTATCACAAGAATTGCGATCACCTTTTTTGAAAATAGGGATAATAATAGCTCTGGTAAAATCTTTAGGAACCATGCCTTTATCATAAAAGTTATTCAAAATTTCAGTCATCCAAGTGATAACCAAAACATTCCCAGCTCTGAGCATTTCTGTAGTAATTTCATCTACCCTTGGGGATTTATGAAGTTTAAGTTTAGAGATAGCCAAACTCACTTCAGATTGTGTTATAGGGCCAACATTAAAGCTGCCAATGCATCTATCATCATTACAAACAATGGGAGTAGAACTAACAACATTGTTTAGAACATCACTGAAATGCTCGGCCCACCTAGCCATGACAGAATCCTCCCCTTCTATAACCTTACCTTGTTTATCCTTCAATACCTGTATGCCTGTCCGTTTTCTACCACATAAAACATTAACTATCTGGTACAGCTCTCTGCTGTTGTGCTGCCTAACAGCTTCCTCAGCTTTGTCAGCCAAGCCATCAAGCCAAAGATTCTTATCAGCAGCTAACTGATCCTTCACACATTTATTAAGCTCTCTGTAATGCTTTCTATTAGGACTAGTAGGGTATTGATTAAAGACATTCCTGCAGTTCTTTCTTTCTAAAATAAGCTCAAGTGCATTATCACTCAAATAATTCTGCCTTCTCTGTTCCTTTTTTCCTAAAAGAGTACTGTTAGTTTCCAAAAAAGCCTGTTTAAAATGGCCCCATTCTTCCTGCACTTCAGTATTAAGCAAACCATGACGGTCATAATGACTAAGTAACCTATCATGGTAAGCTTTAGCTATAACTGGGTCATTCAGAGCTTCAGTATCAAAGGTAAATTTTTTAACTCTAGCACAACACTTTTTAAGTTTAAGTTGCAAGACACTTTTAACAAGGTAATGGTCAGATCCAATTTCAGCTCCCCTATATGCCCTGGTATTTCTAACAGAACTAGCCCATTTGCTGTTAATTAATATATAATCAATCGTATTCCTATGCAGCCCATCAGGTGAAACCCATGTGTATTTATGTATGTCGTGGTGTTTGCAATATGTGTTAGTTATTCTGAAACCATTGAGTTTACTTACCTGTAGGAGACGTTGCCCATTGCCATTGCAACTACCAATACCGAAAGGGCCTATTACTCCTCCCCAAAGGTCAGAGTCGGTACCAACTTTGGCATTGAAGTCACCAAGAACAATGGTAATATCTCCTTTCTTGACAGAATTCAAAATGTCCTGAAGTTGTCCGTAAAACCTATCCTTCTCATCCTCATCAGCATCCTCAGTGGGGGCATAACAGCATATAACATTCAAGTTTTTAATGCTTGTCTGAAATTATGCTGTAAGAAACCTTTCATTAATGCACTCATATCCTAGAAGAGCATTACTTGCATGTCTGCTGAGCAGCAGACCCACGCCTTGGTGATGCTTTCCATCCTCCCTCCCTGTAAAGAGAAATTTAAAGTTATTTTTAAGTATCTCACCTTTACCTGTCCATCTGGTCTCTTGCAAGCCTAAAATATCTAGGTTATAGCTCTGGAATTCTTGCATGAGGACATCAAGAGAATAATCTCTATGTAATGTCCTCACGTTCCACGTTCCTGCAGAAAGAAAATGATTAGTAGGATTTTTAAAGAAATTAGGTTTATTGAGATTGGTAGGGCCAACAATATCAAACAGCCCCCTGATCGCAGGCATGGGGCAAAGACCCGTTCCTCCTCCGCTAAAGGCTGAAGTCACCGATGCTGGTAGGAACTTCAGGCACCACCTTTTCAAGTGGACTTTTTCAAGAGCCACATGGCCTGCCTGAGACACATTACTCCAGTTTAGGCTTGACGATGCCCAACTAGCTAAGTAAGGTTCAGGTACCTGCGATGGCCTCTGATTATAATTATCCACCAGCTGATATAAGGTATCCCATGCCTCTGTTCACTTAGAGCTGGCAACCCAGAAGCAAACAGAAAAACAGCGGCAGACTCTCCCTCAACAGACATGGCAAATTTGTACATTGCAGTGAAGCCATGGAGAGAAGCAAGTTCCCTGCGTTAATTTATTGCTGCCGAGCAAGGTTTTCAATTTCTTACACCACATGACTAATTTTACATACACTTTGACTGAAAATTGTTCATTTACGAAATTTCACCTTCATGAGCACCATGGTAATTTTCTTTTCATTTAGAGAGAAACGGCAAGTAGTCAAAATTATTTTTCTTAATAAAATTCCATTTTGTAAAACAGACAGTTGCTCAACAAGAGTATTTTAATATTTTGAACATTTTACAATATTTAATATGTTATAATAAATTGAGATTTATGTGTCAATGCACTATAACGTGTTTTATATAATAAAATTTTATAAAATTATAGATATTTTAAATAAAAATAATATCGAGTTTCTTGTATAAACTGCGAACAGATAGCAGCAGGCACTTGTATCAACCATAAAAAAAATAACTATGTTATTAGAACAATGTGCAGACAATATGTTCCAGGGAATAAACATACATTGACTTACATGTTCGCAAGATAAATAATGTATTAATTTACATATTAATTTTAAAAATTCTGCAAAAGTACTTAAAAACAACATACAATGGCCTCTCCAGGTATCGTAAATTGCACTCCTGAATGGAATAAAATACTAATTGAATAACTTTAAGGTCAGCTACCACTGTACGCAAATAGCCATGGGTGTTAGACAATTTGAAACACTGATTAAATCGCATTAAATATTTCAATAGTAAGGTAAACCATAGCTACAGTGGACTAAACAGATTGCATTGTGCATGTGCAGATTGC
Source organism: Ryuthela nishihirai (assembly GCA_038380435.1). NCBI lineage: Eukaryota > Metazoa > Arthropoda > Arachnida > Araneae > Heptathelidae > Ryuthela > Ryuthela nishihirai. The sequence continues at coordinate 49,440,969 of JAWZYU010000031.1, forward strand.
CCCTTACAGTTGTTTTTGTGCCTGCACATCAATTTGCCGTGTTCAGCTTTGGCAGAATTCTGCAGTGCGGCACCACTTACGCTTGTGCAAAGCTGGCTTTCTTCACCTTAGACCTTCTTTGCCCTGCCTGCCTACCCTCAATCAGAAAGAGATCACAGTTGGACTTTGATAGGTGCCGTCAGTCAGATCGCAAGTAAGCTGTGGTCCATGTTACAAGAGAGCTGCAAATATAATCTTAATGACTTGCATTACAATATACACATCTTACTGCAGTATGGGTAAAACATACTTTTTCATATGTGACATATCTCCCTTTACAGAAATATCATCCTGGTTCTGTTCATTAGCTCTTTTAATACATGTCTATTCTTTATATGTGGTAGGTTTCTTTATAATCCTACCATATCTTGTCCAAGTCACAACTGGAACTTTTTGCTCTCTGCTCTTGGTTTTTGATGGTAATTCTACTAAGTTGTTGCTAGGTTTCTCAAAACACTTGATAGAATGTTTAATGCTTCAGTACTGCAGTTACTGATTACAATGCCACCATCTTGTTTTTTCCACCAGTCCCCTGCGATGATTCATAGAACTGGCCAGGCCTAACACCTAATGTCCGACCTCGCCTTTTCGTGGTGCACGGCATTAGTACTTTTCCAAAGAAACACGGAAGGGAATAGAAGGGGAGTGCTGCGAGATTAGTGTGGCCTACTGATTTGCATAACCATATCTACTTTTTTTTCTACCCTGCTGAGGAGTAGTCAATTATACAGGATCCTAGTGCTGACCATATAAACTTATTGGACCCAACTGGATTAAGGTTCTGAGTTTGATTATGGATCCTGAATTTGTAGCACTGGTGGGCTTCTATGGTGAGCTTCTACCTGATGGTCTACCTATGGTGGGCTTCTACCTGAACTCTGCTTCTATTGGCATCGTCAAATTCTACATTGGAGGAAGTCTTCCAGTGTAGATGGCTTCAGCCTTTAGTGGTGGGGGAACGGGTCTTTTCCCCATGTCTGCGATTAGCGGGCTGTTTCATATTGTCGGTATTCCCTCTCTCAATAAACATAGTTTCTTTAAACAACCCACTAATCATTATCTGTCCATAGGTGGTTGGAATGTGAGGACTCTGCACAGAGCTTTTTCTCTTGATGTCCTCACACAAGAATTCCACCATTATAATTTAGATATTCTCGGCTTGCAAGAAACAAGATGGACAGATAAGCGTCAGATTTTTAAAAATAATCTTAAATTTATCTTTTCAGGGAGAAAACAAGCATTTCTAAGGTGTAAATCTGCTCAGCAGACACACTAGTGATGCTCTTCTAGGATATGAGTACATTGATGGAAGGTTTCTTACAGCAAAATTTCAGACCAGCATTAAAGACTTGAATGTTATGCTCCCACTGAGGATGCCAATGATGATGATGAAAAGGATAGGTTTTACAGACAACTTCAGGATATTTTGAATTCTGTCAAGAAAGGAGTTATTACCCTTGTTTTAGGTGACTTCAGTGCTAAACTTGGTATTGACTCTGACCTTTGGGGATAGGTGATAGGCCCTTTTGTTATTGGTAGCTCCAATGGCAATAGGCAATGTCTCCTACAAGTAAAAAAAATTAATGATTTGAGAATAACATTTATTGCAAACAACATGACATATGGAATTTATGCGATGTTGTATGTCATGAGTACTATCAGTTACTCATGACATACATAAGTACACATGGGTTTCTCATGAATAGCTGCATATGAATATGATTGATTATATATTAATTAACAACAAATAGGCAAGTTCTGTTTGGAATACCAGGTTGACTTAGTGAAGCCTTCCTCCAATATATGTCCAGGTCATATAGGAGAGTTGACATTGGATCTGACCATTACCTTGTTAAAAGTGTCTTGCAATTTAAATTTAAAAAGTGTTGTGCTAAGGTTAAAAGTTTTACCCTTAATACTGAAGCTCTAAAAGACCCAATTATAGCTAAAGCTTACCATGTTAGGTTACTTACTCATTATGACAGTCATGGTTTGCTTACTACTGAAGTTGGGGAAGAATGGAACCATTTTAAACAGGCTTTTCTTGAAACTAACTACTCTTTTTGGAAAAAAGGAGCCAAAATTATTTGAGTGATAAGGCACTTGAGCTTATTTCAGAAAGAAAGAACTTAAGGAATGTCTTTAATCAGTACCCTACTAGTCGAAATAAAAGAAATTACAAAGAGCTTAATAAACCTGTAAAGAATCAGTTAGCTGCTAATAAGAATTTTTGGCTTGGCTGACAAAGCTGAGGAAGCAATTAGATAGCACAACAGCAGAGAGCTGTACCAGATAGTTAATATTTTGTGTGGTAAAAAAAAGAATACAGGATAAACAAAATACAAGTACAAACAAAATACTAAAAAAAATAAAGAACAAAATACAGGTATAAACAAGGTAAGGTTATAGAAGGTGAGAATTCTGTCATGGCTAAGTGGGCTGAGCATATCAGTGATGTTCCAAACAATGTGATTAGTTCTACTCCCATTGTTTTTAACGATGATAGATGCCATTACAGGCTTTAATATTGGTCCTATAACACAATCTGAAGTTATTTTGGCTATGTCTAAACTTAAAGTACATAAATCCCCAGGGGTAGATGAAATTATTACTGAAATGCTTAGAGCTGGGAATGTTTTGGTTACCACATGGATGACTGAAATTTTGAATATCTTTTATGATAAAGGCATTATACCTAAGGATTTTGCCAGAGTTATTATTATCCCTATTTTTAAAAAATGTGATTTCAGTTCTTGTGATAAATATAGGGGTATCAGCCGACTTTCTCTTCCAGGTAAAGTTCATTGCACAATTGTGCTTAAAGGTAAATTTTTTAACCTTAGCACAACACTTTTTAAGTTTAAGTTGCAAGACACTTTTAACAAGGTAATGGTCAGATCCAATTTCAGCTCCCCTATATGCCCTGGTATTCCTAACAGAACTAGCCCATCAGGTGAAACCCATGTGTACTTATGTATGTCATGGTGTTTGTAATAAGTTGTAGTTATTCTGAAACCATTGAATTTGCTTACCCGTAGGAGATGTTGCCCATTGCCGCTACCAATACCAAAAGGGCCTATCACTCCTCCTGAAAGGTCAGAGTCAGTACCAACTTTTGCTTTGAAGTCACCTAGAACAAAGGTAATATCTTCTTTCTTGACAGAATTCAAAATATCCTGAAGTTATCTGTAAAACCTATCCTTCTCATCCTCAGTGGGGGCATAACAGCAGATAACATTTTGAAGTCTTTAATGCTTGTCTGAAATTTTGCTGTAAGAAAACTTTCATTAATGCACTCATATCCTAGAAGAGCATCATTAGCGTGTCTGCTGAGAAGCAGACTTACTCCTTGGAAATGCTTGTTATCTTCTCCTTGAAAAGAGAAATTTAAGGTTATTTTTAAAAATCTGACCCTTATCTGTCCATCTTGTTTCTTGCAAACCAAGAATATCTAAATTATAATGGTGGAATTCTTGTGTGAGGACATCAAGAGAATAAGCTCTGTGCAGAGTCCTCACATTCCAACTACCTATGGAGAGAAAATGGTTAGTGGGAAAAGAAACTATGTTTATTGAGAGAGAGGGAATGCCGACAATATCAAACAGCCCCCTAATCGCAGACATGGGGCAATGACCCATTCCCTCACCACTAAAGGCGGAAGCCATCTATACTGGAAGACTTCCTCCAATGTAGAATTTGATGATGCGAGTAGAACCAAGATTTCAGGTGCCTGCGATGACCTCTGCTCAGGATTATCCACCAGCTGATAAACATATCCTGTGAATCTGTTCGCTTGGGACTGTGAACCCACAAACAAACAGAAAACATAGCGGAAGATTTTCCTTCCACAGAAGCCCACTAGTGCAGCAAATTCAGGATCCATAATCAATCTCAGAGCCTTATTTCAGTCCAGTAGGTTTATATGGTCAGCACCAGGACCCTGTGTGGTTGACCACTCCTCAGCAGGGTAGAAAAAAAAAAGTAGCCATAGTTATCAGATCGGTAGGCCACACTAATCTGACTGCCCTCCCCTTCTGTTCACTTCCACAAGAGTATCTCTTTTGAAAGGTACTAACGGCCTGCACCACGAGAAGGCAGGGTCGGACATTAGGTGCTAGGCCTGGCCGGTTCTATGCATTATCACAGGGTATTGGTGCATAGCTCTTGTTCCTGTGACTACCTAGCTACCATTTACAGATTTTAAAGGTTAGTGATTGATAAAAGGTAGATTAAAATAACTAAATGCTCTTTGTCATTGAGAGTAAAATTTTTAAGTTTATCCTTCAAACTATTTACATATTAAATGTGTTTAGGAACAAACTAATTTTTTCCAGTTCAGCAACAAAATCTACAGGCAATCTCACTCTTTTCCAGCATCCTGTCAGAAATTGTCTTCAAGACTTCGAAACAAAATTATTTACTTCAGCAGCAGTTTTATCTGCCTTCTGGTGTTGATATGTTAACACTATATTTTTAATTTGGAATGGCAGCAATGAGCAATTAAACTGCCTCATTAATAGAGCCAACAACAGTTATCATACAAAATGTTTCATGAAGGAGGAAGACAGGGATGCCATCCCCAGTTTAGATATTTTTATCCAAAAAGTTGATGCAGGAGCCTTGACAGCGTCAATGTACAAAAGCCTACCTACATACCCTCCATCATGTGCATTGACTCAAGCGTCCCATAGGTGTACAAATTGCATCATTCTGTTCTCTCATCCATGGGGCCATCACCATATCATCAAATGATTATATGCTTAAAATAGAAATTCAAGACATTCAAACCATTGTTGCATTCCATGGCTACCAAGCAAAAACAATAGAAAAGCTAATTGATAAGTATAGAAATGACAACAGAACAAATTTGACTCTCCTCCCAATCATTGTTTTCAAGTGGGCAATCTTTGCCTGATCCATAGCTTATATTGTATGTAAATCAGTGTGCTAATTACTCAGCCCCCCCCCCCCACCTCCAAGCTGAAGAAAATTATAAAAGGGGACAAAAACTAATTTAGCCTTCAAAAATCAGGTATATCCCCTACATTATCAGAGATATCCCCTACATTTGCTGAATAATTCTATTTACTATATTGGAAATACCATATGTTCTCTAGAGGAAGGATTCACAGAGCTTCAAACAGATGCCAGCCAAAATGAGCTAAAGACTGCCACCGCTGAGCTAGCAATACAACACATATCTAGATTGGGAGTACCAAGTCTGCAATGCTAGCACGTACATATGGAACCATTGTCTGCAAGGCTATTGAAATAATGACCTCGCCCATCTCCATCTACAACGAAGTCATTGGAATTACCCTTCACGACATTTGGAAGGAAGTTCTTAGCCCTAATGTCATCACATAGTTTCACTTCATTGAAGACAGTATTGTTCACTCTCTAAAAAGATTCTGAGATTTCTCCTAAAAACTTTTGATAAGAAAATAGTTTGAAGGATAAACTGCAAAATTTTATTGATCTATGACAGAGAACTTTCAGTTGCTTTAATTATTTTCTAAGCAAGAAGGTCTTTTAAGTTGTGTATTTAAAAGGTAGAATTGACTTACTAAACCAAGCTTTTTATTCTGTGAAGTACAGTGATCATGTGAATAATGAATTTATGAATTTCTTACTATGTGTTTATATATATATAATTCAGTTTTCCATAGTAGTCAGTATCTAATGCAAATTCATCTGGAATGGTTCAATCGTTATGGACAGTAGAAGCTGTGGATTTGGACGGAAATAATGATGCATCACCCATATTTTCCAGACTTTGCTCTGTCAGCTTTCTATCTATCCTTATCCCTGAACAGTTTCATTTCCAATAGGATGTTTCAGAATGGAGACAAAGTGAAAGAGTGCATTGCCAATTTGGTTGCCATGAAGGACAAGAGTTTTTACACGAATGGCATCTACAAACTTGTAGATCATTGGAACCTGGTCATATCTACTAATCGTAATTGCATTCTTGATTAAATAACACATTTGTTAATTAGGGGAGCAGTTATTCTTGCATGTCTCGTGTTAACATAGGAATTTTACAATGCTTGACATTCATTTGATATTTTATTTCATTCCAGGAAAACAAAAGGCCCAACTGTGGATCCCTTACCTAGCACTGGATGGGAGATGGCAGGCTATCTGAGTAGATCTCATTCTCTTAGTCCAATAGAACCTAATCCACCAAGTCTGCCAAATTCATCTCTTACATCAAAGCCAAATAATGGTATATCATCAAGAATTTCAGATGTTTCATCTTCACCTCTAAAAATTTTTGTTTTGGCTAAAAAAAAAATCAATGATATTTTCGTAGGAATCAGTCATTATGTTGAGGAAAGCCACAAGTTTCTAGAAGGTAAGAAAAAAGGAGAAAATAAGATAAGTGAAGCAAAGTATGGTTATTATAGTTCTTCATTATTTGTCTTGTGTTTTGTTGCTATTTCTCTTTTGCTTCCTAGATTCCCTAAGCTATTATTGGTTCATTTCAAAGATATATCAATAAATAACTCTGTTACACTGTAAAGCCCTTCTTTTAGCAATTATTGCTTCCATGCAATTGAAAGTTTTACTGTTCAATTTTCACCAGAATCATCAATAGCAAAAGAATAAAGGTAAAATAATAATAAAACTACTGTGCAATGTGATACTTATGCTTAGGTGATCCAATTGTTCCATCCATGGGTTGGAGGTAGCTTAATCTGCAATTCCCAGGTTCGAGACCCAGCTAGGGTCATGGAGGTAGGAAGAAGGGGAGACGACCTGTCATGTGAAAACTCTAGCTGAGCTTTGCCATATTGCTCCTACTCATAAGTGTACTATCACTGTGCTAATGAAAGACAGATTCTGTTAAATAAATGGGCACATGCATAGCATATGGATGTACCAATAAGCCTGCAAAAAAGATCAAACAGATAACATTTCATTGGGAAGAAGTGCTAAAGTGTTTCTTGGTAAATTGAAATTTTTTTATTATTTCAAATTATTTATGATAATAGCATAGTTAGGTTAGTAGTTATAAATAGTAGTATAGTTAGGACCAGTGTTTTTAATGTGAACTGATGAAATAAAGGTTTATTTTAAATTCATTTAAAAAAAAACAAGAAACTGAGGAGAGAACTTAATATACACATTATTCATCATTTCCTATGCTCCTGATGTACCCTACTTAAACGCAAGCAGTTTTCCATATAATGTCAATGAGAATCTAAATTCAAAGTTCTGTAACTTCTAAAGTATGCATTTAATGGGAAAATGTGATTGAAAATAAATCAAAGAGCATAATCTATTTAAATCTCAAATTTCAACAATATTAGTTTAATGTTTAAATATATATGGAAGTTTGAATATTTCACAACAGTAATACGTCATGATTTTATCTCGGAAATTAAAATTTGTTTCAAACCATTTAATAACATATACATTTTAAAGTTTGCATAATTATTTTTTCAAAATTAAAAAATTATGAATGCCCTTTTATATATCAAAATAATTTGTTCAATATTGCAGTTTTCATAACTCTTTAAAAACTAAAAGGGGTTAAACTTAACTAGGGTTAAACAGTTGTCTTTAAAAACAAAAACAAATGCAAAATCAAAGCAACAAATGGAAAATAAAAAACTTCTAATGCTGAATAAGAATCTTTTTGTACATGAAACAATTGTGATTTTTTTAGCAGTATTTGTATAAAGCATTTGGATATATGACAACTGACTTGCAGCATGTGGCTTTCTGAGTAGGAGCAACTTGGCTACTGCTTTCTCGGCAGCTACATTAGTGATGTATACTAAGTGATAGTAAGGACCTCCCCCCCCCCTTCTTCCTATTTTCCTGGCTAGGCCACCATTGAGGTTTATCTCTGCAAAACTTCCCACCTTGCCCATGGTCAGTAGGGGACAATAAAGGCCTTCGTCCATCGGATGGGATGTTAAGCTGTGGCCCTGAATCTGAGAGAGCCATACCTTGTGCACGTTAAAGAACATGCTGGATGGCCTTGACGGTCACCTTGTTCCATCCATCCAAGGTGTGATTTATATACACTTAGGCTACCATCTGTCTCGCAACAGCTGTCCAGTGGGTCCCCTCCCCCAATCTTCTCTGAGCCTTTGGGGTCCTTGTGACCTGGCCATTTAGCCCATTATATGCAAAAAAGTGCTGATCAGAGGTAAAACACAACTGTTCCATCCATGCTTCCAGCAGTTATTACTGGCATTAATTTGTGTCTGGTCGCTTGCTGATTGCCTATTGCTAATGGTGTTTTTACAGTGTTTTCACTCTGCACATTAGTTCAATGAACCTGGTGTGGTTCATAGAATTAGGCTTGGGCTCTTTTCATTTGGTTAGCGTGTATAAACAATGGGGACCTTGATAGGGTTATCAGTAGTAATTTTTACTAATTGGTGATTGAAAAATGTAAATAGTAGGGTAATTTTATTCCTGCACAATGCAAAAAGAATTTTTCTTCTATCCCCTAAAATGAGAACATTGCATTTTCTCATTGCCTAGGACAGGGATGATAAACTTATATCACATGAAGCAATTTTTGTTGGTGCACCACTGAGTGGTGAAAAGAAATACTTATGTGTGTTTAGTGTAGAGACTTGGAAACAATAGCTCTTGCAATTGGATACATATTTAAGGATGAATAATTTGTGGTGAGATGGTGACTATGTTGCTGTAATTAATTCTTCAATTGCTTGTCAGTATGTTATAAAGATCTCGTCAAATAACTGATTCATCATCATCCTCAAGCAGCCATGGGCTACGGAGGTCCAACCAGACCGCGCAGTTTAATTCTCCAAGCATATCTGTCCTGAGCTACATCTGCTGCATCCGGCCACTGCACACCAATTCTAACAAGGTCCTGTTTAACATTGTCTGCCCACCGCATCCTAGGTCTCCCCCTCCTTCTGAGGCCTCTAGGCACGCTATTCATAACCCTATTCGCCAATCTATAATTATTCATACGGGCAACATGGCCAAACCAGCGGAGTCTCTCTCTGCACAATATGCTGCTTAAAGGAGGTTGCAGACTCCTTTGCCTAACCTCATCATTAGTTACAAAGTTAAACCACCTAATGCCCAAGATACTGCGTAAGCATCTAGAATCAAAAGCATCTAGTTTCCTGTTATCTTGTGTACACAGCATCCAAGTTTCACTACCATAACTACCCTGGAAAGAACCTAACTATTATACAGTCTAATTTTAGTCTTTAGGTGTATATGCCTATTTCTCCACAATCTGTTAATCTCATGCTGCATATCAGCAGTATCTGTTACATAGCTCCCAAGATAATTAAACTGTGACACCTGCTCAAGACTGCAACCATTCAGATTAGCTGAATCACAGTCTGCCTGACCAATTTCTATCAATTTAGTTTTCTCTCTGTTTATAACCAAACCTACTCTACTACCTGTCCACATCAACAGCTCGAATGAAAGAGACTACTCAGTGTTATTATAGAGAGCTTCCATTATGTTAACTAACTTGTCTGGTATACCATATGATCTCACAATCAACCACAAATTATGACAATCAGCAGAGTCGAAAGCCTTTTTGAAATCAACAAAGCTAGCAGCCAAAGGTTTCTGAAACTCTAAACATTTCTCAAGAATCTGCCCAAGTGAAAATATCTGATCCACCTGTGGCTTGTCCTCCATGCTCCCCGAACCTCAATCCACTAGACTTCTTCTTCTGGGGACACATGAAAACACTTGTGTACGAGACACCTGTGAACTCCCTGGAAGATCTTGTCGCAAGAATTGGGGGTTGAAGCAGACAAGACCAACACCACACCAGGAGTCTACGAGTGGGTGCTACAGTCCTTCATTTGCCGGTGTGGGCTGTGCAACAATACCCCTGGGGATTTATGAAGTTTAAGTTTAGAAATAATCAAAATAACTTCAGATTGTGTTATAGAGCCAACATTAAAGTCCCCAATACATTTATCATCATTACAAACAATGGGAGTAGAACTAACCACATTGTTTAGAACATCACTGAAATGCTCAGCCCACCTAGCCATGACAGAATCCTCCCCTTCTATAACTTTACCTTGTTTATCCTTCAATCCTTGTATGCCTGTCTTTTTCTACCATATAGAACATTAGCTATCTGGTACAGCTCTCTGCTGTTGTGCTGCCTAACTGCTTCCTGAGCTTTTTCAGCCAAGCCATCAAGCCAAAGATTCTTATTAGCAGCTAACTGATCCTTTACATGTTATTAAGCTCTCTGTAATCCTTTTTATTAAGACTAGTAGGGTACTGATTAAGGACATTCCTGCAGTTCCTTCTTTCAGAAATGAACTCAAGTGCCTTGTCACTCAAATGATTTTGCCTCCTTTGCTCCTTTTTTCATAAAAGAGTACTGTTAGTTTCCAAAGAAGCATGTTTAAAATGGCCCCATTCTTCCTGCACTTCAGTAGTAAGCAAACCATGACTGTCATAATGACTAAGTAACCTATCATGGTAAACTTTAGCTATAACTGGGTCTTTCAGAGCTTCAGTATTAAAGGTAAATTTTTTAACTTTAGCACAGCACTTTTTAAGTTTAATTTGCAAGATACTTTTAACAAGGTAATGGTCAGATCCAATTTCAGCTCCCCTATATGCCCTGGTATTCCTAACAGAACTAGCCCATTTGCTGTTAATTAATGACAAATAAAAGAGTTCATTTCACAAACATCATTTGCCAAAAGTGTAAATCATCAGCATAATCCAAAGCAGAAATTTTTGTATCTCCAGACCATTTAAGGCCAAAATCTTCACTGCAACAGCTCAACAATGTTTTGCTGTATAGATATTTAGTTGCTTTCATTCGAGCCCTTTCAGTGAATAACCCAACTAAAGAGAAAAGGAGACAAAATGCACCCTTGCCTTACCAACTCTAACACATGACTCAGTGTTATTATAGAGAGCTTTCATTATGTTAACTAACTTGTCTAGTATGCCATATGATTGTGATGCCCCATCGTTCACTTTTGCTTTACCTTAACCAGTTTTGTTTAATTTACGTTATATTTATCATTTTGGGGATTTTTATTTCCTTTTTGGCATCACAGCGCTCACATCTAAGAGTAAAGGAGTTGCGCATGTGCAACTCCGATCTTCCGACTGTCCCACTGAAGCGCGTGCCAAAGACACGCCCCTCTTGCGTCATAGCTTGCGTCATTCGTCATAGTATATAAATGTCTTTCCCGACATGCACCGGCTATTGTCAAAAACCGGTGACCTGCGAGTCACAGAGGGGAGTTAGTGCAGAAGCACTAAGCACAGTGCATGTAGCACAGGAGTTGGAGTTGTGTCTTCTTCATAGATGTCTTTGTGAGTTGAACTATTTTGGAAATAAATCTGTTTTGTTATTTTAAAACCTTTTGAGTCTGTACAGTTTTTTTCTCTTGAGCAACGCGAATTAAGGATTTTTGAATTATATTTGAATTTACTTGACAATCATTTTGATTCTTACTCATTAACGCTCGCTGGTATTTGAACCCTAAATCAACTTATTATCAACTTATTCTACTTTTGGCAATTGGTTAATTATTGCCTGGTGCCCGTCTAAGCTATCCGGAGCATAAAACTTCAAGTATTTTGCATTTGTTTGGAGCGTTACATGATCTCACAATCAGCCACAAATTATGATGATCAACAGGGTCGAAAGCCTTTTTGAAATCAACAAAGCTAGCAACCAAAAGTTTCTGAAACTCTAAACATTTCTCAAGAATCTGCCTAAGAGAAAATATCTGATCTACACATCCCCTATCCCTTCTAAATCCACATTGCTCATCACACAATTGCCTGTCAACCAGATTTGTAGTTCTATTAAGCACAATCATGCATAAGAACTTTCCCTGGAACGGAGAGTAGGCTGATACCCCTATAGTTATCACAAGAACTGTGATCACTCTTTTTGAAAATAGGAATAATAATAGCTGTGGTAAAATCCTTAGAAACGATAACATTATCATAAAAGATATTATGTTAACCGAAACATTCCCAGCTCTAAGCATTTCATAACTCTATTCTCCAATAGTTTATTATATATTATAGTTATAATATTCATAGTAATTTCATCTACCCCTGGGGATTTAAGAAGTTAAAGTTTAGAAATGCCAAAGTAATTTTAGATTGTGTTCTAGGGTCAACATTAAAGCCACCAATGCATCTATCATCATTATAAACAATGGGAGTAGAACTAACCAAATTGTTTAGAACATCACTGAAATGCTCAGCCCACCTAGCCATGACAGAATCCTCTCCTATAACCTTACCTTGTTTATCCTTCAGTCCCTGTATACCTATCCGTTTTCTATCACATCAGCTATCTGATACAGCTCTCTGCTGTTGTGCTGTCTAACTGCTTCCTCGACTTTGTCAGCCTAGCCATCAAGTGAAAGATTCTTAGCAGCTAACTGATCCTTTACACATTTATTAAGCTCCCTGTAATGCTTTCTATTAGGACTAGTAGGGTACTGATTAAGGACATTTTTGCAGTTCTTTCTTTCTGAAATAAGCTCAAGTAATCTATCGTGGTAAGCTTTAACTATAATGGGGTAGTTCTGTTAGGAATACCAGGGCATATAGGAGAGCTGAAATTGGATCTGACCATTACCTTGTTAAAAGTGTCTTGCAACTGAAACTTAAAAAGTGTTGTGCTAGGGTTAAAAAATTTACCTTTAATACTGAAGCTCTGAAAGACCCAGTTATAGCTAAATCTTACCATGATAGGTTACTTAGTCGTTATGACAGTCATGGTTTGCTTGCTACTGAAGTTGAGGAAGAATGGGACTGTTTTAAACAGGCTTTTTCGGAAACTAACAGTACTCCTTTAGGAAAAAAGGAGCAGAGGAGGCAGAATTATATTAGTAATAAGGCACTTGAGCGTATTTCAGAAAGAAAACTGTAGGAATGTTCTTAATCAATACCCTACTAGTCCTAATAGAAAGCATTACAGAGAGCTTAATAAATGTATAAAGGATCAGTTACCTGCTGATAAGAATCTTTGGCTTGATGGCTTGGCTGACAAAGCCGAGGAAGCAGTTAGATAGCATAAGAGCAGAGAGCTGTACCAGAGAATTAATATTTTGTATGGTAGAAAATGGACAGGTATACAGAGATTGAAGGATAAGCAAGGTAAGGTTATAGAAGGTGAGGATTCTGTCATGGCAAGGTGAGCTGAGCATTTCACCGATGTTCAAAACAATGTGATTAGTTCTACTCCCATTGTTTTTAATGATGATAGATGCATTACTGGTAGATCTGCTCCATTCTAGCATTAAGCACAATCATACAAAGAACTTTACCTGGAACAGAAAGTAAGCTGATACCTACCCCTTATAGTTATTACCAACATTAAGTTGGCCCTATAACACAGTCTGAAGTTATTTTGGCTATTTCTAAATTTAGATGAAATTACTTCGGAAATGTTTAGAGCTGGGAATGTTTCGGTTACCACATGGATGACGGAAATTTTGAATATCTTTTATGATAAAGGCATGGTTCCTAAGGATTTTACCAGGGCTATTATTATCCCTATTTTTAAAAAAGGTGATCACTGTTCTTACTAATAGCTCTAGAATAGATATATAATATTGCTGATAGCCTACCCTTATAGCTAATAGATAACTATAGGAGTAGGTATCAGCCTACTTTATATTCCAGGTAAAGTTGTTTGCATGATTGTGCTTGATAGAATTAAGAATCTGGTTGACAGGCAATTCCGTGATGAGCGATGTAGATTCAGAAGTGGTAGGACAGTGTGGTTCAGATATTTTCACTCGGGCAGATTCTTGAGAAATGTTTAGATTTTCAGAAACCTTTCGTTGCTAGCTTTGTTGGTTTCAAAAAGGCTTTCGACTCTGTTAATCATCATAATTTGTGGTTGATTGTGAGATCGTATAGCATACCATACAAGTTAGTTAGCATAATGAAAGTTCTCTATAATAACACTGAATTGTGTGCGAGAGTTGATAAGGCTTGTAGCAATTGGTCTTCTAGTGTTTGACAAGGGAGCATTTTGTCTCCTTTTGTCTTTAGTTTGCTTATTGATTATGTTATGTGAAATTCATTGCAAGCGAAAGATTTTGGTCTTAAATGGTCTGGAGTTGCAAAAATTTCTGCTTTGGATTATGCTGATGATTTACATTTTTGGCAAATGATGTTCGTGAGATGAACTCTTTCATTTGAGCTGTTGATGAGACTGGTAGTAGAGTAGGTTTGGTTATAAACAGAGAGAAAACTAAAGTGATGAAAATTGGTCAGGCAGACTTGGATTCAGTTAATCTGAATGGTTGTAGTCTTGAGCAGGTGTCACAGTTTAATTATCTTGGGAGCTATGTAACAGATACTGGTGATGTGCGGCATGAGATTAACAGATGAATAGGGATTGCTGCTGGGACTTTTAAGAATATATGGAGAATGTGTAGAAATAAGCGTATACACCTAAAGACTAAAATTAGACTGTATAATAGTTTGGTTTTTGCTAGGGTTAGTTATGGTAGTGAACCTTGGACACTGTAAAAAAGATAATAGGTAACTAGATACTTTTGATTCTAGATGCTTATGCAGTATGTTGGGCATTAGGTGGTTTAACTTCATAACTAATGATGAGGTATAACTAATGATGAGCTTCATAGCTAATGATGAGCATATTGTGCAGAGAGAGAGACTGTTGGTTTGGCCATGTTTTGCCTGTATGGATAATTATAGATTTGCGAATAGAGTTATGAACAGTGTGCTCTAAAGGCCTCAGAAATAGGGGGAGACCGAGGATTTGGCTCTTACTTGGCGAGGCATGGATGTTACAAGATTTCTAAAGGTGTCTTGTAGTATCTGGTACCAACACATTACCAGCAGATCCTTTAACTCTTTTAAGTTGCATGGTTGAACCGCTGCAGATCGGATATGCTGTTCCAACACAAAAAACATTGCACTTCCTCCACCTGCTTGTTTCCTCCACCTGCCTTTTTTATTTTGTTGCCATGGTACATCCTGCTGCATCCTGGTGCCAACATTTCTCCAGGTAAACGATGCACACTTACCTAGCCATCCACATGGTGCAACAGAAAATGAGATTCATCGGACCAGATGACCTTCTTCGAATCATTCAAGGTCCGGTTTTGATGCTCTCGTGTACATTGTAGGCACTTTCGCCAGTGAACTGAAGTTAGCATGGGCACTCGGAGTGGCCTGTGGCTACACAGCCCCATTTTCAACATGGTTCAATATATTTTGTGTTGTGACACCATTACTCCCATCACCAGCATTAAAATTATGGGTGAGTTGCACCACAGTATCCCTTCTGTTGACTTGTACCATACAGAATAGCCTTCGCTTATCTCTAGCATCGATGAGCCATGGTCGTCTCCACACCTTACCGGCAGTTCATGGTTTTTCCCTCCTCAGACCACTTTGTGAAGGTACTAACCCTGGCTGACCATGACACCCTAAAAGCCTTGCCGTCTCGGAAATGCTCTGACCCAGTCATCTGGCCATTACAATTTGGCCTTTGTCAAACTCTCTTAAGTCCGCTGCCTTTCCCATCTGAAGAACAAGAATAACACTGATTAACAGAGCTCAGATCTGGTGTTGTTTATACCGTTTAATGACCTTCACCCGTGCCGTCATTTACCTGCAGTTGCTTCGATTTGCATAAAGACATGCTGGTCATAATGTTTTGGCTCTTCAATGTATAGCAAATAATGAGCAATAATGTTATTTATTTAATTTTAATTTATATTATTTATTATTAAGTCTTTTATTTCACTTATGTTTCAAGCAATTTAGTAATATTTAACTTATTATTAATGGTTATATTCCAAAGGTGGGAATCATGACAAACTTGAGTATTATGTTGGTTTAAGGAATTCTTAATAACAAAATGTCAGCTTTGTGTAGGTTAAATAGTATTACTTAATGTAACATCACAAGAATATTTGCTTTAAAAAATGGAACTACCAAAATGGAGTTCCAGCCCAATTTTAGTACTGCTCTTTGTAATTGTTCAAATCAAAAAGTCATGCTTCACCACTTGCCTCAACTATAGAATAGTTACTCTAAATAGGTGTTTCCATTTTTAGAAAATTAATGTAGTTACATTCTATGTTATATATGCCCGATATTTACAAATTATCTTACATATGTGTATTTTCCATTTAGTTTTAGGTTGTGAAAGCAATGTAGTATCTGAACAGCATATCCAAGAAGTATATTGCCTTAAGGATAAAATTAGTGGAATAAGAGAAGTTCTAGCAAGAGATCATATGAAAGTTGTATTTTTTGGCAGGTAATTTGTTTAAATTAATTGAAAAATATATTTCTTCCAGTTAGTGGCATAGAAATGATTTTTGGAAGTGTGGTGGGTAAAATAATTTTGTTTCTTAAATTCACAGACTATTGATTTCTTAAAAATGCAACTTCATCACTAGGATGGGAGTTTAATCATTCACTTTTGGCTATGCTGCATCTTCCAGGGCCTTCTTAAATGGCTCCTCAAAGTTAAGCTTGAGATCACCAAAATGTGAATAAAAAAATAATCATTGATAAAATATTTTTTTTCATGTACTTAGATAATTTTTTTTGTGGTTTGAAAAAAAAAAATAATTTGTAAATATCATGGAATATGTAAAATGGACACCCTATAAAAGGAGTACTTTCATAGACTATCATTTTGAATTGAAACACTATATTGTCAGTCTGGAATAACCATCTCTCACAGTAAGCTTCTGTATATGGGAAGGGGACCACTCTGTGAAGATCCCACTGGTTTTATTACTTTCACAGGGTCCTAAATGCTCACCTAATTTTCTTCTGTCTCCTTTCTATTTTCTTCATCCATTTTTTCCCCTTCTTCTCTTTTTTTCTCTCCTTATTTCTTTACATATTATTTTCAATTGGTAATATCTTGCAAAATTGCAATGGTGCATTAAATAGATTGCATTGCAATTGCAAAGGTGTAAGAGCCAGGGTCCTAAATGCTCACCTTTAATGTTTACCATATGCAGAGCATTCGTGGGCTCCACGAAGAGCAGGCCATAGATTGCAATGAGCATGAAGCAGCCAGCCAGCCAGCCAGCATGACGAAAGTGTAGTGCTTAAGTATGATTGAAAGAAGCCATCTGACGTTCCACTATCCAAGACGGTACTATGTCTGATAGATGGCACCACAAGTCACCTTCATGTGCTGAATGAAGCCAAAAAAAAAAAACAAACAAAAAAACTGACATTGAAGCTGCAAAGCAGCGGGGGAAGTACCTATCGAATGATCTGCATTACTCTGTTATGTGATTTTGTCAGTTCATTCTTATCTGGAAAATGGGAACTTTTAGAATTTTGAGCTGTGCCAAGGATTTATTGCCAATATGGTTAGGTAGCATTATGGTTTAAATTTATACTTTAACTCTGTAAATGAATTGTGCTGAAAATCTTGTATTATTTAAAGGGTAAATTTGAGCTCTTTTTTGAATAAAGAATTATTTTCGCTACCTAAATATCATAAAGTTGGGACAAATGTCCAAGTTTCAAGTTCTCATGGTTACGTGGATAGTTGGGTGAGGGGATCCATTGGACAGCTGTTGGGAAAAGGGTGTCAACCTCCTGTCAATACCTTCCAGCATGTTTTTTAACATGTGGAGTGTGGCTGTCCCACACATGGGGCCATGGCTTAATGTCCCATCCAACAGATGGTGGCCTTTTCAAATATAGGTATTCAATATTTGACATTTCAGTGCTCGCCTTTTCAAGCCAGCAATGAAAAAATGACCAAAATGACCCCTATTCACTGTGGGTGGGGAGTTTAGCAGAGAAAAATCTCTACACTTCCCCACTGGAACCTGAGAATTGCGGATTATGAGTCTGGCATTCTGCCAACTGAACCTCTACTACCCCATAATAAAAAAATTGAAAATAATATGGAAAGAAATAAGGAGAGAGAAAAAAAAAAGAGAAGAAGGAAAGAAAGGAAAAAATTAGGTGAAGAAAATAGAAAGGAGACAGAAGAAAATTATAAGATATTAAGTAAAGGGAGAGAAGAAAATGGGGGGATGGTAATGGAGAGAAATAAAATAGAAAAAATTGATAGGAAATCTTGAATAAGTTCCAGTTATTGTTTGAATTTGTTTTGATTTTGTGGTTATAATTGCCAGTCATGAGAATATGTTTAAGGTTTAGGAATTATAATATTATTGATTTAATTAATTCTAGTGTTGGAAGAAAAGGGAGTGTAGAGAGGAGAGAAAGCATTCGCAAAAACCATCTTGACATGTTTATGTGCAGCCACGAACCAGATATTTCGCAGGTAGCCTTGGGTTGAAAATTGAGGGAGAAAAGCCATGGGGGAGGATGAGTAGAGACAACCCCCAACAGCATCATCTGACTTTGACTGTGGAGACTGCTGAGCTGCATGCCAGGTTAGGTCGGAGGTGGGGAGGGGGAAAGAGTGGAATGCTAGAAATTTGAAACTAGAATGCTAAAAAAAAATGCTGGAAAAAAAGATTCCTGCTAGAACTTTAACATTAAACTTGGCTGTCCATTGGCTTTTGGGAAAGGGGATTAAGAAGACTGGGTGAGGTGGGGATGGAGAGGTGATGAGAGTTGCTTGCAAGGGAGTGATGGGAGAAGGGACGAAGGGAATGTGAGCCTGCTAGGAGCTTTAGTATGGAGAGTAGCTGGCTGTTAAAAATGTTTTACGTTGGAATTTTAGGGAACAAATTAAAAGAAGCAAGGAGACAAAATGATTAAACCAATACAGTTACATGTCAAGTAGACCATTACAGGACATACTCTTTTTCCTAGTTTAAAAAGTTTTTTTCTTTTTTAATATATATTCATAATAAATATCTAATTTTAAAATTCGCAAAGAACCTATGTGGCAAGTAGCTGCTTGAGGAGGTATTTATTTATTATTTTATTTAAAGAATATATAAGTTGTAGAAGGTATGTAGTCTACTCTGATAAGTTTTTAGAAATGTATAATAAAACAAGTTAATCAGCTTTTGTATTTAATATGAAATTTATATGTAGATCATGCTTGGCTACTGATCTAAGGGACCTGGGTTCGAGCCTTGGGTAAGGCATGGATGGTGTGTCGTTTTTTTTGCCGAGGTCCTGCCATCCTCAGACTTCTGTGGCAAGCAGCTGCTCGAGGGAGTATTTTTTTTTTAATGTATCCCCCACTGAACCCATACCCTGCCCAAGGAGTGTCTAAGGGAGAAGAGAGCTAGGTTCCATAGGTGTAACGTGGCCGAGTGGTTAGCGCGCTTGGCTGATCTAAGGGACCTGGGTTTGAGCCCAGGGTCAAGGCATGGATGTTCGTGTCGTTTTTCTGCTGAGGTCCTGCCAGCCTCACAGACCTTCTACTATGGCATATAAACTGACGGGCTCCTGTCAGACCTCTGTGGCAAGCAGCTGCTTGAGGGGATATTTTTTATTTATTTATATATTCATGTGTACATTTTATGACATTACATACATATAGGCATTAAGGACCATAATTAGAGTGCACGAGTCAATTGCAGATGTTATTGGTAACTTTGCTATTAACAGTGTTAACAATAAGGAAAAATAAGAATAAATAAAATGGATTGTCAATCTTGAGAGTAATTATATCATTTTAAAATATAGGAGGAAAAGGGAGTGTAGTAAAGTGTTTGGAAGGGGAAATCAATCGCCAACCCAGTCTAGACTTGCAGTGAACCTTGTTGTGGGGGAACAAAGCTGGCTGGTTAGCTTGAGTTCAGGCAAATCCTGAGCTCCCACGGGCAACCAGAAGTCGAAATGAAGGGAGTGCAGTCATGGGGAGGGGAGATAGGGCAAGAAAGAAAGGGACAGATGCTCAGTGCAAAGCAAGAACAACTGAAAAAAACTTATAAGAATAATTTAGATAATTTATTATAATAAAATATAAAAAAAAAAGGTATTAAGTATCTGTAGAACCAAGTTAAAGTAGAAGATAAAGAAAAATGGTAGTTGGAGTGGGGAGAGAAGGAAAATTTATTTCTGTTATGAAGATATAATCTTATAGGGAAATTGTTTATTTTAAAGTAGAGGTTATTATTTATTGAGGGAAGCTAAGGGAGCTTGAAACTTGTGCTGATTAGGGTCAAAGTTTAGTGCTTCTGTACTGAAGATACTTTCTATGTTAGCTTCGGAGAGTGGGGATTAAGATAGCTGGGAGAGGTAAGGGTCGCACTGCATTGAGAGTGCATGCCAAGGTAGGTGGGGGGGGGGGGGGGGAAGGAATGCAAATCTGCTTGAGCTAAGCTGGGAGAGTGACTGTCTTTAATCCTTCCAGTGTCTGGCCTGAAAAACTGGTTTACATCCAGAGGCCAAGCTATTTTCTTCCTATGCCCAGCTGAAAAGAAATTAACTTTAGAACTTTTTTGCCAAATAACTAATGAAAGGAATTATGGCATGTTATATGCCAAATTTCTCAACATTTAATTCTGGATTTTCCAAAAAATAAAATATTTAACAAAAAAGATGGCAAGTTCAATAGGACTTTTTTTTAGTCATGTAGTAAAAAAAATGAATCTGACAACACAAATAAAAATTTATTTAAAAAAAATTAATAGACAGAAATGATTATAATGCACACGAATAGAAAGACTATTTATTTCTGAATAACGAAAAAAATTTTTTTGGTTTCAAGTAAATATTTCTCTCATTTTGTAATTACCTACCTAATCTACAAAGTACCATACTTTGAGAAAAGTCAATGGTTTTAGCCAATTGTGCTGAGTCAGATAAACAAGTCAGCTTTAGAATTAAAAAAAAATAACCAATCAATGGAAATAGGTCATGTTATGTGCCAAATTAAACAGAATTTAATTGTGAATTTAATGAAAAATAAATAATTTCCACAAATTTACAAGTATATTGTTTTTAATAAGCCTTCTATATGATATAATGGAAAAAAGATCACATTGTACAATTAAGGTTTAATTTTGGGAAACTCGATGAATAAAAATAGTTTAAATTATATATTAATTGAAAAAAAAAATTCCTCCCTAATATAATATTTAACCCTGAAACACAATTTTTTTTATTTCTTTTAATGATTCTTTTCAGTATCATATATTTTAAACATGGCCAGTGTTATCCAAAGTGACTTGGGTTCTCACATTCATAGGATTTTCTGAACTGGTTATGAAATAGTAAAAAAAAAACTTTCGGTGTTTAAGTTTGGCAATCTTGGCTAAGGGCAAAAAGGTTTGTGCACCAGAGCAAAAAAAAATTAGCGTTATATCATCTGTGTGGCACAGCCAAAGTACTGAGGGGGGGGGGGGGGGTTGCTTTAAAATCATTCAATATAAACATAAAAACTCATAATTAAAAAAAATTATATTTTTCTAGAGGAGGGGGGATAAAATGTTCACTGTGGTTTAGTGGTGGGGAAGCCTTCCCAAAATTGCCCTCTCACATAACAGCTGATTTCCATAGCAAGGAAGTGTATTTTGCTTTTGTATTCAAGACATTCATTTTCAGAAAACAGCTCAAATTTTTTTTACTAAAAAATAAGAAATAATAAAAAATTGCATATAATGGGATGTTAAATGAAATATCCGCAACAACTTTTAAGCTGGCCTCCAATGTAACACAACTCAGAAAGATTTATAAATCAGCTGACCGAAAGATCGCTAACTTACGGAAATAAATTTACAGAAATGAATCTGCTTTCATATCCAAAACTTCATTTATTTTCAGAAAATGATACCAGATCAAAGTTTTATTGGAAAAGTTATAAATAATTAAAATTAACTTATAGCCTAATGTGATATTAAAATATCCATAGGAACAAGTTGTAGGCTGGCCACCGATGTAGCATAACTATGGAAAATCAGTACTTATCGATGGGCCAAAAGAGCGTTAAGTTATGAAAATAATTCTACTGAAACGAAAACTAAGGTTTAAAATAATTTAAAAATTCTCTGTCATTGAGCAATAAAATTTCAGAGTTTATCCTTCAAACTATTTGGATGTTGAAAGTTCTTAGGAGAAAAACTCTCAGAAGCTTTTCGGAGCAAAGACAGCGCTCCGTCTTCAGTGAAGTGATGTTATGTACATGTTATGTACAGTACATAACATCACTTCACTGAAGACGGAGCGCTGTCTTTGCTCCGAAAAGCTTCTGAGAGTTTTTCTCCTAAGAACTTTCAACATCCAAATAGTTTGAAGGATAAACTCTGAAATTTTATTGCTCAATGACAGAGAATTTTTAAATTATTTTAAATTAATTTTTGAGCAAGAAGGTCTTTTAATTGTATAACTAAGGTTTAAATATAAAAATGTAATTACTAACTTTAAAAGGGTATCCAATGTGCTGTACGAAAGCTGTAAATAATATGGGAGCCACTTTTAGCACACAGAACAGAAATAGCATGTTAGGCATTTTCCTCTTGTTTGCTTCAGTGAGCCATAATGTAATTAAGTGCAGTTGCACCCAGAATTTCTAAGAAGGATGCTTTTACTTCCAGTTTCGATTTTAAGAGCAGAAAAGATCCATAGAATGCTTGGAAAAAATGATAAAAATAATTTTGTAAATAGTGAAATAGGTTTATGACAGAAAAGCATGTCAAACAGGGAAAAAAAATGGCAGTATGTACTTTGTAATTATTTCCAAAATCTACTGTTTTGAAAAATAGAGGTTTTTTTGTTAATTTTTAGGAGATTTCCAAGAATTTAAGGAAAAATTGGTTAATAATGGTTAAAATCAAACTTGTGAGTTTAATCAGAAGGTTGCTTCAGCAAAGAGAAACGTTAACAACCAAATCAGCAATATCATTTAGTGTTTCTAAGAAATGGCAATCAGATGACTTTATCAAATTATTTATATTGCAGTTTAATAAAATATGCATCAAACTAAAAAACAAAATATTATTTTTAAAGCCTGAATTATATATGTTTATAATATATATATAGAAAAATTTCAGTGGCAGTTTTTATTTTTTTAAAAGTGATTTTTTTTTGTTCTACTAAAAACATACATATATTCTTGGCCTCTCATTTCGAATTCCCTGAACATATACAGACGACATGGACACTGTAAGGGTTAAGGAATGTTTGACTTTGGGGTAAAGGAAATGATTGAGGGAAAGGAGAGAAGAAGGGGGAAAACAATAGTGAACAGTTATAGACATTTAGGTATTTTACAAATATACTACTAGAAAACATGCACTGTGTATGATATTTTTGTTATTTGTTTTATAGTTTTTATTCTTTTTTTGTAATTATTAACGTTAGGTAAGACAAGAAACATGTGAAATAATGAGTTGTGAATCAATAGGGATGCTTATATGCCACTTTGTTGAAGAAATGGCATTTCCTCGGTAGTCTAGTGGTTATGATGCCTGGCATTCTTCTGGGAGATCTTGGTTCGAATTCCAGTCAGGACAACTAATATTTTTTTACTTATTTTTTTCATTTGATACACCTAAACATCAAAAGAATTAGTAGGACAACACAGATTTAATTGTTATTTTGTTAGTAATTAAGAAAGCACAATAAAACATTTTTCTATAGTTTTTTTTTCCTTTTTTGTTTTTTGTTTTTAGTTTATAAGCCATCCTTCTTTCTGTTTGTTAAGCCAGTGATGCTGCTACACTCCTGTGGTGTCCTGATCAGGCTTGAGGATACTTACCTGAATGCCATGAGCTGCCCTGCTACTTAGATTAACCTGGGTGCCTGTTTGCCACACAATCAAACTGCATTTATTTAATGCTGAGATGTATTAGTTTGCAAGATATGTAGAGTAGAAGCTGTAATTTATAATGATGGTCTTCATTGCCTTGGATATTATACTGAGATTTTATTGGTCTATAATTCCTGAGTTATCTGGATTAGCTGGATCGATGTTTTTCAGTTGATCTTTTAATTTTAATAGGTTACATTCTAACAGATAATGCTTACTATGTCCCTGACTGCAGCATCTGCATAATGGGTTATCAGTTTTTTCAATTCTTGTGAAATATTTGGGAAATTTTCCATGTTAGCATTTGGTTCACATAGTGATTATAATAATTATTTGTTTCTTGAGCTTGTTTTATATAGATGAAGAGCATTCTTCCCTTTTCGTTACTATTCCATGTGTTTTGTCATTCTTGTAATATTTTTTTCTGTAAATTCTTCTTAATATGACTAAGCAGTAGGGGTAAATAATCTGTTATGTTTTCCATCTTGCTTGCATCGTTGGCTTTCTGATCAGCTAATTCATTTCCTTCATAACCTATGTGAACTTTGATCCAGTGGAATGAGATATTACTTGTATTTTTTATATTTCCTTTTGATGTCATGTAGTATCTTGTTTCTGTCAGTGCCATTCCCTAAGGCTTGAAGAGCTGAAAGAGAATTGCTGTAAATATTGATGTGTTGATTTCCTTTAATTTCTGGAATGTATTCCAGAGCCTTTAAAATGGCATAGGCCTCTGCTTGGTAATTGGAAGTGTTGTCTGTGAGTCAGTTTGCTTGAATGTATCGCTATTCCATTATACTTGATGATGAAAGCAGCACCATTTTTTGTTCTTTTGATCTGTCTGTATAGATTTCTATCCCTTGTCCTGTAGATAATTTTTTGTCATACGATATTGTTTTATGCGCAGGATGGGTTATCCATTGGACTTCCTGTTGTTCCACTTCCTCTGCTATAAATTGCTCATTATGGAAATTTACATTTTCTTTAAGTGCTATACTTTCAGCACTTAAATTATTCATTATTATTATTTATTTATTATGTTAAATTATATTTAATTATTATTTGTTAAATTCTTCCTGTGCTTTTAAGTTGGCAGGGATCAATCCCCCAAGGACGAAGGCTGCTTCTGTGGAAACTGTTTTGTATATTCTGCTGATAAGGAGAGCTGGCTGGTCTGGGTGCTAAGAATGCATCTTCCTAACTTTCTCTAATCTATAGTCCCAGATTCCATATCCATAGAGTATTATTCTTTATAAATTTCTCTTCTATATCTGCTTTAAAATATTTCTTCTTTTGTTATATAAATCTCGTCCTATTTTTAATAGACCATGCATTATTTCTGAAACTCTAACTATCTGAAAATGTTTGTAGAATTTTAGCTTGTCGTCAACTGTGACTCCTAAAATTTTGAGCCCTGATTTATGTTTTATGCTATGTCGTCCTAACTTGAAGATTGGGAGTCGAGTCATGGGCTATTATCATTGCTTAGCTCTTCTCTGTGCTAAATGTTAATTTATTGGAGTTGCTCCTTTCTGTTAATGTTCCTATGGCTTGGATATTTAATTCTTCCAACTCTTTTCTTGCATTACGTCCTGTGATTAGTAAGAGGTCAGCTGCATGTGCTTGTATCTGGACGTTCACTAGGAAATTCAGGGACAGAGCCTGATCCATGATTAAATTCCAAAACAGCGGTCTGCTACACGAGCCCTGAGGGCATCCTCATCTTATCTGTTTCCTGTGTTGAAAGGTGTTTGACAAATTATGTATCTGTTTGTGAAGTAGCTCTTTATTAATTTATAAATATTTTCTAGGCAATTTTTTCTTATAATTCCTACAAAATCGCATTCCACCAAACCTTATCAAAATATTTGCTGACGTCCAGAGATAGTATTGCTGTATGCAATTTATTATTTTTATTAGTTTCTATCTTCTGATATAATTTTGAAAGGCTGTATTACATGATTTATCCAACCTGAAACCGTGCTGTTCTGCATTAAGGATCCCTGTCTTCGAGATGATAGTAAATCCTTCTAGTGATTAATTTATCTAAGACTGTACTTATTGTAGAGAGTAGGCAAATGGGCTGAAGATTTTGCTTTGCTGGACTTACCTGGTTTATTAAAAAGTATGACCTTTGCTATTTTCCATTGCATTGGGAAGAATCCTAGTTGAAGGCAGGTGTTTAAAAGATCTTGTAATGCATTCATAATGGTCAAATTTATGGCTTGGATTATTTCTACATTTATTCAATCAATCCCAGGTACATTGTTTTTGGACATGGATTTGATGACCTCAGAAATTTCCTGTTTAGTAAATAAAACATCACGAAAGCTCTGATAGTCATTTTGATCTGTGTTCAGGTTCTCTTTTGTTCTTCTGTATCTTTATCGGTATTGTCATCCAAGAATAATTAATCTAATATTGTTTTGATGATATTTTCATAATCTTCAATTCTTCTATTATCTTTATTAATGTGGATAATTTTAATTGGTTTCCTATCTTTCCTTTTGTAATTTTATAAGGCAGTGAAAAGGGGTTTCTTTTAGAAACTTCATCGCAGAAGGCGCTCCAAGAATTTTTTCAACTAAAATTTATGTCTTCTATAGATCACTGCTTGTTTTCTATGTTCTTGTTTCCTGATTTCCCTTTCTGTTGGTTCGCTGACGTTTTAACATCATTTTCTCATAGTTTTCAATTTCTTTCTCTCTGTATTAAGTTATGGGTTCCACCGCAGCACTTTCTTTCTGCAATCGATTCCCTTGTTTTTAAGGTATTTGTCACAAATGGCTGTAAGGGTTTGCATGAAGCTGTTGACAAAATGATCCAATTCTTCTGTCGATTGAATTTCTTTTATTACCTGCTCTAGTGTGAATTTTTGTTTCTCCATATCTTGTGCCATTCTTGTTAATCCTGTTGTAGTCAACTTGTATCTCTGGGCTGGTGAGTAATTTTTCATATGCCTAATTCTATAATTATATATTTGTGGTAGCTTATGGAGTCCTACTCTAGATTTTCCCACTTGGTAATTTCATTTTCCAAATTTTGACTGGCTGTCGTTAGATAAATCCAGTATCTGTTTTTACTCCTTTGAAGGTGGAGGGCATATTGTGCAGAGAGAGACCTTTGGTTTGGCCATGTTGCTCGTATGAATAATTATAGATTGGTGAATAGGGTTATGAACAGTGTGCCTAAAGGCCTCAGAAAGAGGGGGAGACCTAGCAATGGCAGACAATGTCAAACAGGACCTAGTTAGAATTGGTGTGCAGTGGCCAGATGCAGCAGATATAGCTCAGGACAGACTTGCTTGGAGAACTAAATTGCACAGTCTGGTTGGACCTCCATAGCCCATGGCTGCTTGAGGATGATGATGATGATAAAACTTCTTAAATTATCTATTTCTTCTAAATTTTCTTCCATTTCTTCGGAGAGTGGAAGATATATCAAGATGTGGATTATGCTGTTTTTCATGTCTCTTACTTCTATTGCCATGATATTGATGTTTTTATGGATTGTTGAGGTATCGATCAGGCTGGTGGTTGCTATTATGCAGACTTTTCCATTGTTTGCTGAAACCGACTTCCATTTGTAGTGGTAGACCTGCAGGTTTTCCACTGCTTAGGTATGGTTCCTGTATGCATATTAATTTGGGTGCTATATCAGGATTTACATGATTTATTATTGCTCGTAAATGGGCTGTAGCTGCTCGAGATTTATTTATATTAATTTGTAGCAGTGACCAGTTGAAGTGTTGAAAAGCACTAGCTTATAGTTGATTCTTGCGATTAGTCTTGCAAACTCTCTTGTGTGACAGGGATAGGATTTATCCATTGCACTGTGGTCTGTGCTGTAGCTTGTCTTGAATTTGCTGTTTGCTTGAAGGTAGCTCCTACATTTCTTCTTTGTGTTCTGACATTCTCAGTGGTTGTGCTCTCCAGAACAGTTGGAACATATCTCTTTCTTGTCCTTAAGGGGGCAATTCTTCTGGACATGACCATACTCATAGCAGTAGTAATATTTCATGGGGCTTAAATATTCCTTCACCTTGTTCCTTGTCCATCCATTGTTTAGTCAACCTTCTCACTTTAGGAAGCCATAGATGCAAAGCTTGACTTCAAACATGACGTATTTTTCTCTTCCTGGAGGGATGGTGAAGGTTATGCCATTCTTTCTTGCTATACCGGGTTCTGCTCATAGACCCAACTTATAATTTCTTTGGGCTCCATTTCACTGGGAATATCATAGATGATTACTTTCGGGTTTATTGCTACTGGTTTCCTTACTGCACAGGCTTTCTGTAGGGTACTATCCTTCCTTATACACTATATTTCAATTTATCTACATAGGTAATATGGTTTTGCTCAATGGCAATTCCATTCATAATTTTTCGTACTTGCTTGATGCTCACTCCCAAAGATTTAGGGTCTAGTTTCTTGTTCAAGGTGGCTTTCATATATTCAGATAGTTTTATCATTTCCTTAGATTCATCTGAAGGAAACACCAAAAGCACTTTGTTATATTTACACATCAGGGGAACATTTTTTCTTGCCACTTGGGCATAGCTTATGTTGTTAGTAGTTGTTGCTTGAGCTACTTGAGTTGCTTGTGGTTTATTAATGCTTGTGAGTTTGACGATCGGGAGCTGCTGTCTTCTTAACAGTTTAATTTACCATTATGCTGTACTACTAAAAACTTTTGAGCAACACTAGTATACATTAAGCTTAATACTAATTTCACCTACTCAAGCCATGAGTATTATTCATTCTGGTAAACTATCACTTAACCCTTCCAGCATCCAGGCTGAAAAACAGGTTTTCATCCAGGGGCCAAGCTATTTTCTAATTATGCTCAGCCAAAAAAAAACTTTAACTTTAGAACTTTTTTGCCAAATAACTAATGAAATGAATTATGGCATGTTGCATACCAAATTAATCAGCATTTAATTCTGGATTTTCTGAAAATCCACTATTTAACAAAAAAGACATGTTTTATTTTAATAGGACATTTTTAGTCATATAATAAAAAAATGCATCTGGCATCACGAATAAAAATTTATTTAAAAAAAACTAATAGATAGGAATGATTGCAATGTACATGAATAGAATGACTATATATTTCTGAATAACAAAAAAAAATTTTTTTTGGTTTTAACTAAATATTTCTCTCATTTTGTAATTTTTTTCTCAGTACCATACTTTGAGAAAATTCCAGGCTTTTAGCCAACTGTGTTGAGTCATATAAATAAGTCAACTATAGAATTAAAAGAAAATAACCAATCAATGGAAATAGGTCATGTTATATAACAACTTAAATAGAATTTAATTATGAATTTTATGAAAATAAATAATAGACAAATTTGCAAGCATATATTGATTTTAATAAGCCTTTTTCAATCTGATATGGTGAAAAAAAAGATCGCACTATACAATTAAGGCTTCATTTTGGAAAACTTGCTGAATAAAAATAATTAATTTATATATTTATCGAAAAGAAATTTCCTCCCAAATAATATAATATTCAACCTGAAATATGATTTTTATTTCTTTTAATGATACTTTTCAGTATCGTATATTTTAAACATGGCCAGTGTTATACAATGTGACTTGGCTTTCTCACATTCACGGGATTTTCTGAACTGGTTATGAAATAGAAAAAAAAATTCCTTGGCTACTTTTTTTTACTAAATGTTATGAATTTTTTCTTTGAGTGTTGTAGTTTGGTGATCTTGGTTAAGTGCAGAAAGGTTTGTGCACCATGGACCAGCCCTTCCCGAAATTGCCCTCCCAAATTATGGCCAATTTCCGTAGCAAGGAAGTCTTATTTTGCTTTCGTATCCAAGACATTCAATTTTAGAAAACGATACAAGCTCAAAGTTTTTTTTATTAAAAGGACAAGAAGTAATAAAAGAAAAATTACATATAACCAAATGGGATGTTAAATAAAATATCTGCAACAATTTTTATGCGGCCTCCAATCTAGCATTACTTGGAAAGATCAATAAATCAGTTGATTGAAGATCGCTAACTAACAGAAATATACAGAAAGGAATTTGCTTTCATATTCAAGACCTCATTTATTTTCAGAAAATGATACCAGATCAACATTTTACTGGAAAAGTAATAAATAATAGAATAAAAATTAACATGTAACCTAATGCGATGTTAAAATATCCACCGCAACAAGTTGTAGGCTGGCCATACGATATAACTATGAAAAAATCGATACTTATCAATTGGCCAAAAAATCACTAATTTCTGAAAATAAATCTACTGAAATAAAAACTAACTAAGGTTTAAATATAAAGAAAATACTAACTTTACAAAGAGTATCCAATATGATGGACCAAAACTGTAAACAATATGGGAGCCACATATGGAATGGAAGTATCATGTGTCAGCCATCTGCGACTTGTTTGACTCAGTGAAACATAACTAATTAAATGCAGGTGCAACCAGAATTTCTAATAAGGATGTGTTTGCTTTCAGTTTCGATTTGAAGAATGGTGGGAAAAAATGATAAAAATAACTTGGGAATGCTGAAATAGGTTTATGACAGGAAAGAGTGTGAAACGGAAAAAAAAATTGTGGTACGTATTTTGTAATTACTTCCAAAATCTATCGTTTTTAAAAATAGTTTTTTTTTTGTTAATTTTTAGATTTCTGAAAATTTAAGGAAAAATTTTTTAATAATAGTTCAAATCAAACTTATGAGCTTAAATTAGAAGATCGCTTCAGCAAATAGGAACATTAACAAGCAAATCGGCAATACCGTTTAGTGTTTCTAAGAAATGGCAATCAGATGGCTTTATAAAATTATTTATATTGTAGTTTACTAAAATATGCATCAAATTAAAAAACTATTATTTTTGAAGTCTGAATTGTATATTTTTATAAGTTATATATATATATAAAATTACAACAGAAATTTTAGTTTTTTTAAAATTGATATTTTTTTTTGTTGTACTATAAACATATACATACGTCCTTGGCTTCTCAATTCAGATTCTCCGAACATTTACAGACCATGTGAACACTGGAAGGGTTAAGGACACCTATAAAAAGTTCTCAAGAGGTGTAAATTGTTACCATTTTTTAGGTGTCTTCCATACTAGAATATTTATATATATTTATACATATTTAGAATATCTAAAATTAATAACTTTAGTTACTCATATATCATTAAATTAATTAATGGGTAGTCTATATTACCAAATAGAAAAAGAAATCTAAAAGAAATATAAACTGAAACACATATTAAATTAAATAATTTATATAAGAGACAACATAAGATGTATAGAGAAGGTAAGAAAAATAGTGCAATAAACCAAAATATTAAACTTAAATTTCTTAATTTATCAAAAATCCAATTGGATGAAAAGCAGACTCAAATATTAGAAAGAGGGGCAAAATATGTGTACCCTAAGTTAATACCTAAATTAACAGTATTAATACCACAAGTAGAACAAACTGTTAAAAAAATACCTTCAATAGTAAAAGATAAAGAATGTTTTAAGATATATCATAATATAAAACAACAAGAACAAAACCAAAATGCTGATAAAACAGAACAAATAGTAATAATAGATAAAGTAGAATATAGGTAAAAAAAACTCAGTTGTTACAAGATTTAAAATGTTGACCTATAGTAAAAAACCCACTATCTAAAATGATTAAAAGACTAGAGTTAAAAAATGACCCATACCTATCTCAAAGTATAACTAAAGCATGTAAACCACCAGTACATCCCGATATTCCAAAAATGTTTGTAAATATTAAATTACTTAAGGAAAATCACCCATTTAGAGCATTAATAAATAAATGTATAATCTATAATCTAGAAAGAGCATTATTTGACTTTTTTAGTTCATACTTTCCACCAACACAATATATTCTAACATCATGTCATGATGCAATTAAATTTATACAACAAACTAGAATTACGAGTACAACAACTATCCACTCCCTAGATGTTGTATCGCTGTATCCAAATACACCTATTTTGGATGTGGCAATGCGACTAAAAGCAGAGTGGTTAAAGGTCACCAGACCCATGGGACAATAGTACTTTAGCGTACCTGAGGCCCGGGATCTGGCTACCAAATTGAACTGGTTTGTCGTCAGTGGCCGCCCATGGATTCAGAGTGGGTCCCAATGGGATCACTGCTGTCTGGATTCATGGCCAACATTGCTATGCAGCATGTTGAAGAAATAGCCTAAAAAGAGCAAAATGTAAACCATTATATCTATGTTACGTAGATGATACATTAATTTTTTGGGACCACCTTGTACATGAGCTAGATAAACTCAGACACATTTAATAGCATTATACCTACAATAAAATTCACACACAAATTGGAAATTAATGGAAATTACCATACATTGATATATTAATTAAACATAAACATTCGAGTTGTACCGCTGCAGTGTATTGAAAATCTACATTAACTCCTAATTTAATACCATATGATTCCACACACCCTATTAATTGTAGGAAATTGGCAATAAACAAATATTTCATATGAGCTTATAGAAATTCATCCAATACTAAAATACTACAGAAAGAAATGAAAACAATATATGATATAACAAAGTCTGCAGGATGCCCTGATAAATTTGTGAATAAAATCCAGAGAATGGCTAAATTTCAAATGCAACAAACATCACAATCTAAAATAAATAATAAATACCTCCTCAAGCAGCTGCTTGTCACAAAGGTCTGACAGGAGCCTGTCAGTTTATATCCCACAGTAGGAGATCAGAGAGGATGGCAGGACCTCAGCAGAAAAACGACACACACATCCATGCCTAATCCGGGGCTCGAACCCAGGTCCCTTAGATCAGTAGCCAAGCGTGCTAACCACTCGGTCATGGGACGGCATTCACAATCTAACACAGCACAAACAACAAATAAAATACAATATACCCACAGTTTCCCTTATATCCCTGGCATATCCGAAACTATAAAAAATACATTAAACAAATATGAATTAAAAATGCCACATACAGTAAGTAATACAATCAAAAAATTTATTATTAACGATAGAGATAAACATATTCCAACAGGAGGAGTGTATAACATAGAGATACCCAATGAAGAAAATAAACTAGGAGGAAAAAATCAATACATAGGAAAAACATATGAGCAATGTATATTAAAACATCAACAGGACATAAATAACAAAAAATTTAATACAGCTTTATCGCAAACAGTTCTACAAAATCAATTACAAGTAGAAAATTTAACCTATAAGGCCATAGCAGCACCTCCAAGCAAATATCAATTGCAATACACCAAAAATATCATGATTAATTTACATAAAGATTACTTGTGTAATACTGAATCTCACCCCTTCCAGTGACGTGGAACCTTCTGCTGCACGAGCAGCATGATGAAACCTAAATTCACTGATAGAGGGAGATTCCTACTTGAAGCCATAAACATCAAGTGGTACAGTGCCAGAGGAATTCCTGTAGGTGTAGGACGAAACATGTCGCTGTAGCAGTAAGGAGAGGGAGATCCCTGGTGGATTTTAATGTTATGTCTGTAATTTTAATGTTCTTTAACTTGAAATTAAAGTTTGCTGAGGCTTTTTAAAGTTGTTTTAATGCTTTGTTTGTTGAAAGTAAAGTTCGTTGAGCTTTTTTAAGATGTTTAAATGTAAAAAGGGGATCTTTTTGAGCAACTCGTGTTCTACAGTATGAGTTTTAAAGAATGTACAACACAAATCCACGAGTTGGAGGTGAATCAAGTTCAGAATAATCTCTACAGTGCAAAAAAACTTGGACTGGTATCCGGAACTTGAATAGTTAAACATCTGTGCTGTACATCAACAACAACTGCCAGTGGGAACTCACTGGCAATCTAGTTGAAATCCTGGAAGCAAGGACCTACAAGAACAATGTAAGCATAATAGCCTGACCGGTTGACCATCTAGAAGTATGGAAGACACCTAAAAAATGGTAACAATTTGCACCTCTTTACTTGGGAACTTTTTATAAAAGTGGCCTTAAGTGATAGTTTACCAGGATGAATAATACTCGTGGCTTGACTATGTGAAAATAGTATTAAGCTTAATGTAGACTAGTGATGCTCAAAAGCTTTTAGTAATATAGCATAATCGTGAATTAAGCATCCTTTTTAAACAAATTGCTGTGTAGTTTAAATTAATTCTTAACAGTTTCTCTACTCGAGCGAGTTGTGCTCCAACTTCATTAGCAACAGGTGCAGTAAAGCATCTATTCTCTGCTGGCAGAATTTTTCAAAGTTCTCCTGGATCTCAGAAAATTTCTTAAGGTAGTCCTTAGAAGTTACAAAAGAGAGCTATGCTCAGGAACCTCTGAATCCTCCAATGAATTGTTAGCCATAATAGCAGACAACTCTGAAAAATCTCTGAAAGTCTCTAACCCTCAAAAAACCATACACGTAGCATTAAGCTCCAGTGAAATAATACAAAATATTACAAAATAAAAAGATTGATTAAACTAAAAATTATCTAAAAATTAAAAAATAAATGGATAAAACACGGTAAGGCAACTAATAATAGAGAGAAGGCAGTATATAAAAAAAAAGATACAAAAAGTTATCACAAAGAAAAACTAGTGGTAAATCATTTAGCTTTCGCTGTGATAATCTCTGTGGTGGACAGTGATGCTGCGTGTTTATGCTATGGTTACCGTGACACTATTATGGGAGCCCTCGACAAAACCAGTTTCACAGAGCTCTCTAAAAGACGTCTACTCTGCTCAACACTAAGGCAGAAGTCCAAAAGTGTAGTGCTTAAATATGATTGAATGATGACATCCGACGTTCCACTATACAGGACAGTGCTACATCATATGGATGGCACTAAAAGCCACCTTCGTTTGCTGGTTGAGGCCTATCGGAATGCTTACATTGAGGCTGCGAAGCAGCTGAGAGAGTACCTATCATCTGCATTACTTTATATTATCGGAATCTCGTGTTTATTCATATCTCCAATTTGGTACTTTCGAATTTTGAGCCTTTTGTGCTGGTTGATGTCTATCAGAATGCTGACATTAAGGCTGCAGAGCAGCTGGGAGAATACCTATCGGGTACATTAGATTAATATTATCGAAATCAATTAGTTCATTCATATCTCTGATTATGAATCTTCGAAATTTGAACCGTGCCGATGATTTATTACCAATATGGTTAGGTAGCATTATGGTCTAATTTTACTACAACTCTGTAGATGAATGTGTCGAAAGTCTACCATTTTTAAAGGTAAATTCAAGCTCTTTTAAATTTTTAAAATGTGATATTCGCTACTTAAATATCAGTTTTTTGGGACAGATTCTAAGTTCGAAGCTCTCATAGTTTTGTGGATGGTTGGTTTTACTGTGTTTATTATTTTTTCCACGGATTTTAAAACCACACAAATCGCAATTA
The DNA here is from genome assembly GCA_038380435.1 of Ryuthela nishihirai. NCBI lineage: Eukaryota > Metazoa > Arthropoda > Arachnida > Araneae > Heptathelidae > Ryuthela > Ryuthela nishihirai. Next base: position 49,476,097 of record JAWZYU010000031.1, read on the forward strand.
TTTGTAGCTCTCCTTAACTGTGCTTTAAATATGTACAAAATGTCTTATGCTCTGTTTCAAAAAACATAATCTCTGTCTTTTATGTTTCTAATATAATTTTTGTCTTTTATTAATTAATATAATTAAGTCACTTGTGACCCAATTTTCTTTCTTTGTTTTACATAAAATATTTTTCTGTACAAAAAACTATTTTATATCAAGTGTCATATAAAACATTCACATCAGATCACTAAAATCTAAAATTTTTATATGTTCTACAAATTTATAATAATTTACAAAATCCTTAATTTCTATAGCTCTAATTCCTTGTCCTCGCACTGGATTATAAGTGTTCACTGGAAAGTGCCCTCTAGCGCTTCACTGCTTGAGTTCCAACCTTGCATTGTATGACGAAAAGTGCTTGTTTAGGTGTGTTCTATCACCCCTTAAGTTTGGCCCAAGAATTTTGAATCACCCTGTATATACGCATCATAATATATTAACCATTTTATTTTAATGACAGTAAGTCATCCTGCCATCCTCTCAGATCTTTTACTTTGGCATATAAACTGACAGGCTCCTGTCAGACCTCTGTGGCAAGCAGCTGCTTGAGGGGGTATTTATTTATTTTTAAGTCATCTTCATCTTTTATTCTAAATATTCTTGATTCTGAAGACTTCCTTCTTTTTTTTATGCATGCATACTGGTAGTTATTCTTGATTTTGAATTGTTTAACTATAAGAGTTTTTTTTACATATTTTGGTAGGTGCTCATTTATGTATATATTATTATTCCTAAACTTACTGCATATCACATTTGCTGTTAAATCCTTGTTTTCTTTTGTTCTTAGTATCCATTTATCTCTTATCTTCTTATCCTTATATTTAACTATAACTGGCTTAGATTTATCTTTATTAATTATTGGAACTCTAGTGCTATTTCATTTCCCTATTCTCATTCTATTTTATCCTTTTCTCCTATTTTCAATACATTAGCAACTTTTTCAATTATATTGTTTATATTCTCACCTGGTTCTTTGGGTAATCCTACAAGTTCAATGTTGTTTGCTTTTGATCTTGCTTCTAATTCATTTACATCTTTTCTGATTTCTTTGATCTCTTGTTTCAGGGTACTGTTTTCGTTGGATAAAGCCTGATTTTTTCCTTTTTAGTTTATCAAGCTTGATAAACTGAAAGATGATCTTGTAACACCTCATAATTAAAATCCAAGGATCTTTTTATTTCCTTTATATCATTTCTAATACTATCATTATCCTTCTTTAGATCATTTCTGAAACTATCATTGTCCTTTATATCATTTCTCGTGGCAACAGTTTCTTCTCTTATGTCATTTCTAATGCTGGTTACTGACTCCCAAATTAAATTTTTAAGAGATTTATATATTATTGATAATATGTATCTAATATTTTATATTATTTTGCTATAAATTTTTTGATAATAAATATAAAATAAAAAAAAAAAAATACCCCCTCTAGCAACTGCTTGCCACAGAGGTCTGACAGGAGCCTGTCAGTTTATATGCCATAGTAGAAGGTCTGAGAGGATGGCAGGAACTCAGCAGAAAAATCACACACACATCCATGCCTTACCCGGAGCTCGAATCCAGATCCCGTAGATTACAAGCCAAGCGTGCTAACCACTCGGCATATATCTAATATTTTAGCTGTTTTGCTCAGTGACGACAATTCTTCCGTATGATGTTCTCCTGTAACCATTTCCATATCTTTACAGTGTTCTTTTTCAAGTACAAGTTCACCTTCTGTTCTCAAAAGTGTGTCCATACTCCTGATCATGCATTTGGGACACTTCCATTTCTTTCTTTTATCCCTGGTAAAGTTTCTAAGTATAATTTTGGTAGTCCAACACAGTTAGGGTGAAAGAATCATTTACATCCATTTTTACAGCATATATCTTCTCTTTCCTCATATATAGAGTTCAAACAAGAATTGAATAAGTTCAGTCATTTTACAAATCCAAGTGTTTATATTCTTACCTATTCATATAATGTACATTAGACACATGTCTATGCTAATGCATATGACGTATCATAATGCTAATATATATGACTGATTTTTTACTAAATAATGTATTTATATATAAATATAAATTAGTATTAAGTTTAATTTTAAAACATCAGTGGAAAAAACAGAAATAAATATATACGAAATTTGTATATTTTATATATACACCAAAGAGCCAAAACGTTGTAGCACCTGCCTAATATGATGTTGGTCCTCCACATGCTGCCAAAACAGCTATTACCTGGTGAGGCATGGACACTACAAGATTTCTAAAGGTGTCTTGTGGTATCTGGTACCAACTTACCAGCAGATCCTTTAACTCTTGTAAGTTACGTGGTTGAGCTGCTGCAGATCAGATATGCTGTTCCAACACAAACCACAGATGCTCAATTGGATTGATGTCTGATTGATGTCTGATTTGAACCAATGGTGAACCAAGGTTAGCATGGGCACTCTGAGCGGCCTGCAATTTGCAGCCCCATTTTCAAGAGGGTTCGATGTACTGTGTGTTTGTGACACATTACTTCCATCACCAGCATTCAAATTATGGGCAAGTTGTGCCACAGTATTCCTTCTGTTGGCTCATACCATATGAAATAGTCTTCGCTCACCTCTAGTATTGGTGTACCGTGGTTGGCTCACACCTTGCCAGCGGTTTATGGTTTTTCCCTCCTTGGACCATTTTTTGAAGGTACTAACCACAGCTGACTGTGAGCAGCACTCCACAAGCCTTGCCATCTCAGAAATGCTCTGATCCAGTCGTCTGGCCATTACAATTTGGTTTTTGTCAAACTCACTTAAGTCCGCTGCCTTTCCCATCTAAAGAACAAGAATAACTCTGATTAACAGAGCTCAGCATCAGGTGTTATTTATATGACCTTCACACATGTCGTTGTTGACTTGCAGTTGCTTCAATTTCCACAACGATGCCCTGATCATAATGTTTTGATTCTTCAGTGTATATATCTTATATTGGTTATTTCTAGTAATGTAGGCTTACTTTAAAGATGCATTCAAATCTTAACAGTGGTCCCTGTAGGTTTTACTTTATATTTTTTCTAAGTCAAACTATCATGGCATTTAAACTAGTCACTTCATTATTCTCAAAAAAGAAACACCCACCTTCTTCCATGATCTTCCAAATCTTAGAAAATATGAATGTTTAAAAAACATTCAAATTTCTTGATATATTAATCAGTGAAAAAATATTGTTTTTAATTTTACACCCTGTTTTTTGCTTTAAACATATTTGAGTATTTCTAGAATTATTTTTTATCATTCGGCTTAGCAATCAGGACATAATTTTCTCAGATTGAAGCTAAAACCACTTGATTCCTTGAATATACCATTTCAATTAGGTTGCAACAGAGCACAAGATAACAGATGTCACTAATGGATATATGTGTGATGGCTGTTGTGTGCTGTAATGTTGGTCAGATTTCAGTAATCATCTCCACTTTTTCAGTTAGTATTTTGTTTATACATTTATGATTGAATTTAAATTTTTATTTCCATAGATTTATGTATCATTATTGATCATTTTGAGCTGTGTCTACCTGTTTTCCAGGTTTTTCTGCCAAGGAAGTCTTCTGCCGTTAAAAAACTTGCTGTTGCAAATATTTTAACGTGATATTTATTACATTTCTTGGTTTTTAAATTAAAGATCTATTATATCTTGAGAATGTTTTGAGGTCTGTGATACAGAAGCAAAAAGGATTTCTTTGCCGAGTGGTTAGCATGCTTGGCTACTAATCAAAGGATCTGGATTCAACCTCCTCAGAGTCCCTACTATAGCATATAAACTGACAAGCTCTTGTAAGACTTTTGTGACAAGCAGCTTCTTGAGGGGATATTTATTATTTTTTATGGTTGGGAGGGGGAAATGTAATTTTGTCAAGGGTGTTTACCCACCTCCCATCTCTTTGCCATTATACTGAGGTATTTTGCAACTATAGTAACTTGCAAGTAATGTGATGTATGCCCTGTAAGAATTGAAGAGTTGGCTTGAAAAAATAGAGTTTTGATGGGAGTAGGGACTGAAAACACAACTTCTTGAAAAAAGATACTCTTCCTGTTGAACAACCTAGTTTATTTCCTAGTAATGCAAGACAATGAAATTCATTCCATAATCAGGAATGCTCATGATGGCATCTTTAGATTGATAACCAGCTGTCTGTAGAGAGATATCAGTTTTATAATCAAACACACATACATATATATAACCTGCAGGAGTAGTCACTTATGACTGTTTGAAAGCATTTGGTTGGTTACAGCCTCTTACTATGATATATTTTAAACCAGTAATAAACTGCTCTGATCTCTTATGTATAGTATTATAAACTTGATAGCAATATGGAGGTTTTTACACCATTACTAAACGATCTTCACGAATAATCTTCCACGGTACTTCTTTCTGAACATTTTCTCAATGACCTGTAGCACAGTCTCTAGTTCAGCATTTTCAGTTTTCTTTTACTGTTGAAATTTTATGAATTGTACACTATTTTTCCAAAATGTTAAAACTTTAATATATGTTAAATTTAATGGGGCGGGGGTGGCTCAGTCGGTAGTGCGCCAGGCTCGTAATCTGTAGTTCCCAGGTTCGAGTCCCAACTGGGTCAGCGTTGAGATTTATCTCCGCAAAATTCCCCGCCCTGCCCACGGTCAGTAGGGGACACCGATGGGCTTGAAAAGGATGGGACGTTAAGCCGTGGTCCGTTAAGCCGTGGGACGGGACGTTAAGGATGGGACGTTAAGCCGTGGTCCCTTGTGCGGGAGAGCCATACCCTGTGCACGTTAAAAACACACTGGATGGCCTTGACGGGAGGCTACCATCTGTCTCCCAACAGCTGTTCCAGTGGGTCCCCTCCCCCAACCTTCTCTGAGCCTTCGGGGTCCATGTGACCTGGCCATTTAGCCCATGGTGTGCAAAAAAAGTGCCGCTCGGAGGTAAAACAACCCAACCCAAATGTTAAATTTAATGGAAAAATACTAAAGCCTGTTATAAGCAACTATTACTTTGGAAGCAAAATCCTGTTAGATTCAATTACATTCATTCTGTTATCTAGGATACACCACTGATATTTAGTGAACCATAGTGTTACATATTATTAGGATTTTTATTTCACTTATTTTCCAAGAACGTTATATAAATAGCACATTCATTCTGTATTTTTTAAATCATGGAGTTTGAATCATAAATAATTGAAGAATTCTCATAAGTTACAATACATTGATCTTTATAATCAGCAGTTATATTCAAGTTATGGGAATCGTGAACTTGGGGACTATTCTGGTTCAGGGGAGAGTTGTTGGATTATACATGTTCATCTGTACTGATTGCATCAGCTGTAATTACAAACTGATAACAGCAAGTTAAAAAACAAATGTCCTTTGTTAAAAACAAGTTAAAAAACAAATAAGAGTTAAATTGCAAATTTCAGTATTCACAATAAACTAATAATTTCCTAAATGTTGCTACTTTTGTGAATGATAAAATAAAAATAACAGTTTTAGTATTCTCAATTTTGTTGTACTGTCCTGAGAGTGTAAGAATTTACTTTTGAAAAATTTTGCATAATGTATGTATTTAAATTACATTACTATTTAATGAAATATATGCATTTTTTCAAATAATATAGAACAAGTAATGGTAAAAGCTCAGTTGTAAATGCTATGCTTCAAGATAAGATTCTACCTAGTGGCTTAGGTCACACAACAAACTGCTTTCTTCAAGTTGAGGGATCAGATTCATCTGAAGCCTACTTACTAACAGAAGATTCTGCAGAGCGTCAAAATGTCCAGGTAAGTCATATATTGCCTTATTTTTGTGTAACACTGAAATATATTTGAATAATTATTAGTAAATGGTGGTGTATCACTTGTATAAACTCCCTTAAACCATTAATTCTAAAATTAAGACAGGACTGTATTCATTGCTATCTGATTTACAGAACAGTAGATTCCAGTTAATTGGGCCATCAGTTAATTTGGGCAGCCATTTATTTGGGACAATTCTTGAAGAACAGGAACAAGAATATAACCTAAATTTGCTTTGCTTATTTGGAGCCACCATGAAACTTTATCAGGACAGAGACTGTAGATGGCACACGTATGGCACATGAGCCACAGTGGCTTAAAGACAATTGTTTGAGTTAGTGCCAAATTGCATTGTAATGAAGACACATGTATTTTGACAGTGTAACAATTCTGCTTATTAGTGTGGTTTTGAGTACTACAGGTGCATGGTGTGTGTGTTAACATAATTGCTTACTAAAAAGAGTAACATTAGTAATTTTGTGTTTTTCTTTGATTTTGTAAGAGTTTTTGCAAAAATGTCATGAAAAGATTTAATGTTAGCTGATAAAATCGCCTTACTCAACCAAATCAAAAGCCAACTGTCTTAACACCAGTCATCGCCAGCTGGCAGAGATAAATGGAGTGCCAAAATCGTGCATGTGATAAGCCAGCAAGGCAAACTCTGAGAGGAATGGGCATTGCCCAGACAGTTGGGAAAATCCCAAAAATGAAAGCAAGAAGGCAAGGATCCAGATGTTGAGGAGACCCTCAATCAGTGGTTCTCTATTGTAACTGGACGGGGTGTGCATGTCAATGGTCCAATGTTGAAAGCTAAATCAGAAGAATTAGCTAAAAAGTTGGGTCACGTGAGTTTTAAAGCAACAAATGGTTAATTATCTCGATGGAAATCCAGGCATGAAATTAAATTTAAGAAAGCACATGGCAAGAAGGATAGTGCTGATGCTGCAAGCTCTGAACAACAGAAATCCACTAAACTACCCGACTTGCTCCAGAAATTTAGTGCAGATGACACCTACAATGCTGATGAAACAGGTCTACTTTACTGTGCCATGACGGATGGTTCTCTGAGTTACAAACATGCAGCATTCTTAAGTTTAAAAACAGCAGTGGATCACGTAACTGTTTTGCTGCTCAAATATATCAGGAAAGGATAAACAGAAACTGTTGGTTATTGGGAAAAGTGCTGTTTTAAAGGGTTTAATGATTAGTTGGGTTAGAATGGACAGTTTGCCAGTTCTGTATTATGCCAACAAGAATGCATGGATTACTTCTGATATTTTTCAGAAATGGCTAATGAGTTGGGATGCAGAGCTGCAATGGAAGTCAAGAAAAATCCGTCTGCTTCTGGACAGCTGTGTGGCACACCCTCATTTAGACTGAAAAATATTCAACTGAAATTTTTTCCTGCTAACACCACATCCTTGGTACAACCACTGGACATGGTCATCATAAAAAATTTGTATCGTAGAAGAGCTGGTACGTTATATTCATGAAGCTAATTGAAGGAAATCTACTGGCATCATCAACAGCCAAAGAAATCAGTGCAAAGGTTACCATTTTACAAGCATTTGTTGCAATAGCTGGTAATAAATGAGCAGCAAAACGATTCAAAGCTGCTTTACTCACTGTGGATTTAAGAATTCTGTCCAGGAGATGTCAGGTACAGTCAATACTGAAAATGAAATAATTTTGAAACCTCAACACTTCAGAAACCCCTTGGTGTGAGCTTCTGTCCGTGGTGAGGGGACCACCCTGTGAGGTTCTGCTGGCTCAGGTACTTTCACAGGGTCCTGAATTCTCACCTATATATTTGCCATGCGCAGAGACCCGTGTCCCTGGAAAGGAGGATCCTGGCAGTTACTTCGGGGTCCCCATCTTCTCTCCCCGGCTCATGACTGGTGGGGTTCCATTTAGCTGTTTTGACATTGGGGAGCTTGTCTGTCGTGGGGCTGGGCAGGGGGTTTGGGGCGCTGCTGTACAATGCTTTGGCCTCTGCTTCAGGTAAACGGGAGATCCTGGGATAGCCCCCTCAGGATCAATCAGCTGGTGGGCAGGTCCTGCTAGGGTCAACCGTGCAGAACGGAGAGTAACCTTGTCCACGTCTGGACAACAGTTTACGAGTTTCCTTAACACGTTCACTAATTTTCTAGTTTTCTTTCTTTTGTGAGGTCAGTTCTTTCCTCACACTTCATTATTTTTTTGCTTATTTTATTTTGTGAAGACTCGAGTGAGTTTCTCACCTTTCTCTTTTCATTTTCATTTTCTTTAGTTGTGAGAGCTTGGCTCACTGGCTGTGTGGGTATGGTGCCTGGGCAGCTCTGGCGTCCCTTGTTGGACTCCGTGGTGGATGGGGACAATGGGCACCGAAACTTTAAACCCAAACATGAGTCTCAAAAATGGAAATTTAGAGGGGAATGCAGCTAAATGAGCTCAGCATGAGCCACCATCTTCAGTGTCTTTGTCGTTATCTTCACGTCTTCCTTCGTCCCCAAGGTTCCTGGTCATCCACTCTACAGGTGATCAGGTTCTTGGGGATATGTCCCCATTTTTTTAATAAGGGATTGAAAGGTCTTGCAGGAGAACCATTATCAGTCAAATGTGTGTCTGTCTGGTGACTTGCAGGTGGAAAGTGCTTGCTCAAAACATTCTGAGCTCCTCTTGAAGGTCACAGTGATTGGTGGAGTGGCAGTCAAAGTCACTCTGCACAAGATGCTTAATTCCTGCCAGGGTGTGGTCTCCGAGTGGAACCTCCTCAAGGTTTCTGAGGAGGAAATTTTGGAGCTGTCTTCCCAGGGAGTGACAGCAGTCCACCGGGTCTCTCAATGCCGTGATGTTTCTCACATTAAATATGCCACACCTGCCTGGTTTTATCAAGGCAGGCTACCTTTACTGCGAGGTATGGCTGTACATTCCTAACCTCCTGCGCTGTTATCAGTGTCAGAGGTTCAGCTATACCTGCACAGCATGCCGGGGCAAACCCACCTGTGCTCTTTATTGCAGCCAGGATCACCTGGAACCTGACTGCACAACAGAAAAGGTATGCTGCGTGAACTGCGGTGGCGAGCATTTGGCGTACTCCTGGGACTGTCCTAAGTGGTTGGAGGAGAAAGAGTTACAGAGGCTAAAAACCCTAAACAACATCTCCTATGCAGAGGTGAGAAGGTTGGCTGCACCACCTGCCCCACCTGACAAGGTCTCCTATGCCGGTGTGGTTGTCAGAAAGCCCATCTTAAGATGGTTTCCGTGGTGGTGCAGACTGATATCAGCGTCTCAACTGCTGATATCCCATGGGGCCCAGAGCTGTCATCCCAAGGATTGATATCAGTCCACCGGGTTTCACAGTGCTGTAATGGGAAATTAGTACCCACCCGGGTGCTAATTATCACATTCAACATGCCACACCTGCCAACTTCCATCAAGGCACTTTACCTTCACTGTGATGTACAGCTGTATATTCCAAATCCCATACGCTACTTTCAGTGTCATAGGTTCAGCCATACCCATACAACAGGCTGGGACAAACCCACCTGTGCTTGTTGTGGCAACCAGGATCACCTCAATCTGACTGCACAGCAGAAAAGGCATGTTATGTGAACTGTAATGGCGAGCATCCGGTGTACTCCCGCAACTGTCCCAAAGTGGCTGGAGGAGAAAGAGGTACAGAGGCTAAAGAACTTAAACATCTCCTATGCAGAAGTGAGAAAGTTGGCTGCCCCACCTGGCAAGGTTTCCTATGCTGGTGCAGTCGCCGGAAAGCACATCATTGTGATGGCTTCCATGGTGGTGCAGACCGACATCAGCATTCCATCTGCTGAATCTTTCTCACCTGCTGCCAAGTACCTCTTGACACGGGTGAAGCCGGTATTGATCTCGACATCAGCTCTGGTTTCTATTTCTGCATCTGTGCCTTCCACTTCCACCACTGAAAGGTCCCCTCCTTCCCACCTACAAGACAGCAAAACCTTCCAAACCTAAGGGGGCCCCACTGAGGCCTAAAAAGAAACTTTTAACCCCTCCTCATTTGGTGGTCTCTGATCCGTATCACTTGAATGACCTCGAGGACATGTATACAGAATGCCCCATTTTTCTGAAACCATCACTGGCGACAGTTAAAATAAATTGTAATTTGTCTGCCCAAACTCCAAAGACTTAAGATTGCCACACTCCTACAATGGAACTGTCGTGGATTCCAGAGGAATATTGGCGACATCAAGGTCCTCCTGAGGACACACCTGTTGAACTCCGGTGTCAGTACATACTTTCACACCCCAACCTGCACATTCACTGCCATTGATCTCACTATCAGCTCCTCGATCTTTCCCCTCTTTACATGGGAGGTCGAAGACAATCCATATGGAAGTGATCACCTCTCTGTGGTGTGCACCATCTCCCGTGGGGGCGCTTATAGCCCTTCACATGTATTCCGGTGGAGGCTTGATCACGGCTGACTGGAGTGACTTCGAGCTCTTGTCTGAGCTTGATGAGTACTCTGTCAGCTAGGAGCCAATCAATGTTGCAATGACACACATGATGGACTGTATTGTAGATGCAGCTGCCTCTACTATTCCTCAGACTTCGACTATGTTTCCACGGTTCCCAAAACCGTGGTGGAATCCCGACTGCACTGCAGCTCGTAAGACTCAGAACCAGGTTTGAGGGGTGTTTCGGAGATATCCAACATCCCCAAACCTTGAAGCATTCAAATGCTCCAGTGCGAAAGCCCATTTTGTCTGGCCCCAGAGCCAGAAGGAATCTTGAATCAAATAAATTTAATAATACACAAATATAAGTTGTTACTATAAAACCATCTATGTTATTTCTTTCACTCAACAGAGGAGGAGCGCATTAGTGTAACAGAGCAAACTTAACAGTATTGGCTCATGGCCTTTCCTGTCATTGTTTATCCATTAATACTGCTGTTAACATATTCTTTAAACTACATATACCTTTGAGTATCAATTTCAAAAGGAAACTAGCAGGAATAAGAAGGAAAGCTATTTACCATTTGTATCTGGCTCAGGTGCACATGGATCATCAGTGCAGTGCAATCTGCCTTGAGATGTATAAGAACAAATCCTTGTTAATATCATAATGTCCATAGCAACCAATCCTTGTAACTAGCACGATGTTGTTATGCTAACACAAATGTACTTGCATCACTACTGCTCTTACTCAGTTCTACAACATTCCACAATGCCATACCCATTATTCACTTTAAATATGATGTTGAAGTTTTCACTGTTGAGCATCCTTCATTCTGATGATTTAGAACAGTTCCTGCAAGATGTTAAGGGATTGCTGCAGATAGCATCTAAGGTTTCATTAACCCTTGTAGAAAAGCCATTGCTTCTGTGATTAATTGTAGAACCTTGTAGAGGTTTTAGCATATATATATATACACAATTTAGAAATAGTTCCTATTACCTCACTATTGTACTATTCTCCAACTTTCAGCTTTTAAAATAAAAAGTTTTAACTATCCAAACTGGCCAATAAAACATTGGCCCGATCAACTCTGCCATAGAGCGACGCGTTTCCCCATAGACCTGCCTACGGCTTCCTCAGGCTCGTACAATGTAAGAAACTACCTCCTTATATATGTGTCTCACTGGTGACGTAACTACCCAACATTCCCTAAAGATATAATTCACCTACTGATGCCTATTTAAGTGTAGGGACATGCTAATCCAACAGCCGATGGAAGGGGTGGGATCTCCGTGTTGCATATTCTGTCCTTATTTGCATTAATTAACAGTTTTTTGGTGTACAAAAGTTGAAACTTAGTGCGTAGTGCGGCTAATGGTTTTTAAGTTAAATTATGAATTTGCAAATTTTTTTTATAACAGTTTGTGATAAAGCTGTGTTAGGTTTTTGTTTTTGAAATCATCGTGATGTCCATTCATTCTGGTACTAAATTACCTAAAGGTTTTTCCTATGTAATTTTTCCATTTAATTTTTTTGCGGGATCAGGTAAATTAATCTCATAGACACTGCCTATGGGTGGCCTCCTATCTCTATCATTGATGACTAAGTTTTAGATTGTATTTTTTACTGTTGTCAGTAGGATAATTTCATATTGTTCGATAATTTTTTCCATTGTTTCCAATATTTTTGTCATAAGGAAAACTTTGCACATAATTTTTATTTCTTTTATTTTGATTTGGGAGTGGTTGAGTATCTCTTAGAACTATATATTTCACATTATGTTCATACACTTTAATGTTTGATGAGAATAGCCTGCCTGTATTGCTGTTTGTTTTAATATACTCAATTTCTCTATTAAATGATGTTTGTTCAGAGCAATATCTATACACACGCATAAAGTGCAGTAAGATACTTGCCTTCTTATATTTGTATGGATGTGCAGTATTTATTGGTATATAATTAGGTGTGTGGGATTTCTTTTGAAATACTGTTGTTTCACAGTAATTTTCTTTTCTCGTTATTAATATATATAAATAAACTTTGTTGTTTCTGCTCCGATTCGTGTGTAAACTTTATTGTAGGACTAACTGCGTTAAAAGTATTTATAAAATCTTATAATTTATCATTGGGTGGGGCCAAAAAATAAAAATATCGTCAACTTGTCGTATATACAAAGATGGTTGAAGATTAGCTTTAGATAAGGCAGTTTCCTCAATATGACGCATGATGACATCGGCCATGAGTCCCGACAGAGGGGATCTCATAGGGACGCCCTCTATCTGGAGCCGTGTCTGATCGTTGACATTAAAGTAGTTAGAGGAAGTGGCAAGGTCCAGCACCCGATGCATACTAAAATATTATGGGGTGCTGGGTCTGCCACACAAAGCCATTCAGCTTTCAGCTGCATCGCTGCATCCAATACGGTGTATTAGGATACAATGATACGACATCTAGTGAATGCATAGTAGTATATCTGCTAATGGGTGCATTTTGTATTTTATTTAATGCTTCATGCGGAGCAGTTACAATATATTTAGTGGGAGGAAAAAATATTTTAAAGAATTTATGCAAGGCCAACTCTAGATGTTGGTGCATTTTGTTTACAGACGAGAGGTCTGAAGCATTGATTCTGTTTATATGTTTTAATCTTAACAAATAACTTCGGTATGTTCAGGTACATAGGGGGTATACATTTTCCCGAAATATCTTCTGGTAAAAATGGGATCTGTTTTAAGTGTTTGTAATTTCTTCAATATTCGTGGAATTGTATTATAAGAAATAGATTGACATTGTAATTGATTAGAGTATCCTCTATTTTTTTATCATATTGCTCCCTATCAATTATTATAATTTGATTTGTTTTATCGGCCAGTATTATTTTTATTTCTTTATTCCTTTTTAATTCAATATTTTTATATCATATGATTACTATTTTTATGATTACTTTGTACATATTTTATGGGACATATATATATATTTCTTTGTACATGTAATATACATCTTCTGTCACCCACTCAACCAGTTCTAAGGTCATGTGGGATAAGGTCCAGAAGATGGGTGGGAAGTACCAGTCCCACTCATTATCAATCCTGGATCACAATGGATAGGCAATTGCTGATCCAAAAGCAACTGCCAACACTCTGGGGGAGTCATTCTCCTCTATCTCTTCTTTATCCTCCTACTCCCCCGAGTTTCTGGCCCAAAAGAGCAGGGCTGAACGTTCTCTGCTGTCTTTCCATTTGAATGGCCTGGAGTCTTACAACAGGCCATTCACAGCGGAGGAGCTTCACCTTGCTCTGCACACTTCTCGTACATCTGCCATTGGGCCAGACAATGTCCATTATGCTATGCCCCAACATCTCTCACCGTCGAGTAAGGATCGGCTGCTCTGACTCTTCAATCGTATTTTCATTGAGGAGCAGTTTCATGGACTCCTGGCGTCTTGGTCTTGGCCTCCCCCAAGCCAGGCAAAGGTCCATCGTCTTGGCCTCCCCCAAGCCAGGCAATGGTCCCAAGATTCCTTCAAATTATCATCCAGTTGCATTGATGAGCTGCATCTGCAAGGTTTTGGAAAGAATGGTAAATGCCAGGCTGGCCTGGTATTTGGAACATCATGGCCTTTTCAACACCCAGTGTGGCTTTTGAAGACACAGGTCTACTTCAGACCACTTGATCTGTCTTGAATCACATTCAGGAATTCTTTTTTACTATGAGAGTACCTTGTGTCAATTTTCTTCTCCATCAAAAAAGCGTACAACACAGCGTGGAGATTTGGCATTCTTTGTGACCTCCATAGCTTCGACTTGAGAGGTCACATGCCCATCTTCATTGCAAATTTTTTCTCATCTTGTGCTTTTCGAGTTCGTACCAGCAACATTATGTTGCGCCCCTTTTCCCCAAGAACAGGGGGTGCCACAAGACTATGTCCTGAGTGTTATGCTTTTTGCTGTCAAGATAAATTCCATTACATGGCAGCTTCCTCTGATTGTAGGCAATGTCCTCTATGTTGACGATTTTAGCACCTTTTGCTCATCGTTCAGCATGAGGGTCATTGAACGACAACTGCAAACTGCCCTGAACAGTCTTTCAGTTTGGGTGACGGCCAATGGGTTTCGGTTCTCCCCACAGAAGACCGCTTGCGTGCACTTTTGCTGCAAACGTAATCTTCATCTGGACCCCAAGCTGCGGCTCAGAAGTAACATCATTCCAGTTGTGGTGGTGACCAAGTTTCTCGTTCTCATCTTTGACTGGAAATTGACATTTTTTACCACACATCCGTCATCTCAGGTCCAAGTACACGCGGGCATTGAACATCATCAAGGTCCTCTCCTCTCTCCTGGGAAGCTGACCGATGTTCTTTGCTCCACCTCTACTGTGCACATGTCCAGTCGAAACTGGACTACAGATCCCAGATGTACGACTCCACCCGGGATTTGGTGGTGAAGGTGCTGGACCCTCTATACCATCAGGCCCTCTGTGTTTTTACAGGGCCTTCCGCACTTCACTGGTCCATACTCTCTATGTAGAGACCGACGAACCATCGTTCTTGTATTCGCCGTCAGCAATTGTCCCTGCAGTATGCAGTGAAATTGTGATTTCTGCCAGGCCATCCCACTTGGGACTGTGTTTTCAGTCCCCAGTGTGAAATGTTATACCAGAATCGGCCGACTGCCATTCGTCCTTTCGGTTTGCGTGTCCGAGGTTACCTGCAAGACATTAACACCTGTCTCGATAGCATCACACAGTCGACAGCCGAGCCACTTCCACTTTGGCTCACTGTTTCCCCTTCCTGTGATTTCTCTCTTTGCAGAACGGGGAAGGCCTTTACACTCAACTGTGTGTATATGCAACTCTTTGCCAGCCATCGTGCTGTGCACCCAGACTTCTTGCCTGTCTTCATAGATGGCTCAAAGTCTGGTACATCTGTGGGATCAACCATGGTCTGTGATGTAATCATTGCAGACTGGATCCCACAGCAGTGTTCTATCTTCACTGCAGAGTTGCATGCTATCAGCCTTGGACCACTTAGCAGCAAAGCATCATCATCAGTATGTGCTTTATACCAACTTGCTTAGCTCACTACAGGCTTTGATCTCGGTGAGGCATAAGCTTCACCCTGTTCTCTCCAAGATCTGCCAGCAGCTCCATTGTCTGGCAACCACGACCACCACCACCAACACGATTCTCTTCTGTTGGGTGCCCGGTCATGTTGGGATCAGGGGCAATAACTTGGAAGATGCTGCTGCCAAGTCAGCCATGCCCCTCTCCGACTCTCTTCTGCCGGTTCCATACATGGACTTCTGGCAGCATTTTAACATCGAACTCCAGGCACAGTGGCAGAGATCTTGGTCAGAACAGCTTACGAACAAGCTCTTTGAGATCAAACCTATCATCAAACCATGGCAGTCATGTTACCTCAGGAATCACAAGGAGGAAGTTGTATTTGCTTGGCTCCGCTTAGGTCATTCGTTTATCACTCATTCATTTCTTCTTAAAGTGGATGATGAACCTAAGTGCGAGTTTTGTGACACCATGTTAAGTATTAAACATATTTGAATCGAATGTCCTTGTTTTAATTTTGAACGACGCATGTTTTTTAGCTTTCACAATTTTACTTTCAAGCCCCTTACACTCGTACCCCTCACCTTTTATCAGATGAATCCATTTTAACTCCTCTCGTTGATTTTTTACGTTTTTGTGGCTATTTTAACTGATTATAACCTTTTACCATTGTTATTATTTACACAGGCCTTTTACACCTGTTGTTATTTTCTAAGTTTTATACTTCTTGACCTTTTTTATGTACTCTATTTTTATTGGCTTTTGTGTTGTATTTTATTACTTTTACATTTTGTTTTTAGATTTGGTTGTGGGTTTTCGTGATTTTTATCTTTTTACTATTTGTCTTGTCTGGCACATTATGGCCTTAGTTGCCAATGTGTCATTAAACCCCAAACAACCAGCCAACCAACCAACACATTAGAAACTATGAAGAGTTTTCATCCATTGACAATAGTCTTCAACATCATAATGAAAATGAAGATTGTGTGGATGCAATTGTTGAACAAATGGCAGCAAAACACCTAGAGGAATAAGAAGACCAGGAAAATGCTGAGGATGATACATCTAAACATGAACGAGTGACTAATCAAAATCCAGGAAATTTATTGCTGAATTGCAATGCTACTTTATGCAAGAATGTAATGAAGGCAGTCCTTTATCAGCACTAGATACCTACACTGATTTTGTTCAGTTACAGTCTATAAAGAGAACACGTCAGGGTCCCCTCGATAAATTTTTCTAAAGCATGTAATTGTTCAGGACTACATACATACATGCCTGTGTGACAGATGGATACATTTACATTGAGATTGTTTTTAGCATAAATTTATTTTTTAATATTTGTACCAAAATTCATTTAAATACATATGTTAATGTGTACTTTGTTATGCCATAAATGGTAGTTTGTCTTTTGTTTTAAACCCTTTTTGATGCTGATTTGCGATGAAAGATGTGTGTATGTTTTAGCTCTTTGGGTAAAGCTTCACATAATTGTGGTAGCCGCTTAATTGGGCCAAAGTGTTCTAGCCCTATTGTGTCCAAATTAACTGGAATCTACTGTAATTCCATAAAGTGTTGAAAACAATCATGGAATGAAGTTGTAACAATCATGGAATTAATCATGGAATGAAGTTGTAAATGTAAACTTTTTATTGCCTAATTCAGTACTTCAGAATAAAATAATGAAATAATATTGTTACGACAGATGAAGATGCTACATAAAATCATGATTGATGTGTCATTAATGCTCATATGTACTTCAGCGTGAGGAATACATCACTAGCTGATTGGAACAGACAAAGCTTGAATATTTAATGGTGTTAAGAATTGTCGGTTGTAGCTAAAAGTGCATATTTTATGTTAATTTTAGTGATGGTTGCTCAAGAATCTTTGTAATTAAACCTAATAGGCTAGCAGAGTAAATGGTTGGTTCACTTTAATTTCTTCATAGAAGGGTTCGTTGTATAATGTGTGGTGATCTTAATGAATAAAAAGAATTGGTAAGATGAAATTGGTAACTTGTAAGTTCATTCACAAAGTAATTGTGTCGCGTGATGAATATTGTATGAAGATTGTAATAATTGTAATGCAACTATTTTAAATGTAGTCCAGAATTGTGAAGCTTTCTCTTGATGGTTTGACTTTGTGCTGGAAAGTAGACAAATTTGTTTAGATTATATAATTATTCATTTGTGATCTGATTGCCTATGCAATTAAATTAATTCATTTATAATTTTTGTTGCTAAACAATCTTTTCAACTCACACTCAAGATTTCCTATTAAAAATTTATTAACAGTATTAAGAAAAACAAACAAATACAAACATATAAAAGTACTAAATAATAATTTTAATATTACAATGTGTAGAATGAGAAATAGCCATTACACATAAACCTTTTCGTTATTATTAAATAGTAGATCAAAACTTGAGTCTGCATCAGATCCCTGAGTGAAATTGGCTTTGCAAATGGAAGCACGTCATTTTAGTTGTTTGTCATGGGGAGCTGATGAATGACAAAAGTGAACTTTACTGTTAGAGTGAATAAATAATGCTATTAATGCAAGTTATAATTCAATGAACAATTTCATTTCTTATGTGCTGAGACAACTGTCTGTGGAAAAGTTTTATAAGCATTTACAGTTATAAGATAAAAATTTGGTCCATTTTATCCATAGGTTTTTTAAGGAATTTTTATTTGCATTGCCAGTTTTTGTTTTTACTGCATCATCATCATCATTATCAATCAGCCATGGGCTACAGAGGTCCAACCAGATCATGCAATTTAGTTCTCCAAGCAAGTCTGTCCTGAGCTACATCTGCTGCATCAGGCCACTGCACACCGATTCTAATAAGGTCCTGTTTGACATCGTCAGCCCACTGCATCCTTGGTCTCCCCCTCTTTCTGAAGCCTTTAGGCACACTGTTCATAACCCTATTCGCCAATCTATAATTATCCATATGGGCAACATGGCCAAACCAGCGGAGTCTCTCTCTGCACAATATGCTGCTTAAAGGAGGTTGCAGACTCCTTTGCCTAACCTCATCATTACTTACAAAGTTGAACCACCTAATGCCCAAGATACTGCATAAGTATCTAGAATCAAAAGCATCTAGTTTCCTGTTATCATGTATACAAAGTGTCCAAGTTTCACTACCATAACTAACCCTAGAAAGATTCAAACTATTACATAATCTAATTTTAGTCTTTAGGTAAATATGCCTATTTCTCCACACTCTCCATAGATTCTTAAAAGTCCCGACAGCAATCCCTATTCGTCTGTTAATCTCATATCGCACATCATCATTATCTGTTACATAGCTCCCAAGATAATTAAACTGCGACACCTGCTCAAGACTGCAACCATTCAGATTAACTGAATCACAGCCTGCCTGACCAATTTTCATCACTTTAGTTTTCTCTCTGTTTATAACCAAACCTACTCTACTACCAGTTTCATCAACAGATTGAATGAAAGAGTTCATCTCATCAACATCATTTGCCAAAAGGGCTAAATCATCAGCATAATCTAAATCAGAAATTTTCGTATCTCCAGCCCATTTAAGGCCAAAATCTTTCCCTTCAAGTGAATTTCGCATAACATAATCAACAACCAAAGAAAAAAGGAGACAAGATGCACCCTTGTCGAACACCAGACGTAATGCTAAACCAATTGCTACAAGACTTACCAACTGTTACACATGACTCAGTGTTATTATACAGAGCTTTCATTATGTTAACTAACTTGTCTGGTATACCATATGATGTCACAATCAACTACAAATTATGACGATCAACAGAGTTGAAAGCCTTTTTGAAATCAACGAAGCCAAATCTACCAAAGGTTTCTGAAATTCTAAACATTTCTCAAAAATCTGCCTAAGTGAAAATATCTGATCTACATATCCTCTACCACTTCTGAATCCACATTGCTCATCATGCAATTGCCTGTCAACAAGATTCTTAATTCTATTGAGTACAATCATGCAAAGAACTTTCCCTGGAACAGAGAGTATGCTGATACCCCTATAATTATCACAAGAACTGCAATCACCTTTTTTGAAAATAGTGATGATAATAGCTCTGGTAAAATACTTAGAAACCATGCCTTTATCATAAAAGATATCAAAATTTCAGTCATCCTAGTGGTAACAGAAACATTCCCAGCTGTAAGCATTTCCTTAGTAATTCCATCTATACCTGGGAATTTATGAAGTTGAAGTTTAGAAACAGCCAAAATAACTTCAGATTGTATTATAGGGCCAACATAAAGCCACCAATGCATCTATCATCATTGCAAAAAATGGGAGTAGAACTACCCACATTGTTTAGAACATCACTGAAATGCTCAATCCACCTAGCCGTGACAAAATACTCACCTTTTATAACCTTACCTTGTTTATCCTTCAATCCCTGGGCGGGGGTGGCTCAGTCGGTAGCACGCCAGACTCGTAATCTGTAGTTCCCAGGTTTGAGTCCCAGCTGGGTCAGCGTTGAGATTTATCTCCGCAAAATTCTCTGCCCTGCCCACGGGCAGTAGGGGACACCGATGGGCTAGGAAAGGCCACCGTCTGACGGATGGGATGTTAAGCCGTGGCCCCGTGTGCGGGAGAGCCATACCATGTGCACGTTAAAGAACACGCTGGATGGCCTTGACGGGAGGCTACCATCTGTCTCCCAACAGCTGTTCCAGTGGGTTCCCTCCCCCAACCTTCTCTGAGCCTTCGGGGTCCATGTGACCTGGCCATTTAGCCCATGGTGTGCAAAAAAGTGCTGCTCAGAGGTAAAACAACCCAACCTTCAATCCCTGTATACCTGTCTGTTTTCTACTACACAAAACATTAACTATCTGGTACAGCTCTCTGCTGTTGTGCTGTCTAACTGCTTCCTCAGCTTTGTCAGCCAAGCCATCAAGCCAAAGATCTTATCAGCAGCTAACTGATCCTTCACACGTTTATTAAGCTTTCTGCAATGCTTTCTATTAGAACTAGTAGGGTATTGATTAAAGACATTCCTGCAGTTCTTTCTTTCTAAAATAAGCTCAAGTGCAGTATCACTCAAATAATTCTGCCTCCTCTGCTCCTTTTTCCCTAAAAGAATACTGTTAGTTTCCAAAAAAGTCTGTTTAAAATGGTCCCATTCGTCCTCAACTTCAAGTAGTAAGCAAACCATGACTGTTATAATGACTAAGTAACCTATCATGGTAAGCTTCAGCTATAACTGGGTCTTTCAGAGCTTCAGTATTAAAGGTAATTTTTTTAACCCTAGCACAACACTTTTTAAGTTTAAGTTGCAAGACACTTTTAACAAGATAATGATCAGATCCAATTTCAGCTCCCCTATATGCCTTGTGTTCCTAACAGAACTAGCCCATTTGCTGTTAATTAATATATAATCAATCATATTCCTATGCAGTCCATCAGGTGAAACCCATGTGTATTTATGTATGTCACGGTGTTTGTAATATGTATTAGTTATTCTGAAACCATTGAGTTTACTTACCTGTAGGAGACGTTGCCCATTGCCATTGCAGCTACCAATACCAAAAGGGCCTATTACTCCTCCCCAAAGGTCAGAGTCGGTACCAACTTTGGCATTGAAGTCACCAAGAACAAGGGTAATATCTCCTTTCTTGACAGAATTCAAAATATCCTGAAGTTGTCCGTAAAACCTATCCTTCTCATCCTCATCAGCATCCTCAGTGAAGGCATAACAGCAGATAACATTCAAGTCTTTAATGCTTGTCTGAAATTTTGCTGTAAGAAATCTTTCATTAATGCACTCATATCCTAGAAGAGCATCACTAACGTGTCTGCTGAGAAGCAGACCCACACCTTGGTGATGTTTATCATTCCTCCCTGAAAAGTGAAATTTAAGATTATTTTTAAGAAACTGACCTTTAGCTGTCCATCTGGTCTTTTGCAAGCCGAGAATATCTAAATTATAACGGTGGAATTCTTGTGTGAGGACATCAAGAGAAAAACCTCCGTGCAGAGTCCTCACATTCCAACTTCCTATGGAGAGAAAATGGTTAGTGGGATGTTTAAAGAAACTATATTTATTGAGAGAGGGAATGCTGACAATATCAAACAGCCCCCTAATCGCAGACATGGGGCAAAGACCCATTCCCCCACCACTAAAGGCTGAAGCCATCTACACCGGAAGACTTCCACCAATGTAGAATTTGACGATGCCAGTAGAAGCAAAGAGTTCAGGTGCCTGCGATGACCTCTGCTCAGGATTATCCACCAGCTGATAAACATATCCTGTGAATCTATTCACTTGGGGCTGTAAATCCACAAACAGAGAACACAGCGGATGATTTTCCCTCCACAGAAGCCCACCAGTGCAGCAAAATCAGAATCCATAATGAAGCTCAGAGTCATAATTCAGTCCAGTCCAGTGGGTTTATATGGTCAGCACCAGGACCCTGTGTGTTGACCACACCTCAGCAGTGTAATAAAAAAAGAATAGTAGCCATAGTTGTCCAGATCAGTAGGCCACACTAATCTGGAAGCCCTCTTCTTCCGTTCACTTCCACAAGAGAGTATCTCTTTTGAAAGGTACTAACGGTCTGCACCACCAGAAGGCAGAGTCGGACATTAGGTTCTAGGCCAGGCCGGTTCTATGCATCATCACAGGGGATTGGTGTATAGCTCTCCTTCCAGTGACTACCTAGCTACCATTTACTGCATCATTCAAAAAAACCCTATTAAAATTAATACTAACCTCATTTTTGGCAAATCTTTTATTTGTTATAAGAACCAGAATTAAATGTTGTTTGATTTGTTATATAACATTCCTTATTTCCTTTCATTAGTTATTTGGCAAAAAGTTGTGAAGTTATTTTTTTGCTGAGCACAGTGAAAAAATAGTTTGATCTGGTTTCAATCCAATTTTTTCCAACTGAAAGGATTAAGGCTTGGTAGAAGACTGTTGTTGGTTTGGGTGAAGCACACCAATTGGTAGAAGCAAGACAGCTAATCACAGAGTTTGCATGTTTGCATGTTTCTTGTTCATGCATGTTGCATGGTTTGCATGTTTCTTGAGATTTGAAATCCTCTTGGACCATGCTATTTTCTTATCAAAAGTGATGCTCAGAAAATTATGGTTCTTCACAGTATTCAGGAGAACTTTTCATTAAGATATTGTTAATAAATCTTTTTAAGAGTACTTGACCAACTGCTGTGTTTGAGGTGCTAGTGAGAGGCCCCATTTGTCATGATATTCTGAGATAGTGTCTAATATCTTTTGTGCATATCTTAGAGCTTTAATAATATTTTTGAAAGTGGGTTTATATGAAAATATCGTTATAGTGAAAATGCAACCCAACCTTCCAGCACTTTAATAACACATTCAATAATTAAAGTTACAAACACTGCAGTTGTTCAAATTTAATCATGATAATGCTGTTAATATATAAAAACAGTTTATGCACATAATAACTACCAGGAGTATGCTATATATTGCCATTTCAACAACCATAGTAACTCATACACACACCAGCCACTGAATTTAGAAACCTTTATTCAATACCAAGTTGGACCTCTTTTAGCCCGAATTACAGCATGTAGGCCATTTGGCATAGATTACACAAGGTGTTGGAGTGCCTTTACATCTCCAGCATACCAGGTGTTCCCCAGACAGTCCTTTAACTGGCTCAGATTTGACGGAAGAGAACTTTGCTCTTGGATCTGTTTTTCTAACAATCCTACATATTCTCAATGGGGTTCAGATCTGGGCTTTGTGGTGGCCAGGGAAGACGGTGGAAGTCGCTGTCATGCTCACTGAACCACTGCTGAACACATTTTGCATGGTGGACAGTAGCATTGTCATCCATGAAACAGCCGTCACCTGCTGGATAAAAATTCAACATTTGCAGGATGAACTTGATCAGCAGTAATGTTCAGATAATCCTCGGAGGACACCCAACCTTCCAGCAATATCAGGGAACCCGTTCCATACTAACAGAATGTTCCCCACACCATGACACTGCTTCCAGAACCTTGAGTTATGTCTTGACTTCATGTGGCTCCCACCAAATTCTCTGCCTACTATTGGTACAGAACAAGGTGTACCGTGACTCGTCGGACTACATGACTTTTTTCCAATCTTCCAGTGTCAAGAACACTGTGACTGGACATTGGAAGATTTGAAAACATCTACTGTGGTGTCAGGAACACTGTGTCCAGTCAGTGTTCCTCCCACCACTGTAGACAAACTTTCTGGTTCTGCACAGAAATCAGTGGTTTCCGTATAGGCATGCAACTGCTAATACTGATCCTCTTCAATTCCCTGTGCATAGTTTTCTGAGATATAGGTCAGAAGCAGCCTTCATTGAATGCTTTGGTCAATTGCTGCACACAGGAAGTCCTGTTTCTCCATACAAGCCTTCTCAGATGACAGTGATCTCATTCCTGACAGATTGTCGTCACGCCACACTTATATCTCTCAGACAAACAATGTGGGTTATTTTTCCACTGATTAAAAACCCGAGATGTCTTACCTTTTGAGAAACCAGTCAGCTCTGCTATTTTTTAAAATCGTCACTCCAGCCAGATGGACACCCAGAATAAGCCCTTTATCGAACCCCGAAAGATCATTTGTTTTTCCCATTGTGATCAACACTACTGACGATTACTAAGGAGCAGCAGTCTAAAATAGTTGCCTAAATCATGTGGTGATGCATATGTACATGTATTTTGTGCTGCACAAGTGACATTTATGTACATCTGCATGAAGGTTTTTAATTCAGTGGCCAGTGTGTGTATATGAGTTTAATATTTCCCAGAGATGATTTTACCTTATAAAAAGTTTGATATTCCTGGGTATGCTTTGATTTTTTGAAAGTTTTAGATAGCGGAATATTATTATAGTCATAGAATCTCGTTCTTTATAATGAATAATGGGATGAAAAGCATTAGATGGTAAATCTGACAGTTAATTCAAAAGTCGAAGAGAACATTTTTACCTTTCAAGTAACATGAAATTCTTTTTTTTTACCTTAGCAGAATCATACTGAACCTGATATTTCTGGGTATTCAGTGCAGCTAATCTACAGCATTATTCCTAATTGAAAGCTGTTACAATTTTAAAAATGTAAGAGTTAAAAGATTGTCTGGTTTTCCTAGCTAGTGTCACAGTATATTGATGGAGGTTCTTTGTCAACATCCCTTGTTGGTGACTTGAAATTTGATGACATACCACCAGTCCGTCTTAAGCTTGATGATTCACTTATTGCTATAGTTGACTTGACTGAAGTGGTTGTTTCTTATGATTGGGTCTTCCAATTTTATTTTTAAGTTACACTGGCATGTTTTTTAAAAGCATGCTCACTTAGCTTAAAAATTGTAATGATGATCATAACATTAAAACCAACTTAAATGTTAAAAGTTCAACCCTTCCAGTGCCCAGCCTGAAAAACTTTTAGTTTCCATCCATAAGCCAAGCTATTTTCTCCCTATGCTCAGTCAAAAAAAAATTTAAATTTAGAACTCTATTGCTAAATAACTGATGAAAGAAATTATAGCATGTTATATGCCAAATTAATCAGCATTTAATTCTTGATTTTTCTGAAAATAAAATATTTAACAAAAAATACGACCAGTTTTATTTTAATAGGGCTTTTTCTAGAATCATGTAGTACACAAATAATACCATGTTGGCAACACAAATAAAAATTTATTTCAAAAAACTAATAGACAGAAATGATTATAATGCACATAAATAGAAAGGCTATTTCTGAATGACAAAAATTAATTTTCTTGTTTCATTAAATATTTCTCCCATTTTGTAATTTTTTCTCAATGAAATGGTAGCTAGGTGTAAACTGGAAGGAGAGCTGTGTACTAATCCCTGCTGATGATGCACAGAACCGGCCAGGTCTAGCACCTAATGTCCGACCCCACCTTCTCGTGGCGCAGGCCATTAGTACCTTTCAAAAGAGATATTCTCTTTTGGAAGGGAATGGAAGGGGAGGGCTGCCAGTTCAGTATGGCCTAGTGATCTGGTCATCTATGGCCACTTTTTTCTTTTTTTTCAACCCTGCTGAGGAGTGGTCAACTTCACAGGGTCCGGTGCTGACCATTTATACCTACTAGACTGGACTTGTTTATGGATTTGAGCTTGACTATTGATCCTGGACTTGCTGCACTGGTGGGCCTCTGTTGAGGGAGAGGCTGCCGCTGTGTTTTCTGTTTGCTTCTGGGTTGCCAGCTCTAAGTGAACAGAGGCATGGGATACCTTATATCAGCTGGTGGATAATTCTAATCAGAGGCCATCGCAGGTACCTGAACCTTACTTAGCTAGTTGGGCATCGTCAAGCCTAAACTGGAGTAATGTGCCTCAGGCAGGCCATATGACTCTTGAAAAAGTCCACTTGAAAAGGTGGTGCATGAAGTTCCTACCAACATCAGTGACTTCAGCCTTTTGCGGAGGAGGAACAGGTCTTTGCTCCATGCCTGTGATCAGGGGGCTGTTTGATATTGTTGGCCCTACCAATCTCAATAAACCTAATTTCTTTAAAAATCCTACTAATCTTTTTTTCTCTGCAGGAATGTGGAATGTGAGGACATTACATAGAGATTATTCTTTTGATGTCCTCATGCAGGAATTCTAGCACTATAACCTAGATATTCTAGGCTTGCAAGAGACCAGATGGACAGGTAAAGGTGAGATACTTAAAAATAACTTTAAATTTCTCTTTACAGGGAGGGAGGATGGAAAGCATCATCAAGGCGTGGGTCTGCTGCTCAGCAGACATGCTAGTGATGCTCTTCTAGGATATGAGTGCATTAATGAAAGATTTCTTACAGTAAAATTTCAGACAAGCATTAAAGACTAGAATGTTATCTGCTGTTATGCCTTCACTGAGGATGCTGATGAGGATCAGAAGGATAGGTTTTACGGACAACTTCAGGATATTTTGAATTCTGTCAAGAAAGGAGATATTACCCTTGTTCTTGGTGACTTCAATGCCAAAGTTGGTACTGACTCTGACCTTTGGGGAGGGGTGATAGGCCCTTTTGGTATTGGTAGCTGCAATGGCAATGGGCAACGTCTCCTACAGGTAAGTAAACTCAATGGTTTCAGAATAACTAACACATATTACAAACACCGCGACATACATAAATACACATGGGTTTCACTTGATGGACTGCATAGGAATATGATTGATTATATATTAATTAACAGCAAATGGGCTCGTTCTGTTAGAAATACCAGGGCATATAGGGGAGCTGAAATTGGATCTGACCATTACCTTGTTAAAAGTGTCTTGCAACTTAAACTTAAAAAGTGTTGTGCTAGGGTTAAAAAATTTACCTTTAATACTGAAGCTCTGAAAGACCCAGTTATAGCTAAAGCTTAACATGATAGGTTACTTAGTCATTATAACAGTCATGGTTTGCTTACTACTTGAAGTTGAGGAAGAATAGGACCATTTTAAACAGGCTTTTTTGGAAACTAACAGTACTCTTTTAGGGAAAAAGGAACAGAGAAGGCAGAATTATTTGAGTGATAATGCACTTGAGCTTATTTTAGAAAGAAAGAACTGCAGGAATGTCTTTAATCAATACCCTACTAGTCCTAATAGAAAGCATTACAGAGAGCTTAATAAATGTGTGAAGGATCAGTTAGCTGCTGATAAGAATCTTTGGCTTGATGGCTTGGCTGACAAAGCTGAGGAAGCTGTTAGGCAGCACAACAGCAGAGAGCTGTACCAGATAGTTAATGTTTTATGTGGTAGAAAACGGACAGGCATACAGGTATTGAAGGATAAACAAGGTAACGTTATAGAAAGTGAGGATTTTGTCATGGCTAGGTGGACTGAGCATTTCAGTGATGTTCTAAACAATGTGGGTAGTTCTACTCCCATTTTTTGCAATGATGATAGATGCATTGGTGGCTTTAATGTTGGCCCTATAAAAGAATCTGAAGTTATTTTGGCTGTTTCTAAACTTCAACTTCATAAATTCCCAGGTATAGATGAAATTACTAAGGAAATGCTTAGAGCTGGGAATGTTTCTGTTACCACTAGGATGACTGAAATTTTGAATATCTTTTATGATAAAGGCATGGTTCCTAAGTATTTTACCAGAGCTATTATTATCCCTATTTCAAAAAAGTTGATTGCAGTTCTTGTGATAATTATAGGGGTATCAGCATATTCTCTGTTCCAGGGAAAGTTCTTTGCATGATTGTACTCAATAGAATTAAGAATCTGGTTGACAGTCAATTGTGTGATGAGCAATGTGGATTCAGAAGTGGTAGGGGATGTGTAGATCAGATATTTTCACTTAGGCAGATTCTTGAGAAATGTTTAGAATTTCAGAAATCTTTGGTAGATTTGGCTTTGTTGATTTCAAAAAGGCTTTCAACTCTGTTGATCATCATAATTTGTGGCTGATTGTGAGATCATATGGTATACCTGACAAGTTAGTTAACATAATGAAAGCACTGTATAATAACACTGAGTCGTGTGTGAGAGTTGGGTCAGTCTTGTAGCAATTGGTTTAGCATTACTTCTGGTGTTCGACAAGGGTGCATTTTGTCTCCTTTTCTCTTTAGTTTGGTTCATCTGAATGGTTGCAGTCTTGAGCAGGTGTCACAGTTTAATTACCTTGGGAGCTATTTAACAGATACTGGTGATGTGCGGCATGAGATTAACAGATGAATAGGGATTGCTGCCGGGACTTTTAAGAATCTATGGAGATTGTGGAGAAATAGGCATATACATCTAAAGACTAAAATTAGACTGTATAATAGTTTGGTTCTTTCTAGGGTTAGTTATGGTAGTGAAACTTGGATGCTGTGTAAACAAGATAACAGGAAACTAGATGCGTTTGATTCTAGATGCTTATGTAGCATCTTGGGTATTAGGTGGTTTAACTTTGTAACTGATGATTAGGTTAGGCAAAGGAGTGTGCAATCTCCTTTAAGCAGCATATTGTGCAGAGAGAGACTCCACTGGTTTGGCCATGTTGCCCGTATGGCTAATTATAGATTGGCGAATAGGGTTATGAACAGTGTGCCTAAAGGCCTCAGAAAGAGGGGGAGACCTAGGATGCGGTGGGCGGACAATGTCAAACAGGACCTTGTTAGAATTGGTGTGCAGTGGCCGGATGCAGCAGATGTAGCTCAGGACAGACTTGCTTGGAGAACTAAATTGCATGGTTTGGTTGGACCTCCGTAGCCCATGGCTGCTTGAGGATGATGATGATGATGACCATATTCTGAGAAAAGTTCAGACTTTTAGCCAATTGTGCTGAATCATATAAACAAGTCAAGTTTAGAATTAAAAAAAATAACCAATCAACAGAAATAAGTCATGTTAATATCAAAATTTTATTCTTAATGTTGGAAATCATGTTGAATAAAAACCATTAAATTATATATGAATCAAAAGTAAAATTCTTTCCGAATAATATTATATGTACCTGAAACATTATTTTTATTTCTTTAATGATATTTTTTCCGTGTGCTATATTTTAAAGCCTGGGCCAGCATTATAGAAGTTGACTTGGATTGCTCACATTAATGGGATTTTCTGTCCTGTTAATGAAATGGAGGAACACTGTCTTATGCTGCTTTTTTTTTTACTGAACTTTATATTTTTATTTGGGTGTTGAATTATGAGGGTCTTGGCTAAAAGTCAAAATGTTAGTTCACCAAAGCAAAAAAAAAGTGTATATTGTCAGAATGGCACTGCTAAGCTACTGTGGGGAGGGGGATAAAATCTTTTAAATCCATTGAATATAAATCATATTTTTTTTTTAATGAAACTTTGCTGCTGGTGGAGGGGGAGTGAAAAGTCCTCAGTGAGTGTACAGATGTGTGTGTAAAAACTTACGTTGAAATTGCTTTCCCACAGAAGGACTGATTTCCACGCCAAGGAAGCCCTTTTTGCTTCCACGCTGACCATTTATACCTACTAGACTGGATTGGTTTATGGATTTGAGCTTGATTATGGATCCTGCAGTTACTGCACTGGTGGGCTTCTGTTGAGGGAGAATCTGCCACTGTGTTTTCTGTTTGCTTCTGGGTTTCCAGCCCTAAGTGAACAGAGGTATAGGATACCTTATATCAGCTGGTGGATAATCCTTATCAGAGGTCATCGCAGGTTCCTGAACTTCACTTAGCTAGTTGGGCATTGTCAATCCTAAACTGGAGTAATGTGTCTCAGGCAGGTCATATGGCTCTTGAAAAGGTGGTGCCTGAAGTTCCTGGGGCGGGGGTGGCTCAGTCGGTAGCGCGCCAGACTCGTAATCTGCAGTTCCCAGGTTCGAGTCCCAGCTGGGTCAGCGTTGAGATTTATCTCCGCAAAATTCCCGCCCTGCCCACGGTCAGTAGGGGACACCGATGGGCTTGGAAAAGCCGCCGTCCGTCGGATGGGACGTTAAGCCGTGGCCCCGTGTGCGGGAGAGCCATACCCTGCGCACGTTAAAGAACACGCTGGATGGCCTTGACGGGAGGCTACCATCTGTCTCCCAACAGCTGTTCCAGTGGGTCCCCTCCCCCAACCTTCTCTGAGCCTTCGGGGTCCATGTGACCTGGCCATTTAGCCCATGGTGTGCAAAAAAGTGCCGCTCAGAGGTAAAACAACCCAACAACCCAAAGCCTGAAGTTCCTACCAGCATCAGTGGCTTCAGCCTTTAGCAGAGGAAGGACAGGTGTTTGCCCCATGCCTGCGATCAGGGGGCTGTTTGATATTGTTGGCTCTACCTCTCTCAATAAGTCTAGTTTCTTTAAAAATCCTACTAATAATTTTCTCTCTGCAGTATGTGGAACGTGAGGATGCTATATAGAGATTATTCTCTTGATGTCCACACACAGGAATTCCATCATTATAACCTAGATATGCTATTCTTTCAAAAGACCAGATAGACAGGTAAAGGTGAGATACTTAAAACTAACTTTAATTTCTCTTTTCAGGCAGGGAGGATGGCAAGAAATTCCAAGGTGTAAGTTTGCTTCTCAGCAGACACATATCATTTTGACATTGATTCTCAGCAGACACATATCAATATATCATTTTGGGAGACCAGTGATTCTCTTCTTGGATATGACTGTATTAATGAAAGATTTCTTACAGAAAAATTTAAAGCAAATATTAAAGACTTTAATGTCATCTTTTGTTATGCCCCAACAGAGGACTCTTATGAGAATGAGAAGTATGCATTTTACACCCATCTTCAGGATATTTTGAATTCTGTGAAGAAAGGAGATATTTCTCTTGTGCTAGGTGACTTCAATGCTAAAATTGGTATTGATTCTAATCTTTGGGCAGGAGTTTTATGTCCCTTTGGCATTGGTTGTTCCAATGGCAATGAGGAACGTCTCCTACAAGTAAGTAAACTTAATAGTTTAAGAATAACTAATACATACTACAAACATCAGAATATTTATAAATATGCATGGGTTTCACCTGATGGGTTGCACAGCAATGTGATAGATTATATTTTAATTAACAGCAAATGGACTAGTTCAGATAGGAATACCAGATCATACAGGGGAGCAGAAATTGGGTCTGACCATTACCTGGTCAAAAGTGTCTTGCAGCTGAAGCTTAAGAAATGTGTGCTAAGGAAAAAAAATTACCTTCAACACTTGAAGGTCTGAAAGATCCAGATCCAGCCAAAGAATACCATGATAGGCTACTTAGTCACTATGACATTTGTGGTTTGCTTACTGCTGAAGTTGAGAAAGAATGGGATCAATTTAAACAGGCTTTTCTTGAAACCAACAGTATTCTTTTGGGTAAAAGGGAACAAAGGAAACAAAATTATTTGAGTGGTAAGGTTATAGAACTTATTTCTGAAAGAAGGAAGTGCAGGAGTAATATGAATCAACACTCTACTGGTCCTAACAGAAGGCATTACAGCGAGCTTAATAAACATGTAAAGGATCAGTTAACAGCTTGTAATGCTCCAAAGATGAATAACTTTTTAAAGTTTGGACCTTTTATCTGATCCAATTTATTCAAATTCCGGATAGCTCTATCGGGCGCCAGGCAATAATAACTTGACAAATAAAGTTGAAATAGGGTTCGTTTATTTGCCAAGTGTTACTTATCGAGTAAGAATTCAAAAATCATTGTCAAGTTTAAATATAATCTAATCATAATATCAATTTACGTTGCTCAAGAAAAAAAAAAAGCAAAGATTCAAAAAGTTTCTAAAACAAAGTTTATTTTCAAAAATTCAACTCGCCAAACTCAAAGTGAAAATCTCAACTACATCTTGAACAAAAATTCTTTCTACACAAATTAAAAAAAAACTTTGCTACTACATCTCTATCTCATCACTTCAATACTACTCTACCGGGAAAGACATTTGCATAAACTGACGATCGCGCAAGCTATGACACAAGAGAGGTCGTGTCCTTCCACGCGCTCTTTAGTGGTTGTCAGTCAAAAGATCGGAGTTGCGCATGCACAACTCCTGCCGCTCGGAGCGAGGCAGTCCACAAAAGGAATTAAATCCCCAAAATGATAAATATAATGTAAATAAAGCAAAGTTGGTTAAGGAAAAGTAAAAGTGAATGGGTGGACCATCACAAGCTGATAAGAATCTTTGGCTTGATAGCTTGGCTGACAAAGCAGAGGAAGCAGTTAGACAGCACAACAGCAGGGGGTTGTACCAGATTAGTAATGTTTTATGTAGGGAAGAAGCAGACAGGTATATAGGGATTGAGGGATAAACATGACAAGGTGGTTGAAGGTGAGGATTCTGTGATGGCTAGGTGGGCTGAGCATGTAATGCTCCAAAGATTATTAACTTTTCAAGTTGGACCTTTCTCGTTTGATCCGAATTTATTGAAAATTCCAGATAGCTTTGTTGGGTACCAGGCAATATTAACTTGCCAAATAAAGTTGAAATAGGATTCATTAGGTATTTGTCTGGCATTACTTATTTAGTAAGAATTCAAAAAGGGTTATCAAGTTTAATTAAAGTTTAAATCTAATCAAAATATCAATTTACGTTGCTCAAGAGAAAAATAGCAAAAATTCAAAAGTTTCTAAAGCAAACAAAGTTTATTTCCAAAAAATTCGAAGTCTCACCCTCAATTGATGAATACAAAAGTTGGAGTACTAACAACTCATATCTATCTAAATCTCCACTAACAACTCCTTCTATCTACACATATACTGATTTAACATATTTCAGCTCCTCCTAATAATCTAATAATTCCAATTCTACATCTCAACTTCCACTAACAGCACTGTCTCTACTACTGTCAATTATCACTCTCCACTAACTCTGTGACCTAACGTCACTTAGTTAAAACATTCTGCGTACAAATCTGGCACGTCTCTGTTGCACACCGGGAAAACATTTGCATAAGCTGACAATCGCGCTAGCTATGACACAAGAGGGGTTGTGTCCTATATGCACGAATTAGTGACTGATAATCAAAAGTCTGAGTTGCACATGCACAACTCCTACAACTCGGAAACAAAAATTGAGATCAGTCCAAAAAAATGAAATAATAATCCCAAAAATAATAAATATAACATAAATAAAGCAAAACTGGTTAAGGAAAAGTAAAAGTGGAGGTGGATAATAATGACATTATTTAGAACACCTCTGAAATGCATGTGATGGTGGACCATCACATGCATTTCAGAGGTGTTCTAAATAATGTCATTATTTCTACTCCCATTGTTTGCAATGAGGATAGATTACTGGCTTTTATAATGGTCCTATATCACATTCCAAAGTCACATTGCCTATCTCTAAATTAAAACTGCATAAATTCCCAGTGGTGGATGAAATCACCACTGAAATGCTTAGAACTGAGAACATTTGTGTTGTCACATGGCTTACTGAAATTTTGAATATTTTTTATGATAAAGGCTTTGTTCTTAAGGATTTCACTAGAGCTATCATTGTCCCAATTTTTAAAAAAGGTGATCACAGTTCTTTTGCTAATTATAGAGGAATTAGTTTAGTTTCTTTTCCAGGTAAAGTTCTTTGCATGATTATACTTAATAGAATTAAGAATTTGGTTGATGTACAACTGCATGATGAACAGTGTGGATTCAGAAGTGGTAAGGGATGTATTGATCAAATATTTTCATTAGGCAGATTCTTGAGAAATGTTTAGAGTTTCAGAAACCTATGGTTGCTGGATTTATAGATTTCAAAAAGACTTTTGACTCTGTTGATCTACATAATTTGTGGTTGATTGTTAGATCATATGGAATACCTGATAAGTTAGTGTAATGAAAGCTCTCTGTAATAACACTGAGTCGCATGTGAGAGTTGGTACATCATGCAGTGATTGGTTTAGCATTGTTAGTGGAGTTAGACAAGGGTGCATTTTGTCTCCTTTTCTCTTTAGTTATTGATTATGTAATGCGAAATTCTTTGCAAGGGAAAGATTTTGGCCTTAAATGGTGTAGAGATTTCAAAATTTTTGATTTAGATTATGCAGCTGATTTAGTCCTGTTGGTTACTGATGTTGATGAGATGAATTCGTTCATTAGGGCTGTTGATGAGACTGGTAATAGAGTAGATTTGGTGATAAAGAGAGAAGAAACTAAAGTGATGAAATTTGGTCAGGCAAGCTGTGATTCAGTTAATCTGAATGGTTTCAATCTTTAGCAGGTGTCACAGTTTAATTATCTTGGGAGCTATGTAACAGATACTGGTGATGTGCGGCATGAGATAAATAGAAGAATAGGGATTACTGCTTGGACTCTTAAGAATCTGTGGAGAGTGTGGAAAAATAGGCTTATATACCTATAGACTAAAATTAGGATGTATAATAGTTTGGTTCTTTCTAAGGTTAGTTATGGTAGCGAAACATGGACCCTTTGTAAACAGGATAACAGGAAACTTGATGCCTTTGATTTGAGATGCTTATGTAGCATCTTGGGCATTAGGTGGTTTGACTTTGTAAGTAATGAGGTTAGAAGGAGCCATCAACCTCCTTTGAGCAGCATATTGTGCACAGAGAGACTGCATTGGTTTGGCCATGTTCCCTGTATGCATAGCTGTAGATTGGCAAAGAGGATTATGAACAGTGTACCTAAGGGTATCAGAAAAAGGGGGAGACCTCGGGTGTAATGGGCAGACAAGAATTACTAATCAGTATGCATGGCCTCCATAGCCCTGGCTGCTTGAGGATTTTGTGTGTATGTGTGTGGGTGGGTAGGTATCTATCTATCTCTGTGATTTAATACTAGTGTTTTAATATAGTTGGTTATTGTATGAGGAGATAATTGATAATTTTACTCATATTTATTGACTATGTTTTTTAAAGTTTGGGAGACTCCTGGTATAAACAGAAAACTATGTATATATTGGGTATTATCATTTCTTTGTGGTAATATTGGTTGGAAATCTTGTTTTATTTTATGGATTTATTCTCTATATTAATAAATTCAGTAGCATATCCTTCCTCTTTACTGATGTTATAGATAAAAGTTATTTCTTTCTTTAAATCTGTGTTTTCTGAGCAATATCAGTATGCTTCAGTTAAGTATGTGTTTTTTGCTAATATTTTGTAACTTAGTAATAAAGTATCACAGGAAAATATCCTGTAGACAAGAAACACTTGAAATAAGTAGCTGAAAATAAAAAATTGTATGCCCTAAGCGGGATTCGAACTCATGTTTACCATAAGCATGACCACTAGACTGATCATAACTGCTAGACAACCAAAGACTGACCATTTTCTTCAACATTTTACATACAGGTTGTTTCAGAAAGGACGCAACCCTAAATATTAGAGCGTAGAACTTACGTTCATGTACATTTTATACCATAATATTAGTCACTTGGCATTACTGTACTCAAGGTTAACAGCCTTTAGCAGTTGAAATGACCTTGCCATGCACTAGTCTCACTCAAGCATTCATTCCTTTGTGTTGTGTCAGCTATGTTGTTCTCCAAAAACTAACGTGTATTTGTTGTTGAAACTTATTGTGCGTGCAAATCTTACAAACATGAGAGGAGTTTGAGTTGAAGTTTCCTCAGTCTGTAGTTCCCAACAAGTCGACAATATCTCGTTTGATTGATAAATTTTGTGATACTGGGTCTGTACAGGATCGAAAGAGCCCAGATCGACTATCACTGTTAACTGCCGAAGTTCTTGATGATGTGTCTAACTTGCTCACCCAGAAAATCTCTTAGAAAGTTATCGTCACAAGTTGGACTGTCACCAGCTACTGTTTTCAGGGCTACAAAGAAGTTAAAATTTCATGCCTACCGCATTGGTGGTGTTCATGAACTGAAAGAATCAGACCATGAAAAACGTTTATGGTACTGTCATTGGTTTCGTTCTTTTGTTGATGAAAATGGAATTGAGGTGTTGGACTGTGTTTATTTCAGTGACAAGGCTTGGTTTTACTTGGCTGGGTATGTGAACAGTCGAATATGGAGGGATGAAAATCCTCACACTTTTCAGAAATGACCATTACATGCACGAAAAATTGGTTTTTGGTGTGCAATTTCCCGTTTTTTATTTATTGAACATTTGGTTACTCAGGGTGAGATCAGTTAATTGATTTGGCTTTATACACAATATATCCTGCAACATACCGGAGAGCTTTGTGCTCAGTTCTAGTTCTAAAATAGTTTTCTAAATCATCTACAAAGTGTGCTATATCCAATGAAACAGTAACTGCTAATATCACCCCATCATTTTCTACAAATTCTGTTTACAATATCTCTATTAATTTACTTGCTCTAATATTGGTTGTGTTTGTTTCAGCAACAGCTAATATTAGAGCCAACTAAAATCAACATTAAACAATATTTGAAGTAGGATGGGTGGGGAAAGGATGGCCAAGAAATAATCCCAAGTATCGTATTTTGGGAAATAAGGACTCCAGGCAATCCTGGTTGACTCTGCTTGTAATCAAGTATGAGAAAGAGTGTTTCTTTAAATTCGCATATACAGTGGCCAGCAAGGAAGTGGACATCAGAATTCCTCTCTGAAAGAGAAGAAACTCTTCTTACCAACTGCTCTTATTTCTCTGCTTCTTGCATTATTCTTAGCACATCCATCTGTAATGCATAATTTGTTCCTAAAGTGGATTCGTCCCGTGGCCGAGTGGTTAGCACGCTTGGCTACTGATCTACGGGACCTGGGTTCGAGCCCCGGATAAGGCATGGATGTATGTGTCGTTTTTTTGCTGAGGTCTTGCCATCCTCTCAGGTCTTCTACTGTGGCATGTAAACTGGCAGGCTCCTGTCAGACCTCTGTGGCAAGCAGCTGCTTGAGGGGGTATTTATTTATTTTTTTTATTATAAAGTGGATTTTACGTTATCATGGAATCTGTATATCATTAAGAGTTCATGACATCAAACCAATTGTCTGTTGACTCAAAAAATTCTCTGCACACTTACTTACCTTGCTGATAATATGTCAGGTGCTCTGGGCCACTGAGCTACCAGCTGCTGATCAAGATCTCCTCTAATTAATGCTATGAACATTTCTGTTATCATATAGGCACTATCCAGAGCACCTGACATGTTATCAGGAGGTCATATGTTCATATCCCACCCAGCTCAAGACAATTTTTCCTCTAAAATTTGAATAGACTTTAAAGTACTGATTTATTAGTAGATATTGAATATGTCCTGTTTATTTCATTATTCATCACAAGCATACTTGTAAGATACACTTTCCATCTATATGGCAAATTGAAAGCCGCTTGTGGCTAGATTGCCTGAATAGTGCCTATATGAGACATAATAGAAATATTCGTAGCATTAGAGGAGATCTTAATCAGTGGCTGGTAACTCAGTGGACCAGAGCACCTAATATATTATCAGGAGGTTGTGGGTTCGTATCCCACCCGGCTCAAGACAATTTTTCCTCTGAAATTTGAATAGACTTCAAAGTGCAGATTTATTAGTAGGTTTTGTAGGAAATTAATGCTACCAGTCAAACATTAATCTTTTGCTTGCCAAGGGAATTTATTTGTGTTTATTTCATTTGGTGCATAATTTTTAATTCTCTGTCACAGCTCTTAATAAGCCCTCAATTCAAGCTCCTGTCCATAGTGAGGGTACCTTCAC
The DNA here is from genome assembly GCA_038380435.1 of Ryuthela nishihirai. Lineage (NCBI taxonomy): Eukaryota > Metazoa > Arthropoda > Arachnida > Araneae > Heptathelidae > Ryuthela > Ryuthela nishihirai. Next base: position 49,513,452 of record JAWZYU010000031.1, read on the forward strand.
AGGGTCCAAATTGCTTGCTCATGTGTTTACTGTGCACAGAGACGTGTACCTGGAATGGAGTATCCTGGTAGTTGCTTGGGGGGTCCTCGTCTGCTTTCCTCAGCTCAGAGACAAGCTGGGGTCCCTTTGGTCTGTTTTGCCATTGAGGTGCCTGTTCATCACAGTACTGGGTAGTGATTTCTGAAGCCACCACTACACACTGCTTTGGCCTCTGCTTCAGGTAAATGGAAGGTAGTAATGGGGTCCCCAGTATCAATCATCTGGGGGGCTCGACCTGCTAAGGCCAATTATGCCGTAGGTGAGTGCCTTGCCCACATCCAGGTACGGGTGCATGACAATTGGGTGGACAAACTGGGAGGATGAAAATTGGATACGAAAATTGGATGGATGACAACTGGTTGGAAAAAAAGGAAATGAGAAATAATTTGATTACTAAGACTTCTCTAAAATTTATTATTTATAATTATTTCCCCTTACAGCAAACAAATTCAACACTCCTTCAAGTCTCTTTAACCAGGCACTTAAATGAATTTGTTTAGATATTAACACTGCTTCTGACAGAAATAATTCTAAATTAAAGGAACATACTGCAGTATTTGAATGTGTATTCTCTTTAATCAGTGTTTCAATTAAAGGGTTTGCACTACAATGGATTTTTTATGATCTGTTCCTTCTAAATGTAGCATGCAGAAAACAAAACAAATGCAATGCTGGAAATGAAGCTACATAGAATAATTTGCTTTTTCAGTAATACGACCTTCAATAAAAAAAAATTTCAAAAGTCATTTTCTTTCGAAAGAAACAATTGGAAATCAATCAAATGCAGTACAGGAAATGAAAACAACCAATAATGACAATTATTGTCACTAATCTAGCTTTCCATATGATGGATTCTTTTATTTCTATTCCATTCTGTTTTTTTTCTGAGGGAAACAATCTCAAAAGGAATGATGCAGGAACTGAAAATGCATAGGACTATCAATATTCTCAATAATCTGACGCTCAATAACATGGATATTTTAAAGATTCTTCAGTTCTGAAAGAAGTAATTGGAAATCAATCGAATGTATTACAGGGAATCAAAACAGCCAATACTGACAATTAGTCTCGCTAATCTGACTTTTCATACATTGAATTCTTTTATGTCTATTCCATTCTGTTAATTCTAAGTGAAAGAATCTCAAAAGGAATGACTGCAGGAAACAAAAATGCATAAGATTACCAATATTCTCAATAATCTGACACTCAATAACACTGCTATTTTAAAGATTCTCTTGTTTCAAAACAAGTAATCGGAAATCAATTGAATGTATTATGGGGAATCAAAACAGCTGGTATTGACAGTTATTCTTGCTAATCATCTTTCAATACAATGGATTTATATATTTCTGTTCCGTTCTGTTAGTTTTAAGTGAAACAATCTCAAATAAAAAGGAACAAAGCGAAAATGCATCAGACTACCAGTATTCTCTATTATCCAACACTCAATAGAACAGATATTTTAAAGATCCTTTTCTTCTAAAAGAAACAGTCAGAAATCAAATGAAATATATTGCAGAAATCGAAGCAGCCAATATTGACAATTATTCTTGCTAATCTGATTTTCTAAACAGTGCAGTTTTATATTTCTGTTTCATTCTGTTTGTTCTAAGCAAAACAGTCTGAAATAAAAGGAACAACTACAGGAAATAAAATGCATAAGACTACCAGTATCCTCAATAATTGACTCATTCTAAGTAAAATGATCTGGAATAAAAATTGTGGACCACAGAAGACCAAACCTATAAGGCTATCAGTACTCTCATTATGACAGTATTAAATAAAAGTGTACTTTGAAGGTTCTTTGCTTCTGACAGATAGAGTTGGAAATCTGTGTCTTATAGAAAAGCATAGAAAAGTAAACGATAACAGCCTTCAATATTTGCATTTATTCTTGGTAATAGAACTTTGCACAAAACAGATTATCATGTATCTCTTTTATTCTGCTTCTTCTGAATGGAACAATTTTTAGTCAAAGAAATGTAGCTGCCAGAATGCAATCTGCATAAGAATGTTAGTATTTTAATTAATCCTACATTTATTAAAGCAAAAGATATTTTCTAAGCTAAACAATCAAATATCAAAAGAATGCTTTAGGGAAAGTAATACAGCCAGTACTTACATGTATTGTAGCTAATCCATGATTAATGACACATTTTAATCTATACAACTTTGATTAAAGTATATTAATTGATTATCTGTAACTGAAGGAGCTGTCCCGTGGCCGAGGGGTTAGCGCGCTTGGCTACTGATCTACGGGACCTGGGTTCGATCCCTGGGTAAGACATGGATGTATGTATTGTTTTTATGCTGAGGTCCTGCCATCCTCACAGACCTTCTACTATGGCATATAAACTGACAGTCTCCTGTCAGACCTCTGTGGCAAGCAGCTGTTTGAGGGAGTATTTATTATTTTTATTAACTGAAGGAACCCAGGAAAGAAATTCTGCAGGACCAACATTAGCATTTATTCTTTCTGGTCTTATACTCATTGAAGCATTTTCACCTGTTCTCTCTTAATCTGATATTTCAATATCTCAAATTTTTTGGAAACTCCTTGAATAAAACAGTCTGAAATGAAAGTTTACGCACTATATGTAATGATTTAATTTTATTCCCTTTGAACTGAATTTGATTGAAAAGACTTATTTTCCACAGCCTATATTCTGAGCAAAATAAATAGTGATATCAAAAGGTTGCACCAGAGGAAATTAAACAGACTAGAACTGTAAGTATTCTCACTAGTACAATATTCAATAAAATGGTTTTTTTTAGTTTCCTTCTTTAGAATGAAACAATTAGAAATGCACCAGAAAATGTAAACAGCTGACATTACACCTATTTTTCTCTGATTCAACTTCTAATAGATCATTTCAATCTATTCTTTCTAATCTATCAGTGCAATCAATATTTTTAAAGCAAATTTTCTGAACAGAACAATCAGAAATCAAATGAAAGCATTACAAAAAAAAATTGAAACAGGCAATGTTTACACCAATTTTCTCTAATGCAACTGTGATTTGAATCAAAGAACCTGAAAAAAAAAAGAAGCCAAATTGCTAAGGACAGGATTCTTCAACTTTTTTGAGAGAAGCTGTGCAGAGACGGACTTGGTGAGCACCAAATATTTCTACGACCCCTTCATCCAAATAAATATTGAGTTATATTTTGTAATTCCAAATCTTTTGAACTACACAATTGGGAATCAAAGGGTACTAAAAATGATTTTAAAGGAAACCTGCAGATCTGACATTTATATCTTTTTTCTGTAACCAGAGTTGCAATAAAATGCATTTTTCAGCATTTAATTCTTTTATTCTTGAGCATGGTTTTTGATTTCATTCTGATTTTGATTTTTTGTTTTTCATATTTGAACTTTGATTTCTGAAGCACAGATATAAATTAAAAGCTGCTTACCTATTTAAGATAATAGATATAAACTTTATTATTGTGGGTTTCTTGTACTGTGTTCTCTTGATGCAGAAGCAAATAATTCATTCATTTTATTGAAAGTCTGATTATAATGAGACTACTAAGAGAGGTATAACTTTTATATCCTGTAAGCATTATTTTGATTTCTTATAATTTCGTTAAGAACAAAAAAGCATAAAAAAAAATCCATTGTACTGAACTGTTGGATTAGAAAGAATATATATAAACGTTTTTTTTGAATGTCAAACTAGAGAGGATGGAAATAAATTTTTCTGGTAGTTGCTTCATTTAGAAAGAACAGATTTTAAATGAAAAAAAAAAAATCCATTGTACTGAAATGTCAAATTGGAGAGAGCACATTTAAATCTTTATTCATAATGGATGTAGAGAAAAAAACTATAATGTAGGCTCTTTAAGTTTCTTGTAATGCATTCCTTTGATTTTGAATAGTTTCATTTGCAGAAAAAGACTAATAAAATATGGTTTTATTGCAAGTCAGAATAGAGAGAATACTGATAGTCTTATGAATTTTGATTTGTGCTACTGCTTTTTTGTGAATAATTCTTTTGGATTTTTTTTTGGAAGAGTTCTTTGATTTTCATTTGCTTCATTTGAAAGGTGAAATAGTAGGAATATTGAAATTTGTCCTATATGCAAATATCAAGAATATATATATATACACTGGCAGAAATTGAAAAATAACACCATTAACAATTGAAGCGTAATCTACGAGATTTATTTAGTAGAAACAACTTGTTGAGAAAGGACAGTGATCATAAGTGAAGTGATTCAATGTTTATTTTACCTTTTAACGAATATTACATTTTACAGAATGCACTTTTTAATAAGGTGTTGAACCTCTTTGAGCAGCAATACAAGCTTCCAATCTGGCATGCAATTGGCCGTACAAATGCTGGATATCATGCTGGGGGATACCATTCCATGTGATTTCAACTTGGATACACAATTCAGTCATGATCATTGCCTGCCATGGTCTGCAGAATAGTCTTTGTCCGATCCAGTCCTAGACATGTTCGATTGCAGACAAGTCCAGAGAGTATGCTGGCCAAGGGAGTTGGTGCACTGCCTGAAGAGCATGTTGAGTTGCATGGGCAGAGTATAGGCGGGTGTTATCCTGCTGGAATATCGCATTTGGGATTACACTCAAATATGGCAGGATGATTGGCTATATGATGTTGCTGACATACGTATTGCTATTCAGTGTACCCTGTACAAACACCAGACACGTATGAGAGTGATAGCTAATCGCTTTCCACAGTGTCGCCGGGCATTCTATGATGCCCAGCGACACACAGGGACCACGCCGGGCATCATAGGATGCCAGGCATGAGCCCTGTGTGTCGCTGGCAGATGCACAATCGAAGAAGCTGCTCACCTTGTTGCCTTTGGATGCGTAAATGACCATCAGACGCTCCTAAGCAGAATCGGCTTTCATCACTGAAGATCATAGACTGCCATTCTTCCCTCCAATGAACTTGTTCTTGACACCACTGGCAAATGGGGCAAAGACCCGTTCCCCCACCACTAAAGGCTGAAGCCATCTACACTGGAATCCACCTAATGCCCAACATACTGCGGAAGACTTCCTCCAATGTAGAATTTGACGATGCCAATAAAAGTAAAGAGTTCAGGTGCCTGCGATGACCTCTGCTCAGGATTATCCACCAGCTGATAAACATATCCTGTGAATCTATTCACTTGGGGCTGTCAACCCACAAACAAACAGAGAAAACAGCGGAAGATTTTCCCTCCCCAGAAGCCCACCAGTGCAGCAAAATCAGGATCCATAATCAAGCTCAGAGCCATATATCTGTCCAGTCCAGTGGGTTTATATGGTCAGGACCCTGTGTGGTTGACCACTCCTCAGCAGGGTAGAAAAAAAAACAAAAGTAGCCATAGTTGTCCAGATCAGTAGGCCACACTAATCTGGCAGCCCTCCCCTTCTGTTCACTTCCACAAGAGAGTATCTCTTTTGAAAGGTACTAACGGTCTGCACCACGAGAAGGCGGGGTCGGACATTGGGTGCTAGGCCTGGCTGGTTCTATGCATCATCACAGGGGATTGGTGCATAGCTCTCAATGGTGGAATACTCTGGCATGCTTCTGGAGAGATGTGGGTTTGAGTCCTAAATGTCGGCAAAATTTTTACCGCAAAAACATTTATTGATTTATAGACATTAAATAATCTACAGGTAACTCTGAGATTGTCAGTTATTTACTTCACAAAGGTCTGTCCCATATACTTTTGTTTGCTAACAGTTGTACACTTTTTAAGGCACAGGTACAACTGCCTGGCTACTGGCTGTGTTTTTTTGCATGTATCAGTGACATAGATATATGTTATCGTGATGCATGCCAATTTTCAGCTTTTTCCACTATTCTTTCCTGGTAGACAATTTCAATGGAGGCAATGTATGATATTGGATGGAGATGGAATTTCAATGGAGGCAATGTATGATATAACAATGAAATAAGGTCATATGATTATAAGTAATTAATTGCAATGAGTTAAACATGCATCTTATAGTTAATATATCACATTTGATACTACATGACTATGTCAAATTGTTCTTTATCTTAAATAATGGAAGTTGTTTGTTCTTTTCATGCTTTTAACATCTTCCAATCTTTCAACTTCTTCAACATTCTAGATCTTTCAACAATCTGTTGATGGCTATAAAAATTATCTGAAATCACAATAATTGTGCAAATATTATGTAAGTGCAGTGAACTGTTGTAGCATGTTTTTAACATCATTTTATGCTATCAATTTCATAATATCTTCTGTAAATTTTGTGTAAAAAAGCTAAAAGCTAAAATGTTATCATACAACTATTCCCAAAGACATTAACTTTTTCTTCTGTGTACATTTATACTGGAAGTAGCGAAGAACATTTCCTACGCTAATATCAATGGTAACAGTGTTATTTATATATTTTTGAAATAACCAATCACCAGGAATACATCATGTTATACACCAAAAGAAATATAGGCGAAATTTTATAAGCATTTAAAAAACAACAAAGCTTTGCTGTATTTTTCCCATTTTAACTTCAGGGAAATTAAGAAAGATAGCAAAATTATTTTTTTTAAAAGTATTTTATTATTTAATATAAATAATTCATAACATTTCTATTGTTACTTAAAACATATATTTATTTAGTTTTTTTTTTTTACATTTTTTAGTCATTTATGTAGACAACTCATTGCATGGATTTTTTGGCTGGTGCCAATCTCTAAGACTACAGTAGTAATGTCACAGAAATTTGATATAAAAGACAAGATAATTAAAAAAAAACTGAAAAATATATAAGTAAAATTAGGTAAACAGCTATGAAAAAATATTTTGAAGCATCATCATATTGGATCATTTCCAGATCAATTTGCAATAATTGTTGCTACGGAAAAGTTTTATATAAAGTCAGATAAATTGATTAAAAGTAGATTTTAATAAAAACTTTCAAATTTCTGTGCCACACTATTAAAGTTATTATTAAAGTCTGTTTTTAATATTAATCGTAATAATTTTATAGATAATTGCAAACTGAAATCTTAGCAATCGAATCAGTGTTACACTATAGTCATCTATCCATTCTTGTAGACAAGTAGGCATTATAAATGCTAATGTTTTATTGTTAGGTGTTTCTTCTTTTACATTGACAATTAGCTTGCTTACATCAACTATGGTAATAGCTCAACCCTATAGCTGAATAGAAATGAATGGAAGCAAAACTTTCATATGCCTTCATCAAGTGTGTTTATCAGTAGGATTTCGATAGCAAACTCTTGTTACACTTGGCCGCCTCCCAAGGTGCTAAGGCATGCCTACCATCTCTCATCATCCTCAAGCGGCCATGGTCTACAGAGATCCAACCAGACCATGCAGTTTAATTCTCCAAGCTTATCTATCCTAAGCTACATCTGTATCTGGCCACTGCACACCAATTCTAACAAGGTCCTGTTTGACATGGAGTGGGGGTGGCTCAGTCGGTAGAGTGCCAGGCTCGTAATCTGTAGTTCCAAGGTTTGAGTCCCAGCTGGGTCAGCATTGAGATCTATCTTCGCAAAATTCCCTGCCTTGCCTACAGTCAGTAGGGGACACCGAAGGGCTTAAACAGGTCGCCGTCCATCGGATGGGACTTTAAGCTGTGGCCTCCGTATACAGGAGAGCCATACCCTGTGCACGTTAAAGAACACACTTGATGGCCTTGACGGGAGGCTGCCATCTGTCTCCCAACAGCTGATCCAGTAAGTCCCCTCCCCCAACCATCTCTGAGCCTTCGGGGTCCTTGTGACCTGGCCATTTAGCCCATGGTGTGCAAAAAAGTGCTGCCCAGAGATAAAACAACCCAACCCTGTTTGACATTGTCTGCCACTGCATTCTGGGTCTCCCCCTATTTCTGAGGCCTTTAGGCACACTGTTCATAACCCTATTCACCAATCCGTAATTATCCCTATGTGCATCATGGCCAAACCAGGGGAGTCTCTCTCTGCACAATATGCTGCTTAAAGGAGGTTACCGACTCCTTTTCCTAACCTCATCATTAGTTACAAAATTAAACCACCTAATGCCCAACATACTGCATAAGCATCTCGAATCAAAAGAATCTAGTTTCCTGTTATCTTCTTAACACAGGATCCAAGTTTCACTACCATAGCTAACCCTAGAAAGAACCAAACTATTCTACAGTCTAATTTTAGTCTTTGTGTATATGCCTATTTCTCCACACTCTCCATAGATTCTTAAAAGTCCTGGCAGCAATCTTTATTCATTTCTTAATCTCATGCCACACATCACCATGTTACATAGCTCCCAAGAAAATTAAACTGTGACACCTGCTCAAGACTGCAACCATTTAGATTAACTGAATCACAACCTGCCTGACCAATTTTCATCACTTTAGTTTTCTCTCTGTTAATAACCAAACCTACTCTACTACCAGTCTCATCAACAGCTCAAATGAAAGAGTTCATCTCATCAACATCATTTGCCAAAAGGGCTAAATCATCAGCATAATCTAAGTCAGAAATTTTCATATCTCCAGCACATTTAAGGCCAAAATCTTTCCCTTGAAGTGAATTTTGCATAACATAATCAATAACCAAGCTAAAGAGAAAAGGAGACAAAATGCACCCTTGTCGACCACCAGAAGTAATGCTAAACCAATTGCTACAAGCCTTACCAACTCTCACACAAGACTCAGTGTTATTATAGAGAGCTTTCATTATGTTAACTAACTTGTCTGGTATACCATATGATCTCGCAATCAACCACAAATTATGATGATCAACAGAGTCAAAAGCCTTTTTGAAATCAACAAAGCTAGCAACCAAAGGTCTCTGAAACTCTAAACATTTCTCAAGAATCTGTCTGAGTGAAAATATGTGATCTATACATCCCCTACCACTTCTGCTGAATCCACATTGCTCATCACGCAATTGCCTGTCAATGAGATTCATAATTCTATTGAGCACAATCATGCAAAGAACTTTACCTGGAACAGAGAGCAGGCTGATACCCCTATAGTTATCACAAGAACTGTGATCTCCTTTTTTGGAAACAGGGATAATAATAGCTCTGGTAAAATCCTTAGGAACCATGCCTTTATCATAAAAGATATTCAAAATTTCAGTCATCCAAGTAGTAACCAAAACATTCCCAACTCTCTGCTGTTGTGCTGTCTAACTGCTTTCTCGGCTTTGTCAGCTAAGCCATCAAGCTGAAGATTCTTATCAGCAGCTAACTGATCCTTGTTTATTAAGCTCTCTGTAATCCTTTCTGTTAGGACTAGTAGGGTATTGATTAGAGACATTCCTGCAGTTCTTTCTTTCTGAAATAGAAATCATAGTGCATTATCACTCAAATAATTCTGCCTCCTCTGCTCCTTTTTCCCTAAAAGAATACTGTTAGTTTCCAAAAAATCTGTTTAAAATGGTCCCATTCCTCCTCAACTTCAAGTATTAAGCAAACCATGACTGTTATAATGACTAAGTAACCTATCATGGTAAGCTTTAGCTATAACTGGGTCTTTCAGAGCTTCGGTATTAAAGGTAATTTTTTTAACCCCAGCACAACACTTTTTAAGTTTAAGTTGCAAGACACTTAATAATTGATGCAATTTGCAAGACACTAAAAATGATGATACAACTAAAAATTAATGCCTCAAAATAATAATTGTAATGTAAACAAAGTAAAACAAGGTAATGGTCAGATCCAATTTCAGCTTCCCTATATGACCTGGTATTCCTAACAGAACTAGCCCATTTGCTGTTAATTAATATATAATCAATCATATTCTTATCAGCCCATCAGGTGAAACTCGTGCATACTTACGTTTGTCGCAGTGTTTGTTAAAGACATTCCTGCAGTTCTTTCTTTTTAAAATAAGCTCAAGTGCATTATCACTCAAATAATTCTGTCTCCTCTGCTCCTTTTTCCCTAAAAGAGTACTGTTAGTTTCCAAAAAAGTCTGTTTAAAATGGTCCCATTCCTCCTCAACTTCAAGTAGTAAGCAAACCATGACTGTCATAATGACTAAGTAACCTGTCATGGTAAGCTTTAGCTATGACTGGGTCTTTCAGAACCTCAGAATCAAAGCTAAAATTTTTAACCCTAGCACAACACTTTTTAAGTTTAAGTTGCAAGACACTTTTAACAAGATAATGGTCAGATCCAATTTCAGCTCCCCTATATGCTTGGTATTCCTAACAGAACTAGCCCATTTGCTGTTAATTAATATATAATCAATCATATTCTTATGGAGCCCATCAGGTGAAACCCATGCATACTTACGTTTGTCGCGGTGTTTGTAATAAGTGTTAGTTATTCTGAAATCATTGAGTTTACTTACCTGTAGGAGACGTTGCCCATTGCATCTACCAATACCGAAAGGGGCTATCACACCTTCCCAAAGGTCAGAATCAGTACCAACTTTGGCACCTATCCTTCTCATCTTCATTGGTATCTTCAGTGATTGCATAACAGCATATAACATTCAAGTCTTTAATGCTTGTTTGAAATTTTGCTGTAAGAAATCTTTCATTAATGCACTCATATACTTGAACAGCATCACTAGTGTGTCTCCTGAGAAGAAGACCCACGCCTCGGTGATGATATCCATCCTCCCTTCCTGTAGAGAGAAATTTAAAGTTATTTTTAAGTATCTCACCTTTACCTGCCCATCTGGTCTCTTACAAGGCTAGAATATCTAAGGTTATAGTGCTGGAATTCCTGCATGAAGACATCAAGAGAATAATCTCTATGTAATGTCCTAACATTCCACTTTCCTGCAGAGAGAAAATGATTAGTAGGATTTTTAAAGTAACTAGGTTTATTGAGATAGGTAGGGCCAATAATATTAAACAGTCCCCTGATCGTAGACATGGGGCAAAGACCTGTTCGTCCTCCGCTAAAGGCTGAAGTCACCGATGCTGGTAGGAACTTTAGGCACCACCTTTCGAAGTGGATTTTTTCAAGAGCCATAAATTAATCATTAAATATGTTGAAAAATATCTCTTCAATTTAAACAATTGTACACTCTATAAGTAGAGTGTACAATTGTTTAAATTGAAGAGATATTTTTGATGACATAATAGGCAGATGGTAAGCCATCTGCATGACATGTTTGTCATTGTTTCTTGAGGCTGAGAGCAGTTGCGACAAATACCTTCATGAGACATGGAGAATAATGTGCTGTGGGTAGAAAGTTCATAGCATCGATTAGAGGAGATCTTGATTGGCGGCTGGTAGCTCAGTGGTCCAGAGCACCTGAAATGTTATCAGGAGGTCGTTTTCATATCCCACCCGGCTCAAAACAATTTTTCTACTAATATTGATCGACATTAACTTCAGAGTGATGTCTTCCTTAAACATCGCATAAATATCTACTTTTGAGCATACACAATAGTTTTATAGTTTATATTTAGTGTGTAAGCTTTGATCTTCAATGCTAGGAAGCATTAGTAGTAATTAACTCTTATAGCTAGTTTATGCATTGCTGACATATATCTATATATACTACCCTGTTTTTGGTGCACCACTTTCTTTTCAATGGATCTTGTAATTGATCCAAAATGTATGTTTCCGGATAGCTTGAACACCAGGCAATTAATCTTGCCAATCAAGTTAAATGAGGATTCTTCTCTTAGTATGATTTATGTTATTTAGCAGAAAAGAATAAAAAGATTGTCAATCATTAAAGTTAATTCTATCCAAAATATCAAAATGCTGCCCAAGACAAAAAAAAATTATAAAATCAAAAACTATTTCATAAAACAAATAAAATTTTATTTCCAAAAATCTAGACTAATCAAACTGAAACATCTACAAAAATATCTGAGCAATTCTAATCCCTCTAATTGAATCGCTCCACATTGAGCTCCAACATATTCTATTCCAACTGAGCTTTCCTCTAACATTCTGACTACTAACTCACATTCTAACAATTCCATGACCTAACTTTACTTAATATATGTAACATGCAACTGAAACGTGTGCTGCACCCTGGGAAAGTATATTTGCATAAATTGATGATTGCATGCTTACACTAGCTATGACACAAAAGGGAGCATGTCCTTCTGCAGTATTAGCAGCTGTAATCAGAAATCATAGTTGCACATGCACAACTCTAACAATATGGATGGAGAAAAATGATGATACAACTAAAAATGCCTCAAAATAATAATTATAATGTAAACAAAGTAAAACTGGTTATGAAAAAGTAAAAGTGAATGGGTGAGCCATCACATGAGGACCGTTGTAGGCTACTACAATGGTCCTAATGTGATTTCAACTACTATTCCAAAACGGGATGGAAATTTACAGAGAGTGACCTTAACGAGTTATATCTCAAATTAAACTTGTGACATCTACAATGTCATTCATCGTCATCTTAAAGCACCCTTGGGCTATGGAGGTCCAGCCAGATTGTACAATTTAGTCTATCAAAAATATCTCTCTTGAGCTACATCTGATCCATCTTGCCTCTTTAGACCAATTCTAACAAGGTACTGTGTGGCATTGTCTGCCCACCATATCCCAGGTCTCCCCTTCTTTCTGAGGCTTTTAGACACACTGTTTATTGCTCAAAGGAGGTTGCCGACTCCTTTCCCTAACCTCGTCATTACTTACAAAGTTAAACCAACTAATGCCAAGATGCTGTGTATCTCAAATCAAAAGCATCAAGTTTCCTATTATCTTGTTTACAAATGGTAAATATTTCACTATCATAACTAATTCTAGAAAGAACCAAACTGTTTTACAGTCTAAATTTAGTCTTAATATGTTTAAGCCTATTTCTTCATACTCTTCATAGATTCTTAAAAGTTCCAGCAGTAATATCAATTCTTCTGTTAATCTGATGCTGTACATCACCAGTATCAGTTACATAGTTCCCAAGAAAATTAAACTGAGACACCTGCTCAAGAGTGCAACCATTCAGATTAACTGAACCATAGCCTGGCTGACCAATATACATATATTTAGTTGACCACAATTTTTGACAGGTCAGCAGAGTCAAGTCTTTTTTAAATCTGCGAAGCTAGTAATCACAAGTTTCTAAAACTCTTAAACATTTCTCAAGACTCTGCTGAGTGAAAATATCTGATCTACATATCCCCTACCACTTCTGAATCCACATTGCTCATCACGCAATTGCCTGTCAACCAGATTCTTAATTCTATTAAGCACAATCATGCAAAGAACTTTACCTGAAACAGAGTATGCTGATTTCCCTATAGTAATCACAAGAACTACGATTACCTTTTTTGAAAATAGGGATAATAATAACTCTGGTAAAATCTTTAGGAACCATGCCTTTATCATAAAATATATTAAAAATTTTAGTCAGCCATGTAGTATCAGAAACATTCTATTTCTCCACACTCTCCATAGATTCTTAAAAGTTCCGGCAGCAATCCCTATTCCTCTGTTAATCTCATGCTGCACATCACCAGTATCTGTTATATAGCTCTCAAGATAATTAAACTGTGACACCTGCTCAAGACTGCAACAATTCAGATTAACTGAATCACAGCCTACCTGACCAATTTTCATCATTTTAGTTTTCTCTCTGTTTATAACCAAACCTACTCTACTACCAGTTTCATCAACAGCTCGAATGAAAGAGTTCATCTCATCAATATCATTTACCAAAACGGTTAAATCATCAGCATAATCTAAATCAGAAATTTTTGTATCTCCAGCCCACTTAAGGCAAAAATCTTTCCCTTGAAGTGAATTTCGCATAACATAATCAACAACCAAACTAAAGAGAAAAGGAGACAAAATGCACCCTTGTCGAACACCAGACATAATGCTAAACCAATTGCTACAAGCCTTACCAAGTTATACACATCACTCGGTGTTATTATACAGAGCTTTCGTTATGTTAACTAACTTGTCTGGTATACCATATGATGTCACAATCAACCACAAATTATGACAATCAACGGAGTTGAAAGCCTTTTTGAAATCAACGAAGTCAAATCAACCAAAGGTTTCTGAAACTCTAAACATTTCTCAAGAATCTGCCTAAGTGAAAATATCTGATCCACACATCCCCTACCACTTATGAATCCACATTGCTCATCACGCAATTGCCTGTCAACCATATTCTTAATTCTATTAATCACAATCATGCAAAGAATTTTACATGGAACAGAGAGTAGGCTGATACTCGTATAGTCTTCACAAAAACTGTGATCACCTTTTTTTAAAAATAAGGATAATAATAGCTGTTGTAAAATCCTTAGGAACCATGCCTTTATCATAAAATATATTAAAATTTTTAGTCAGCCATGTAAGTATCAGAAACATTCCCAGCTCTAAGCATTTCAGTAGTAATTTCTTCTGCCCCTGGGGATTTATGTAGTTTAAATTTAGAAATAGCCAAAATAACTTCAGATTGTGATATAGGGCCAACGTTAAAGCCAATAGTGCCTCTATCATCATTACAAACAATTGGAGTAGAACTAATCACATTGTTTAGAACATCTGAAATGTTCAGCCCACCTAACCATGACAGAATCTTCACCTTTAATAATCTTACCTTGTTTATCCTTCAATCCTTGTATAACTGTTCATTTTTCTCTATACAAAATGTTGACTATCTAGTACAGCTGTCTGCTGTTACTCTGTCTAGCTGCTTTCTCAGCTTTGTTAGCCATCATGTAAAAGTTTCTTATCAGCAACTAACTGATCCTTTGTTACCACAAAATAAAAAGGGGGGAGAGGGGAAATGCCATTTATATTATCAAATGAAAGTATGCAACCCCCATATTACATTCCAAAATCAAGTTTCTGTCCTGATAAAATGGAAGATAGTTTCAGATCACATTCTTTTAAATCATTATTCTGTTTTTTGCATTTCTGTGCTTAATTTAACTTGTTGGAACTCCTTTAAGCATTGGTGTACTCAGTACACTGTGATAAATTTCAACTAATTTAGTAACTTTTTTATTCAATTTTATTTAACATGGCATTTTTTCCATACCCTTGAACCATACCTGAGTAGTGGCATACTTTACAAGTTCTATAGATCAGCTAGGGAGGAGAAGTAAAAAGGGTTGGGTTGTATTTGCCAAAAAAGTTCTTTAAAAAATTCAGAATGTTAAAAATGGCATTTTATTCAAATATGGTGTAATTAAAAATACAGTTCATTTAAGTATAACTGAGTAAATATGAATAATAGATATTATTTTAAAATTTGTCTCTAACTAAGTATTTAACAAGAAAAAAGTTTTTGATTCTTGAGAGTTTTTGTTGAAATGTTAGATTATGGAAAAGCACTTTATTTATATGATAGTATGAATATGGTTCAAAGAAATTTCTACAGTTCTTTGGTGTTATATGTCTGTTGTAACAGGGTACATCTGTTGTCCACAGAAAGATCTTATATTTTGCTTGAAAATTAACTTATCAGTGAGATTAAATATTATTAAGAGAAATTGAAAATGTAAACACCTAGAAACAAATCCTGTTCATGTATACAATGGCAAACTATGTAATATAAGCAGATTTTTGTAATTTTATATGAGCAGCTGTTAAAAGAGTAATTTCAGTTTTCTATTAATATTCATTGGGTACTTGCGTATTAACGCCACCGCAGCTACAGATTTGGCGGGTTTTAAGTGCTGCCAATCTACACCTAAAATTTTTGCGACAAATCATAAAATAAAACACTTTATTTAAAATCAAAACACTTTCAAAATTCAAAACACTTTATTTAAAAACAAAGTAGTCAATCGGTTTTCAGTGGAAAATGGGCTGATATAGAGTTTAACATAGATTCAAAACAGTCTCTATTTTCTTTCACCTGATGCTGTCGCCATATGAACTGATGCTGTCGCTATATGAACTCTGATAAATAAGATTCCAAATGATGTCTCGCTGTCCCCCTATGTCTCTTGTTTCTCCATTTAGCATTGCCCCACATTCTCTCAACTGTTTGTGTATGAACTCCTGTATCAGGATCAATAAAATCGTATTTATGATTAACTTTAGCATGTAGGAATCCTTCTATTTCTATTCTATTTGTTTGGTAACCTTTCCAACTGTCAGAATAAATTATGCTACCATCTGCAATGTTTTCAATAATTTTATCAAGAAGGGTAGAGCCAGTTCTATTAGGAACAGTGACAACAAACACATCTTTTGTTTCTCTACATATACCACCAAACACCCACTGTTCGGGTAATACTCGACCACAATTATTTTTACGTTTAGTAAACAAACTTTCATAAATTTCCACAATGCAATCTGGTCCACCTACCTTCTTCTTTGGTTTATTCTCCATATCCAAGACACATAATTCACTCATTAATTGTTCCAATCTATAACAGTTTTATCCGATAAATCAAGTTGCTTTTCACAAAATTTAATCGACGTCAACTCCTCGCACCAGCAGTATATGAATCTCAAAGCTGAACAAAATGGAATTCTGCTTCCCTCAAACCAGTTGTCTTTTCTAAGTCCCACTTGCTGATCACACTGTCTTAAATTACATTTCCAAAACTTACGTTTACCAAAATAAAGTTTCATGTCATGGGAATTGGTATATTTTCGTTTTTTTGGTAAAATATTTCGCTCCTGAAAAAATAAAATTGCATCTTGTTCTGTTTTTGGCAAATCCCAAATACGCATTTTCGTAGCACTAAAAAATGGCGTCAAAAATCAGCAAACAACAAGGCAACAAGGAATCCAAAAGATAACTGTGTGCGAACAACAAGATTGCTCTTTATTGGCGCATAACCGCAACTTCTGCTACGGTGGCGTTAATACATAAGTACCATTCATTGTTTACTATAACCTGCTCAAATGATATGTACAGTGGTGTCATCCAGCTGGATCAGGAAATTGTTTTAATTGTTTTAAAAAATTTGAAAATAAAAGTGGCACTATAAACAGCAAGGTGTGGGTGTTCTCTCAGGCAACCCCCATATCACATACCAAAATCAAGTTTCTGTCTCTGATAAAACTGAAGATAGAGTTTCAGATGATATTTCTTTTTTTAAATTGTTATTGTGTTTTTTGCATTGGTGTACTTAATAAGTCTCTGGTAGTTTTCACATGTTTGAGCCTAACCCTTTCACTACCATACCAGCCCAAACTGCAGGTAAGCGGTAGTGAAGAGGAAGGAATAGTATTGATTAGATGAGTCCATTTAAAAAATCATTTTGGGCTGGTATAGTAGTAAATTATTTGAGGAGGGGAGGGGGGCAACTAGGAGTGCTTGAGGGTCTATTATCAGTAACTTCCTTAGAAAATATACATTATTCAAGTGCTTAAGTGGGAGGAGAGGGATTATAAAAACACCTCCCTTTCATACACCACTGCCTCTAAATATCCAAATTTCTTGACATGTCATACACCACTGCTCAGTTTCCAGAGCAGCCATAGCAAAACAAAAAGCACACAAAAAAATGAACATCTTTTCGAAGTGAGAAAATAGCAGAGCCTCTTTTTACATACATCCGTCTGTCCGTCTGTCTGTCTGTATGTCATCAATCCTCAAAAAGCCATGGACACAAGTCCAACCAGACTGTAATTTAAACTTTCAAACACATTTATTATGAGCTACAGCTGTTTGAAAGTTAGAAAACAGAGCCTCTTTTTACATACATAAAATAAATACCCCCTCAAGCAGCTGCTTGCCACAGAGCTCTGACAGGAGCCTGTCAGTTTATATGCCATAGTAGAAAGTCTGTGAGGATAGCAGGACCTCAGCAGAAGAAAACACAAACATCCATGGTTTATCCGGGGCTTGAACACAGGTCCCTTAGATGAGTATCCAAGTGCGCTAACCACTCGGCCATGGGACACATAATCAAAAAGCTATAGATACAGAAGTCCAGTCAGACTGTAATTTAAACTTTCAAATATGTCTGTCCTGAGCTGCAGCTGTTGCATTAAGCCACTAAAGAACAATTTTAACAAATCCTGTTTGAGATTGCCTGGCCACTCTTAAAAAGGGGCTTGTGTTAAATGCATTTTATATTGTGTGTTAATAGTAATAGCAAAATTACACTTAAAGTGAACCAGTTGTCAATAAATTAAGATGACACCACTGGATAAGCATATAAAGATACTGTATATAAACCAAAACACTAACAAATATTTATCTATTTGCAGTCAGTATCTCAACTAGCACATGCTCTTAATTCTGAGAAATTTGGTGACAGTTCTTTAGTTAGAATATTTTGGCCTAAAGATAAATGCCCACTTCTGAGAGATGATGTTGTACTAGTAGACAGGTTTGTAACTTTTATGCTTTTTTTAAAAGCTAGAAATTTGCGTGATTTAAATTAACAAATTGTGTGGAATTTTAAAGAACATATTGTATGGAGTTTTAGTGAGTTTGCCATGAAATATGCATGCAGTAAATATAATAAACATAATTCCAGACAGGTGAATGAATGAATGGGTGGACATATTTCTTACGTGTCCTCGGTGTGATGTCATCAGTGGCATAAATATTATATATATATATATGTAGCTGGTACTTGAACGATTGATCCCAAAATTGTTATGGTGGTCCCACATAGGTCTAGCTGTCTTGGGTTAAGAGATTGTGTTCTTACTGCAATGGGTCGAAATTAATCCCTCAGCGAGTGTCCAAATTTTCTGGGTGCACTGCCATCATCAATTAGAAGTTTTGAATAGAGTAGTATGTTTTCGATGGGAAAAGTTATGAATGGACTGTTTCATGCCAAACTTTTGTTAAGGTTTAACTAGTGTTATCAAAAGTGCTGCATACTTCCATGTTAAATAAATGGAAACCCACATCCATTTGAATGAGATCTTCAGTTTGTTTCCAGTGACTGTTTTCCACAAAAAAGTTTATTTTTAAAGTTAGGGATCTTTGACTCTGGCTTTCCATTCATATAACATGGAATTGTCATAATACTTTTAATAATATACAGGGTGATTCAAAACTTATCGTTCAAATTTCGTGGGGAGGTAGGGAATACGTCAGGAAACCGATTTCACATAGGAAAGTATGTCCGCAAATGTACGCATGCGTATGCAGAGGGCGCTGTGTGTACCCAACCAGTGTACAGCTCGCCCGACCACTCCCGCTGTCATCAGCGATTGCTTGGCCACCCAGGTCACCTGATTTATCGCCCATGGATTTCTTTTTGTGGGGGGCCATGAAATACCATGTGTATGAGACCCCCATCGACAGTGAAATGGACCTTGTTGCACGAATAGAGGCCACCGCAGGCATTGTCCGTGATATGCCAGGCGTTTTTGAAAATGTTCGGCGGTCAATGCAATGGCGCTGTGAATCCTGTGTCCGAGTAAATGGTCGCAATTTTGAGAACCTACTGTGAACCTGTACTTTACCTTGTTGGAATAAAAGTCACATTCGTTACCACTTAACTGTACTGTTTCCTTGTGTTCACTTTACTTGTCCATTTTGTTCATGTAGATGACGTTTGCGGACATACTTTCCTATTTGAAATCGGTTTCCTGACGTATTCCCTACCTCCCCACGAAATTTGAACGATAAGTTTTGAATCACCCTGTATATATATGCAGTCACTGGTCAATGATCTATGTAAGTTCAATAGGTCATTGAATTATAACCACCTACTTAATACCATGTGGGGACTCCTTAGGCTTGAATAATTGCCTGATACCAGTGGTGGCTAGTGAGCTTCTAAATAGATTTGATCAGTAAATATTTACAGAAGCCAACTTGTAGCTAGAAAACATAGGGCATTGCCATCACCTATGTTATCGATTCTCTCATCGAGAAAAATATGAGACAAGAAATTTAAATAATATAAATATAATATTTTTCACAGTGCTTTTTAAGTGCAGAATGAAGCTGCCTCATGACAATTCCTATAAAAAAGATGATAATCAGATAATAAGGCTAAAAAGATTATCTTCAGATAATAAGGCTAGGAGCCTTTAATTTCAGTAGGAGATTAAGAATAACATAAGGATGTGCAGTGAAAAATATTGATAGGTTCAATAGCTATTTAGAAATTGGCATTAGAGATAAACCACCCTTTTCCTTTCGTTTTCCATTAATAACTTCTTCATTCACATTCCATCAACAGGTGCCAGATCCTTCACTTTGCTTAAGGCATTATTATATTAAGGTGTCCCATTGCAGGCATTAATCTGACTTATTTAAAACCAAGTATGGGGTCACACAGGTAGAACTCAAGTATGAAATTTAGGATCGCATTAGAGGGGAGCATAATCTTTTGAAAAAGAAATAAAATATTATAGTTTGTGTAGAAACAAAGCCATGGACTATAAGAGCACTCACTGGTGTCAGCAATCTCGGCAATTATAGTAAACCAGAATTTCTAAGAAGGATGTGTTCAATTTCGATTTGATGATAGAAATAACTTGGGAATACTTAAATAGGTTTATGACAGAAAAGAGTGTGAAATGGGGGGAAAAAAAGTGACGGTACGTATTTTGTAATTACTTTCAAAATTTATCGTTTTTAAAAATAGTAGGGGTTTTTTTTGTTTATTTTTAAGAAATTTTCGAAAATTTAAGGAAATATTTGTTGATAATAGTTCAAATCAAACTTGTGAGCTTAAATCAGAAGGTTTGCTTCAGCAAATAGGAATGTTAACAAGGAAATTGGCAATACCGCTCAGTGCTTCTAAGAAATGGCAATCAGATGGCTTTATCAACTTATTTATATTGTAGTTTAATAAAATATGCATCAAATTAAGAAAAACAAAATATTATTTTTGAAGCCTGAATTATATATTTTTATAAGTTATATATAAAAGAAATTACAACGGCAATTTTTATCTTTAAAAAATAAATTTTTTTTTGTTGTACTAAAAGCATATACATAACATCCTTGGTCTTTCAGTTCAGATTCTCAGAACGTATACAGAGACGTGGACACTGGAAGGGTTAAAGGACACACTGAAGGGCCTTGATAGGAGGTTACCGTCTTGTGTCCCAACAGCTGTTCTAGTGGGTCCCCTCCCCCAACCTTCTCTGAGCCTTTGGGGCCCTTGTGACCTGGCCATAATGGGCAAAAAAGTGCCTATCAGAGGTAAAACAACCCAACCCACCAACACACATATCTTGAGCTACAGCTGCTGCATTGGACCACTGTATGCCAATTCTAGCAAGGTTCTGTTTGACGTCATCTTCCCACTGCATCTTTAGTCTCACTCTTTGACACCTTGAGGAACATTGTTTATAATAACTATTCACTAATCTGTAGTTATGTGAGCAATATGGGAAAACTAATGCAGTGTGAGACTGCATTAGTTTTCCCGTATTGCTCACATAACTACAGATTAGTGAATAGTTATTATAAATCTGCACAATATGAATATGATAATATGATTAGTGAATAGTTATTATAAATCTGCACAATATGCTGCCCAAAGGTGATTGCCGAGTACTTTGCCTATCTTTGTAATTACAAAGCCAAACTACCTAATGCCCAAGATACTGCATACTAAAAGGTGCCAATTTTGCTGTTATAATACATACAAAAGGTCCAAGTTTCACTACCATAACTAACCCTAGAATGGACCAAACTATTAAACAACCTAATTTTAGTCTTTAGGTTATATACCTATTTTTTTCCCATTCCGCACAGATTCTTAAATGTCGCTGCAGCAGTCACTATCTCATGTGGCACATCACAACTATCTGTTACACAACACACAGATAATTAAGCTGAAACACTTGCTCAAGGGTGCAACCATTCAAAACATCTGAACTACATCCTACCTCAGTAATATTCATCGCTTTAGTTTTCTCTCTGTTAATCCTTCCAGTGTCAAGACTGAAAAACTGGTTTCCATCCAGAGACCAAGCTATTTTCTCCCTATGTTCAGCCAAAAAACACTTTAACTTTAGAACGTTTTTGCCAAATAACTAATGAAAGGAATTATGGCATGTTATATGCCTTATTAATCAGCATTTAATTCTTGATTTTTCTGAAAATAAAATATTTAGCAAAAAAAAGCAACAATGTTTTATTTTAATATGGCATTTTTAGAGTTTCATAGTAAAAAATGCATCTGCAAACTAAAATAAAAATTTATTTATAAAGAAGCTAACAGACAGAAATGGTTATAATAGGATTGTTTGTAACAGGTTGACATTTCAATTGCATTAAAGTTTGTTCGATTTTTCTCATCAAATTGCTGTTTATCTATCAATACTATTTGATTAGTTTTATCAGCTAAAGTATCATAATCAGAATATTAAAATTTTAAAGCAATTAAAAGCAAATAATGACATAAAAATACTTTTAGCTGATAAAACTAATCAAATAGTATTGATAGATAAACAGCAATTTGATGAGAAAATCGAACAAGCTAAAGTATCATAATCAGAATATTAAAATTTTAAAGCAATTAAAAGCAAATAATGACATAAAAATACTTTTAGCTGATAAAACTAATCAAATAGTATTGATAGATAAACAGCAATTTGATGAGAAAATCGAACAAACTTTAACGCAATTGAAATGTCAACCTGTTACAAACAATCCTATTAATAATATATTAAATAAATTAAATAAATTAAAAAATGATCCCTTTCTACCAAAAGAAGTTGCTAATAAATGTTATCCACCAATATATCCTGATATCCTTCAACTCTTCATAAAAATTAAACTACATAAAAATAACTACCCTTTTAGACCTTTAGTAAGCAATGGGGTGGGGGTGGCTCAGTCGGTAGCACGCCAGGCTCGTAATCTGTAGTTCCCAGGTTCGAGTCCCAGCTGGGTCAGCGTTGAGATTTATATCCGCAAAAAATTCCCCGTCCTGCCCACGGTCAGTAGGGGACACCGATGGGCTTGGAAAGGCCGCCGTCCGACAGATGGGACGTTAAGCCGTGGCCCTGTGTGCGGGAGAGCCATACCCTGTGCACGTTAAAGAACACGCTGGATGGCCTTGACGGGAGGCTATCATCTGTCTCCCAACAGCTGTTCCAGTGGGTCCCCTCCCCCAACCTTCTCCGAGCCTTCGGGGTCCATGTGACCTGGCCATTTAGCCCATGGTGTGCAAAAAAGTGCCGCTCAGAGGTAAAACAACCCAAACTTTAGTAAGCAAACATAAATCACCCATGTACCATTTAGAAAATGCATTAAACAAGTTTTTCCAAATATATTTTCCCCTACAGATAATATTATTACGTCTTGTCATGATGCAATATTTAAAATTCAAAATGCACAGGTTAATAAGCACACCACCATGCACTCTTTGGATGTCGTGTCTTTGTATCCAAATACGCCCGTATTGGATGCGAAGATGCACTTAAAGGCTGAATTGTTACGGGTGGCCAGGCCCACTGCCCCTGAGTATTTTAGTATACACAAGGCCTTGGACCTGGCCACCTCATCAAATTACTTTGATGTGAACATGAAGACATGGCTCCAGACAGAGGGGGTCCCAATGGGATCACCTTTATCTGGACTCATGTCGGATGCTGTTATGCGTCATGTTGAGAAAACTGCACTTAATAAATCTCAATACAAACCATCATTATATATCAGATATGTGTCTAATCTTTTGGCCGCATGATGTAGACAAACTCACAGATTTATAAATATTATTAATAATATATTACCCACAATTAAATTTACGTTGGAATCCAAAGATAAACGACAATTATCCTTTCTAGACATATTAATAAAACGTAATGATAACTATTGTGATACTACTGTATATCGTAAAAAAACATATAATTCCCACATATATACCAGCTGATTCTGCACATCCATTAAGGTACAAAAAATCTAGCATTTTACCATTATATATCAGGGCATATAGATACTGCTCCGAGGTTTTAACTTTTGCCACTGAAATAGAATATATTATTAAAACTGCCCAAGAAGCAGGATATACTAAACAACAATTAAAAAGATGGCAACATAATGCTAAATTCATTGTCTTAAAAAACTCCCAATTAATCCCAAAACAGGAAGTAAAACAACAAATCTATGCACACAGCTTCCCTTACATGACAAGCATTTCGAAAACATTACACACTACATTAAAAAAAATAATATTGTGTTACCTACAACAGTTAATAATACACTTAAAAACTTATTAATTAATGATCGAGACACAAAATTACCTACTGACGGAGTTTACCAACTTAAATTTACTAGACGGAAAGAATAAATACATAGGTAAAACCCATAGACAATACGCTGATCGCATGAAAGAGCATCAATCTGATTTAATTAAACAAATTCCAAACACAGCTGATGCACAATCTATAATAGAAAATGAAATTCAAATAAATAAAGTACAATATAAACCCTTAATTTCCCCTAGGACTAAATTCCAGTTGAATTACGCTGAAAAGATGCTAATCCACACACAACGTCATAATTTATGTAATACTGACATAGCACCCATTCCATCCACTTGGAACCTTCTCCTAAACACCCAATCATCAAACATCACGTAATATCACATGATCGACAACGTAGGAACTGGGATACGTATAAGTAACATGCTACTTGTGACACCACCAGAGCTTGATGATGCCGTAATATGTAACTATGGAGAAACGCGTGTAGTTCAAATGAACTGTTGGAGCGGCGATAAAATGTTTGCTGTCTTAACATCAGAGGCAGGGGTATGAAAGTAGTTTTATCCTATTTTTATACTGGTGTTATCGGTTTTAAAATGTTAAAAGTACGCATCTATGTGTCAAACAGTAATGACAGTGCATTTTGTGGATCCACCTGTGATATACACCAAGGCATGAATGTGTGTGTCGTTTTTCTGCTGAGATCCTGCCATCCTCTCAGATCTCCTACTGTGGCATATAAACTGACAGGCTCCTGTCAGACCTCTGTGGCAAGCAGCTGCTTGAGGGGGTATTTATTTTTTATATATATAGAAGCAAGTGCTGCAAATTAAATAAGAAATTTTCATCAGAATAATTACTTATTGGTACAACTACAGCGTTAAGTACTCTATTGTTGCAAGTAATATAGATGACGCATGGTTTCATTGGGAAAATACCGGCACATCTGAAGGACTATGCATACGGAGTAATAACTTAGCTGCAATGCGACTGTACTACATTATTATGAGACGACATCTATAACATCAAGCCCTTGTGGACTGGTTTCCTGTCAACAGCATCTAAATTGCTTTCTTTATCATCAAAGACTGTTTACAAAGTCTGATACAGCAATTTTATGTCATGTTAGACATCTAATGTGCCTGTGCAAGTAGATTCACCAACCACTATCACTGGTAAATATCAATATTTGTCAACTAACCTAGTTTACTTTATGTAAATATAAGGAATTACTTAGATTGATTGACAAAATTTAGGATCAAATATAGTTGTAATATATGTATTACAAGGATATTTTATAAGCACTTCTTATGTTTGAGGATAGGTAATTTTATACAATTTATTGTACAGCTTTTATTGTGTTTTTACTAAACTTCTAAGTAAACAACCAACATTTAGACCAATACTATTTGTTAACCCTTAAAGTGTCCAAGCAGGATTCATTTTTAAAATTAGGCTTAAGCAGCCTTCATTTCAATTTGAATTTCTGTTGTTTTATTATGCAGAATGAAATTCTTTTTCATTTAGTATGTAACTTGACCTATATATATATATCTGTTAGTCACTGCGAGATAAAGTTATAAGTTCAATTATTTTTTGCGGAAAATAAAATTATCTTGGCCACAATTGCGTGCATTTTGACACTTAAAGGGCTAAACCTTTTGTCCCTGCAACTTACACAAATGCAGGAAAAGCTATTTCAATAAGGACCACAGTTTTGCATACCTTACACCATTACCACCCCTTCGCAAAATTATACTCCAATTTTAGAGCAAATATAACTGATCTATGCAAAGATAAATTAAGGTTTAAATTCTATCATAGCATTCAGGCATACAATAATAACCATCCTGATACAAAGATGATAAAGAAAATCAAAACTTGAAGAAAGATAATAGTATTAAAGTTATACTTGCCAAGAAAATCAATCAATTAGTGTTATTAGATACAGATGACTACATCGTCAAACTAAAAATAATGCTAGACGAATTACATACTGCAGAAATTACAATCCATTTCCTACAACTTTAAACTAGCACACTTGATCTGACCCTTGTTTTCTAGCGAATTTAGCCAAAGCTTCCCAACCCCCATTATACTCAAATATCTCTGTTATTTGTCAGAAATACTTACCTTTGAACCACTAGTTTCTAAACCAAATTAGTGAAATCTGTTAAACCAAATTAGTGAAATCTCCCTACTGTTTACCCTTTAGACCACTAGTTTCTAAACCAAATTCTCTCACACATAAATTAGAGAACGGTCTTTTTCAATTCTTTGCCCCATATTTCTCCCCCACACCTAGTACCATTCATTTAGGGGCAGACCTAATTAACACACTGAAAACAATAACTGTTAATCCCCGAGTGCTTTCTATACTCATTCGACGTTGTTGCACTGTACCTCAACACACCTGTGCCCCATGCAAGTATGCGAAATGGCTTGAAATGGGCAGACCCATGGCACTGGAGTATTTTACTACCCTTGACCTCGCCACTAAAAGTAACTGATTTAAAGCCAGCAGTGGGATCTTCATCCAGAATGAAGGTGACACAATGTTCCCCTCCCCCTGGATTGATGGCTGAAGCTGTTCTCTGCCATGTAGAACACTTCTTCATGATTGTGAAATCTGCCTACTGTTTTATGCATGTTATATTGATGGCATCTTAATTACCTGGCAGCAGTATTAAGGAAATTACTATCTGAATTTAATGCAGTTCTCCCCACCATTAAGTTTACACATGGGTAACAAAACACATACCAACCATTTTTGGATATTAACTTACACCTCTGCTCACCCAAACAACTACAAATTATCAACCTTTTACTCACACATGACCAGAACCTATAAATATTGCAATGCAAAAGAAGTTGAACTTGCTGAACAAGTCTGATACACATCACACACCAAAGTTCATAAATGAATCAAATTCAAACAGTACCAAAACCCCCAGCATCAACAAATAAAGAAATAGAAAAAAACTCAATAGCCCTACTATCAATAATAATTTCACATACTCTCTTAAAAATGCACTGAAACCTTTTGTAAAGTTTCCATTAAAATGTCACACAATATCTGAACTTGTTCAAAATTATTGC
Source organism: Ryuthela nishihirai (assembly GCA_038380435.1). Lineage (NCBI taxonomy): Eukaryota > Metazoa > Arthropoda > Arachnida > Araneae > Heptathelidae > Ryuthela > Ryuthela nishihirai. Next base: position 49,540,599 of record JAWZYU010000031.1, read on the forward strand.
AACCATATACCCATCTCTGGAACCCACAGGCAAAATCTTCCCTAAAAACAAATACTTAGGAAAAACCTCACGACCATTTGAAGTCTGACTTTAACATATCTTAAACCATAAAAAACCCTCACTATCACAAGTAGTCACTGAAACCAAACTATCCACAGATTTTCACTCAAGGAAATTCATAATTTCCCCGCTTACAAATTCCAGCTTGCTGTGACAAAAAAAATCCTTATTAACCCTTAAAGTGTCAGAAGACACTAGTTCTCAGAGTCAAATGCAGTCTCATATCCTTTGGGAGCAGTCTTGGGTATTGGAAAAAATAAGGATGCAGTCTCATATCCTTATTTTTTCCAATACCCAAGATAATAAGCTCTAAGAGTTTTTTTTCATAAAAATTGGCTTTTTACCTATCTTTCTATTGTTTTTGGCTTTGATATTTGTCGGTTTGTGGATTTGACAAAACGTTGTTCCACCATATCTTTTGAATGCTATAAAGAAACAATGATTTATGTGCCAAATGAAAACTTGTGATATGGGGAGTGTCATAGGCTATAAAAAATGACATCCCCTTCCCCCGTGCTTTCTTCCCCTTAAAAAAGGGGTAAACAAAAGTATTCTTAAGCTATATCTCCAGAACGCGAAGTCCAAAAGTAACTACTGTGTGTCGAATGAAAGCTTCTGATGCAAGGAATGTCATTGGCTATGAAAAGTTGACCCCCCCCCATCGTGCTTTCTTCCCCTCTAAAAAGGGGGAAAGAAAAATGATTGTTCCCCTGTCTCCTGAATTGCAAAAAATAATAGGCTTGTGATGCAGGGAGTGTTGTAGACTATAAAAAAATTGGCCCCTCCATGATTTCTTCCACCCTAAAAAAGAGGAAATGTGAAACAATTGTTCTGTTATATCTCCAGAACACAAATGCCGAAAGTAACGAGATATATGTAAAATGAAAGCTTCGGATGTGGGAAATGACGATGTTATGAGAAATTGATCCCCATGCTTTCTTCCCACCTGAAAAAGGGGGAAAATGTGAAAATGATTGTTTCTCTATATCTCCTGAACATGAGTGCAGAAAGTAACGAGCTATATGTGAAGTGAAAGCTTGTGGCGCAGGGAGTGTCATAGGCTATAAAAGAATGATCCCCATGCTTTCTTTCCCCTAAAAATGGGAAATTGGAGTCTTTATACTATACCATCGGAACACGAAAGCCTACGGTTACGAGTTAAGTGTCAAAGGAAAACTCGTGGTGATAAACTCTTTTGAATTTTGTCCTTACTATTACCCCCCTGATAAAATATGTTGGGTGGATTTTTGCAGGGGTTGACTTTAATGAGTTGTGACATCTCCAATATTGTGGGCTACCTCAAACCTAATCTAAAAAGGTGGTAAATGTGCTTGATATTTGCAAGTCATATATAAAATTTTTGAAAATGGGTATTTTTAATGACAACAAAACAAAAAAAACAACAACATAAATTTAAAAATGTCTATTTTCCTATAGTGCCCTAAAAGTAGAAATAAACCTAAAGCATATTGATGATAAAATCAGTCACTGGGTTGATATTTGCTTCAAAAGGAAGATAGGGGTACCAATTTACCTACTCAATAAGATTGCTGGGTGCCCTATCTTTGAAGTGAATACTAACTCAGTGACTGATTTCACCATTGATATGCGTTAGATTTATTTTCTACTTTTTAGGGCCCCTATAGAAAGATAGATATTTTTGAATGTTTTTTAATTTATATTTTAACACTTTATTTTAATCAATCCTGAAAATTCATGTATTAAATATGATAATTAACATGAAACTGAATTATATATTCAATAAAGTTGCCAAAAAGGGAAAAGAAACTGCTGTGGCAGCCAATACTGTGACTTTTTTTGCACCCTAGGGTGGTTGTTTTCTTCTTTCAAACTTTCCTTTAAAACTTCTTCTTTTAAAGGTCGCTAACGCTACCACGGTAGCGTTAGCGACCTTCTCATTAACATCTGATAATCAATAGCAACAACTGAAAAAGTTGCATCTCCTTGAGTGTAGATGGCACTGTCTCAGTCACATCTCAGGAAGAAGATTTATAAGGTCATATTCTGAAAATATTCGTTGTCCGATGTGTTGTGCAATGGTAGCGTGCTCTGGCATGAATCTGGAGAGATGCAAGTTTGATTCCTGCCATGGTGGTGATGATTTTTTTTTCACTCTCTGCAATACACTCTTACAAAAGATATATCCTCTTGTGGAAGGGAACAGAAAGAGAGGGCTGCCAGATCAGTGTGGCCTACTGATCTGGTCAACTATGTCTACTTTTTTGTTTCTATCCTGCTGAGGAGTGGATAATCACACTCCTCAGCAGTTTAAGTTTAGAAATATCCAAAATAACTTCAGATTGTGTTACAGGGCCATCATTAAACTTTTTGAAACAGGGTCCTGGTGCTGACTATATATACCAAACTGAAAAATGGAATAATGGTTCTGAGCTAGATTAAGGATCCTGAATTTGCTGCACTGGAGGCTTCTGTGGAGGGAAAATCTTCTGCCGTGCTTTCTCTTTGTTTGTGGGTTGACAGCCCCAAGTGAATAGATTCACAGGATATATAGAGCTGGTGGATAATCCTGAGCAGAGGTCTTCACAGGTACCTGAATTCTTGCTTCTATGGGCATCATCAAATCTTACATTGGATGAAATGTTACAGTGTAGATGGCTTCAGCCTTTAGTAGTGGGGGAATGTGTCTTTCCCAAATGCCTGTGATCATCATTGTCATTGTCATCATTGTCCTCCTCCTCCTCAAGCAGCCATGGGCTACATAGGTCAAACCATGCAATTTAGTTCTTCAAGCAAGTCTGTCTTGAACTACATCTGGCTACTGCAGACCAATTCTAATAAGGTCCTGTTTGACATTGTCTGCCCACCGCATCCTACATCTCCCCCTCTTTCTGAGGCCATTAGGCACACTGTTCATAACCCTTTTAGTCAATCTATAATTATTCATACGGGCAACATGGCCAAACCAACGGAGTCTCTCTCTGCACAATATGCTGCTTAAAGGAGGTTGCAAACTCCTTTGCCTAACTTCATCATTAGTTACAAAGTTGAACCACCTAATGCCCAAGATACTGCATAAGCATCTGGAATCAAAAGCATCTAGTTTCCTGTTATCTTGTTTACAAAGTGTCCAAGGTTCACTACCATAATTAACCCTAGAAAGAACCAAACTATTATACAGTCTAATTTTAGTCTTTAGATGTATACGTCTATTTCTCCACAATCTCCATAGATTCTTAAAAGTCCCGGCAGCAATCTTTATTCATTTGTTTATCTCATGCCACACATCACCATGTTACATAGCTCCCAAGAAAATTAAACTGTGACACCTGCTCAAGACTGCAACCATTCAGATTAACTGAATCGCAACCTGCCTGACCAATTTTCATCACTTTAGTTTTCTCTCTGTTTATAACCAAACCTACTCTACTACCAGTCTCATCAACAGCTCGAATGAAAGAGTTCATCTCATCAACATCATTTGCCAAAAGGCTAAATGATCAGCATAATCTAAATCAGAAATATTTATATCTCCAGCCCATTTAAGGCCAAAATCTTTCCCTTGAAGTGAATTTTGCATAACATAATCAATAACCAAGCTAAAGAGAAAAGGAGACAAAATGCACCCTTGTCGACCACCAGAAGTAATGCTAAACCAATTGCTACAAGCCTTACCAACTCTCACACAAGACTCAGTGTTATTATAGAGAGCTTTCATTATGTTAACTAACTTGTCTGGTATACCATATGATCTCACAATCAACCACAAATTATGACGATCAACAGAGTCAAAAGCCTTTTTGAAATCAACAAAGTTAGCAAACAAAGGTCTCTGAAACTCTAAGCATTTCTCAAGAATCTGCCTAAGTGAAAATATGTGATCTCCACATCCCCTACTACTTCTGAATCCATATTGCTCATCATGCAATTGCATGTGAACCAGATTCTTAATTCTGTTAAGCACAATCATGCAAAGTACTTTCCCTGCAACAGAGAGCAGGCTGATACCCCTACAGTTATCACAAGAACTACGATCACCTTTTTTGAAAATAGGGATAATAATAGCTCTAATAAAATCCTTAGGAATCATGTCTTTATCATAAAAGATATTCAAAATTTCAGTCATCCAAGTGGTAACCAAAACATTCCCAGCTCTAAGCATTTCCTTTGTAATTTCACCTACCCCTGGGGATTTATGAAGTTTAAGTTTAGAAATAACCAAAATAACTTCAGATTGTGTTACAGGGCCAACATTAAAGCCACCAATGCATGTATCATCATTTCAAACAATGGGAGTAGAACTAACCACATTGTTTAAAACATCACTGAAATGCTCAGCCCACTTAGCCATGACAGAATCCTCAACTTTTATAAACTTACCTTGTTTATCCTTCAATCCCTGTATACCTGTCTGTTTTCTACCACACAAAACATTAACTATCTGGTACAGCTCTCTGCTGTTGTTCTGTCTAACTGCTTCCTCGGCTTTGTCAGCCAAGCCATCAAGCCAAAGATTCTTAGCAGCAGCTAACTGATCTTTTACACATTTATTAAGCTCTCTGTAATGCTTTCTATCAGGACTAGTAGAGTATTGATTAAGGACATTCCTGCAGTTCTTTCTTTCCAAAATAAGCTCAAGTGCCTTATCACTCAGATAATTCTGGCTCTTCTGCTCCTTTTTTCCTAAAAGAGTACTCTTAGTGTCCAAAAAAGCCTGTTTAAAATGATCCCATTCTTCCTCAACTTTAGTAGTAAGCAAACCTTGACTGTCATAATGACTAAGTAACCTATCATGGTAAGCTTTGGCTATAACTGGATCTTTCAGAGCTTCAGTATTAAAAGTAAAATTTTTAACCCTAGCACAATACTTTTTAAGTTTAAGTTGCAAGACACTTTTAACAAGGTAATGGTCAGATCCAATTTCAGCTCCCCTATATGCCTTGGTATTCCTAACAGAACTAGCCTGTTTGCTGTTAATTAATATATAATCAGTCATATTCCTATGCAGCCCATCAGCTGAAACCCATGTGTACTTATGTATGTCGCGGTGTTTGTAATATGTGTTAGTTATTCTGAATCCATTGAGTTTACTTACCTATAGGAGACGTTGCCCATTGCCATTGCAGCTACCAATGCCAAAAGGGCCTATTACTCCTCCCCAAAAGTCAGAGTCTGTACCAACTTTGGCACTGAAGTCACGTAGAACAAGGGTAATATCTCCTTTCTTGGCAGAATTCAAAATATCCTGAAGTTGTCTGTAAAACCTATCCTTCTCATCCTCATCGGCATCCTCAGTTGTGGCATAACAGCAGATAACATTCGTCTTTGACGCGTGTCTGAAATTTTGATGTAAGAAACCTTTCATTAATGCACTCATATCCTAGAAGAGCATCACTAGCGTATCTGCTGAGAAGCAGACCCACGCATTAGGGGGCTGTTTAATATTGTTAATATTTCCTCTCTCAATACACATAGTTTCTTTAAACATCCCACTAATCATTTTCCATGTGTAGTTTTAATGTGAGGACTCTGCACAGAGATTATTCTCTTGATGTCCTCACACAAGAATTCAGGATATTTTGAATTCTGTGAAGAAAGGATATATTACTCTTGTTCCAGACGACTTCAGTGCCAAAGTTGGTACTGAATCTGACCTTTGGGGAGGGGTGATAGGCTCTTTTGGTATTGGTAGCTGCAATGGCAATGAGCAACGTCTCCTACAGGTAAATAAATTTAATTGTTTGAGAATAACTAACACTTATTATGAACACTGCAACATACATAATTCGACATGGGTTTCACCTAATGGCCTGCTTTAGAATACGATTGATTTTATAATAACAGCAAATGGACTAGTTCTGTTAGGAATACCAGGCCATATAAAGGAGCTGAAATTGGATCTGACCATTACCTTGTTAAAATGTCTTGCAACTTAAATTTCAGAAGTGTTGTGCTAAGTTTAAAAAATATAGCTTAATACTGAAGCTCTGAAAGACCCAGTTATAGTTAAAGCTCACCATGATAGGTTACTTAGTCATTATGACAGTCATGGTTTGCCTACTACTGAAGTTGAGGAAATAAGAGATGGTTTTAATAGGCTTTTTTGGAAACTAACAGTACTCTTTTGTAAAAAAAAGAACAGAGGAGGCAGAATTATTTGAGTGATAAGACACTTGGGCTTATTTCAGAAAGAAAGAACTATGGGAATGTCCTTAATCAATGACGTACTAGTCCTAATAGAAAGCATTATAGAGAGCTTAAAAAATGTAAAGAATCTGGCTTGGCTGACAAAGCTGAGGAAGGAGTTAGACAGCACAACAGCAGAGAGCTGTACCAGATAGTTAATGTTTTGTGTGGTAGAAAACGAACAGGTATACAGGGATTGAAGGATGAACAAGATAAGATTTAGGTGAGGATTCTGTCATGGCTAGGTAGGCTGAGCATTTCAGTGATGTTCTAAACAACGTGGTTAGTTCTACCCCTATTGTTTGCAATGATGATAGATGCATTGGTGGCTTTAATGTTGGCCCTGTAACACAATCTGAAGTTATTTTGGCTATTTCTAAACTTAAACTTCATAAATCCCCAGGGTTAGATGAAATTACTATGAAAATGCTTAGAGTTGGGAATGTTTTGGTTACCACATGGATGACTGAAATTTTGAGTATCTTTTATGATAAAGGCATGGTTCTTAAGCATTTTACCTGAGCTATTATTATCCCTATTTTCAAAAAATGTGATGAGGGGTATCAGCCTACTCTTTGTTCCAGGGAAAGTTCTTTGCATGATTATGCTTAATAGAATTATGAATCTGGTTGACATGCAATTGCGTGATGAGCAATATGGATTCAGAAGTAGTAGAGGATGTGTAGATCACATATTTTCACTTAGGCAGATTCTTGAGAAATGCTTAGTTTCAGAATAGTAGAGTAGGTTTGGTTATAAACAGGTAAAATATTAAAGTGATGAAAATTGATCAGTTAGGCTATGGTTCAGTTAATCTGGATAATTCCACCTCTTGAACATGTCTCATTTTAATTATCTGCTAACTTGTCCTTTGTGAACTAAATTACACAGTCTGGTTGGTTGGACTTCCGTATCCCATGGCTGCTTGAGTATGATGATTTTCATTGAACTCCTATCGTTAAACTTTTTAAATTCCTCCAGAAATAGCTTGTATAATGAGTTAGTAGTAAATGTTAGTGCCAACAGTCATAGTACACAATATAGTGACTCCGATAAAACTTTCATCAGTACTGTGCAAGAAAGAAATATGGAACTATATAATTTTCCTGTTTCATGTAAATCTGTTTATGTATTATTATGCAGAATTAGATGCCCTTTTTTTTAAGATATAACATGTCATGTTCTGTGTATTAGTTATTTTTAATGAATTTCAAGTCTAATGAGATTACTGTTTTTTATACTACTGTATAATGTTTTCACTGAGCGCTATAAAAATTAATAGCTTTTGCTGGTTTTTCAAATATTTAAAAAAAATCAAAATTAAATTTTCTTTATTTTGGTATATAACACAACCCATTTCTGTGTATTAATTATTTCAGTATAATATTTTAAAGTTGTTCTTTTTTCTGCTGGAAACATTTCAAAATTAACCCAGCCTCCAGAGAATTTGCTCTAGAAATCTGTTAGGAGACCATCTTCTAACAACTGTCCGTTTAGCATCCTTTCCCCAATCTCCATGCCTTTGTGTCCTTGTGATCTGTCCATTTATCCCATATTATGTAGATAAGTGCTGTTCAGAGCAGGCATGGACCAATAAGGAGTGGTGAGTGCTGTAACATCCCAGGCCCTTAGTGTCACATGACCTCATAGGAGACGGATTTTTTTCCACAGAATTGTGGAAAACCTATTTTCAACTTCATATGCAAACTCACAAAAGAATAAGTATTGAAATCTTGAAAAAAAAAAAAGGAATTTTTTTATAACAGCTTGAGCCCCCAAGTACTGTAGCTGAAAAAAGTACCAATCTGCTCCTGGCTCAGAGGTTAAAACAATCCATTGGGAAACTGAAGGTGTTACCTTCATTTTTCTGCTAATATTCTTTTAATTTCTGTTGTAATATTTTGAAGTTAAAGATGTAACAGTTCCCTAAAACTGATCTATTATTGATGTTGATGAATGAAATATATTTATTTGTATATTAACTATAAGAATATTAGATAAATTTTACTATCTACCAGTTATTATTCAAGTTTAATGTTCTTTGCTTTGTTTTAGCCCTGGTATAGATGTATCACCCAATTTAGATGAATGGATCGATAAGCATTGTTTGGATGCAGATGTATTTGTTTTGGTAGCTAATGCTGAATCAACACTCATGTTAACTGTAAGTATGTAATTGCTGTGACAAATTTAATGGCACCCGGTGTTGGCTGGGTGCCACTTTTAATTTATATATTCTTATTTTCACTGCACTAAAGGTAAGTTTTCTAAGTACTAATCCCCTCCCCTTCCAACACTTTAGTGCAAATTCAACACAAAGAAAATTTCACACAGTGTTTACTTAAGTGATTGCTGACATCAGCACACTCTGTTATAGCCTGTGGGTTAGTTTCTACCTTAAATTATCAAGATTTTATCTCCTTTACAGCAGATTTTATTGTCCTATGGCTCCCATGATACTTGATAGCATGATCCAAATTTCATGCATGGTTTTCCTTGTGTGCCCCAGTAGTTGGTTTAAAAATCAGGTTTCTTCTTTGTTCGTGGCTCCTTTTCTACAAAAATTGTCACATCTTGGGACTCACCTTTAATCTGCATATTCTGTATTTTACTGCACTAAAGGCTAGTTTTTTCACCCCCCCTCAACATTTTAGCACAGTTTCAACATAAAGAATTTCCCACTGTTGGAAAGGTCATTGCTGACTCAGTGCATGCTCTCGTAGCCTGTGGCTTAATCACAAACTATTGAGATTTTTATTTCGACAGATTTTGGTATTCTATGATTCCCTGTACTTGACCAAAAGTTCCCAAATTTTATAGGCATTCTCCCTGCCTGATTCTGTGTTGGGTTAAAAAATCAGATCCTAGCTGCAATGGGCACCTTATAATAATGCCTATGAAAATGTGGAGAATCTGGCAATAGCATAGATTTAAATGTTGTTTTGATTCTTACATTCACAATTGGGAAGCAGTAAATGGCAACAATAAATTTGAGAGTATACAATTCAAAGGACCTTCTTGCTCAGAAATTGATTAAAAATATCTTTAAAATTTTCTGTCGTTGAACAATAAAATTTTAAAGTTTATCGTCAAACTATTTGTGTGTTAAAAGTTTTTAGGAGAAAACTCAGAAACTTTTCAGAGCAAGAACTTGGGATTTAGCCTACTTCAAAAATTGGGCATATACCGATATCCTCTACATTTGCTGGATAATTCCATTGCCTACTACATCGAAAAAACCATACATTCTTTACAAGAGAAGTTTACAGAGCATCAAACAAACATCAGCCAAAACAAGCTAATGATGGCTGCCGCCATGCTAGCTGTACAACATGTGGCAACAATAGACTGGGAGCACACCACACTGCTTGCACATGCATCCACTTTTTATGGAACCATAGTCTGCGAGGCTATTGAAATTATGACCTCATTCGTGCAACCTGCAAACACCTCACCTGCAAACAAGACACTGGAATCGCCCTTCAAGATGTGGAAATAAGCTCTTTTGTCTAAACAGCCTAACGTCATCACGTAGTGTCACTTCTCTGAAGATGGAGCGCTGTCTTTGCTCCAAAATGTTTCCATGTTTTCTCCTAAAAGCTTCTAACATGCAAATAGTTTGGAGGATAAACTTTAAAATTTTATTGCTCAGTGGCAAAGAATTTTAAGTTACTTTTAATTTGACAGTGATTATTATTTCCTTTAGGAATAGCATGGTAAATATTTTTGATTCTAACAAGCCCCCCCCCCCCTGGAATTTTGACTTGAAATTTGGCACTGCAATAATCATAACCAGAAATGTGTGAAAATTTGAAACATCTACCATGATTTCCTGATAAGTTACAGCTGCCACACACGTACACACAATGCTCCAAAATATATGGTAAATACTGGATAGCTGATTGGGCACCAGGCAATTAATCTTGTCAAAAGTTAAATGAGAGTTTGTAATGCTCCTAAAGTATGTTAAACTTCTTCACTTTGGATCTTTTGACTGATCCAAATTAAACTGATTTACCTGACAGCATCGGGTGCCAGGCAATTAATTTTGCCAAATAAGGTTAAATGAGGGTTTGCTAAGTATATAGGTGTTATTTAGTGAGTAAGAAATCAAAAGATTGTCAAATTATTAAAGTTAAATTTTGATAAAAATCAATTATCATTGCTCAAGAGAAAAAATAGCAAAGTCAAAATGTTTCATATAACAAAGTTTATTTCCAAAAAATTCAAGCCTCATCAAATAAACTGATGAATACAATATTCTGAGTAACTAAAAGCTCACATTCTCTCAACAACTCCATCTGTACTGCATCTTACTGACTACTAACTCTTACTGACTCTTTGACCTAACTTCACTTAGTATACATGTGACTGACATATATTTGTTTGCATTCTGGGAAAAACATTTGCATAATCTTATGATCTCTCGCTAACTATGATGTAAGAGGGGTGTGTTCTTACACACGTATTAGTGGCTGTCATTCAAAGGTTGGAGTTGCGCATGCGCAACTCCTTTAGTGGCATGGGACAGAGAGAAATGATGTTCAACTGAAAATAATCCCCAAAATGATAAATATAACATAAATAAAGTAAAACTGGTTAAGGAAAAGTAAAAGTGAATGGGTGAACCATCACAACAAACCTTCTTTTATTATTTAGATATATAACCGTATCATGGTTTTGTAGATAATATCCATTAAGATTTCAAATACCTGTAACTGTGTTTAAAACTGTGTTTTAAAGTGTTATTGTCAGGTTTCTAAAACTTTAATTCAATCTGGTGGCTGAATTAATTTTAAAGTGTTTTCAGAAAATAAAATCTTTAGCATCATGTTCTGAAACAAACTAATGAACAGAATTAAGTCACATTATATCTCAACAGAGCATTTAATTAAAATTAAGCAGCAATATTTCAAAGAAAGAGGTAAGTGAAAAATTTTATGTATTTTTTTTAATGAGTGGCAGAGTTTTATAGTATATTTTCATTTGAACTCCAATAAAAGTAACAAATATATATATATAACTATTTATTCTAAATTATTTCATTATTACAATATAAATAGTTTGTAGTATTTCTATTATTATATGAATAATTAATTATTTGGTATTTTTATAATCTTTTGTCATTTATGCAAAAAACGCATATACACCCAATTCTGTTTTTACATGGTAGATAGGTTCCCGAAAAAACCAAATAAAAAAATACTGTGCATATGAAAAAATATAAGATTGGTTCCAGATGTGCAAACCCAGTACAAATAATAAATTGTTTTCAAACAAATAATATCGAAATCTTTAATTAAATCTTTATTTTTATTTTTATTCATTTAAACACATTTTTTTATTTTATAAACTTCTACGAAATCTACTTCGAAAAATGTGACCATAAAAGTGGCATCTTTGTTATAAATGTAAATTCTAGGGTTTTTTCTTGAATAGGAATATTTTTTCAGAATGAAATTCATTCAAATGGAGATTTTTAAAAAGGTGCCATTTGAACCATGTTAGATCAAAATAAATCATTAAAAAGAGAATTGGAATTTTTTTCTAAACTGTGTTAAATCAAAATCATGTAAAAAAAAACCATGTAAAAACAGAATTGGTGTATTTCAAATTTTGGTGATCAGCAAACTGTAACACTAGAGAAATGGTGCAATTAAAATTTGATTTAAAAACAATATACTTTAAATGAAACTGAAAAATATATCTGAAAAGTGGTTAAGAACTGAAAAAATTATGTACAGTTTCAAAGCATACAGTGTTCAACTGTGAAGCATTGAGATCAAATTAACTCGTTATTATTGAAGACAGTGAGTAATAATAAATAAAAGACTTATTTCACAATATCACTGTTAGGAGATTTATGTCTCCTATCTTGCAGGAAGAGATGCTAAAACAATTCAATGGTGATAGTTAGTTTTACCTATCATATAGTTAAAGGTTTAGGTATATTTACCACCACCACCACCACCACCATCATCATCATCGTCATCATCATCCTCAAGCAGCCATGGACTATGGAGGTACAACCAGACTGTGCAATTTAGTTCTCCAAGCAAGTCTGTCCTGAGCTACACCTACTGCATCTGGTCACTGCACACCAATTCTAATAAAGTCCTGTTTGACATTGTCTGCCCACCGCATCCTAGGCCTCCCCCTCTTTCTGATGCCTTTAGGCACACTGTTCATAACCCTATTCACTAATCTATAATTATTCATACAGGCAACATGGCCAAACCAATGGAGTCTCTCTGCACAATATGCTGCTTAAACGACGTTGCAAACTCCTTTGCCTAACCTCATCATTAGTTGCAAAGTTGAACCACCTAATGCCCAAGATACTGCATAAGCATCTAGAATCAAAAGCATCTAGTTTCCTGTTATCTCGTTTACAAAGTGTCCAAGTTTCACTACCATAACTAACCCTAGAAAGAACCAAACTAATATACAGTCTAATTTTAGTCTTTAGGTGTATAAGCCTATTTCTCCACACTCTCCATATATTCTTAAAAGTCCCGGCAGCAATCTCTATTCATTTGTTAATCTCATGCCACACATCACCATGTTGCATAGCTCCCAAGGTAATTAAACTGTGACACCTGCTCAAGACGGCAACCATTCAGATTAACTGAATCACAACCTGCCTGACCAATTTTCATCACTTTAGTTTTCTCTCTATAACCAAACCTACTCTACTACCAGTTTCATCGACAGCTCGAATGAAAGAGTTCATCTCATCAACATCATTTACCAAAATGGTTAAATCATCAGCATAATCTAAATCAGAAATTTTTGTATCTCCAGCCCACTTAAGGCAAAAATCTTTCCCTTGAAGTGAATTTCACATAACATAATCAACCACCAAACTAAAGAGAAAAGGAGACAAAATGCACCCTTGTCGAACACCAGACGTAATGCTAAACCAATTGCTACAAGCCTTACCAAGTTATACACATCACTCGGTGTTATTATAGAGAGCTTTCGTTATGTTAACTCGGTGTTATTATAGAGAGCTTTCGTTATGTTAACTAACTTGTCTGGTATACCATATGATTTCACAATCAACCACAAATTATGATGATCAACAGAGTCGAAAGCCTCTTTGAAATCAACAAAGCTAGCAACCAAAGGTTTCTGAAACTCTAAACATTTCTCATGAATCGCCTAAGTGAAAATATGTGATCTACACATCTCCTACCACTTCTGAATCCATATTGCTCATCACGCAATTGACTGTCAACCAGATTCTTAATTCTATTAAACACAATCATGCAAAGAACTTTCACTGGAACAGAGAGTAAGCTGATATCCCTATAGTTATCACAAGAACTGTGATCACCTTTTTTGAAAATAGGGATAACAATAGTTCTGGTAAAATCCTTAGGAACTGTGCCTTTATCATAAAAGATATTCAGAATTTCAGTCATCCAAGTGGTAACCAAAACATACCCAGCTCTAAGTATTTCCATTGTAATTTCATCTACCCCTGGGGATTTATGAAGTTTAAGTTTAGAAATAGCCAAAATAACTTCAGATTGTGTTATAGGGCCAACATTAAAGCCACCAATGCATCTATCATCATTGCAAACAATGGGGGTAGAACTAACCACGTTGTTTAGAACATCACTGAAATGCTCAGCCTACCTAGCCATGACAGAATCCTCACCTATAACCTTACCTTGTTCATCCTTCAATTCCTGTATACCTGTTCGTTTTCTACCACACAAAACATTAACTATCTGGTACAGCTCTCTGCTGTTGTGCTGTCTAACTGCTTCCTCAGCTTTGTCAGCCAAGCCATCAGCTTTGTCAGCCAAGTCATGTTAAGTCATGAAGTCGCTGTTGCTCGTTCATCTGTCGTAACAATATATTTGCTTTACTCCAAGTAAATAGCTAGAGTCATCATGATTTGATGTTCATAGGGACTATGGAGGCTTTGCCTTAACAACAAGTCTTTTGACAGTTCCTCCTAGTCCATTACATACTCCTTTCTGTGCATAGTGGCATAGGAATGCCATTCTGCATTTATCCGAAAGCATGCATGGTGACATAGATTTAAAAAATATTTCATATTTTTATATTGTGCAGCTGATCTATCGGGGAAGTAATGCACCTTTGAAATCCAAAGTGAATGCACAATATTCCCTGTTAAGAAACAATAATTAATAGATTCTGAAAAAAATTCATCGCCGCCACGGCGGGAATCGAACCCGCATCTCTCCAGATTCATGCCAGAGCGCGCTACCATTGCACCACGCGTCGGACAACAAATATTTTCAGAATATGACCTTTTAAGTTTTTCTTCTTGAGACGTGACTGAGACAGCGCCATCTATACTCAAGGAGATACAACGTTTTACAGTTGTTGCATTTGATTATCAGATGTTAATGAGAAGGTCGCTAACGCTACCGCGTTAAATATATAATTGAAATCCAAAGTGAATGCACAGTATTCCCTGTTAAGAAACAATAATTATTAGATTCTGAAAAAAATTTATCGCCGCCACGGCGGGAATCGAACCCGCATCTCTCCAGATTCATGCCATAGCGCTGATAATCAAATGCAACGACTGTAAAACGTTGTATCTCTTTGAGTATAGATGGCGCTGTCTCAGTCACGTCTCAAGAAGAAAAACTTAAAAGGTCATATTCTGAAAATATTCGTTGTCCGACGCGTGGTGCAATGGTAGTGCGCTCTGGCATGAATCTGGAGAGATGCGGGTTCGATTCCCGCCGTGGCGGCGATGAATTTTTTTCAGAATCTATTAAGTAATGCACCTTTTTAAAGTTGGGATTAAGTGAGAACAAAGGTAACCAATGAGTTTTGTTCTGAAATAAATGCAAAACATTTGTATGTGGGTCTTCTGAATCCCTCTAGTAAACTACAATCTGACTGTATCTGCAAGACAAATTCTAACCAAAGTGTAACTAAGTTATTAGCAATAATATGATTATTGGTAGGGTCAAAATTATGAAATTCTCAATTTCAAGTCTCTGTGCAACAAAAACTGATTGGCATAAAATTTTAAAATTCAGGATTTTTAACTATCTATTATAGTACATTAAGCATACAAAATTTCACGCAAATCAAAAATCACAAAATAATCAAAAAAAAAAAAACACTAAGGTTTTTCTGTTGGAATCACTTGACATGGAATGGACCCATTAGTCAATTCACAATAAGGTTCTAAAATTCTTTTTTTTACACTGCAAACTTAAACTTCAAAATTATACCACCAGATTGAGTTCGGTTTTGAAAGCTTTGCACTTCGTTTTAAAAGAATTGTTTTTCTCATTTCAATTTCTAATAATGTTTAAAATGTTGAATGTTCTGTTGGCTTTATAAAATGAGTATAATTTCTTTTTTTTTTTGCTACAAAAATGTGGAGTTTTTGTATACTTTTGTAATTATTTTTTATCAGCTTCCTTTTTATAAGCGATATTAATATTTTAGGAAAAGAACTTTTTTCACAAAGTCAGTGAACGGTTATCCAAGCCTAATATTTTTATTCTTAACAACCGGTGGGATGCTTCAGCATATGAGACAGAGTTTTTGGATAAGGTATGTTTTTACATTTGCATATATATATATTTGTACAGTGTTTGATAGAATCAACATTTAACCTTTTCACTACCATACCAGCCCAAGCTGCAGGTAGGAAATAGTGAAGAGGAAGGAATAGCATTGGTTGGGCAAGTTCATTTAAAAACTTGGCTGTTTTGGGCTATTATGGTAGTAAAAGAGTTAACAAATTTTGTCATTATATTTTTATCAAACAATTGTTTATTTATATTGCTACTCAATTTAAATGCAACAGCAGTGATTTTGCTGAAATTTCAGTTTGTCAGTAGAATACACTTACCAAAATGTAATTAATTTTTGTTTCTTATTTGCTGTCAAATACTTAGGCTGTAATTAATAAAAAATAGCTTGTAGTGTTGAATATTTTTGAAAACACACATTTCAAACACCATTACAGAATATGAGCAGCTTGTCTTCACAGTCGCTGAATATAGGCTTTCCTATATATCACAGCTTGAAGTTTCAATGAGTGCAAGTTGTAAGGGAGCATTGCACTTTTATGCAATAGCTGTGAATGAATTAATTCATAGACAACCTTATGTCATCCTCAGTGGAACTTATATTTGACTTTTGGTACTTTCTATGTAGAATATTCTTTAATCTTTATCACAGTTTGATATTTTTGTGGCATTAACACAATATATATTTGAACTCTTCCATCAAGAATTGGCTGGTCCAAATGTGAATTAAATTTCAATTTAAGTTGATTTTTACTTCAGTCACATACAGCTTTAACAGTTGTCACACATCTCAATTGGGTTAAGATCAGGATAATTTTTTAACAAAGGAAGTGTGTTAATGCTCTTGTCTAGTATCTACTGTTTAACATTTCAAGCTCTATGATAAAGAGCTGAATCATGTTGAAAATTTCTCAGAATCAGGGTACTGGTCTTGTTTTGTATACTACATTTCGTTCTTCAAAATGTTAATGTAAACTTTAGAACTCAGAGTTGTTTTGTTTTTTCACAATATATGGCATAACCAGTTCTGGCACTAATGCACGACCAGAACATTATACTTTCTGGGAATTTCAGTATTCCCATCTTCAGTGATGTAACAAGGTTTAAAGGGCCTGTGTGCAGTTTAATACAAGAGGGCCCCTCATGCAAGCACAACTCAGCACCTCTATTATACTTGAAAAATGGCTCTTTGAGGTCAGGACCAATGGTGCCTTCTTGCTTTATGGTAGGTATGTTCCAGGTTTATAGCATTCTTATAGTGGTACTGATTGAAATTAATTTATAGATTCACTTAACTGGTTAATAAAAATAGATAAGGTATGTCAAAGACACAGGCCCTGCATGGGCCTGTGTCTTTGACTGGATGTAGTCTAACCCTCTACACCATTATAATTATGCAGTGGCCTGCCAAGTTCAAAAATTCAGTGTGGACAGAATGTGTGTAGACACTATGTCTGTGATGTCACACCTTCCAACCAAGATGTTGCCAATCCAAGATGGATACCATGATTATACCAGAAATTTTCTAATATCATATTTTCCAATCTTAACATCATGTTAGCAGGAGAAAGTAGAAGGTTGAAGCACTAAGATTACCAGGTTTTTCCCTTTTAGCTGTCTGTAGAGATTTTCCATGCTTACCAGCTGCAGATGTAAAATGTCATAATAAGGGCTTTGCAAATGATCACCCTAATGCCATTTCAAGAGTATAGCTCTGAATTATTTTGGTCTTCAATTGGGGCTAAAAGAGAATGTAGAAATGGCATTTCTGTGGATATCATATGCAAGGTTTAAAATAAAATGCAAAATTTGTGGTGAGCAAAATATACTGTTTGCCCCTCCTACCTCTCTCTTTCAGGAAAGGTAGCTGCCCATCTTAGATGCCACTGGTAGTTTGCCACCTATCATGCATTCGAGTCCCATGCTCTCCTCAACACTCCATACTATCTGACTGCCATCAGCAGAATACACATTAATTTCCATTTCAGCACTGAAATTAACATGGATCACTGTTCAATACTCTGTCCAGCATGGTCTTTTCTCATTTCAAGCACATTGTCCTGCTTTTTTATTTAGTAAGGATTTTCTGACATGTCGTCTATGGAGAGTGTTCAAATAGTTTTTGAAACATGTAGATTTGCACTCATTCCTCCAAAGTTAATGAGCTACAACTTGTTTAAAAACTTATCTAAACATTTCATTACATCTTAAAAGCAAAGGCCATTATCATCATTTCTGTCTTCTCTGGTGGTGCATAAAGTTCAGTCTGCAAAATCTGCATTTTTGGTATGGAGCCTATTAAAGACTGAGAAATATTTTACATTTTCACAGGGATGCAGCTTGGGGACAATGCAAAAAACATTCATGCTGATTTATCACAAGTATATGGGGATCATGCCTATTCATATGGCACTATTACAGAATGGATGTGCAGATTCAGAGAAAGATGGCAGAGCTACGAAGACCTCTCATGCAGGAAGATTGAAGGAGGCCTTGAATGAGAGAACCATCTCTGCTGTTCATGAACTCATTAAGGAAAACACATATCATTGTTCAGGTAATAAGTTTAGATTTCAGTGATCAATTGGCAGTGTGGAAATAATTATTCATCAGCATTTTAAAGTTCGAAAAGGTCTATACCAAATAGCCCCACAAACTGTCAGATTGATTGAGTGAAAAAGGGCTGGAGTCGATGTGCAAGGAGATGCTGGCAATGTTTGAACCTAGTGGCCCCAAATGGTTAACAGACATTGTCACAGGTGATGAAACATGGTTTTATTACTATACAACTTCCAGAAAGATCTTTGGGTTGCAGAAGATACACCCTGTCCCCATATCCTCCGACAAGACTTTTGCTCAAGGAAGAGGATGTTCACAATTTTTTTCAATTCCCAAGAAGTGGTAGCTGTGGACACCTTACCTGAAAAAATTACTGAGTGGCTGTTTTTTTATTTTGCCAAAAATTGTATGAAGGAGCATCGTCCAACAGCAGGCATGTCAAGGGTTGTCCTTCTTCATGACAATGCCAGTGCTCACAAAACCCTGCAAGTTATGATCTTTCTGGAGCAGGAAAAAAATCAAACAGCTACACCATCCTGCATATTCACTGAATCTTGCACCATCCAAGTTTTGGTTGTTTCCAAAAATGAGTGCAAGACCTTGCAAAATGCTTTCATTCAGAATTGCAGAGTATTGGTAAACATTCCAGAATTGGTGTAGACATCTGCAACTTTGCATAGAGAGTGGAGGAGAGTACTTTGAAAGACAATAAAAGTTTTGTTGAGTTAATGTCCCTTTGTACATGCTCTCAATCCCATTCCTATGGGGGCCTTCTGTGAATGGTCGGCAGTGACACTTGTTGGCTGGTTTCACTCTTGTAAAAGCTGCTTAAATGATATAAATTTTTTTAGAAGAATCCCCTTTTTACCAATGTTCAGCCTGAAAAACTGGTTTGCATCAAACTACATTGCTCACAAAAATTAGGGGATATTTCAAAATGAATATGAAGCGATAAAAAAAAAGCATTTGAATTGTTTTTATTAAACAAGAACATCAGAAAAGCAAACGATAAGTCAAAGAAAGTTGTTCGATTATGCATATGAGATGCAAAACCAACTTTGATGTCATTGGTGAAAATGCACTATATAAAAGGCTGAAAGTACTGGAGTATCTGCATGTTCCCTGATCTTGAAAGTGCACATCTTGCAATTTCCCAGCCCTTGCAATGGCGCTGCAACACAATTTGCCTGAATGCGAAGCCTGGAGAGCCATAGGACATCTTGAAGCTGGTCAAACGCAGACGACAGTGGCAACAGTACTTGGAACATCCCAAAGTGTGATTAGCAGACTGTGGAATCGCTTTCAAGAGACTGGAACAGTACGAAGAAGACAAGGGAAGAGTCGCCAATCTGCCACAACATCAAGAGATGACCTCTGCTTGAACTTATTGGCAAGAAGGAACAGGTGCAGCAATGCAACAGAGCTGCGGGGACAGTTTCTTGCTGCCACTAGATGACGGATATGCACTATGACCATACGAAATCAGCTCCATCGTGTTGGACTGCATGCCCAGCGACCAATGGTATGCATTCCATTATCTGCTGAACACCGTAGAACCCGTAGAAGGTGGAATGATAACCATCGTCATTGGACCCATGATGAGTGGTCAACTGTCCTCTTCTCTGATGAGTCACAGTTCAGTCTGCAGCTTGACAATCATCGTGTCCTGATCTGGTGTGAACGAGGAACATGGGAGAATCCACGTTTCATGCGAGAAAAGGACTCCTTCGGTGGTGGGGCGGGGGTGGCTCAGTCGGTAGCGCACCAGGCTCGTAATCTGTAGTTCCCAGGTACGAGTCCCAGCTGGGTCAGCGTTGAGATTTATCTCCGCAAAATTCCCCGCCCTGCCCACAGTTAGTAGGGGACACGATGGGCTTGGAAAGGCAGCCGTCCGTCGGATGGGACGTTAAGCCGTGGCCCCGTGTGCAGGAGAGCCGTACCCTGTGCACGTTAAAGAACACACTGGATGGCCTTGACGGGAGGCTACCATCTGTCTCCCAACAGCTGTTCCAGTAGGTCCCCTCCCCCAACCTTCTCTGAGCCTTCGGGGTCCATGTGACCTGGCCATTTAGCCCATGATATGCAAAAAGTGCCGCTCAGAGGTAAAACAACCCAACCTTCGGTGGTGGTGGTGGAATCATGATGTGGGCTGGCATCATCATTGGTGGTTGTACTGATCTCCACATCATCCGAAACAGATCACCGACTGCTGTCAGTTATTGAGATGAGGTCCTGCACCCTATAGTGGTACCCTATGCTGGAGCAGTTGGAAACAACTTTCTTTTCATGGACGATAATGCAAGGCTGCTGAGGTCCCTCGTCATTTTTCTGCTGAGGTCCCTCGTCAACAACATGCTTCAGGAGGCAGGAATCGAATGCATGGACTGTCCTTCATGTTCTTCAGACCTGAATCCCATTGAACATGCTTGGGATGTACTGGGAAGATGTCTGGCAAACCGTCCAATGCCTCCCACAACACTTCTTGAGCTGGAAGTTGCCCTGGAGCAAGAGTGGCAGAGGATCCCACAAGAACTGCTGGACATTCTGATCCTGTCCATGCCCCATCGCTGTCAGTGTGTTTTGGCAGTCTTGGGTGACCATACACCTTACTGAACAGTCAATATGTGGCACTCTCGTCCAGTTTGACATTCTTCTGTTCACCCCCACCAATATGTCACTTGCTACTCAATCACGACAATTGAGTTTGCATCTCATGTGCATAATTGAACAACTTTCTTTGATTTGTCGTTTGCTTTTCTGATGTACTTGTTTAATAAAAACAATTCAAATGCTTCTTTTTTTATCGCTTCATATTCATTTTGAAATATCCCCTAATTTTTGTGAGCAGTGTATTTCTTCACTACACTCAACCAAAAAAAATTAACTGTAAAACTTTTTTTACAAAATAACTAATGAAAGGTTGTGGCATGTTATATATCAAATTAATCGGCATTTAATTCTGGATTTTCTGAAAAATAAATGTTTAGCAAAAAAGATTATTTTAATATGGCTTTTTCTGAATTATATAGCAAAAAATATATAAATTAAAATTAAAAAAAAAATACTTTTCTTCCTATAGGGCCCTAAAAAGTAGAAAATAAACTTAAAACATATTGATGGTGCAATCAATCACTGAGTTCATATTCACTTCAAAAGAAGCTAGGGCACCAGCAGTCCTGTTGTGTAGGTAAATTGGCACCCTTCTTCCTTTGAAGTGAATATGAACTCAGTGACTGATCGCACCATCGACATGCTTTAGGTTTATTTTCTAGTTTTTAGGATCCTGTAGGAAGATCCCATGGCCAAGTGGTTAGTGTGCTTGGCTAGTGATCTAAGGCCCGGGTAAAGTGTGATTGAGCCCCGGGTAAGGCATGGATGTATATGTCGTTTTTTCTGCTGAGGTCCTGCCATCCACACAGACCTTCTGTTATGGCATATAAACTGACAGGCTCCTGTCAGACCTTTAAGGCAAGCAGCTGCTTGAGGGGGTATTTTTTTATATGAAGATAGGTTTTTTTTATTTTTTTTTATTTATTTATATTTTTTGTTGTTGTCACTAAAAACACCTACCTTCAAAAACTATCATTTGCTATGTTACTCATAAACATTGAGCCCCCCCCACTTTTAGAGTCATAATTGAGGTATCTCATGACATAGGAGACGTCACAAGCTTTAATTTGAGATACGACTTGCTAAAGTCTACTCCTTGAAAATCCTTCCCCCTCCTTGATAAAGGGGGAGAATAGTAGGAGCAAAAATCGAAATAGTTTACGACTGTCATTTTACGAGCTTTCATTTGACACATAACTCGTAACTGTAGGCCCTCGCATTTGGAAGATATAGTAGAATGACTTTCACCTTTCCCATTTTTAGGGGGGGAGGAGTCAATTTTTATAGCCTACATCACAAGCTTTCATTTGATATATAGCTTGTTACTTTTGGCATTCCTGTTTAGGAGATATAGTGGAACAATAGTTTTCATATTTCCCCCTCTTTAGAGCCTATTATACTCCTCATGTCACAAGCTTTCATATGACGCATAACTTGTTACTTTCTGCACTCGCATTCAGGAGATATAGGGATATAATCATTTTCATCCCCACATTTTTACACCTATACTGTTCATTTGTCTGGTTGAAACTCAACTATGAATCTCCAAGTATATGCTTTGACCTGGGATTTAGTGGTGAGGGCGCTAAACCCTCTTCACCATCAGGCTCTCTGTGTGCACACAGAATAATCGACACCTCATCAATCCAGTCTTTTCATTGAAATCAAATTCGACTAGGAATTTAAAATATTTGCTTTGGCCTGGGATATAGTGGAAGGTGCTAAACTCTCTCCACCATTAGGCCCTCTGTGTGCATACAGAATCCCTTGACACCTCATCAATCCAGCCTTTTCGATGAAGCCAACAAACCATTTTTATTTCTTCACTGAACAGTTGACTCTACAGTACAATTGCAAATTTTGATCCCTGATGAACCATGCCGGACAGCATTTTTCACCCCATGGGAAATGCTTTTCTACTTAGCTGATTGCCTTTCATCCTTGCAGTTTGATCAGCAACACTCCTGTCCATCCTCTCCACTGCCCCAGTTCCATATCTGGACTTCCTGCAGCGTTTTACCATTGAGCTCTGGGCACAGTGGCAGATTTTATGGTCAGCTGCTGCAAACAGCTCTTTGAGATCAAACGTAATGTCAAACCCTGGTAGTCATGCTTTTGCAGAAATTACAAGGAGTAAGGTGTACTTGATCGGCTCCATTTGGGTCTTTCATTTTTTACGTATTTGATTAAATTGAAGAGATTTTTTCGACATTTGTTCAACTATTAAGGAAGATATCACTCTGAATTTAACATCGATCAATGTTAGAGGAAAAATTGTCTTGAGACGGGTGGGATACGAATTTAAGACCTGATAAAATGTCGGGTGCTCTGGACCACTGCCAATCAAGATCTCCTCTAATTGATGCTATGAACTTCCTACCAACAGTACACAATTCTCTGTGCCTCATGAAGGTATTGTCCAGTTGCTCTTAGAAACAATGACAAGTATGTCATGGAGATGGCATTAATTTGAACTACACAGCAAAATGTTTAAAAATATTTAATTCACAATTATGCTGTAATAATATTAATAGCTCCTGAGAAACATTATTCTACATTTAGCTTATCACTATTTACATAGTCAAGCCATGAGAACTTTCACCATGGTATAATATCACTTAAGGATACTTTTAATCCTTATGAAAAGTTCCCAAGTAAATAGGTGGAAAATATTACCATTTCAGGTGTCTTCAAAACTTTTTATGCTGGCTCAACTGGTCATGTGGTTATCCTTATGTTGTTTCTTGCAAGGGCCCTGCCTCAAGGATTTTAATTTGGTTGCTGATGATTTCCTACTGGCAGGCACTGCTAATGCATAGCACTCATGTTTATCACTTGATATTTGGATACCAGATACCAGTCCATTTTTTTTAACTAAGTAAACACTGCCCATAAGTTCGTTTATCACTAACCAATGCTGGTTGTGTTGTTCATTCCTTATGACTCGCACTGCAGAAGCCAGTTGCTCAAACAGCCTCATTTTACAATCAAACATCTTGAAAAACATTCAATGAACTAAGTTTTACCTCAAAACGTTAAAGTCACAGACACAAACAGTGCAATTTCAAAAACTGACCATCTTCTCCATGCGGTGACATATTTCTCCCCAACACCAACGGGGCTTCATCTGGCACTATACCTCCCGATGTTACAGCTTTAATTAAGAATCTCCCTGTATTGGTAGTTTTGGTTTTCACTGTGCTGCTTGCACAGCAGAAGGTTCCATGCCTCTGGAAGGGGTGGGATTTTGGTGTTACAGAGGTAATCTTTATGTGAATTAATCATGATGTTTTCTCTGTACTGCAAATGGTATTTTTGGAGGTGTGATTATGGCTTTATATGTTAAATTTTCTATTTGCAAATGATTTTCAAGAACTATTTGTGATAAAACTGTATTAAATTTTTTACTTTCTATATCTTGTTGATGTTCTATACATTTTTCCTATATATTGATTTTTCCCACCACAATTTATTTCCGTTGCTGTATCTCAACATTATAACCCTTCCCCCCCTCAGTTGGGATATGTTTATCTCTATCATTAATAATTAAATTTTAATTGTGTTAGTTACCATGTGTGGCATTTTTAATTCATATTTACTTACTGTATTTTTCATAGTTTTAGATATACCTGGAATGTAAGAGAAACTGTGTATATTGTATTTTATTTAATGACTGACTGTGTGTTCTGGGTTAGGTTGTGAAGTTTGTTGCATTTTATATTTAGCTGTTTTCTGAATTTTATTGTCAGGGTATCCTGCTGACCTCATTGTATCGCATATTAATCTTATTTCTTTTTTTAATATTTTATTATTAGTTGAATATCTATATGCCTGTATAAAATACATATTTATTGCCGATTTTTTATAATTGATAGTGTGTGTTGAATCATACGATATTAAGTTAGGAGTAAATGTACGTTTTCAATACACCCCTGTAGTGCAACCTAAATGCTTACTTTTTAATTAATATATCTAAGTATGGCAATGCTCCTTTTATTTCTGATTCATGCATAAATTTAATGGTAGGCATAATACTATTAAATGTATTTATCAGTTTATCTAATTCAAGTATAGGATGTTCCCAGAAAATTCAAGTATCATCTACGTAATGTAAATATAATGATGGTTTATATTTTGCTTTTTTTAAGGCTGTTTGTTCAACATGCCACATAGCAACACCAGCCATGAGGCCAGAGAGTGGTGATCCCATTGGAACCCCCTCAGTCTGAACCCATGGGCAACCACTAACAACAAACCAATTAGAATTAGTAACCAGGTCCTCCAGGGCCTCGTGTACACTAAAGTACTGTTGCACCATGGGCATGGCAACTTTTAGCCACTCTGCTTTCAGCTGCAATCCCATATCCGAAATAGGTGTATTTGGATACAGCAACATGACGTCTAGGGAGTGGATACAGTGACGCAATGTCTAGAGTGGATACAGTGACGCAATGTCTAGAGTGGATAGTTGTGCTCATGATTTTAGTTTGCTGTACAGTTTTAATTGCATCATGACATGATGTTAAAGTTTATTGTGTTGGTGGGAAATACGGAAAAAGTCAAAAATGCTCTTTCTAGGTTATAAGTTATGTTTACATTTACAGTAAACTCCCTCTTATCCGGCCCTTACGGGACTGGACCCCTGGCTGGATGAACGAAAGGCCGGTTAATCCGAAAATTGTGTTAGAAAATAAATAAAAATGGCAAATGACAAAAATACTAACTGTATTGTATTTTAATTAATAATTTGTTGTACTATATTAACAATTTACTCACACTCACAAAATTCCTGATTTTCTTTTGTTTATTTAGACTTGACACTTTTTTACCTGCAAAGTCTTGCCATTTTTTAATAAACATCACATCAATCGCAGATGAGGACTGTTGTTCAATGTATCTTACTGCAACATCAAAAGCTTCTTTTCCTTCAATATGACTAACTTTCCCTTCTTCCTCTTCTTCTTTACTCTCCACTTCTTCTCTGTTCCCTTCTTGGCAGACTGCACTGATAATTTTGTCATCATTCAGTGTTTCATTTTCCAACTGTTATCACCTTTTAAACATTTTTCAATGTCATCTTCTTCAAGTGTGTCACATCAGGCAGCAGTTTAAAGTCATTAAGTAGCGAAATATTGTCATTATCTGTCATATCTTTGGCAGGCTCATTCAATACTTTTGTGTTGTGGTCTTTGGTACTTTCTACACAATTTTCAACTTCGGGCCAAAGTTTTCTCCATGACTTCACAAACGTTGCATGAGCCATTTCTTCAAAAGCTCTTACCAACATGTAGATCACATCATGATTTTTATTGTTTTCAAAGCATTTAAAAGTCCTATCCGTCATTGTCAGTTTGCTGTAGAATTTCTAAAAGAAGCTTTCTTCTGTATCACTTTTTTAAACTTACAAACATGCCTTGATCCATTGGTTGCATTAAAGATGTTACATTAGGTGGCAAAAACATGGCTTTTATGTTGTCAGAAATGAGTTCGCTTGGGTTTGTTGGGACATTTTAAGATTTGTCAAGTGATTTTTTATTTTTAGGACAAATTTTGTAAAGAACCACTCTTTAAACAAATACGAGTCAATCCAAGCAGATTTTTGAGCTTTGTGGCAGAGCAGCTAAATTTAAATGTTGAATGCTCGGGGTTTTGCTGATTTTCCAATTACAGAAAGAGGATGTTTGTCTGTACCTGTGGCATTTGTACACACAGCCACAGTGTTTGTTTGTTTTAAATCCTGATGCTGAGGTTTCTTGTGCTGTCACAAACATTTTCGTTGGAAGAAGTTTAAACTTTTACCTCGTCTCATCTACATTGTAGATTTGTTCTGCGCATAGGCCTTCTTCTTCGATAAGCACTAAAAGTTTTTCTGAAAATTCCTATGCTGCTAAAGGATCAGCTGACAACTTCTCACCACAAACACCAGGTAATGGAACACCATGCTGTTTTTACCAGCGAGAAAGCCATCCCTTGTTTGCTGCAAAATCTCCCCCATTATCAATTTTAGAATGAAGGATTAAGGCTTTTTCTTTCAAGATTGGCCCACTGATTGCCATTCCTTTTTGACACTCTTGCATGAACCATAAGTATATCATCAACAATTTCATTTTTCGGCTTTTTAAGAGTGCACCAAGAAGAAAGCATTTTTTCAGACTTGATTTGAGTGTAAAAATCTTGTAAAGATTTTCTATTCCTTCTCCAGTCATTTACTGTGCTTTTAGAGACACCTAGATCATCACAAATATTCTTTACTGGATCACCTTTGTCAATACATTCTAATGCTTTTAATTTCATCTCCATTGTAACATTATGCTTATGTTTGCACCCACTCATTTTGTACCACACAATAATTAATAAATCACAACACACACTCCTGTATACACACAGTACACCGTACACTGTAATATTCATATAAAGGAACTGAAACAAATATGTACTGTACTTTAAACAAAACATGCGGCGACTTGCTTCTTGGAACGACCAGTTAAAGCAGAGGCCAGTTGAGCTGAGAGCAGATAAGAGAGAGTCTACTGTATTTATTAATGGTCTAAATGGGTGGTTTTCCGTATGAAATTTAATTTTTACAAACATTTGTGGGATATCAGGATATACTTGGTTTGCATGCCTTAGTTATAATTTGGGGTAAGTAGGGGTCATTTTTCAACTCCACAAAATTTTTAATCGGTTTAAGATATTGGATTCTTTACTATAAGTTGACATTTTAAATCCTGTAATAACTGAGTTATTTTTTCATAAGTTTTTCTCAGTTGCAAATCTGTTGTACACCCTTCTTCATGTGTAGCTGAAAAGGGGAACAGTAGGGGAATAACAAACTCGGGGATGTTGCATTGTGGCTTTAAGTTCAGTTTTAAATTCATATAGTGGTAATTTTACACAATTAGTACAGTTAATTCTAGTTTACTCTGCTCTGCTGTGATTATGGCACCATTTTCTAAACTGACCATTTGTTTGCTTCAGTCTCCCTGACTCCCATCCATTCGGTTGATAAAGAGAAATGTATAGGCAGAGTTCCTCAAGAAATAGTGAACCACATCAGATTCAATTTCATAATAAATCAAATGTAGAATAATGTTGCTCACGTGCTATTAATATTATTACATTATAATCGTGAATTAAATATTTTTAAATGAAGATGGCAAGTATATTCTCAGTATACAATTGATTAAATTGAAGAGATTTTTCGATATATTTGTTCAATTATTAACATCGATTAATGTTAGAGGAAAAATTGTCTTGAGCGAGGTGGGTATGAACCCACCTCAAGACAATTTTTCTTAGCATTGACTGATGTTAAATTCATAGTGAGATCTTCCTTAAGTTGAACAAATATATCAAAAAATCTCTTCAATTTAATCAATTGTATATGAACTTGAACAGATAATGAACCTAAGTGCAAGTTTTGCGACACTGATTTAACTGTTGAGCATATTTTAATTTGTTGTCTACATTTAAACTTTGAACCCTTAATTTTTTTGGCTTTTACAATTTTGCATCTAAGCCTCTTACATGCAGACATCTTTTATCAGATATTTCAATTTTACCACCTGTTTTTGCATTTTTATAGACTCTAGTTTTATGTTCTTGTCGTCTTTCCATTTTTTAACCAATGTTTTTTACACCTATCCAGGTATTGTATTTCTCTTTGCATCATTGTTTTATGTTATTTATACACTTTTTTTTTACCATTTTTTTTTGTCTTTTAAATTATGGTTTTGGGATTTTCATGTCTTTTATTGTTTATTTTGTCTGTTGTTTAGCACATTATGGCTTTAGTTGCCAATGTGGCATAAAACCCCAAATAACCGACCTCTTACACTTGGACACCTTTTACATGATGACTTATTTTTATCCACAGTTTTTGCATTTTTATGAGTTGCAGGATATTTTAACTGTTTATAATATTTCTTTCGTTTTATAGATTTTATACTTGTTTCTAATTTTAAATGGGTCCTCTACATCCATTGTTTGTTTACTTTTACTCTTGTTGGATCTTTATATTCATTGTTTTCCCATTTTTGTTTCTGTATTGTCCTTTACAGTTTATGTGCTTTTAACTTTGATTGTGGGTTAAATGTTAACTTCTGAGTTAAATTCTTTATGTGGCACAATACAGCCTTGCTGCTCTTGAGCATAAAACCCCAAACAATGAACTAACCAATCTATGCAGTTTGCATATCTGACGCTGCCTGTAAGATATGAACATTAATCTCAATAGCATCACCCAGTCATCAGTTGAACCATATCCCCATTTTCTCTGTCCATTCTGTAATTTTTCTCTTTTTGCGGATGAAGGTTTTTGCACCTGACTGTGTGTACAAACAACTCTTTGCACACCAAGACTTCTGTCTTTTCCTAGTTGGCTAAAGTCATTCTTGGGGATCTGCCCTAATCTGCTGTGTTGTCATAATAGTGGACTGCAATATTCCATCTTCACTGCAGAGTTGCATGCTATCAGTCTTGAAAGAACACTGTGAGAATCACATTGTAAGGACTCAATTAAGCTAGGGTGAAGGAGGGAAGCCATGAGTGTTTTTGTGACAGACCTTTTCATCTAGCAAGTGCATCAGAGCCAGTTCTATTGGGGGACAGGGGGTGAGAAATATGCCTAAGGACTTCAGCGTATGGGAAGTTTCAGCAGCATGCAGAAGATGTGGATATACCCCATTGGTCAACAGATCCTTGTATGCCCAGTGGCAGTAGGGGACACTGATGGGCTTGGATAGGCCACCATCCATTGGATGGGACATTAAGCTGTGACCCCATGTGTGTGAGAGCCATACCCTGTGCATATTAAAGAACACACTGGATGTCCTTGACAGGAGGCTACCATCTGTCTCCCAACAGCTGTTCCAGTGAGTCCCCTCTCCTAATCTTCTCTGAGCCTTCAGGGTCTTTGTGACCTGGCCATTTAGCCCATGGTGTGCAAAAAAGTGGGGCTCAGAGGTAAAACAACCCAACCATGCCCAGTGGACATCACATGACCAAGACATGACTGCATCTGATGGAGTTTAAACACAGAGAGTTGACAGAGAGCTCTGGTGGTGTACGGCAGTGATTACTGTTCATCTGGCTTCCTATAAGTGATTCCTTTGTGAACCCAAAGGCTTGGTTTTAGCCTTGTTTTAGTGGAGTGGAAATTCTGGTGTTTGATTACTGGCCGGGTGGCAGTTGCTGTTTCTGTTATTTAGTCACTCTTTCATGTAGATAAATAAAGTTGTATTTATGTACATAGTACATGTGTAGTTGAGTGAGTTATCAGCCACTTGAATAGATCTGGCATATCCTGATATATATTGAAAGAGTTGACGTAAACTCTCACACTGACGGGAAACGAAGAAAAGAACCCACTCGTGTTACATCCTTAATTTTATTTCCTTACCTTTTAGTTCCTTAATCAGATATTTGTTTTAGATTCTTGCAGGCCACCTATGGCAAGAGTACACTTACAATTTCTTCCCCACTTATTATGTCCAGCAACACATGCAGCACAGCACATGTCCAAAATCACTGGAAGTCTTACATATATTGTCTTGCTTACACAGTACACAAACTACACTAATTACATTGACTATTTCCAACAATAAATGTACAACTGGTTATGTAACAGAAGTTTTAGCATTGAAATTAGAAGTTAGTTTAGTGAAGTTAAGGAAGAAGTAATAGTAAGAAATGGTATCACATATTAGATAGTGTGTTTGACATTACGTTTAGATAGCTCTGCATTAAAGTGCCTTTTGTGTTTTGCTAAGTGAAAATAAATATTTTTATACATGTTGGCTTTGTTCATATTTGTGATCGTTCTTGGGCAGTTGTACTATCTTTAGAAGTTTATGTAAACTTTTGAGCATCACCAACATGGTAAATTTCTTTGAGCTTGAGTTATTGAGCACTAGTAACTATTGTTCATTAAGCAAAAAATTAGAATTTATCCAATTCTAAGAATTGCCTGGTGCTCTATTGCTATCTGGCATTAAAGTATCGAATATTTTTGTCTTGGTACATAGCACCACACAGCACAGCTTAAGCATCATAATCTGTGGGATTTATGCAGACTTGCCTAGATCACTACAGGTTTTGATTTCAGTGAGACTTTGTCCTCACCCTGTTCTGTTCAGAATTCGACAGCAGTGGTATTTCTTTTTTTTTTTTTTCTGGGTTGTTTACACTCAATTTTCTCAAATATTTTTCTTTTCCTTGTTTCTACACTTGTTTTGATTGATTTTTCTATCTTTCACACATTCCTTGAGATTGAAATTGCCCCACCCAGAAGGTTGACAGAATCTAGAAAGGAAATGACAGATGCAGATCTTTGGTGGGTATGACAGGTCATTTTCAGCTCAATGCAACAAAATAAATGAATGTAATACAGTAAAATGTGTGTCCTTTAGTATGCAGTGAAACCACCATGGTTTGTGTGTGACTGGTAACTCACATGGGTGGTGATATTGCTGGTAGACCATTAAGCTTCAGACAGTCCATCCATGCTCAAATGTGTCCAGCTGTTGATATTGCTTGCCGAATGGTTCATCTTGGTATCTTCTACACTCTGTCCTCAATATCTGCTGTGAGGTCAATATATCAGTCAATAGTGCACCGGGCTTGTAAACTGTAGTCTCAAGTTTGAATCCCACCTAGACCAGCATTATCTCCGCAGAACTCCCCGCCCACCCATTGGTCTGAGGGAAACACCGTTGGTTTTGCCATCCAGTGTGTAGGAGATCCACACCATATTAACCCTTCCAGGATCCCACCTGAAAAACTGGTTTACATCTAGAGGTTAAAAAAAGCAGAAAAGAGCATAAAACAGAGAAAAACAGAGGTACATATTTTGCAATTACTTACAAGATCTGTTCTTAAAAATGGCAATTTTTTTGTTAATTTTCAAAAGAGTTTTGAAACTTTAAGAAAAAAATTGTTGATAATAGGTTCATATCAATGTTGTGAGCTAAAATCAGAAGATTGCTTCAGAAATAGTAGCATTAACAAACAAATCGGCAATACTGTAGCACTCCTAAGAAATGGCAATCAGATGGTTTCAATAAATTATTTATATTGTAGTTTAATAAAATATGCATATGAAAAAGGGGCAGGGGTGGCTCAGTCGGTAGCGTGCCAGGCTCGTAATCTGTAGTTCCCAGGTTCGAGTCCCAGCTGGGTCAGCGTTGAGATTTATCTCCGCAAAATTCCCCGCCCTGCCCACCATCAGTAGGGGACACCTATGGGCTTGGAAAAGGCCGCCGTCCATCGGATGGTACGTTAAGCCGTGGTCCCGTGTGCGGGAGAGCCATACCCTGTGCACGTTAAAGAACACGCTGGATGGCCTTGACAGGAGACTACCATCTGTCTCCCAACAGCTGTTCCAGTGGGTCCCCTCTCCCAACCTTCTCTGAGCCTTCGGGGTCCATGTGACCTGGCCATTTAGCCCATGGTGTGCAAAAAAAAGTGCCGCTCAGAGGTAAAACAACCCAACAACCCAAGCATATGAAAAAAAATTTTAGAACTTGAATTGCGTATTTTAAATGATATATATATATATAAAATGTTTTCAAATGGCAATTTCTCTTTTTAAACAATCAAATTTTTTGTTGTATTAAATGAACATAAATGTCTTGGTCATCTCATTTCAGATTCTGTCAACATCTATGTTTATCAGGGATCCTGAAAATGTTAAAGAACATCCTGTATGGCTTTAACAGGAGACTAACATACAATAGCTATCCAGTGGGTCCTCTTCCCCCAATTTTTCTGAGCCCTCAGGGTCCTTGTGACCTGGCCATTTAGCCCATTGTGTGCAAAAAAGTGCTGCTCAGAGTTAAACCAACTTAACCCTCGATATCTGCTATCAACATTTTTTCATGGCTTGTTGCAGACAACCACAGTGCCTGAAGTATTTGGCTTAGCTACTAAGCATTCATCCTGTAACTATGTTTTAATGGAAATGTAATCATTTGCATATATCATTGCACTGCACTCATATGCTGATTTCCATGCAAATCCAGCTGCTTGTGCTGGGTGTGGCATTTTTAATGTTGAACAGTGTATTTATAATTTTTTCTTCATACAGTTTTCTTTTGTTATTTAGTTGTGGATTTCTTGTCTTTTTTAGTTTTTCTGTTGTTTGCCACATTATAGCCTTATTTGCCTTGCACCAAAACATCAAACATGTAAACAACTAATCTGATTTTCTTTAGCCTTTGATTGCTTGAGGATTATGTGTGTATATATGCATTTTTCTGGATTTATCAGGGACCCCTTTTATTTTTTACATTAATGTAATATATATCAGTATAATTAGACACACACATATATACCTACCTACCTCATGCAGCCATGGGCTACCAAGGTCCCACCAGACTGTACTTTTCCTATCCAGACATGTCTGTTCTGAACTACAGCTGCTACATTTGTCCACTGTAGGCCAATACATCAAGATCCTGTTTGACATTGTCTGCCCATTGCATCCTAGGTCTCCCTCTTTTCCTGAAGCCTTTGGGCAGACTGCTTGTAATCTTAATTGCTAATCTGCAGCTATGCATATGGGCAACATGGTCAAACCAATGCAGTCTCTCTCTGCCCAAAATGTTGCTCAATGGAGGTTGCTGACTCCTTCTTCTAACCTCATCATTACTTACAAAGTTGAACCATCTAATGTCGATGATACTATATAAACATCTAGAATCCTGTTATCAGTTTCCTGTTATCCTACTTACAAAGGTTCCATGTTTTGCTACCATACCTAGTCTTAGAAAGAGCCAAACTATTCTACAGTCTAGTTTAGTCTTTTGGTGTATATGCCTATTTTTCCACAATCTCCACAGACTCCTAAAAGTCCCAACAGCAATTATTGCTCTTCTATTTATCTCACACTGCACATCACTATTATCTGTTACATAGCTCCCAAGATAATTAAACTCAGACACTTGCTCAAGAGTGCAGCCATTCAAAGTAACTGAAGCACCATCTGCTTGACCAATTTTCATCACTTTAGTTTTATCTCTGTTTATCACCAAAACTACTCTATTACCAGTCTCATCAACAACCTTAATGAAAGAATTCATCTCATCAACATTATTAGCCAACAAGGTCAATTCATCTGCATAATTTAAATCAGAAATTTCTAAATCTCTAGACCATTTAATTCTAAAATCTTTCCCTTGCAAAGAATTTTGCATAATGTAAAAATATCAATTTTCTCTCCATAGGTGGTTGGAATGTTAGGACTCTGCCTGCACAGAGCTTTTTCTCTTGATGTCCTCACACAAGAATTCCACCATTATAATTTAGATATTCTCGGCTTGCAAGAGACCAGATGGACTGATAAAGGTCAGATTCTTAAAAATAATCTTAAATTTCTCTTTTCAGGGAGGGACGACAATAAGCATCACCAAGGCGTGGGTCTGCTTCTCAGCAGACACGTTAGTGATGCTCTCCTAGGATATGAGTGCATTAATGAAAGGTTTCTTACAGCAAAATTTAAGACAAGCATTAAAGACTTGAATGTTATCTGCTCTTATGCTCCCACTGAGGATGCTGATGAGGATGAGAAGGATAGGTTTTACAGACAACTTCAGGATATTTTGAATTCTGTCAAGAAAGGAGATATTACCCTTGTTCTAGGTGACTTCAATGCTAATGTTGGTATTGATTCTGACCTTTGGGGAGGAGTGATAGGCCCTTTTGGTATTGGTAGCTGCAATGACAATGGGCAACATCTCCTACAGGTAAATAAACTCAATGGTTTCAGAATAACTAACACATATTACAAACACTGCATCATACATAAATACACATGGGTTTCACCAGATGGACTGAATAAGAATATGATTGATTATTTATTAATTAACAGCAAATGGGCTAGTTATGTTAGGAATACCAGGGCATACAGGGGAGCTGAAATTGGATCTGACCATTACCTTGTTAAAAGTGTCTTGCAACTTAAATTTAAAAAGTGTTGTGCTAAGGTTAAAAATTTTACCTTTAATACTGAAGCTCCAAAAGACCCAGTTATAGCTAAAGCTTACTATGATAGGTTACTTAGTCATTATGACAGTCATGGTTTGCTTACTACTGAAGTTGAGGAAGAATGGGACCATTTTAAACAGGCTTTTTTGGAAACTAACAGTACTCTTTTAAGGAAAAAGGAGCAGAGGAGGCAGAATTATTTGAGTGATAAGGCACTTGGGATAATTTCAGAAAGAAAGAACTGCATGAATGTCCTTAAATAATACCCTACTAGTCCTAATAGAAAGCGTTACATAGAGTTTAATAAACGTGTAAAGGATCAGTTAGCTGCTTGTAAGAATCTTTGGCTTGATGGCCTGGCTGACAAAGCCGAGGAAGCAGTTAGACAGCACAACAGCAGAGAGCTGTACCAGATAGTTAATGTTTTGTGTGGTAGAAAGCGAACAGGTATACAGGGATTGAAGGATAAACAAGATAAGGTTATAGAAGGTGAGGATTCTGTTATGGCTAGGTGGGCTGCACATTTCAGTGATGTTGTAAACAATGTTGGTCTACTCCTAGTTCTACTCCCATTGTTTGCAATGATGATAGATGCATTGGTGGATTTAATGTTTGCCCTATAACACAATCTGAAGTTATTTTGGCTATTTCAAAACTTAAACTTCATAAATCCCCAGGGGTAGATGAAATTACTATGAAAATGCTTAGAGCTGGGAATGTTTCGGTTACCACTTGGATGACTGAAATTTTGAATATCTTTTATGATAAAGGCACGATTCCTAAGGATTTTACCAGAGCTATTATTATCTCTATTTTAAAAAAAAGTGATCGCAGTTCTTGTGATAACTATAGGGGTATCAGCCTACTCTCTGTTCCAGGGAAAGTTCTTTGAATGATTGTGCTTAATAGAATTAAGAATCTGATTGACAGGCAATTGCGTGATGAGCAATGTGGATTCATAAGTGGTAGGGGATGTGTAGATCAGATATTTTCACTTAGGCAGATTCTTGAGAAATGTTTAGAGTTTCAGAAACATTTGTTTGCTAGCTTTGTTGATTTTCAAAAAGGCTTTCGACTTTGTTGATCGTCATAATTTGTGGTTGATTGTAAGATCATATGGTATACCAGACAAGCTAGTTAACATAATGAAAGCTCTCTATAATAACACTGAGTCATGTGTGAGAGTTGGTAAGACTTGTAGCAACTAGTTTAGCATTTCTTCTGGTGTTCAACAAGGGTGCATTTTGTCTCCTTTTCTCTTTAGTTTTTTTTATTGATTATGTTATGCAAAATTCACTTCAAGGGAAAGATTTTGGCCTTAAATGGGCTGGAGATTCAAAAATTTCTGATTTAGATTATGCTGATGATTTAGCCCTTTTGGCAAGTGACGATGAGATGAACTCTTTCATTCGAGCTGTTGATGAGACTGGTAGTAGAGTAGGTTAGGTTATAAACAGAGAGAAAACTAAAGTGATGAAAATTGGTCAGGCAGACTGTCATTCAGTTAATCTGAATGGTTGCAGTCTTGAGCAGGTGTCACAGTTGAATTATCTTGGGAGCTATGTAACAGATAATGGTGATGTGCATCATGAGATTAACTGACGAATAGAGATTGCTGCGGGGATTTTTAAGAATCTGTGGAGAGTGTGGAGAAATAGGCGTATACACCTAAAGACGAAAATTAGACTGTATAATAGTTTGGTTCTTTCTAGGTGGTAGTGAAACTTGGACACTTTGTAAACAAGATAACAGGAAACTAGATGCTGACGCAGTGTCTTGGGCATTACATGTTCAACTTTGTAACTAATGATGAGGTTAGGCAAAGGAGTCTGCAACCTCCTTTAAGCAGCATATTATTCAGAGAGAGACTCCATTGGTTTGGCCATGTTGCCCGTATGAATAATTATAGATTGGCGAATAGGGTTATGAATGGTGTGCCTAATGGCCTCAGAAAGAGGGGGAGATATAGGATGCGGTGGGCAGAAACTGTCAAACAGAACCTTGTTATAATTGGTGTGCAGTGGCCAGATGCAGCAGATGTAGTTCAGGACAGACTTTCTCAGAGAGCTAAATTGCACAGTCTGGTTGGACCTCCGTAGCCCATGGCTGCTTGAGGATGATGATGATGATTTTCGAACAAAGCAGAAAAGGTGACAAAATGCACCCTTGTCTAACTTCACTAGCAATGCTAAACCAATTGCTGCAAAACATACCAACTCTCATACACGACTCATTGTTATTACTAATAGCTTTCATTATGCTAACTGACTTGCCAGGTATTCCATATGATCTGACAGTCAATATGATCCACCAGTGCAATCCAGGATCCTTAATCATGCTCAAAGTTGTAAGCCAGTCCAGTCTAGTAGGTATAAACAGTCAGCACCAGGACCCTGTGAAGTTGACCACTCTTCAGCAGGGCAGGAAAAAAGTGGCCATAAATGACCAGATCAGTAGGCCACACTAATCTGACAGCCCTCCTCTGCACCACAAGAAGGCGGGGTTGGACACTAGATGCTGTGTATCCTCATTAGGAATTGATACACAGCTTTCCTAGTTTATGCCTAGCTACCATTTACAGTTACAGTACTGTATTAAAATGGAAAGGTCATTTTATTCACAAAAATGTTTTTGAGAGTCAAGTTGCTTGTAAAATGGGCAATATATACAATTATAATCATCCACAAATTATGCATTTTTTTGTTGGTCTTGGAAGATAACTCAGTGGACTAGGATTCATTCTTGGAAAATGCTAGTTTATGATACTAAACTAATACTATGGAATATTGTTATTGCATGCAATATTGAATAAAACATTGAATAACATTAACTTAAAAAGTAGTACAAGTTTAATTTCAATACTACTTTTTTTTTGGGTGTCTTTTACAGATGACTGCCTTGGATTGGAAAGCTAATTTAAAATTGCATTTATTGTGCTCTTTATGCAGTAATAATAGTATTTATTAAATATGTGTTTGTTCAGTTGATATTATTACTTTTGTTGTAGGTCAGAAAGCAACATATGGACAGAAATGCAAGCTTCTTAGTTGACGAACTAAAGGTTGTAAGCAGAACACAGGCTGAAGACAGAGTATTTTTTGTTTCTGCAAAAGAAGTTTTGCAAGCAAGATTACAACAACATAAAGGATTGCCCCCTCATAGTGAGAACCATTTTTTTAGTATTATTTTATTAATGTACTTCTTACCCATGGCTTTCTCTTTGCTTATTTAATCCATATAATAAGCAAAGAATTGATTCAAATCAAAGTCAAAAACTTTTATTTTTGTATCAAAAGTTTTTAATGTATTACATTAAAAGTTTTATGAAGTTCTCTTTGTTCACTATATGCATAAAAATTGTAATTTAAAATTGATGGATCTTATTCTTTTAAATTTTTATCCGCAATTGATAATGATTGCCAGAGTTGCCAATATTATTGAAATAATTGTCTATTCCATGTTCAAGATTTACACTCAGTAAAGGATAATAACAAAAATTTATATATATATATAATAATTTAAGATTATCACAAATATAGGTGATTCTTAAAAAATATTATCTTTTTATCATAATTGTATATTTGCACAATCCTAGATCTGAAAGCAACAAGCTTTTGAGACATCATTATGCTTTTGTGTTAATATAAGATGATCAGAAGCTCACTGGACAAAGATTAGTCACCTGTAATTTCTCACCTAATACTGTGTAACACCTCCCTTTATATGAATTTCAGCAGCAGTCCTGTTAATTTTGAACTCCACAAGTCATTGGATATAGTTTACATCAATTCTAGTCCACTCCAACAGTAGTACTTGTAGTTCAATTAGATTATGTGGATGCCTATTTTGGTGTTTCACTCTCTGTTCCAGATAATCCCAAAGGTTTTCAGTGTGATTTGGATCCATCAATACCTCAACTAATGGGCATGCATCAGGGTAGGTAAAGCATTTGAAATAATGAGTTGAGAAAAATTGTTGTCCTGACTGGGATTTGAACCAAGGTCTCCCAGAAGCATGCCGGGCGTCATAAGT
Source organism: Ryuthela nishihirai (assembly GCA_038380435.1). NCBI lineage: Eukaryota > Metazoa > Arthropoda > Arachnida > Araneae > Heptathelidae > Ryuthela > Ryuthela nishihirai. The sequence goes on from JAWZYU010000031.1 coordinate 49,579,550, forward strand.
GCTAGACCACCGAGGAACTGACATAAGCATTCCTGTTGATTCACCACTGGTGCCATTTATTATCATGAGTTGGGCAGTCAAGCCACCACATTTTTTGATGGTAGTAATTTTTGTCACTCATGCTCACATGATTATATAAAATAATTCAGTAATAAGTTATCACAGGAAAATGTCCTGTAGGCAAGAAACACTTGAAATAATGAGATGCTTGGTGCTCAACTCCTGAAAATAGATGGTGCCGCTGGTGAATCAACAGGAATGCATCTATGTCACTTTGTTGAAGAAATGGTCAGTTTCTCAGTGGTTATGTCACCCGGCATGTTTCTGGGAGACCTGGGTTCAAATCCCAGTCAGGACAATCAATATTTTCAAATTATTATTTCAAATGTTTCTTGTCTACAAGACATTTATCTGTGATAATTTATTACTGAATTGTTTATGTTTGCATGAGTGACAAATATTACTACCATCAAAAAATGTGGTGGCTTGGCTGCCCAACTTTGATAATAGATGATGCCACAGGTGAATCAACAGGAATGCTTATACACAGAGAGACCAAAAGTCATGGGATACATGCCTAATAACAGGTTGGTCCTCCTCGAGCCCTCAGCAGTGCATCCACACTTCGAGGCATGGAGTCAATGAGTTGCCGGTACCGTTCTGCAGGGATGGCAGCCTACACATCCTGCAGTGTAGACCATAATTGTGTTGCATTGGATGGTGCTAGATTCATGGATTGTAAGCTTCTTTCCATTGTGTCCCACAGATGTTCCAAGGGGTTCATATCGGGGGACCGTGGGGGGCAATTTATGGTGGTAAAGTCCATGGAGTGTTCTTGATCCACCTACTAGCAACCAAAGACTGGTGACACATTGCATTATTTTGTTGGAATACCCCTTCACCATCAGGTTGTTCGAGAGTCATGAAGGGATGCAGGTGATCTGCAAGAATGTCCACATATCTCATACCTGTCAGCGATTGCTCCAAACAGGCGAGAGAGCCCAATGTAGACCATGTGAACACGCCTCACACCATCACAGAGTCGCCTCTAAGCCTGAACAGTACCTTGCAGACAGGAAGGGTTCATGGTGTGATGGTCCACCCATTCACTTTTACTTTTCCTTAACCAGTTTTGCTTTATTTACATTATATTTATCATTTTGGGGATTATATTTCATTTTTTGGACATTGCAAGTCTCTTTCCGAGCTGTAGGAGTTGTGCATGCACAACTCCAACCTTTTGATTGACAACTGTTAAAGTACATACAGGACATGACCCTTCTTGCGTCATAGCTTGCGCAATTGTCAGTTTATGCAAATGTCTTTCCTGGCGTGCAATAGACGCATGCCGGCTTTGTATGCCACTTGTTATAGTAGTGACATTAGGTCACAGAGTAGGAAGAGTGTGTTATGAGTAGAGTGATGGCGTTGGGCCAACGGAGAGTGTTGTTAATGGAAGTTGAGATGATGTTACTTTAGATAGATATGAGTTGCTAATGTGTTCTATCATTGAGTTTGGTGAGTTGAATTTTTTGGAAATAAACTTTGTTTGTTTTAGAAACTTTTGAATTTTTGCTATTTTTCTCTTGAGCAGCATAAATTGATTTTTGATTATATTTAAACTTTAATTAAACTTGACAATCATTTTTTAATTCTTACTTGATACGTAATGCTTGATAAATACTTAATGAATCCTATTTCAAATTTATTTGCAAGTTATTATTGCATGGCACCCAATACAGCTATCCGGAATTTGAATAAATTTGAATCAGACAAAAGGTCCAACTTTAAAAGTTAATGATCTATGGAGCGTTATAATGGCTTCATGGGGCCTACACCACACTCTAATATGCCTGTTAGTGCGAAACAACTGGAACCTTGATTCATCAGACCATGCTATCTGATGCCATTGTTCTACTGTACAAATTTCGATGTCTTCGGACTTATTCCAGTCATTGAGCTCTGTGACGTCGTGTAAACAATAGGACATGAGTCGGTCTTCGGCTACCAAATCCGATCGAGTGCAGGTGGCGACAGACAGTCCTTTCAGAAACGTTTTGTGTTTGGCCCGCATTCAAATTAACAGTGATTTCATGCACTGTAGCTCATCTGTTGGTCGTTACCATTTGTGACAGCCGACGCGAGTTTCATTCGTCAATTGCAAGTGGCTTTGCCTTTCGCTGGTTTACTCTGTATTGTTTACTTGTGTGTGGAAATGCATCAATAGAATACTGACGATAAACTCTTGACACCATAGACCTTGGAAAACCGAATTCATACATGATCTCCAATATTGTGTGGCCCATCCTTCTGGCACCGACAATCAAGCCATGTTCAAAGTTAGACAATTCACGACGTGCAGCCATACTGAATTAACAACTACTCTGAAATGAATGTTGGGTTTGTAGTCTACTGTAGCGCCATTCTGCGATTGATGTCCAACACATCAGTTACGAGTACAGTACACTAGTTCTCCTTTAACTGCTATTCCCATGACTTTTGGCCTCTCACTGTATTTCATCTAGTTAAAGAAATGGTCAGTTTCTCGGTGGTCTAGCAGTTTTGAGCCTGGCATGCTTCTGGGAGACCTGGGTTCAAATCCCAGTTAGGACAATAAATTTTTTTTCAACTCAATATTTCAAGTGTTCTTCCCTATAGGACATTTACCAGTGATAATTTTTTACTGAAAGGTAAAGCATCCTCAGAACATCACAGAAACACCTCCAGCTTGAATAACACCTTGGGCACAGTCTGGATGAAAGGCATCATTACTTCTCCAATGTTATCTGCAGTCTAATGTCTATAGCAGAGCTGCCAAGTATTCAGAGTTCAACAGCTGTTTTAGGTTGTCATAGGTTTCTTTCATATAGACAGCGTATCTGACCGAAATGGATGGAAGTCGATTTCCATTATGTAACAACACAGCCTTGAGACCCAATTTTGAGGAGTCTTTGAATAGTTGCCATTCTTGAGGGTCATGTTTGATTCTGAGGGCATTCACTAGGCCATCTACATTGGAACAGAACACAAGGTCATCATCTTTTCTGAAGTAAGGTGCAAACTGCTCATGATGAGTTCAAAACAAAGTCACTCAGACATTTTTCTTGAGAAGATTCCATTGCTTAAGTATCCAAGTAACTCTGCTTTGGCCTTGGACAGCTCCATATCGCGAACAAGATCGTTCGTCTTCTTCGGTGAGAATGTGTGGCACAGATGACGCACTGTGGAAGTTGTATGGATCATCATTAGATGCCAAAGGCTGTGGAGAACCTAGCGTTCGTTCACCTCCCTCCTCATCGTCTGAATTGATGGAAAATTCTTTTGGAGGTTTGGGAACAGGAAGGCCTTTGCCTGTGGAACTTATTGTAGAGTAAATTGTATATTTGGGTACGCTATTGTCCACTTCTTTTTCCTTGTGATGCCTCCAGAAACAGGTGGAACCATGCAGAAGTAGCAATCATTTGTGTGATTGCTTGACTCTCTCCAAACCATAGGACCTCTGATGGAATTATTTAGTTCCAGGGGCTTTTTATACTGAGGATCGGTGGCAAGTTGTTTACGATAATTTGTGTGTTTCAGGCTTGTTTTCTTTGATGATATTTAGTTCCAGTTTCTTTTTCATACTGTGGATCCATGGTGAATTGTTTACAATTTTTTTTAGGCTTGTTATAAGATTGATTTGTTTTGGGGCTGGGTAAAAATGACATAATGATTGTTCATTGTTTAGCAGTATGTTCAAATTAAAATGGTTGTCTCCAATAATTTTGTTCTGTGGTTTTCTTAAATTATGAAATGGCAATTCGTTGTTTAGTAGTATGCTCTTGTTAAAATTGCTGTCTCTGATAAGGTATTGATTCTTGCAAGTTTTTTAATTGCGGAATGAACATTTGAAGATAATAGGCTGCCAAAACAAATAGCCTCGGATGGTACTGACTGACAGTCATCGTATAATGCTCTGCGCAGTTACAAACATATGCCTTAGATACTATTACTTTTGTTGGTTTTCTTTTATTTGCAGAAACAAAATTTTTTGCTTAGGAATAAATGTTTATCATTATATTCTTTACTCAGTGTATTCTCTTTGTATGGCCTCTTGACTGCTAGTACTCCGATTGTTTGTTTTATTTTTTTACTATTTATTTCAATGTAAATATACACCAATCAGCCAATACACTAAAACCACCTCTGTGTTATGAAACGAAATGTGCGTGCAGCCAACAGTGTCACATGCCAAGGTCATGAATGATATATATAATACCTGGGTTGGAACTCTTGTAGGCAGTATTTCGTTTTGTCTCAACATGAGAAAAGGAAAGGATTTATCTGATTTCACCAGATCATTGTGGCAAAATGCCTTGGTAAGAGCATCTCCAAAACAGCGATGCTGGTAGGACGCTCATGCTATGCAGCAGTTAGTACCTATCAAAAATGGTCTGAAACGGGTGACACTTCGAACCATCGACAAGGCGTGGGCCAGCCACACCTCATTGATGCCAGAGGTCAGTGCAGGCTATCTTGTCTTCTCCACAGCAACAGGAGGGCTGTTGTGGCTGACATTACCCATAATTTTCAATTGTGGGAAAAGGTCCAATGTGTCCAAACACACAGTTTATCTTAAGCTCTTGAATATGGGTCTCCACAGCCACAGATCCATTCGTGTGCCTATGCTCACAGCCGTTCACCATTGTCAATGCTTACAGTGGACACGTAATCATTGACATTGGACCATAGAAGATTGGAAAAGGGTTGCATGGTCATTCGAATCCCAGTTTCTGTTACACCGTGTGCACAGACAGCTCGTGTGCGATGTTTACCCACGGAAACCTTCTCACCTGGATGCATTGTGGGACGGATCCAGGCAGCTGGAGGGAGTGTGATGTTCTGGACAATATTTTCTTGGGAAACACTTGGACCAATTATCCCTGTAGAGCAAACTCTGAGAGCTGTCACCTACCTGAACATCGTGGCTGACCAAGTACACCCCTTTATGGTGACTGTATTTCCTGGCGGAGATGGCATCTTTCAACAAGACAATACCCCATGCCACACTGCAAAGAAAGTTCAAGAATGGTTCCTAAAATATGATGAGGAATTCCATTTATTGCCATGGCCCCCAAATTCACTGGACATGAATCCCATTGAGCATTTGTTGTTTGAGTTGGAGAAATGGGTACGAGCAGCATCACCCCAACCATGTAATTTACGGGAACTGTGGGATCTTCTATTACAATCATGGTACCAAATATCAAGTGACACCTATTCACATCTCGTTAAATCTATGCCTCATCAGGTGAGAGCTCTTTTGGTAGTGAGAGAAGGACCTACATCATATTAGGTAGGTAGTTATATATACACACATTAGTACATTGTAGACTGCACTCTGCCTGTCTGGGCTGGGTTCTTTTTCTAACCATGTGTATGTGCGAGAGCATTTACAGAAGGGTACTATCTCATCAGGATGATAACTTAGGTGGCCGAGTACACAAACTCAGATATTTCAACTATGTACAATATTTATTTGCACATTTTTTTTAGCTATATACATACAGTGACTGTCCACTCAGTACAGTCACTGGCCGAATCACACAGGCTATATGAGCCTCAGCAGTCCCACTGCTAGATACAGAACAAAACTTATGCTAGCTGCAGACAATCATCTGACATCCGAACTGTCTCGTAGTCCGCACGCAAGTCTCAGATTGAACCACCCCGCCGGATGAGGTCACGTGTCCTTCGGGAACGTTAGGGTGTCTCGGCCAATAAGGTATGGACACGATCGCCATGCTAGGTCGACTCTTGTCGCCTTTCTTCATCATGCTCTCAAAACTGGATCCGCCACCAGCACTCGGTCGCTAGGTGGCAGCCAGAATGACGATTCTGGCCTTCACTCCTTCCATCCCAGCTGCCGAGTCCCTACACGCCCCATGTCCACCCACCCCTTATTTAAGAAATTCGAGGCAGATGTCCCCTGCCTCAATTTATAATTCGGTTACTCAGGGACTCGAACTCGTCCCTTGTGAACAACAGTCATTGTTCATCGAACTGCAAGGTTCAAACAAATGTTCGCACAACGAAAGTTTGTAGATAAGTCCTCCTTTTTTTTTTTAACAAGGGCCAAGAAGAATCACAATTTGCATCAATCTGGTTGCCACACAGTTCATAAAATATTCATGCACAACACAGACGTAGCCAAGTCAATAGTTTTACCAAATTGTTCACACCAAATTGTTCACACCAAATTGTTGACTCAGTTACGGCACAAAGTTTCTGACAAAGTCCATATTTGAACACCACACCCATCACTGACGGTAAACATTCAGACGTGATCTTCGCTGTATGCTAGGAGGAGTTTGTTGCCTTGGGGGCTACAGCTCAATCCAAATCCATCAAGTCGTCGATGCCCCACCATCATCCTGCACCGTGTACTTCCCCTAGCCTATGTCTTCCCCATTACTCTGCTTCAGCAATTATCTCCAACCTGGAAAGAGCAAAAGCATTCACTGGTGCATAATCTCCTTCCTTGTGCCGGGAGCATCTCCAGGTTCCTGTAGATGCGCCGCACAGCCGATTGTTGACACCACCAAGAGTTGAGATCCAGAAACCATCCAAGCAGGCCGAGGACTCTTCCACGAGTTACCGTGATCCGAAGTGCTTCTTCGGATCACGGTAACTTACGTGGTTCATGTGCTTTTGCATCACATCTTTTCCCTTCGCTTTCTGATGCTTGTAATGTCATTTCTTATCATTGGTAACAAAACCCGCATCTTGGCTACACCCTTTTTCAGTTGCATGCTGTACAGCTGGTGCCAATTCGAAACTCTCTCATTTAGCTGCCACCCCCACTGCAGAACTCAGTGCCGCTAATCTACCAGGTGGGGCGCAACCCGTTTCTATCTGCCATGGAATGCCACCTCTCCTGAGCACAGTACCAATAAATCACTCCTCCATGCCATGAGTCTTTGGAAGAATTGTCTCCGTTTGGGAGGTTCGCACCAGAGATCCCTTTAGCTTACTGGCATGGCCCTTCCCATCCACTCTTGCTTCTCCCTTCCTCAGTGCTGGCGGATGATAAGGTTCAGTGCCTCTACACCCAATGGCTCAAATCACAGGCAGCAGCTTCTCACCAGACCTTCCTGCCGCCTTATCGTCAGATGACTCGCATTCCGCGCAAGAATCACAAAATTCTTTTACATCGGTCTCAATCGTGGGCCACCAATGAAAAGGCAGGAGATTGCTTAATGTGTTTGAAGCACTATGGTGATTTCCTGGGGTCGGCGAATGCTCTCTGCACATTGCATCAACTCTATCATCCTTTGGGACCACATATCTATGAAAAATCCTATCTCCTACTCGATATGTTGCAGGACTCCATCCGATACAACATATTCTGCCAATTCAACATCGAGTCGCTCCATGATTCGACGAAACTGGGTCGGTCCTCTGTCGCTTCTTAAAATTATCCCAAAAAACCCGGTCCTGTAATTCTGGTGAACTATTTCGCCTAATCTGTTTGCTCTCATACTCATTCTCAGTTAGTTCACTTCGTGCTAATTCACCAACACTGCCAATATATACTTCCTCTTCGCCCTGTGACACAGATATTTTCTTCTGCTGCAGACCTAAGACTTCCAGTAGTTGGCTGACACTCGTAAGAAATGAATCATCACCTCTAGCCGCAGCAGCAATAGATTCTTTGTGCATGCATCAGGCTGGTTGTTGTCATAGTAACTTCCACAGCTGAAGCAGGGAGCTCCTTGCATGTCTCAGTAGGTGACGTCACATAGTGCATGTTTCTTTCGAGAGCTTTCTCCACCAAATTGCTCACTCTATTCAAAACTGGAGTGTGCTCTTCACTTAAATTAACAGCAGAAAGAGCTTTAAAATCATTCATCGTCAGAAGTGCAGGAAGTGCCAGGCGTGATGAAACAGCAATCACTAAATTAATTTCTGGCCGAATTATGGAATCATGGGGAAGTTGCTTCCCCCCACCAACTGTACAGGCATTTGAATCATTTCAGCTATCTGCAAATCTCCAAATGCTGACTCAGCTTGATCGTCCCCTTCAGTGTGAAAAACTTATCCGATACAACATCTCTTCTAAACACGGATATTTCAGCACCAGAATCAATCAAAGCTGTGAAAGCATTCTGACTGCATCACACATCTACCATCTGAAGCTGGGCAACCCTAACAGTTGCTAATTGCCCATCGTCCTGAACTTCAAACACATGCGTTGAAACACGTGCACATAATGTCTTGTACAGTCTGTGCTGTATTAATCCCAGCATTAGGTGATTTTCTCTTTTCCTGCCATTGAGGGCAATCTCTGTGAAGATGCTGGTTCAAGCCGCACTCAAAACAGCCACACGCACTGCTAGTGCTAGCAACTGATCGCTTCGCAAATTGCATGGACGCTTTTTGTTCTACTTGCTCGCGCCTGGGAGGAGGAATGCACCTGGCCACCTGTCGATCAGAGTCCCTTGGATGCGCATTATTTCGACTGCTCGCTAAATGATGTAATATACAGTCTATGAGGTCTCTTGGACGTAACCAGTCCGGATGCTCTTGTAATGCAGCGTATTCGCCAGCACTACTCGGTATCTCTGATTTAAATCGATCTGCCACCAGCAGGTCGACCAGTTCCTCAAATGTGGACACTTTTCTGCTCTCGATATACCTTCTCCACATTTCCCTAATTTTTTCCAAAAATGTGTTCCACATTTCTTGCGCAAGTTTCTTTGCCCCATCCAACTGCCTCTTCTACTCAAATGCAGAGACTTTACACCTCACCAAAATATATGCTTTGAGGTTACTGTAATCGCTAGCATCCTCGTCAGGCAATGAAGCCAAAAGATCGTTCAGCTTCTCCCAAAAAAATGGGGAGGACTACTTGGCCCCTAACCTCTTCAGTCACACCCTGATTAGCGAAAATGCTCTCGATCCTCTTGAAATACAAAGGAATGATGAGTGTTTCTGGGGATGATCCCAGCATAGTACGCAGAACCGAAATCCAATATTTCAGTTCCTTGCGCTCCTTCCTTTTTGTGCTGCTGCGGGAATCGGACCAAGACGAATCGTAACCATCATGCGATGCACCGTGAGATCTGACGCCGCTTGCCTTTGCAGTCTCAAGCTCAAGACACCTCATTTGCAGTTCATGCTCGCATTGTGCTTGCCTTTCTTTGGCCTCCATATCCAGTCGCATGCACTCTCTTCGTTTGTCAGCCTCGCGTTGCGCTGCACTTGTCTATCAATTAGCTCGAGCTGCATTAATTCAATTTTTTTAAATTCTACTTTGTGCTTTCTAGCATCATTGTACTGCCCTGCTATTTCCTGAGTCAGATAATAATCACTGACAGCATCTGACAAATCAGACCCAATGGCTATGTCCACACTTGTGCGCTTTCATCATCACTCACCTGATGAGAAGTTCTTGCAGCGATGATTTACTCTCCTGCCAGCACACAACATTTGCTAAACTGCCCCTTAATGGGATGCCACCTCGTACCCAACTCTCACAACACAAATCCCGCTGAAGACACCAATGTAGACTGCACTCTTCTCTGTCTGGGCTGGATTCTTTTTCTAACTGTGTGTGTGAGAGAGCTTTTGCAGAAGGGTACTATCTCGTCAGGATGATAACTTAGGTGGCCGAGTACACAAACTCAGATATTTCAACTATGTACAATATTTATTTGCACATTAGCTATATACATACAGTGACATTCCACCCGCTACAGTCACTGGCCGAATACACACAGGCTATATGAGCCTCAGCGGTCCCACCGATAGATACAGAACAAGCTTATGCTAGCTGCAGACAATCGTCTGACATCCGAACCGTCTTGTGATCCGCACGCAAGTCTCAGTTTGAACCACCTCGCTGGATGAGGTCACGTGTCCTTCGGGAACGTTAGGGTGTCTCGGCCAATAGGGTACGGACACGATCACCGTGCCAGGTCAACTTTTGTCACCTTTCTTCATCTTGCTCTGAAAACTGGATTCGTCGCCGGCGCTCCATCGCTAGGTGGCAGCCAAAATGGCGATTCCGGCCTTCACTCCTTCCATCTCAGCTGCCGAGTCCCTACATAAATATAGTGAAAAGCTCATGAGAGTACTCTCATGAATGAGTCTTCAGTATTGAAAATTAATATATTTACAAATGTAGTAATATATTGGAAATTAAATACATCATCATCATCATCCTCAAGCAGCCATGGGCTACGGAGGTCCAACCAGACCATGCAGTTTAATTCTCCAAGCATATCTGTCATGAGCTACATCTGCTCCATCCGGCCACTGCACACCAATTCTAACAAGGTTCTGTTTGACATTGTCTGCCCACCGCATCCTAGGTCTCCCCCTCCTTCTGAGGCCTCTAGGCACACTGTTCATAACCCTATTCGCCAATCTATAATTATCCATACGGGCAACATGGCCAAACCAGCAGAGTCTCTCTCTGCACAATATGCTGCTTAAAGGAGGTTGCAGACTCCTTTGCCTAAACACATCATTAGTTACAAAGTTAAACTACCTAATACCCAAGATACTGCATAAGCATCTAGAATCAAAAGCATCTAGTTTCCTGTTATCTTGTTTACACAGCGTCCAAGTTTCACTACCATAACTAACCCTTAGAAAAAATAAGATTAACATGTACAAAAAGGATTTAGATCAATTGAAACTAATAAACTAAACTTACTAATGTAAAAAAGTATTTATGTCATCAAAGTTTAGAATATATATTTTTAATATTTTGCAGAATAAATGATGATTTCTAATCATTTTGATCTCATTTTGGATAGATGAGAGAATTTTAGGATCTAAATCTAAATAATAATGTCTAAGTATTTCTTTATGCAATTTTGGTATTCTATAATTAATATTGTCATTTGACTTTAACTCATACTGATTTGTATAAGTGAGTATTTTTTTCATTTCTTAAATAAAATATTTGACAATTTCGAAAATGTAATAATGTCTTAATGGTAAAATCTGCATATGTCAAAATAATGGTAATGTATATTGAATATATGAATTCATCATCATCATCCTCAAGTAGCCATGGGCTACGGAGGTCCAACCAGACCGTGCAATTTAGTTCTCCAAGCAAGTCTGTCCTGAGCTACATCTACTGCATCTGGCCACTGTACACCAATTCTAATAAGGTCCTGTTTGACATTGTTTGCCCATCGCATCCTAGGTCTCCTCCTCTTTCTGAAGCCTTTAGGCACACTGTTCATAACCCTGTTCGCCAATCTATAATTATTCATACGGGCAACATGGCCAAAATAATGGAGTCTCTCTCTGCACAGTATGCTGCTTAAAGGTGGTTGCAAACTCCGTTGCCTAACCTCATCATTAGTTACCAAGTTGAACCACCTAATGCCCAAGATACTGCGTAAGCATCTGGAACCAAAAGCATCTAGTTACCTGTTATCTTGTTTACAAAGTGTCCAAGTTTCACTACCATAACTAACCCTAGAAAGAACCTAACTATTATACAGTCTAATTTTAGTCTTTAGGTGTATACGCCTATTTCCCCACTCTCTCCATAGATTCTTAAAAGTCCCAGCAGCAATCCCTATTCGTCAGTTAATCTCATGACGCACATCACTATTATCTGTTACATAGCTCCCAAGATAATTAAACTATGACACCTGCTCAAGACTGCAACCATTCAGATTAACTGAATCGCAGCCTGCCTGACCAATTTTCATCACTTTAGTTTTCTCTCTGTTTATAACCTAACCTACTCTACTACCAGTCTCATCAACAGCTTGAATGAAAGAGTTCATCTCATCGTCACTTGCCAAAAGGGCTAAATCATCAGCATAATCTAAATCAGAAATTTTTGAATCTCCAGCCCATTTAAGGCCAAAATCTTTCCCTTGCAGTGAATTTCATATAACATAATCAATAACCAAACTAAAAAGAAAAGGAGACAAAATGCACCCTTGTCGAACAGCAGAAGTAATGCTAAACCAATTGCTACAACTTACCAACTCTCACACAAGACTCGGTGTTATTATAGAGAGCTTTCATTATGTTAACTAACTTGTCTGATATACCATATGATCCCAAAATAAACCACAAATTATGATGATAAACAGAGTCGAAAGCCTTTTTGAAATCAACAAAGCTTGCAACCAAAGGTTTCTGAAACTCTAAACATTTCTCAAGAATCTGCCTAAGCGAAAATATCTGATCCACACATCCCCTACCACTTCTGAATCCACATTGCTCATCACGCAATTCACTGTCAACCAGATTCTTAATTTTATTAAGCACAATCTTGGAAAGAACTTTCCCTGGAACAGAGAGTAGGCTGATACCCCTATAGTTATCACAAGAACTGCGATCAACTTTTTTGAAAATAGGGATAACAATAGCTCTGGTAAAATCCTTAGGAACCATGCCTTTATCATAAAAGATATTGAGAATTTCAGTCATCCAAGTGGTAACCGAAACATTTCCAGCTCTAAGCATTTCTGTAGTAATTTCATCTACCCCTGGGGGATTTATGAAGTTTAAGTTTAGAAACAGCCAAAATAACTTCAGATTGTGTTATAGGGCCAACATTAAAGCCACCAATGTATCTATCATCATTGCAAACAATGGGAATAGAACTAACTGCATTGTTTAGAATATCACTGAAATGCTCAGCCCACCTAGCCATGACAGAATCCTCACCTTCTATAACCTTACCTTGTTTATCCTTCAATCCCTGTATACCTGTCCGTTTTCTATCACACAAAACATTAACTATTCGGTATAGCTCTCTGCTATTGTGCTGTCTAACTGCTTCCTCGGCTTTGTCAACCAAAGATTCTTATCAGCAGCTTTACACGTTTATTAAGCTCTATGTAATGCTTTCTGCAGTTCTTTTTTCTGAAATAAGCTCAAATGCCTTATCACTCAAATAATTCTGCCTCCTCTGTTCCTTTTTTCCTAAAAGAGTACTGTTAGTTTAAAACAACCCTATTCTTCCTCAACTTAAGTAGTAAGGAATGGTAAGCTTTAGCTATAACTGGGTCTTTCAGAGCTTCAGTATTAAAGGTAAATTTTTTAACCCTAGCACAACACTTTTTAAGTTTAAGTTGCAAGACACTTTTAACAAGGTAATGGTGAGATCCAGTTTCAGCTCCCTTGTATGCCCTGGTATTCCTAACATAACTAGCCCATTTGCTGTTAATTAATATATAATCAATCATATTCTTATGCAGTCCATCAGGTGAAACCCATGTGTATTTATGTATGGTGCGGTGTTTGTAATAAGTGTTAGTTATTCTGAAACCATTGAGTTTATTTACCTGTGGGAGATGTTGCCCATTTTCATTGCAGCTACCAATAGAGCCTGTCACTGCTCCCCAAAGGTCAGAATCAATACCAACATTAGCATTGAAGTCACCTAGAACAAGGGTAATATCTCCTTTCTTGACAGAATTCAAAATATCCTGAAGTTGACCGTAAAACCTATCCTTCTCATCCTCATCGGCATCCTCAGTGGGGGCATAAGAGCAGATAAAATTCAAGTTTTTAATGCTTGTCTGAAATTTTGCTGTAAGAAACCTTTCATTAATGCACTCATATCCTAGAAGAACATCACTAGTGTGTCTGCTGAGAAGCAGACACACTCCTTTGTGATGTTTATTGTCGTCCCTCCCTGAAAAAAGAAATTTAAGATTATTTTTAAGAATCTGACCTTTATTCTGTCCATCTGGTCTCTTGCAAGCCGAGAATATCTAAATTATAATGGTGGAATTCTTGTGTGAGGACATCAAGAGAAAAAGCTTCGTGCAGAGTCCTCACATTTTAACTATCTATGGAGAGAAAATGGTTAGTGGGATGTTTAAAGAAACTATGTTTATTGAGAGAGGGAATGCCGACAATATCAAACAGCCCCCTAATCACAGAATGGGGCAAAGACCCATTCCCGTGCCACTAAAGGCTGAAGCCATCTACACTGGAAGACTTCCTCCAATGTAGAATTTGAAGATTCCATTAGAAGCAAAGAGTTCAGGTGCCTGCAATGACCTCTGCTCAGGATTATCCACCAGCTGATAAACATATCCTGTGAATCTATTCACTTGGGGCTGTCAACCCACAAACAAACAGAAAACGCAGCGGAAGATTTTCCCTCCACAGAAGCCCACCAGTGCAGCAAAATCAGGATCCATAATCAAGCTCAGAGCCATATATCTGTCCAGTCCAGTAGGTTTATATGGTCAGCACCAGGACCCTGTGTGGTTGACCACTCCTCAGCAGGGTAGAAGAAAAAATAGAAGAGTAGCCATAATTGTCCGTATCAGTAGGCCAGTGAAAGTAGCCATCAGTAGTGTCCAGATCAGTAATCTGGCAGCCCTCCAGTTCCATTCACTTCCACAAGAGAGTATCTCTTTTGAAAGGTACTAACGGTCTTCACCACGAGAAGGCGGGGTCGGATATTAGGTGCTAGTCCTGGCCGGTTCTATGCATCATCACAGGGGATTGGTGCATAGCTCTCCTTCCAGTGACTAAACAAATAATTCATTTCTGAAGAATGAATAATTGTTTAAAGTTATTATTATACATACCTCCCCATGATTTTATTCCATAGGTTAATCGGGAACGTATTAATGTGTAATATAATATATTCATAAATTTAGGTGATACTATATTTTTTACTGAATATAACTGAGCTAAACAATAAAACATTTTCTTTTTAATCCATGCTACATGTTCTTTCCAAGTTAAACAAGCATCTAACCAAATACCTAAGTACCTGACAGATGATACTATGGATATTTCAGGACAATTGCATTCTTCATTATTTTGACAGTAATAATTCATGAAATATTAATTTATTGTAATTTAATATACTTGAGATTAAGTTATTTTTCTTCAAATAGAAGAATATAGCTTTTGTCTTATTAAAATTAATGTTTAATAAATTACTATTAAACTAGTTACAAATTATTTTTAAATCAAAATTTTCATCCGAAAACACATCAGGATAGTTCTTACTAGGATGTAGAAAACACTTACTACTTGTGATGATACTTACTAGTGATGTAGATAGTACTAAACAGGTGCTATCTGCAAATAATGTCAATTTGGCTTTTATAAATAAATAAATAAATACCCCCTCAAGCAGCTGCTTGCCACAGAGGTCTGACAGGAGCCTGTCAGTTTATATGCCACAGTAGGAGATCTGAGAGGATGGCAGGACCTCAGCAGAAAAACGACACACACATCCATGCCTAATCCGGGGCTCGAACCCAGGTCCCTTAGATCAGTAGCCAAGCGTGCTAACCACTCGGCCACGGGACGGCTCTGGCTTTTATACCAATGAAATTTATATCATTTATGTATGTTATAAACAGTAAAGGCCCTAAAACCAATCCTTGGGGTACACCATGTTCAATTTGTCTCCTATTGTTATATAAATCTCCTATTTTAATGCATTATACTCTGTTAGTTAGGTAACTAATAAAGCACCTTAATGTTAATCCTCTAACTCCAACAGCCTGTAATTTTGTAGTTAGTTTTTTATGATCTCCAGTATCAAAAGCTCTTTCATTCAAGCTGTTGATGAGACTGGTAGTAGAGTAGGTTTGGTTATAAAAGAGAGAAAACTAAAGTGATGAAAATTGGTCAGGCAGGTTGTGATTCAGTTAATCTGAATGGTTGCAGTCTTGAGCAGGTGTCACAGTTTAATTATCTTGGGAGCTATGTAACAGATACTGGTGATGTGCATCATGAGATTGACAGACGAATAGGGATTGCTGTCGGGACTTTTAAGAATCTATTAAGACTGTGGAGAAATAGGCGTATACACCTAAAGACTAAAATTAGACTCTATAATAGTTTGGTTCTTTCTAGGGTTAGTTATGGTAGTGAAACTTGGACGCTGTGTAAACAAGATAACAGGAAACTAGATGCTTTTGATTCTAGATGCTTACGCAGTATCTTGGGTATTAGGTGGTTTAACTTTGAAACTAATGATGAGATTAGGCAAAGGAGTTTGCAACCTCCTTTTTAAGCAGCATATTGTGCAGAGAGAGACTCCACTGGTTTGGCCATGTTGCCCATATGGATAATTATAGATTGGCGAATAGGGTTATGAACAGTGTGCCTAGAGGCCTCAGAAGGAGGGGGAGACCTAGGATGTGGTGGGCAGACAATGTCAAACAGGACCTTGTTAGAATTGGTGTGCAGTGGCCAGATGCAAGAGATGTAGCTCAGGACAGACTTGCATGGAGAACTAAATTGCACGGTCTGGTTGGACCTCCATAGCCCATGGCTGCTTGAGGATGATGATGATGATTGTTTATTTTAATACATCTGGGAATTTCCCTTGTTCAATAGATAAATTAATCCTTCTAGTGTCCAGCCTGAAAGACAGGTTTCCATCCAGGGGCCCAAGCTATTTTCTGCCTATGCTCAGCCAAAAAAAACTTTAACTGTAGAACTTTTTTGTCAAATAACTAATGAAAGGAATTATGACATGTTGTATGCCAAATTAATCAGCATTTAATTCTGGATTTTCTGAAAATCAAGTAGTTAACAAAAAAGACCATATGTTTTATTGTAATAGGACTTTTTTTAGAGTCATGTAGTAAAAAAATGCATCTGGCAACACAAAAAAAAATCCTAAATAGGCAGAAATGATTACAATGCACATGAATAGAATGACTATATTTCTGAATAGCAAAAAAATATTTTTTTGGTTTTAAGTAAATATTCCTCTCGTATAAATATATAAACCTAATGGGATGTTGAAATATCTGCAACATCTTTTAAGTCGGCCTCTGATCTAGCATAACTCAGAAAGATTGATAAATCAGCCAATCTAAAGATCGCTAACTAATGGAAGTAAATCTACAGAAATGAATTTGCTTCCATATTCAAGACCTCATTTTCAGAAAATGACACTAGATCAAAGTTTTACTGGAAAAGTAATAAATGAAGAAGGAGAATTTGCAGAAGGTTGCTTCAGCAAATAGCAATGTTAATAAGCAAATCGGCAATACCGTTTAGTGCTTCTAAGAAATGGCAATCAGATGGCTTTATAAAATTATTTATATTGTAGTTTAATAAAATATACATCAAATAAAATAAAATTAACATATGACCTAATCCGATGTAAAAATATCTGCAGCAACAAGTTGTAGGCTAGCCATACAATATAGCTTAACTATGAAAAGTCAATATTTATTGTTTGGCCAAAGGATCACAAATTTACAAAAATAAATCTACTGAAATGAAAAGTAAGGTTTAAATATAAAAAGTCAATACTAACTTTACAAATGGTATCCAATATGCAGGTCCAAAACACTATATAGCACACATAACAGAGATATCATGTGTCAGCCAACTGTGTCTTTTTTTCCTCGGTGAAGCATAACTAATTAAATGCATCTGCAACCAGAATTTCTAAGAAGGATGTGTTTACTTTCAGTTTCGATTTTGAAGGTGGGAAAGATGCATAAGCTGCTGGGAAAAATGATAAAAATAACTTGGGGATACCGAAATAGGTTTATGACAAAGAGTGTGAAATGGCAAAAAAAAGAAAACAGTGGTACGTATTTTGTAATTACTTCCAAAATCTATCATTTTTAAAAATAGCAGTTTTTTTTTTGTTAATTTTTAGATGTTCGAAAATTTAAAGAAAAATTTGTTAATAATAGTTCAAATCAAACTTATGAGTTTAAATCAGAAGGTTGCTTCAGCAAATAGGAATGTTAACAAGCAAATCGGCAATACCATTTAGTGCTTCTAAGAAATGGCAATTAGATGGCTTTATAAAATTATTTATATTGTAGTTTAATAAAATATACATCAAATTAAAAAAAATATAATTTTTGAAACCTGAATTATATATTTTTATAGGATATATATATATAAAATTACAACAGCAAGTTTTATTTTTAAAAAATCGATTTTTGTTTTTTGTTGTACTAAAAATGAATACAGACGATGTGGACACTGGAAGGATTAAATAATCTTACTAGAAATTTCATGAATTTTTCATCTAATAATTGTAATAAATCACTCGTAACCTGGAGATTTGTTTTTAGTTAATAGCCTTATTTGAGTTTTAATTTCAAAATCGTTAAGGATGATAGAAAAAGAGGATTTTTCAATTCTTAATTCTGCGATCAAAATCTGATATTAAGTTTTCAATTAGTTTTTCTGAAATAGTTGGGGCGGGGGTGGCTCAGTGGGTAGCGCGCCAGGCTCGTAATCTATAGTTCCCAGGTTCGAGTCCCAGCTGGGTCAGCGTTGAGATTTATCTCCGCAAAATTCCCCGCCCTGCCCATGGTCAGTAGAGGACACCAATGGGCATGGAAAGGCTGCCGTCCGTCGGATGGGACGTTAAGCCTTGGCCCCGTGTGCGGGAGAGCCATACCCTGTGCACGTTAAAGAACATGCTGGATGGCCTTGACGGGAGGCTACCATCTGTCTCCCAATAGCTGTTCCAGTGGGTCCCCTCCCCCAACCTTCTCTGAGCCTCTGGGGTCCATGTGACCTGGCCATTTAGCCCATGGTGTGCAGAAAAGTGCCGCGCAGAGGTAAAACAACCCAAAATCTGAAATAGTTGCAAAGTACTCATTAAATAAATCTACAAATTTATGTGGTTCATCATTATATCTAATCATTTCATTATTATTTTTAATTATGGTTGGAAAATTTCCTTTTTTTTTAATATGTCATTTATCTTATTTATTACATCCCACTGCTTTTTTTTTAGGTTACGATTTGCTTTTAAAAAGTTATTTTCATAATATTGCATTTTAGTTTGTCTAATTTTATTGGTTACAAAATTTCTAAATTCAGAAAAATAATTTCTTAAGGATGCATTTGTAGGATCTTTTTTCGTTTCTTTATGTAGTGTGTTTCGTAGTTAATTAATTGTACCAGTTCATTAATAATCCATGGTTTTATTTTATCAACTTTTGATTATTGTAACTTCATTTATTAACCATTGCAATGCATCACTTAAATTTTTAAAAGATGTGTTTACACATCCTTCAACAAATAATGAATTCCAATCTAACGTTGCACTCATTTCCTTAAATTTATAAAAAACCACAATTTTTGTTACATTGCTTTCTATTTTTTTGTTGTATTTTATTCTCGAGGTTAATCTTAATCAAGCAGTGATCGGTAATACCAATGTCTTCAATAAATATGCTGCTGTTTTTAACTAGTTTACTTTTAATAAACACATGATCAATACAAGTGGAAGTGTTATCTGTAATCCTACTAAGTTGATCTAACATATTTATAAAACCATTTTCAGCCAATATTCCCATATATTCACCACTGTTAAGATTATCATTTAGCAAATTAATATTTATATCACTTATATGCAATACATTTGTTTTTTTAGCGAATTTAAAACAGTATTTAATTCAGTATTATGACATTGAATATCTCCTGATGGTGATCTATATATAGCTGATAGTTGGTTGGTTGTTTTACTTCTGAGTGGCACTTTTTTTGCACATAATGGACTAAATGACTAATTAAATGCATTTGCAACCAGAATTTCTAAAAAGGATGTGTTTACTTTCAGTTTTGATTTTGAAGGTGGGAGAGATGCATAGGCTGCTGGGAAAAATGGTGAAAATAACTTGGGGATATCGAAATAGGTTTTTGACAGAAAAGAGTGTGAAACGGAAAAAAAAGAAAATGGCGGTACATATTTTGTAACTGCAAGGACCTCGAAGGCTCAGAGAAGGTTGGGGAAGGGGACCCACTGGAATGGCTGTTGGGAGACATATGCAGCCTCCCTTCAAGGCCATCCAGCGTGTTCTTTGCACAGGGTATGACTCTCCCGCTCACAGGGCCACAGCTTAACATCCCATCCGACAGACGACGGACAAGCCCATCGGTGTCCCCTACTGACCGTGGATAGGAGATAAATCTCAATGCTAACCCAGCTGGGACTCGAACCTGGGAACTACAGATTACCAGCCTGGTGCGCTACTGACTGAACCACCCCCACCCCATATAGCTAATAGTGAATAGTCAATGTTATTTAATATAATATGCAGTATAACAGCATCTGCAGTATTCATTTGAATGCTCTGTTGTATAGCAGTAATATCATATTGAACATAGAATACCTCCAGTCATCCCTGCAGTATGAAAAACATTTGAAACCATTTATATTGTATTGATATACTACATATGAATATATCCAAATTTCTGTTAAAATAATAATTTTAGGTTTTAGGCACATAGTTTCTAAATATATCAAAAATTCATTAAAATGCGCTCTAACACTACATATGTTTAAATGTAATACAGAAAGAATATTATTTTGTATTTTCATAGTTATGTAGAGTTCTAAATTTCATACAATTTTTATTCATTTTCTAATATTAAAGTTGAATATTAGCTAGATCCTGCATTTTCTTGACATGAATTACTGGACTGTCATCATTACATCGCAGAAAAATCTTTGCTACGATTGTTTATTTTCTTTTTATAATATATTTCAACATATATATATATGCATAAATACATACATAAATTATACATAATTACTACATAAATATAGTGAAAAGCTCACAAGAGTACTCTCTTGTGTGAGTATTTTTTTTATGCTTAGGAATAGGTGTTTATCATTATATTCTTTACTCATTGTATTCTCTTTGTATGGCCTCTTTACTGCTAGTACTATGATTGTTTAAGTTATTATTTGTAGAACTTTCCAAGAAGTTGAATATGCTTTCTAATGTGATATTAAAATGCAATTTTAATTAGTTTAAGTCTCATATTTAGTGGTGTTTCTTTTCTTACAAAAGTAATTTGAAGAAGTTTGGTATAATTATGGAAAAATTTAATTGTTTTGTTGCCATTTGTCATGCTAGGAATCCAGAAGTTGAGTGTTACATCAAGATAAATGCATTATTGCATTGCGTGAGAAAAAATGGTGCCAGAGCACCATAAACTGCAGAACTGCCATGCTCAGATTTCCTATATTTTTCATTCTTTTAAATAGTAATTTTTGTCATGCAAGGTTGGCATCTCTTCCAATGACTATTAGTCTGGAGCAACCTCAAACCAGATATCATCCCATTAACATCTGGGAAACAGTTTTGGAGCTGGTGGTGTGTTGGTGTGGAGAGGCATCACTCAATGGCTGCAAATCTCTACATTTTCCCAGGAAGGACTGTAATAGCTGTAAGGGAGAGCACATACCACCACAATTTGCAACAGCAACGTGACGATGACCTCCTGTAAGTTACATTTTATGAATGTAACTAAAGGTTCTTAGAATTCTAAAGGTTTATGATGCACCTAAAGGTACTTAGAATGTTCTATTAATGTTCTTAAAATGCATTTTAAAGAAGCAGTTGCAATCATCATCGCATTGCTGTTGCAAATTATGGTGGTGTGTGCCATACCTAAGATATTGCAGTGAGACCTTAAACCATACGTTCATCCATTTCTCACAGCAGTGGGTCCTGATTCTGTGTTAATGGATGATAATGCTTGCCCTCACAGAGTTATTTGGTGGATCAATAACTTGAAACTGAAATTATAAGCTGCATAGATTGGCCTTCCCAGGATTTTGGGAATTCATTTGTTTTTTGGATATTAGTGGGATATATGATCATAGACCTCACCTGTACATTTCATTAAAATTCAGCGAAGGATTTGTTTGTAATTTGTGTATATTTTCTTAACTTTTGAGCACCAGTGTAAATAAGTTTGGTTGTTTTTTTTTTTATCTATGAGCCAGAACTTTTGTGGACATAATGAGCTAAATGGGCTGGACACAAGGGCTAAGAGTTTGGTATGAGAAGGAAACCTACTGAGAAACTCTTAGGAGGAGGATGACAAGCCTCTTGTAAATGCCATGAAATGTGCTCTTTAGCAAGTGCAGGGTGTGGCTTTTCTGCACTCAGTACTATGGATTTCAGTTCCAGCCAAATGACTGTGGTTTTTTCAAACCTAACAGTACTATATATTTCAGTTCCATCCGAAGAACTGTTTCATTTCCAAACCCATCAGTGACCCTTTCTCACCAAGGGCAATGTGGAGATTTAGAAAAGATGTCTTCACACTAGAAGAGTTGGGACTTGAACCTGAGACCTGCAGACTACAATATAATCCCTGCCTCCCATGCTCAGCTGTTATATTAGTATTGGATATAGAAAGGGTAAGCAATGCTCACCATATTCCTTAAAAATTAAGAAACCTAAAGAGAGGTAAAAAAATTCATATTACTAGAACTTGCACCAGCAAGAATTTTTGCCACCTCAAGCCAAGTTACTTTTTTCCACCTTCAAGTAAAATTTTTTTTGTACTTTATTTTACAGAGAACACTTGTGAACATATTTTTAGTAAACAACTGAACTTGCTGGAGCTCTCTGTCAGCTAGTGGAGGAGTAGTAGAAGAGTAAACTTAGCCTGTGACAGTCCCACTGCATTTTACTAATGACAGTTTGAACAAGAGAAAAGGCGTTTTATTTTCCGTTCTATCAAGTTGAGGAATAAATTGAAGCAACTGGTATTATTTAGGAGCTCTGAAATGCCCATTTTAAATATATACATATATGAAATGTGGACCCTTCGTAGGCAAGATAATGAGAAATTTGATGCCTTTGATTCTAGATGCTTATGTAGTATCTTGGGTGTTAATGGCTCAACTTCATAAGTAATGATGAGATTATGCAAAGAAGTAGACAACCTCCTTTGAGCAGCTTATTGTGCAAAGAGAGAGACCGTTGATTTGGCCAAGTTGCCCACATGCATAACTGTAGAATTGTGAATAGGTTATGAACAGCATGTCTAAAGACCTCAGAAAAAGAGGAAGGCCTAGGATGCGATAGTAAGACAGTGTCAAACAGGACCTTGCTATAATTGGCTTACAGTGGCCAAATTCTGTAGCTCAGGACAGATATGTTTGAAGAACAAAATTGCACAATCTAGTTGGAGCTCTGTATCCCAGGATGAATGAGGATTTTGTTTGCATGTGTGAGTTAGCTCAAAATTTAATATTGTTAAAGTATTTAAATTTTTTATGATACTAATGATGGAGTTTACCATTCATGGACATATACACATGCTTTGTGAACTGTGTTTTTATGGTTGTGGCACCATAAAGTTAAAACAGTTCAAAAGTAATGCATTTATATTAAGAACTCAACTTCAGAAGAAAATATGGAGTAATATTTGGACTGAGAACTACAAAGTTGTAAACTGCATTTCTAACAGTTCCACAACAGCTGCTTCTTGTCTGCTTGGAGATCTACCGACCCTCTGGGGGACCTTGGTCCTTGTAGTTCGACCCTTTCTCTCCCCTAGTGGGAAAGTACTACTGTTCTACTGGATTACAAATATCCTGTGGCTTGATCCAAAGGAAGTTTACCCCTAAAATATTCAATGAAGTGAAAATTGGTTTCAAGCACATTAAGGGTTATATTCTGTATATTTTCTTCATTTATTGTTTTATTACTATGGAGTTTACTATTGTTATTATGACTTTCCTGCTTAAATATTAATGCTTCTTTGATGTTTACTTCGAGTGCATTACTGCACTTTATAGTTGTCAGTCCCAATATTACTCCCTTATTTTATGCTGAGCACTTCTTTAAATGTGTTACTTTTGAACTGTTTAAATTCTTAATTGTATATATCTGTTCTTTTTAATATGATAACTGGAATTTTTTTTATCATTAGATCTTTAAGCAGAGCTGAATTTTTTCCTTTCACCTTGCTTGAGCACTTAACCAATAGTGGGGTAATTAAAGATTATAATTTTTAATCAGACAATTCAGTTAAAAAATATTTATGCTAACTGACCTGGATAACATATATTGAACAAATAAAATCTGTTTAATAATAATGAAATGCACAAACAGTTTTGATTTATTATATTTATACATTGTGATTATAGCTGGAGCACTTGCCGAAGGATTTCAGAGCCGTTTCTTTGAGTTTCAAGATTTTGAAAGGAAATTTGAAGTAAGTATTTTGGTTAAAAAAATGTACCTTACTGTAGTTTATATAAATAATTTCTCTGTAATTTATGTAAAATTTTCATAATTTATAATAAGAAAATATCAAAATTTAGGAATTTTTGGGAACTGTCATCACTGAATTCTAAGTCAAAGCATATACTTGGGATTCACAGTCAAGATTCAACCAAACAAATGAACAGTACAGACAAAGCCTGAGGACTTGACAGTGTTCATTGCCTGTGTGCATTTAGACCTGAGATGAATTTAAAGTAAAAAAGTCAATTTCTGATCAAAGATGATACCAAGAAACTTGATTTCTGCCACAGTGGAAATGATAGTCCAAATTAAGGTTCCACTTGCAGCCATTTCTGCCACAGTGGAAATGATAGTCCAAATTAAGGTTCCACTTGCAGCACTTGCAGCAGTTTCAGTTCTCCTCCCCAAATACCTTGGGGAAGGTTCACCAAGATCTTTGGGGAGGAGAACTGAAACTTCAACCTTTTCCATAGTTGTTCAGGGCAGCTTGCATTTGAAATTCAATATAATCCTCATGCTGAAAAAATAACCAAAAAAAAAGTGCTAAAATTGCTAACATAGAGAGCTATGCCTACAAATGGAGCAAGTTGTCTAGTGACAATTATCTTGAAATCAAATTTATTTTGTCTTAAGAAAAAATTTACTTGAGCAAAGGCTACAATATATGAACATGAATAGAATGAGAAGGTAAAATGTTGGAGCCAAAGATATGAAATCACAAAGAATGCTAAATCTCCAAGCTTTTCAGTGTATTCTTTCGATATACACAGTCATATCAGAATAATATGACCACCTACCATAGTACATGTATGGTAGATGGTCATATTATTCTGATACGACTGTGTATATTTGTGTTGCATTTGTTATGTGAAAGAATGCTGATACCAGGTGTTTTCAAGGAAGAAAAGAATCAATTCCATTTTGAGGTAGATCAGGTGGTTAAGATTAAATTGAAGTTTATAATTCTCTATTATAACAGTATCATAGAGAATTAATAAATGTATATGATATATGTGTGATATATGTATGATAAATGTATATGATACTGTAATAATAGAGAATTAAAGACTTCAATTTAATTTTAATTACTGCACTGTGAACTTCTGCTGTAATTTTTGTTAGGTTATTGTTATTTGTATATGTGTGAGGTGTTGACCAATGCTTGCAAAAGCCACACTGGAATTTGTTGGTCTTTAAATATCAGATGAGTTAAGATATTTACCATCCTTTCTGAGACCTTGCACACACACAGTTCATTAATACAGTGGACAATAATTTGAAGGAATCCTGGAATCCTTGCCTGGCTTACAGAAGGCCAAGACCAGGTAGAGGGCCAAGCCTTCTACCAGGAATCTGAAAATGTTCCTCAAGGAAGATACAGTTATAAATGTGCTGATAGCTGCTGATCCTTACTTAATGGTGAGAGATCTTGAAGCATTGCATAATGATTGCCATTTTTCCTGATAGCAGATGCACTTAAAGAATGCAGAGTATGGTGAAGCTCCTTCACTATCTAGGGCCCTTTCAGTGGAAAGAGTGAAAAGCATTTGGTCTTTAGGGCCACAAACTTGGGAGAATAAGAAGAAAAGGATTCATGCAAAATATTTGCAATTGTTTTGAGATCAGCAATTGCATGTTCATTGTGCACAGGATCAACCATTAATGGGATAAAAACTTTTGGACTTTATCCCACGTGACTTTAAACTGGTTATGCGGGTAATGGAAGATATGCATATCTGATCCAAAATTCCTTCTAGGGCCAGGGACTAGATTGCATTTATCCAATACTGTTCTTAATGTTTTGAAATTAAACTTTCCTAAGTTTTTAACTCTTCAATATCTTCAGCTTGGAGCAAGGCCATAAATTGAAACATTTTAAGGTTAGGGCTAATAAACTGTCTAATATCCTTGCCTATTATCATTCAGAGTGAAGGAGATAATACAGATTAGAGAACTTCCCTACATTGTAGGCCATGATTGACATTGGAACTAGAATGGGTTTCGTGCATGTCTGTTGTTATCTGAGTTGCACTCAAGACTGGATCTAGAAGAAAATAAGGAGAGGGAGGGAGAAGCTCAATTGAGCAGATAAAAGTAACAGTGGTTGGCAAGAGACTGGACATCCATTACAGTATAACACTTCCCCCTCCGTTTTAGATGTCTTTAAAAAAGTTCTTGAAAAAGGCATGAAATATACATAAGTTTAGCAATTTTTTGCCTTTGTTTACCCTTACTAGTGCCCCTCCCCCCTCAAAAAAAAAAAAAGAAAAAAACTGTTGGACTAATCAGTTTATAATGGATTAAAACTTTTCTTTCACTGTAGTGGAGGCAAGTTAACAGTTGGGTTACTGCATTGACCTTTTGATTGGTCAATTTTTTCTATGCTTCCTAAATATTCACATTATCAGATATATATATATAGTGAAATATTCCAGGGGCTTCAATTTGTGAAATCTTCACATGAAGAGGGAATGGCTGCTGATCATAAAAGAGGTGTGTATTTGGATTGTTTTACATCCGAGCAGGATTTTGTTTAGCTCGGAGGCTATTAGTCGATTACACTGGGCAACACACAAAAAGGCTTTGAAATGAAACTAGCCAATCTTTACTAATTTTGAGGTGCTGAACATGAAAATGACAAAAAAATTTATCGATTGGCTCTTGTTTAGGAGAGACAGAGATGGTCATGTATAAACGACTTGGTTTGCATTGAGTACATAGGTAACCATTTTGCAACGCTGTATTTTAAACTCCAGATTGCAGCATATTGCGTTGTATTCCATCAATGTCTGATGCAATGTAGTTGAGTCACGACATTGCGGCTTTATGATCTCGGACAAAAGATGATGCAATCATTAGTTGTAAGTGACATCTTGTAGGGTGAACAAGTCTTTTGAGCAACTCCCATTTACCCCTATGGCATACTACACATAAATACAACACAAGTGATCCTTACAGTTTTAATCCAGCTGTAATAATACCTCGTAGCTGTGTTAATAGTGCAGATATATTTTGTTACATTTGTGGGAAAGTGACGTTTGCAAGCCAGAAAAGGGCCATCACTCCAATAGGAAAGCTGCATATGAGTTTTATTTTGGATGCAAGATTGGGGACAGGACAAGACCTGGGCCCCACACATATACTGTAGTGCATGTGCAAGAAATCTCCCGAAGTGGCTGAAAGGCGAAAAAGTAATGATGCTGTTTGCTGTTCCTATGTTTGGAGACAACCAAGCAATCACGCAAATGACGCTACTTCTGCATGGTTCCACCTGTTTCTGGAGGCATCACAAGGAAAAAGAAGTGGACAATAGCATACTCGAATATACAATCTGCTCTCTGACCAGTTCCACATGGCAAAGGGCTTCCTGTTCCCAAACCTCCAAAAGAATTTTCCATCGATTCAGACGATGAGGAGGGAGATGAACCGATATTGGGTTCTCCGCAGCCTTCGGTGTCTAATGATGATCCATGCGTCTGCCACGGTGCATCATCTGTGCCACACATTCTGACCGAAGAAGAAATGAATGATCTTGTTTGCGATCTGGAGCTGTCCAAGGCTAAAACAGAGTTACTTGGATCAAGACTTAAACAATGGAATCTTTTCAAGGAAAATGTCTGAGTGACTTCATTTCTGGCTTGTCATGAACAGTTTGCACCTTACTTCAGAAAGGAAGATGACCTTGTGTTCTGCTCCAATGTAGATGGCCTAATGAATGCCCTCAGAATCAAATATGACCCTCAAGAATGGTGACTATTCATAGACTCCTCAAAATTGAATCTCTAGGCGGTGTTGCGGCATAATGGAAATCGACTTCCATCCATTCTGGTTGGACATGCTGTCTACATGAAAGAAACCTACGACAACTTAAAACAGCAGTTGAACTGTCTACAATACAGCAAGTAATGCTGGCATCTCTGTTGTGACTTGAAGGTAGTGGCTCTGTTGATGGGTCTGCTGCTGGGATATGTGAAGTACTGCTGTTTCTTATGTGAATGGGACAGCCGAGCAAAGACTTTGCACTACATGAAGAGAAACTGGCCTTAGAGGAAATCTCTGAAGGTCGGAGAGAAGAATGTTGAACACCCAGCACTGGCATAAACGCACAAAATCCTGCTACCATCCCTACACATCAAACTGGGTGTGACTAAAAACTTCGTAAAAGCCATGGACTGGACTGCATCAGCTTTCAACTACTGGCTGACAAATTCCCTCGACTCAGCGAAGCGAAAATTAAAGAGGGAATTTTTATGGGTCCTCAGATCTGTGAGCTGTTCAGAGACCAGATGTTTGACAACCTGCTTCAGGGTGCCGAGAAAAAGGCTTGGGACGTATTTCGTCTGGTGTCAATTAAGTTCCTCAGGAATGTCAGGACAGACAACTACAAGACTGGTTATGGACATGTCTCTGTATCACAAACTTGGCTGCAATATGTCCTTAGAGATCCACTTTCTCCATTCCCACTTAGATTTCTTTCCCAACAACTGCGGCATGGTTAATGATGAGCACAGTGAACCTTTTTCACCAGAACATTGTAAAGATGGAGAAACGATACCAGAGAAACTGGTCCACTTCAATGTTGGCGGACTACTGTTGGATACTTGCAAGAGATATCCTGAGCAGCTCTACAAGCGACGGGCAAAGCGACATCAGAAGTAGATGCGGAGTTTTACCAATACATGTAATATGTATGTATTCATCATCATCATCCTGAAGCAGCCATGGGCTACGGAGGTCCAACCAGACCATGCAATTTAGTTCTCCAAGCAAGTCTATCCTGAGCTACATCTACTGAATCTGGCCACTGCACACCAATTCTAATAAGGTCCTGTTTGACATAGTCTGCCCACCGCATCCTAGGTCTCCCCTTCTTTCTGAGGCCTTAAGGCACACTGTTCATAACCCTATTCGCCAATCTATAATTATTCATATGGGCAACATGGCCAAACCAACGGAGTCCATTCCCACTTAGCTTCAGGTTACAAAGTTGTTACAAAGTTGAACCACCTAATGCCCAAGATACTGCATAAGCATCTGGAATCAAAAGCATCTAGTTTCCTGTTATCTTGTTTACAAAGTGTCCAAGTTTCACTACCATAACTAACCCTAGAAAGAACCAAACTATTACACAGTCTAATTTTAGTCTTTAGGTGTATACGCCTATTTCTCCACTCTCTCCCTAGATTCTTAAAAGTCCCGGCAGCAACCCCTATTCGTCTGTTAATCTCATGCCGCACATCACCATTATCTGTTACATAGCTCCCAAGATAATTAAACTGTGACACCTGCTCAAGACTACAACCATTCAGATTAATTGAATCACAGCCTGCCTCATTAATTTTCATCACTTTAGTTTTCTCTCTGTTTATAACCAAACCTACTCTACTACCAGTCTCATCAACAGCTCGAATGAAAGAGTTCACCTCATCAACATCATTTGCCAAAAGGGCTAAATCATCAGCGTAATCTAAATCAGAAATTTTCGTATCTCCAGTCCATTTATGGCCAAAATCTTTCCCTTGAAGTGAATTTCACATAACATAATCAATAACCAAACTAAAGAGAAAAGGAGACAAAATGCACCCTTGTCGAACACCAGAAGTAATGCTAAACCAATTGCTACAAGCCTTACCAACTCACACACGCCTCAGTGTTATTATACAGAACTTTCATTATGTTAACTAACTTTTCTGGTATACCATATGATAACACAATCAACCACAAATTATAACGATCAACAAAGTCGAAAGCCTTTTTGAAATCAACAAAGCTAGCAACCAAAGGTTTCTGAAACTCTAAACATTTCTCAAGAATCTGCCTAAGTGAAAATATCTGATCCACATATCCCCTACCACTTCTGAATCCACATTGCTCATCACGCAATGGACTGTCAACCAGATTCTTAATTCTATTAAGCACAATCATGGAAAGAACTTTACCTGGAACAGAGAGTAGGCTGATACCCCTATAGTTATCACAAGAACTGCGATCACCTTTTTTGAAAATAGGGATAACAATAGCTCTGGTAAAATCCTTAGGAACCATGCCTTTATCATAAAAGATATTGAGAATTTCAGTCATCCAAGTGGTAACCGAAACATTTCCAGTTCTAAGCATTTCTGTAGTAATTTCATCTACCCCTGGGGATTTATGAAGTTTAAGTTTAGAAACAGCCAAAATAACTTCAGATTGTGTTATAGGGCCAACATTAAATCCACCAATGCATCTATCATCATTGCAAACAATGGGAATATAACTAACCGCATTGTTTAGAATATCACTGAAATGCTCAGCCCACCTAGCCATGACAAAATCCTCACCTTCTATAACCTTACCTTGTTTATCCTTCAATCCCTGTATACCTATCTGTTTTCTACCACACAAAACATTAACTATCTGGTACAGCTCTCTGCTGTTGTGCTGTCTAACTGCTTCCTCGGCTTTGTC
Source organism: Ryuthela nishihirai (assembly GCA_038380435.1). Classification (NCBI taxonomy): domain Eukaryota; kingdom Metazoa; phylum Arthropoda; class Arachnida; order Araneae; family Heptathelidae; genus Ryuthela; species Ryuthela nishihirai. The sequence goes on from JAWZYU010000031.1 coordinate 49,609,999, forward strand.
AGCCAAACCATCAAGCCAAAGATTCTTATCAGCAGCTAACTGATCTTTTACAAGTTTATTAAGTTCTCTGTAATGCTTTCTATTAGTACTAGTAGGGTATTGATTAAGGACATTCCTGCAGTTCTTTCTTTCCGAAATAAGCTCAAGTGCCTTATCACTCAAATAATTCTGGCTCTTCTGCTCCTTTTTTCCCAAAAGAGTACTGTTAGTGTCGAAAAAAGCCTGTTTAAAATGATCCCATTCTTCCTCAACTTCAGTAGTAAGCATACCATGACTGTCATAATGACTAAGTAACCTATCACGGTAAGCTTTGGCTATAACTGGGTCTTTCAGAGCTTTAGTATTAAAAGCAAATTTTTTAACCCTAGCACAACACTTTTTAAGTTTAAGTTGCAAGACACTTTTTTTTATTATTATTTGCGACATATAGGACAGAGAAGAATCCTAGAAGCTACTCCTAGCTTTTACAGGCCTTCTCTTACAAGGACATGCCCTACTACGACCGAAGTCACTGCTGACCACTGCCTTAGTTAGAGCTAACACAACACACAAAGTTTGCCTTGCTGGAACAGTCGCTAGCTGCCTAACCACTATGCCAGTTAAGACTAGCTTTTAACAAGGTAATGGTCAGATCCAATTTCAGCTCCCCTATATGACCTGGTATTCCTAATAGGACTAGCCCATATGCTGTTAATTAATATATAATCAATCATATTCTTATGCAGGGCATCGGGTGAAACCCATGTGTACTTATGTATGTTGCGGTGTTTGTAATAAGTGTTAGTTATTCTAAAACTATTGAGTTTACTTACCTGTAGGAGACGTTGCCCATTGCCATTGCAGCTACCAATACCAAAAGGGCCTATTACTCCTCCCCAAAGGTACAGAATCAGTACCAACTTTGGCATTTGAAGTCACCTAGAACAAGGGAAATATCTCCTTTCTTGACAGAATTCAAAATATCCTGAAGTTGTCCGTAAAACCTATCCCTCTCATCCTCATCGGCATCCTCAGTGGGGGCATAACAGCAGATAATATTCAAGTCTTTAACGCTTGTCTGAAATTTTGCTGTAAGAAACCTTTCATTAATGCACTCGTATCCTAGAAGAGCATCACTAGCGTGTCTGCTGAGAAGACCCACGCCTTGGTGATGCTTATTGTCATCCCTCCCTGAAAAGAGAAATTTAAGATTATTTTTAAGAATCTGACCTTTATCAGTCCATCTGGTCTCTTGCAAGCTGAGAATATCTAAATTATAATGGTGGAATTCTTGTATGAGGACATCAAGAGAAAAAGCTCCGTGCAGAGTCCTCACATTCCAACTACCTATGGAGAAAAAATGATTAGTGGGATGTTTAAAGAAACTATGTTTATTGAGAGAGGGAATGCCAACAATAGCAAACAGCCCCTTAATCACGGAATGGGGCAAAGACCCGTTCCCCTGCCACTAAAGGCTGAAGCCATCTACACTGGAAGACTTCCTCCAATGTAGAATTTGAAGATTCCATTAGAAGCAAAGAGTTCAGGTGCCTGCGATGACCTCTGCTCAGGATTATCCACCAGCTGATAAGCATATCCTGTGAATCTATTCACTTGGGGCTGTCAACCCACAAACAAGCAGAAAACACAGCAGAAGATTTTCCCTTCACAGAAGCCCGCCAGTGCAGCAAAATCAGGATCCATAATCAAGCTCAGAGCCATATATCTGTCGAGTCCAGTGGGTTTATATGGTCAGCACCAGAACCCTGTGTGGTTGACCATTCCTCAGCAGGGTAGAAAAAAAGAAAAGTAGCCATAGTTGTCCAGATCAGTAGGCCACAGTAATCTAGCAGCCCTCCCCTTCCGTTAACTTCCACAGGAGAGTAACTCTTTTGAAAGGTTCTAACGGTCTGCACCACGAGAAGGTGGGGTCGGACATTAGGTGCTAGGCCTGGCCGGTTCTATGCATCATCACAGGGGATTGGTGCATAGCTCTCCTTCCAGTGACTACCTAGCTACCATTTACAGACCTGTATGTATTACTCTATTATATAAGAAACTGTTCCGAATTTCTCAGAAATCGTAGCCAATTTTGCATTTTTATTGTTATATTCGTGTTCAGCACCTTGAAATCTTTAAGAAATGGCTACTTTTATCTCAGAGGCATGACTTTTACGAAAATTTGTTGCCCAGTGGTATTAATCAAATAATGATGTTTACATATTGACTGTTAGTTATTAGCTATTAAGTTAAGTTTCTTTAATGTAAAAAATCTAAGGGTGACATTGACTTGGATTTGATGTGGCTGCAGCAAATCACCGCTTTCCATGCAGCATGACAAACTTCCCTAGTAACAATCTAAATGCTTTCTGGGGTGGGGGGGGGGGAAATGTTTTTTTTTTGGCAATCTGCAGGAGGAGTTCTCTCCCCCATCCCCCTTTTTTGTGCAATAGCATTTGTTGCTGTTCCCTCTGTACTGTAATGCTATCTGTTGCAAAATGTTGATTGATCTGTTATTGAACAGTGGATTTGCCAACATAATGATTATAAACCCTAAAAGTCGCAGTTTCCGAAACTGGTGTCACTCTGGTGGCCAAAAGTAATTTTGAAGTGTTTTCAGAAAATAAAATACCTAACATCAGTACCTCATCATGAAGTAAATAATGGAAGGAAAATGTCAAGTAATGTATAAAAAAAATTTAGTTTTGAATAATAAAAGGCAAATTTTTTTTCGTTTTTTAAATTGCATAAATTTTGCTATATTTCCATTTTAACGACGGTAAAATTTTAAAACTTTAGTTTTTGAAAATTATTGTTTTAATATGAACAGTTCATAATATTTCTATTAATATTTAATTTAAATTTTTCATTTGTTTAGTTTTTCTAAATTGTTTAGTGATGCAAATTTTGGCAATCAACAAACTCTAATCCTACAGAAAGTAGTTCATAAAAATTCATTTTGTTTTAAAAGAAAGATAATTTAAATAAAAAGTGAAAAATGTATCTAAAAACAAATAATGAACTTTAAAAAAATGAATAAAAATATTTCAAAGCATTTAAAGTTTGAACATTGAAATTAAGAATGAATCATTTTAGTATGAATAACTGCTATGGAAAAGTTTGCTTAAAAATTTTGGTTAAAAAAAATCACAGTTTCTAATAGTTAATTAATGTATTTGGTTAAAATGTAATTAAAAGTTTCACTGAAATAATTCCTGCTTTTTAAATATTGAACTTTTAGGCTAATTATTTAATCCTATGATTCTTCTGATATCCAGCATTTGAGATCACTAGTGATTTTGTTTTCAGTCATTTTAAATTTATTATTCTTTATAATCACAGTAAACATTCAAGAAACAATGAGAAATATTTCCAAAACTATCAGAGTGAAAAAAATACAGCCTTTAAAATTTAAGTCTGCTAAAATATTGACAGAAAGCTATGTGAGTAGTTCCTGAATGATGCAACTTCCAGTAGTAATAACATTAATATCTTAAGTTAAAAGTTTATAAAGCATTACAACTTTACTACGAAGAGTGATAAGTAGGTCCGAATACTGGAAATCAGAATCAATAGGTAAATTAGGTGTGCTATGACAGAGTAAAGGAGTAAACTAAATTGTTGTTACTTAATACTATATTTTTATCATAATGTAATGTGTTCAAGCAAAATGAACAGTCAAGAAGTATATATCATAGACTGAAATTCTATTTTCAACATTGTAGTAGAAGCAGTTTTAAAAAATGCCAATTTCTGTTCAAAAATTTTAAAATTTAGCCTCTTGCACTATGAAATGGTAGATGCTCCATGATCCACTAGAATTAGAAAAGTGAAAATGGACAGCTTGGACACCAAAGGGATAATTATTAATGATTAAGTTAACTTTCTGTAATATCTGAAAAGTATAGCTGCAGTAATCCACCATTTTCTATGCTGCATACCAAGATGCCACTGCCAACAACTGAACTACTTTCTCAAAAAAAAAAAAAATCACTGGAGAAAGGGTTGCAATAATTGTTGCTATTCTCTCTGTATTGTGAAATTTGAAATATTTATCTATTGATATGTTATTAATTATTTGATGATGCTTATGTATTGTTTATTATTAGTGATTAAGTTCAGTTTCATTAATATCAAAAAATATGCATGCCACAGATTTTTTACACTGCAAAAATGTGAGTAAACTTGATTTAACGTTTTTTTATAAGATGAGAAATTCAATTCATCAGTTAGTGGGTACCCTAAAATCACCATCATTAAATCTGATTATTGTTTAAATGGGAAGACATAATTTGGTTTCACCAATAACCAATAGAAGCTCACAAGGTGGAAAAACTTTTTGATTTTTAATATTATGGAAATTTAATTTATTTCTATTATAGCTAAAATGTATGTGATAGGTTATTTAGTCATTTTGACAGTCATAGTTTGCTTACTTTTGAAGTTGAGGAAGAATGGGACCATTTAAACAGGTTTTCTTGAAACTAATATACTCATTTAGGTAAAAGAGAGCAGAGGAGACAAAATTATTTGAGTGATAAGGCACTTGAGCTTATTTCAGAAAGAAAGAACTGAAGGAATGTCCTAAATCAATATCGTACTAGTCCTAATATAAAGCATTACAGAGAGCTTTATAAACATGTAAAGGATCAGTTAGCTGCTGATAAGAATCTTTGGCTTGATGGCTTGGCTGACAAAGCTGAGGGGGGCGGGGGTGGCTCAGTCGGTAGCGTGCCAGGCTCTCGTAATCTGTATTTCCCAGGTTCGAGTCCCAGCTGGATCAGCGTTGAGATTTATCTCCGCAAAAATTCCCCGCCCTGCCCATGGTCAGTAGGGGACACCGATGGGCTTGGAAAGGCCGCCGTCCGTCGGATGGGACGTTAAGCTGTGGCCCCATGTGCGGGAGAGCCATACCCTGTGCACATTAAAGAACACGCTGGATGGCCTTGACGGGAGGCTACCATCTGTCTCCCAACAGCTGTTCCAGTGGGTCCCCTCCAACTTTCTCTGAGCCTTCGGGGTCCATGTGACCTGGCCATTTAACCCATGGTGTGCAAAAAAGTGCCGCTCAGAGGTAAAACAATCCAATCCAATGACAAAGCTGAGGAAGCAGTTAGACAACACAACAGCAGAGTGCTGTATCAGATAGTTAATGTTTTGGGTGGTAGAAAACTTGCTGTTATACAGGGATTGTTTGTAATGATGATAGATGCAATATTGGCTGTAATATTGACCCTATAACACAGTGTGAAATTATTTTGGCTGTTTCTAAATTTAAACTACATAAATCCCCAGGGGTACATGAAATTACTTCTGAAATGCTCAAAGCTGGGAATGTTTCAGCTACCACATGGATGACTGAAATTTGAATACCTATTCAATAAAGACATTGTTTCTAAGAATTTTACCAGAGCTATTATTATCCTTATTTTTAAAAAAGGTGATTGCAGTTCTTGTGATAACTATAGGAGTATCAGCCTACTTTCTGTTCCAGGTAAAGTTCTTTGCATGATTGTGCTCAATAGAATTAGGAATTTGGTTGATGGACAGTTGCATGATGAGTAGTGTGGATTCAGAAGTAGTAGGGGATGTATAGATCACATTTTTTCACTTAGGCAGATTCTTGAGAAATGTGTGAGTTTAGAAACCTGTGGTTACTAGCTTTTTTGATTTCAAAAAGGCTTTTGACTCTATTGATTGTGAGATCATGTGGCATACCAGAGAAGTTGGTTAACATAATGAAAGCTCTCTATAATAACACTGAGTCATGTGAGAGAGTTGGTAAGACTTGTAGCAATTGGTTTAGCATTGCTTCTGGTGTTTGACAAGGTGCATTTTGTTTCCTTTTCTCAAGGTGAATTCACTGCAAGGGAAAGATTTTGGTGTTAAATGGTCTGAAGATCTGAAAATTTCTGATTTAGATTATGTAGACAATTAGCCCTTTTTGCAAATGATGTTGATGAGATGAACTCTTTAATTTTGAGCTGTTGATGAGACTAATAGTAGAGTAAGTTTGGTAATAAATGAAGAGAAAAGTAAAGTGATGAAAATTGATCAGGCAGGCTGTGGTTCAGTTAATCTGAATATTTCCACCCTTGAGCAGATGTCTCAGTTTAATTTTCTTGGAAGCTATGTAATAAATACTGGTGATGTGCAGAATATGATTAACAGACAAATAGAGATTGCTGCAGGGACTTTTAAGAATCTATGGGGAGTGTGGAGTGATAGGAATATACACCTAAATACTAAAATTAGACTGTATAATAGTTTGGTTCTTTCTAGAGTCCATTATGGGAGTGAAACTTGGACATTTTGCAAGTAAAATGACAGGAAACTTGATGCTTTTGATTTTAGATGCTTATGAAGTATCTTGAATATTAGGTGGTACTTAGGTATGCTTTGTAGGGTAATGATGAGGTTAGGCAAAAAAGCCTTCAACCTCCTTTAAGCAGCATATTGTGCAGAGATGGTCTTCATTGGTTTGGCCATGTTGCCCTATGGATAATTATAGGTTAGCGAATAGGGTTTATGAACAGTGTGCCTAAAGGCTTCAGAAAGAGGGGGAGACCTAGGATGTGGTCATAGCCCATGACTGCGTGATGATGATGATGATGATGATGAAGATGAATTAGTAACCAATATTCAATATGTATGCCGTCCCATGGCCGAGTGGTTAGCACGCTTGGCTACTGGTCTAAGGGACCTGGGTTCAAGCCCCGGGTAAGGCATGGATGTGTGTGTTGTTTTTCTGCTGAGGTCCTGCCGTCCTCACAGACCTTCTACTATGGCATATAAACTGACAGGCTCCTGTCAGACCTCTGTGGCAAGCAGCTGCTTGAGGGGGTATTTATTTATTTATTTTTTTCTTCAATATGTATTAAGGCATTGATTAATAATCAATTTATTGCAGAATTCTACAAATTATAGAAATTTATTGTTTTTTTTTATAAGTGTCTGTAATTCTGAATTTTCGTTCTCTCAAATTGTAATTTTCTTCGTGCAAAGTTGGCAGCTTTGGAAATAATAATAAAAAAATACCCCCTCATGCAGCTGCTTGCCACAGATGTCTGTCATTTTGAAATAAAAATATTCATTTTATACAGAGTTGGATTAACGACATGTTAATATGGACATTTCAGTTTCATCGGTAAGTTCCGTTGATTTCCGATTGTTTTCTGTAGAAGGAACAGAAATGAATAAATGGATTAAAATCCATTCTAACCAGAGTCAGATTATCATGAACAGATGTAAATGTCAGCTGTTTAAATATACAAAAATAGTAAAGATAAATAACATAATTAAGCAGCATGCCATTTTGAAAACTGTGAGCAGGCCATGGATTACCATGACTGTCATAAAACAATGTTTTTTTCCCTCCATCATATGGAGCTTTGTTCACCAGCACAATCCTATCCACTCTGACCCCAACTGCTAAACAGTAAAAAATAGAACAATAATAGTGAATGTCTTAGAACTTAAACCAACGTAAATGTTTGGCAAAGTTGGTTTACACTCGCACCTTTTTTAGCTCATTTTGAAAGAAAGCAAGCTAATGTATTCACTTTGACATCTGTCTGTCCATCTATAAACATACAAGTTATTTTTTTTGTTGTTGTTTGTTTAAAGATAACGAAAAATTGTTTTTTTGGTTTGGATGGGTACTGAAGAAATATTTGGATTCACATTTTCCAAATCTCCCAAAAGCCATAATTTCACTTTCTAATGGTGGAAAGGGTTGAAATTGGTAAAGCTTTTAATCAATATTGCAAACAATGTACATGTGCAATCCAAATGTTCTTGGACTTACTGCATGTAGCACCATCCAAGCGTAGTTCTGACTTCTGCCACTAGGTGTTGCAAAGTCTACTCTTTTGTCAAACAATCTGACAAGTTTCACATTAACAGTTGGAACGAAACATTCTTTACTAGCATTTTAGTATGTTTATGCCATTTTAGTTTTTTTTTTTAACAGAAAAATGGAAGACATAAAAGAACAGCACATTTGCATCAAGTTTTGTTTCAAACTCAATAAAATGGCTTCAGACTCACAAAATGGTTAAACAAACATTCGATGACAACACCATGGGTCAAACTTTTGAGTGGTTCTTGCATTTAAATGTGGGCAGATGTCGATGAAAGATTCCAAATGTTCTAGTCAGCCATGAACAAGCTGAAAGACAAGAATGTGGAGAAAGTGCATCAGGCCATCCATGAGTACAGCTGTCAAACAGTTAATGGTATCTGTGGAATTATTGGGCTAATGTACAGATCATGCCAATGGATCCTAATGAAGGAACTTAACACTAAGCTGATTACTGCCAATTATGTGCCTCAACTGCAGATTCAGGACCAAAGACAACATCAGCTCACTCTGTGCAGGGGCTTTCAGAAGCAATCCAAAAAAGTACCAAAACTTACTTTCTAAAGTCATAACTGGTGATGAAAGCTGGGTATCACACAGAAGCAAAACAGCATTCACCACAACCAAAGAAAGTTAGGCAGATGTAGAGCATTGTAAAGATCATGCTCATTTGTTTCTTTGATGTTGAGGGAATAATGCACAAGAAGTTTGTTTCTACTGGCCAGGCTGTGAATCAACAATACTATCATCATACTTCAGGTCCTGAAGCATTTGAGGGAGAATGTGAGGCTGAAATGTCCAGTAAAATGCCACACTTAAAATGGCACACAGTAAAGTGAATACTTTAAAACTATATAATGTACAACAAAAAAGGGGTAAAACAGTGAGGAAAAATGAAATAGAAATATTTCAAAGCAAATAAAGTTCATTTTAACTGCTGATATTAGATCAAACTCTTCCAGATAAATTTACATTAGATACTGACCACTATCAAAAAGTTGAACTTTATGACAATGCCAAAACCTTAACTTTAAGGTTACAATTTTGAGCGCTGGTTATAAAATTAATTTAATTGAATTGAAAATAGTATTAAAATAAGTGGATTTATTTAATTTTTTATTTTAATGCCCTAATCAGATGTCTCTTAAGATAGCTACCATTTGACATCACTTATACCTAATGAATTAATTTTCAGTCATGTTTCAATTGCAAGATTCTATTCTAGAAGTAGTGGAATCTTTACACCCCTTCTGAATCAAAGAAGTGCCACAATTCATCTTAATCACTATCACAATCAAAATATTTTGCAAAAATAACTCACAATTTTCCAGTCTAACTTGTTAAATATCATTTGGAGTACTGGAAAACGTTTATTTTTAAAAAATGATATTTAATGCAATATAAAAAAAATGAAATAAAGAAAACCTTAGTTTTCATTTCAGTAGATGTTTTCTGAAATTAATGATCTTTTGGCCAATCGATAAGTATTGATTTTTCATAGTTGTGGTACATCAGATGGCTGGCTTACAACTTGTTGTTGTGAATATTTTAGCATCGCATTATGCTATTTGTTAATTTTTATTGTATTATTTATTATTTGTGTAGTAAAACTTCAGTCTGGTATCATTTTCTGAAAATAAATGAGGTCTTGGATATGGAAACAAATTCATTTCTGTAGATTTATTTCCATAAATTAGCGATTTTTCAGTTAGCTGATTTATCGATTGGTTGGTTGGTTGTTTCACCTCTGAGCGGCACTTTTTTTGCACACCATGGGCTAAATGACCAGGTCACAAGGACCCCAAAGGCTCAGAGAAGGTTGTGGGGGGGACCCATTGGAACAGCTGTTGGGAGACAGATGGTAGCCTCCCGTCAACACCATCCAGTGTGTTCTTTAAGATGCACAGGGTATGGCTCTCCTGCATACAGGGCAATGCTTAATGTCCCATTTGACAGACAGTAGCCTTTGCAAGCCCATCAGTGTCCTCTACTGACTGTGGGCAGGGAGTTTTACAAAGATAAATCTCAACGCTGACCCAGCTAGGACTCAAACCTGGGAACTGCAGATTAGGAGCCTGGTGCACTACCGATTGAGCTACCTCCACCCACTGATTTATCAATCTTTCTGAGTTATGCTACATCGAAGGCTAGCTTAACAGTTGTTGTCGATATTTTATTTAACATCCCATTAGGTTATATGTAATTTTTCTTTTATTATTTCTTGTTTTTTTTTTTTGTAAAAAAAAATGAGTTTGTATCGTTTTCTGAAAATGAATGTCTTGGATACAGAAGCAAAATAGACTTCCTTGCTACAGAAATCAGCCGTCATGTCAGAAAGCAATTTCAGGAAGACTTCCCCTCCACTAAACTCACTGATGCTCAACATCACCAGTATCAATTACATAGTTCCCAAGAAAATTAAACTGAGACACCTGCTCAAGTGTGCAACCATTCAGATTAACTGAACCACAGCCTGCCTGACCAATTTTCATCTCTTTAGTTGACCACAATTTTTTACAGGTCAGCAGAGTCAAAAGTCTTTTTTAAATCTACAAAGCTAGTAATCACAAGTTTCTAAAACTCTTAAACATTTCTCAATAATCTGCTGAGTGCAAATATCTGATCTACATATCCCTTACCACTACTGAATCCACATTGCTCATCACGCAATTGCCTGTCAATCACATCCTTAATTCTATTAACAATCATGCAAAGAGCTTTATCTGAAACAGAGAGTACGCTGATTCCCCTATAGTAATCACAAGAACTGCGATCACCTTTTTTGAAAATAGGAATAACAATAGCTCTGGTAAAATACTTAGAAATCATGCCTTTATCATAAAAGATATTCAAAATTTCAAGTAGTAACCGAAACATTCCCACCTCTGAGCATTTCCTTAGTAATTTCATCTATACCTGGGAATTTATGAAGTTGAAGTTTAGAAACAGCCAAAATAACTTCAGATTGTTTTATAGGGCCAACATTAAAGCCACCAATGCACCTATCATCATTGAAAAAAATGGGAGTGGAACTACCCACATTGTTTAGAACATCACTGAAATGCTCAGCCCACCTAGCCATGACAAAATCCTCTCCTTCTATAACCTTACCTTGTTTATCCTTCAATCCCTGTATACCTGTCTGTTTTCTATCACACAAAACATTAACTATCCGGTATAGCTCTCTGCTGTTCTGCTGTCTAACTGCTTCCTCGGCTTTGTCAACCAAAGATTCTTATCAGCAGCTTTACATGTTTATTAAACTCTATGTAATGCTTTCTATTAGGACTAGTAGAGTATTGATTAAGGACATTCCTGCAGTTCTTTGTTTCTGAAATAAGCTCAAATGCCTTATCACTCAAATAATTCTGCCTCCTCTGTTCCTTTTTTCCTAAAAGAGTACTGTTAGTTTAAAACAGCCCTATTCTTCCTCAACTTCAGTAGTAAGCAAACCATGACTGTCATAATGACTAAGTAACCTATCATGGTAAGCTATAACTGGGTCTTTCAGAGCTTCAGTATTAAAGGTAAATTTTTTAACCCTAACACAACACTTTTTAAGTTTAAGTTGCAAGACACTTTTAACAAGGTAATGGTCAGATCCAATTTCACATCCCCTATATGCCCTGGTATTCCTAACAGAACTAGCCCATTTGCTGTTAATTAATATATAATCAATCATATTCTTATGCAGCCATTCAGGTGAAACCCATGTGTACTTATGTATGTCGCGGTGTTTGTAATAAGTGTTAGTTATTCTGAATCCATTGAGTTTACTTACCTGTAGGAGACGCTGCCCATTGCATCTACCAATACCAAAAGGGCCTATTACTTCTCCCCAATGGTCAGAGTCAGGACCAACTTTGGCATTGAAGTCACCTAGAACAATGGTAATATCTCCTTTCTTGACAGATTTCAAAATATCCTGAAGTTGTCCGTAAAACCTATCCTTCTCATCCTCATTGGCATCCTCAGTGGGGGCATAAGAGCAGATAACGTTCAAGTCTTTAATGCTTGTGTGAAATTTTGCTGTAAGAAACCTTTCATTAATGCACTCATATCTAGAAGAGCATCACTAGTGTGTCTGCTGAGAAGCAGACCCACTCCTTGGTGATGTTTATTGTCTTCCCTCCCTGAAAAGAGAAATTTAAAATTATTTTTAAGAAATTGACTTTTATTTGTCCATCTGGTCTCTTGCAGGCCGAGAATATCTAAATTATAATGGTGGAATTCTTGTGTGAGGAAATCAAAAGAAAATGCTCTGTGCAGAGTCCACACATTCCAACTACCTATAAAGAGAAAATGGTTAGTGGGATGTTTAAAGAAACTATGTTTATTGAGAGAGGGAATGCCGACAATATGAAACAGCCCCCTAATCGCAGACATGGGGAAAAGACCCGTTCCCCCACCACTAAAGGCTGAAGCCATCTACACTGGAAGACTTTCTCCAATGTAGAATTTGATGATTCCAGTAGAAGCAAAGAGTTCAGGTGCCTGCGATGGCCTCTGCTCAGGATTATCCACCAGCTGATAAACATATCCTGTGAATCTATTCACTTGGGGCTGTCAACCCACAAACAAGCAGAAAACACAGCAGAAGATTTTCCCTTCACAGAAGCCTGCCAGTGCAGGAAAATCAGAATCCATAATCTAGCTCAGAGCCATATATCTGTCGAGTCCAGTGGGTTTATATGGTCAGCAACAGAACCCTCTGTGGTTGACCACTCCTCAGCAGGGTAGAAAAAGAAAAGTAGCTATAGTTGTCTAGATCAGTAGGCCACACTAATCTGGCAGCCCTCCTTCCGTTCACTTCCACAAGAGAGTATCTCTTTTGAGATATACTAACGGTTTTCACCACGAGAAGGTGGGGTCAGACATTAGGTGCTGGGCCTGTCCGGTTCTATGCATCATCACAGGGGAAGATTTTGGCCTTAAATGGGCTGGAGATATTAAAATTTCTGACTTAGATTATGCTGATGATTTAGCACTTTTGGCAAATGATGTTGATGAGATGAACTCTTTCATTCGAGCTGTTGATGTAACTGGTAGTAGAGTAGGTTTGGTTATAAACAGAGAGAAAACTAAAATGATGAAAATTGGTCAGGTAGGCTGTGATTCAGTTAATCTGAATTGTTGCAGTCTTGAGCAGGTGTCACAGTTTAATTATCTTGGGAGCTATGTAACAGATACTGGTGATGTGCGGCATAAGATTAACAGACGAATAGGGATTGCTGCTGAGACTTTTAAGAATCTATGGAGAGTGTGGAGAAATAGGCATATACACCTAAAGACTAAAATTAGACTGTGTAATAGTGTGGTTCTTTCTAGGGTTAGTTATGGTAGTGAAACTTAGACACTTTGTAAATATGATAACAGGAAACTAGATGCTTTTGATTTTTTACGCAGTATCTTTTTTACGCAGTATCTTGGGAATTAGGTGGTTCAACTTTGTAACTAATGATGAGGTTAGGCAAAGGAGTTTGCAACCTACTTTAAGCAGCATATTGTGCAGAGAGAATCTCCGTTGGTTTGGCCATGTTGCCCGTATAGATAATTATAGATTGGTGAATATGGTTATGAACAGTCTGCCTAAAGGCCTCAGAAAGAGGGGGAGACCTAGGATGCAGTTGGCAGGCAATGTCAAACAGGACCTTGTTAGAATTGGTGTGCAGTGGCCAGATGCAGCAGATATGCTTGGAGAACTAAATTGCACGGTCTTTGGACTTCCGTAGCCCATGGCTGCTTGATAATGATGATGATGGGTATTTTTTAATAATGCGAATAGCTGTGCATTATTTACGATCATGTTTTAAGCTTGTTTTCTCTGATGAGATTATTTAGTTCCAGTGACTTCTTTATACTATGTATCGGCGGTTCATTATTTAGGATAATTTATGTGTTTCAGACTTGTTGTCTTGAATGGAATTATTTAGCTCCAGTGTCTTTTTTATTATTGCTGGTTGATGGTGAATTGTTTACAATTTTATTTTTTATGGTTTGATCAGTGAAAAGGGCAGAGCAGTTGTTTGGCAGTATGTTCAAGTTAAAATGGTTATCTCTGATAATTTTGCACAGGGGTTTTCTTAAATTACAGATGGCAATTCGTTGTTTAAAGGTATGCTCTTGTGTGAATAGCCATCTCTGATGAAATTATTTATTTTTGCAAGTATTTGTTTTTAATTACAAAATGAACATTCATTTGTTAGTGATAATGGGATGTTGAAACAAGTGGCTTCGGATGGTATTGACCAACATTCTCTGTATAACAATATGCACAGTTAGTTAAATATGTCTAGATACTCTTACTTCTTGTGGGAACAAAATTTTATGCTTAGGAATAAACTTTTATCATTATATTCTTTACTAAGCGTATTCTCATTGCATGGCCTCTTTACTGCTAGTAATATGATTGTTTAGGTTATTATTTGTATAACTTTCCAAGAAGTTGAATATTTGTGAAAATGGTGATCCGAGGACCGTCATTTCAAAATATAAAGATGGCATCCATTGCCGGATCGGCACTTTTGCCCAGTATGCTTCCTAATGTGATATCGAAACACTTTTGTGATTAGTTTAAATCGTATATTTAGCAGAGTTTTTTGTACAGAAGTAATATTAAGAAACTAGGTATAATTCTGAAAAAATCAAATTTTTTTCTTGCTGCTATGGAGCCCTGAAGTTGAGCATTTCATCAAATGCAATGCATTATTGTGTTGCATTAAAAAATGGTGCCTTAGCACTGTAAACTGCAAGAAATGCACCCAATTTCCTCCGATTTTTCACTCTCCCAAATTGTAATTTTCATCATGCAAGGTTGGCAACTCTGTGCTTGTCATAGAGGTCTAATAGTAAGTAGCCTATCAGTTTAATACACCATGGAGAATATCTGTAAGGAAGGTTGGACCTCAGCAGGAAGACAAGAAAAGAAATATACATGCTTTACCCAGGTCTCAACCCAGACACCTTTGATCAGTAGCCATGCATTCTAACCACTTTGGCACCAGGATGGCAATTCCTCTGAAACAAGGAAAATTTCTTTTTTTTTTTGAATTAGCAGAAAAGATTATTCCAAAATCAATTGTATAATTTCCCTCAGAAATCTCTCTTAAAATAATTCAAATTTTTGTGAATTTTTTTTTTATTATGAAGATGGCATTTTTTAATAAGAAACAGTTGCATTGGGAATGCTATGATGAGACTGAAACTGTGCAGTTGACGTTTTAAGTTTTATTGTATCATAGAGGGATTGACTTGTGATTGATTAGCAATTGACCCTAGCATTAACCTGCACAGTCTCGCAGCCTTCCCAGTTGCCACTCATGCTACATCACCAACAAGCAGAAACTATCTTCCATATCGGATTTAATTTTGACTCAGATTGATTTTTGGTAGATGCTAATGGAATATTATCTACATAGGGAGTTTATTATCTATATTACTTTTAGTAAGATACTGAAGGTCTCAGGAGTTTGATAAATCTGCCATAGCCTGTTATGAATGTGGGTCCATGATCAAATAATTTTGGCATTTCAAATTCTGAAGCTGATGGAGAAACAAAGAATGCTTTTATCTTGGCCATATTTCTACTTACTTTGTAATAGAATGCCAAAAATGTGTAATCACGTGTCATACTCCATTAATGAAAATAGAATCATATTTTGCATACCAGAGTTTAGATAAAGGAAAGACTGAATTACAATCACATTTTCTGATGCATGGAAAATTTTCGAAGCCTAAACTTATATCTTCATATTGCATGATTTTAAATAATACTGTATGTGTCTGAAAAATATTTTCATATCAACACATTATGGTGATAAAACAATTGTGATGCAAATTGGTAACACCAAAACTGAAGTAATTAACAGACTGGGTTATGTTATTATATAAAATGTAATTTATTAATTTTCTGGACTAAGTTTTGAAAAGCTCTTAAAATGGTTATTTCTGTGGAAAAAAAGAAAAAAGTTATTTGATAACTATAGTATTTTCCAGAATTTTAAGGGTTTAAAACAAATCTGAATCTACAAAATTCAAAATTTAATTTTTTACTGTACATTTAGAGAAATTAACATTTCTTATTCTGTGATATTAAAAAATGCTTTAATTTTATTGAAAAAAATTAAAAAGGCAGATAATGGGTTAATTTGACACCATTCATGTGTTTATAAATATATATTGTAAGCTGCAGTTATTATTTCAAGCACATTATTGTTATTGCTAGACTTTTATCTCATTATAATATATTGTTTAGGAATGTCTATCAAAATCAGCTGTAAAGACTAAATTTGAGCAGCACACACAGAGAGGAAAAACAATCACTGAAGATTTGAAGAATTTAATGGACAGTGTTTTTGATAAAGCAACACGTATGAAGTAAGAATACTAATATATTTTTTTTGTGTCACATATGTGATTTACAGTCAAAATGAAATTGTGCACCATGTTTTCATTATCACTGTTATTTTCTGCTTTTTTTATTCAATATAATGCTGAAACATTCACATAAATAAAAAATAAATATCATATCCATGGTTAATATGTTATTTTTTTTAAGGTTTTGCACTGTTTATATCCAGGGCTTTGGAGCTGCCCAGAGCAGCTATTTTTTTTTTCCTGGAGCAAAACAATTTTGTGAAAATTTTCCAGCTTCGACTTCTTGTTTTGTTTTTACTATTTTGTTCTTTATCACAAAATGGCCAAATTTACCCAGTTCTGGAAATTTATTCTTAACTGATGAGTAAATATTTTTGTGTATTCTGATTACGATTTCTTGGTAGACATTGCGTACATAATCATTTCACAGAAGTAGTTATATGCAGAAGTAACATTTGTGACCAATTATATCCATTCATTAAAATATTTGTCTTAAAATCATTACTAAGCACAATAAAATTTCTCTCAATTCAAATAATCTCTGTTAACTTCATTTAGAAATTTCTATATGGATATATTGATTGTTCAAAATATATGCAAAGTTTTAAAGATTCTCTCTGTAAGACACTTGAGGTGAATGTCCTATCAATCACTAAATATCAAATGCAGCCAAATCCATTTATAATTTATATATGTAATGAAATTATGGTTGAAATGAAAAATCTGTTTTAAAACTATGCTGTTTCTACTTTTTAGTACAAATACTTTTTCATTTCTTTACTGGTATCTGGGTGAAGAGAGTTTTCCAGAGTGGAGGAAGGTTTAAGTTGTATACATCCCCAGATTACCCCCATTTAGGTACAATATGTGGCCTTCATCTATGTAAGCAATCTTTGCTAGTTTTCTATCTGGAAATGGTCAGCAAGTAATCGAACTAGATTCCCTCTGACCTGCAGGACATTAGTGTAGTTCAGCACATAGAAAGTGGGAACAGAGTCATACCTTTAATGCAGTAAAAGACTTATCGTGAAAATAATTCTACCCTTTTATTTGGCATCTTCTCTTGGAAAAGATAAAAATACTGCATAATTTTGGAGCAGATTTTGCTTAACCCATTCGCTTCATATTTAAACGCCCTGCCTGTACCGCATATGAATCTGATTTAAATCCCCTTTCCCTACTGAGTATTTTAACAATGCTTATATTATTTCAAAAAGTCATAAAGAAATTAACCATTGAGTATTGTGCGGTTCAGATTTTGAAATTACTTGAATTACATACTCACCACCCTGTTTCAGTATGATGTCTGAGTGTGGTAAACTTCGAAGCACTCTGGTAAGTGAAGCAGAGTGTTTCACTTTTCACACTGCCATGTAGTTTCACTTTGTTTACCCTTGCTGTAACATACCACACACCATTTTGTAACATTTTTTTCCTTCACGGTGGATGGGATATGCATTGGGAAGTGGCCCCAATTTTTTGCCTGTAGTCGTAGAGGTGCATTGCTGGATGAAGGTCGCCCACGAAACAGTGTAGTCTGGCATATCAGCTGATGCAAGCAGTTGCGTTGCAAGGTCAATCCTGAACTCAGAGAAAGTTTTTTTCTTCTTGCCAATCAGTTTGTTGTGAAGAATGACCTCTCTTTCTCTGTAATTTTCCAGTGCCCTTGATGTCAACTGATCTATGTTTAGACATAAAAAAATGAACATCTTTATTGTCCTTCCACTTCACACATATCACACATGTTATTGGCTGACCAGATGTCATACTCTCCAGGCTTCAATTTCATGGCAGAAATATCTTTAGGCATCTCTTTTCTCATAGGCCTTACAATGCCTATTATATTCGTAGAACAATTTGTTAGTCTCTTAAAAAGTTCTGGTGAGGTGTACCAATTGTCTAGAAAGAGGGTGTGTCCCTTATCTAGCAACTGTTGACACATGTGTGATGCCCCCTCATTCACTTTTACTTTACCTTAACCAGTTTTGCTTAATTTACATTATATATATCATTTTGTGGATTTTTATTTCATTTTTGGCATCACAGCTCTCGTTTCCAAGAGTTAGGAGTTGCGCATGCCCAACTCCAAACTTCGACTGTCACCCGCTAAAGCGCATGCACAAGGACACACCCACTCTTGCGTCATAACTTGCACCATTCATCAATTTATGCAAATGTCTTTCCTGGCATGTAACATAACACATGCAGGCTCTGTAGCCACTTGTTATAACCTGGTGACATGTTAGTCATAGAAGCCAGTTAGCACTGTAGGGTGTTAAGCACAAGGCACTGTAGGGCGTGCACGGTTTAGTAGACCACAGTTTGTGAGTTTAGTCAGTGGAGTTGGTGTTGACTTTTGTTGAAGAGTTTGTAATGAGTTGAAATGATGTATCTTCTTCATTGAAGTTTTGGTGAGTGATTTTTGGAAATATATTTGTTTTGTTATTTAAACCTTGTGAATCTTTACCAATTTTTTTCTCTTGAGCAATGTTAATTGTTTTGATTATAACTAGTATTTAGATTTGACAATCATTTAATATTTTTGAATTCTTACTCATTAACGCTCACTGGTATTTTGAACCCTAATTAAACTTTATTTTTTGGCAATTTGTTAATTAATGCCTGGCACCTGACTCAGCTATCCAGAGCTAAATAATTATTGGATCAGACAAAGGGTCCAAAACTTAATAAACTTTAAAGTATTTTCAAATCTTTGGAGCATTACACATGCCCATTACCATGTTTGTGATGGTGGGAAGACTGGGGTCAGTGATGTCATCTCCAACATAAATTTTGAAATAATGGCAATATCCAGTCGAAGATTCATAAATTTTATACGCCTTTATTCCAAAACGTGAACGCTTTGAACGGTTGCACTGCACATATGACAGGTGCCCCTGAATTTCATAAGACTCTTGTCTAACATTATGTCTTGAGCAGGAAAGTAGAGATTAGAGAATTTTTCTGAAAAATGTCGGATAATGGGCCTAATCTTTTTTAGCTCGTCCTGCTCTTCAGCATTTCTGTCATTAGCAAAATGCAGGAATCGAGAGATTAGTTGAAACCTTTCTCTGCTCATAGTTTCCCCATAAATTGGCATTTCAATGTACCTGTTTTTGGACCAGTACAATGCAAACGTGATTTACAAACTTGGGACATCAGTATTACCAGGGAAAAGTAACCTTTCTTTTCACCTTCTATTACTTCGAACCATTTGTCATCATCTTTTCTATCAGGATTAGCTAACTGCTCCTGTGCATAATCATTGGTTTCATTTGTTATGACTGAGAACAAAGGATCCATATAGTCCAGAAATATTTGCAGTTCAGATGGGGATTCAGATTCATATTTGTCTTTTATTTCGATTGCAATGTCACTGTAACAGCTAAATGGATATATAATAGGGTTATTTTCTGATTTTACCCACTTCCAATCACTTTGCATGATGTGTTTTTGTCTTTTCGTGGGCGACGGGATGGAACTTTCATAATCACTTAAATCACTATTTTCTTCCACTGAGGTACACTCAGATTCACTTATAGGTTTACTATCACTTGTGTCATCGTCAGATAAATCAGAAACTTCAGATTCACTGCCTAATACAGATTCTAAGAGCTTGTTTATTCCCTCACTATCACTACCACAAACTTTCCTAGATGCCATTTTTACTCACAGCTCTAAATTTTTTTCTACTATGAAATTCATTTTAACAACTATATTTCTGTCAAGAAATTGAAGCCTTTCCAGTAAAGTTAATTCCAGTATTGCCACGTGCTTCCACTATAAGAAAAAATGCATTTGAGAGACATCTCTGATCTAACACACTAACTATGAATGCATTTTTCATATCTCTATGCTCCATGAGCAGAGCTCATCATCCGATTTTAGTGTATAAGAACACCGCACGAGCAGAGCTCATCATCCGATTTTAGTGTATGAGAACACCGCACGAGCAGAGCTTGTCATCCGATTTTAGTCTATGAGAACACTGCGTGAGCAGAGCTCGTCATCCGATTTAAATGGGTTAAAAAGGATAAAACTTAAAATTGTAAAATTTTGAGTTTGATCTGCATATTATTATAGAGTTTTTAAAGATCCAAAAACAATGTTGGGAAAATCTGTATTACTAGACCTTGTTACTATATGTTAACTATTACTAAACTTTTCCTATTTTAATTTCTACACTTTATTGTGTAATATTGGAAATATTCTATGAAATAACTTGTAGTTTATTATGTAATAGCATAAATGGTCAGTTACTGTAAAAATAATCTAGGAAAAGTATATGATGAAAACATGACATCTTTCAGGTTTTAGATTGGGTTGTCACTTGCTACAAAGCAAATGATGCACTTCATTTTGGAGAGGTGCATTCATTCAAATATTATAAGTAAAATAACATACAAGTATTGCATTCTCAGTTTTGCATTTTAATATACTCAATATGTGGACATTTTCTGAGGAATTTCATAAGTGAATGTAATTGTATCAAATTTACATCTTTGCAAGCCAATATTGATGAGTGGCTGTTTTCAGTTCTGAAGTTCATTTATAATGACCTCTGATTTTGAATGCAAAATTATCTTTTTTAATTATCTTATTATAATTGGCTTTACCACATAATCACTCTATATATATACACAGTCGTATCAGAATAATATAACCACTCACAGAATCACATTGTACCCGCCCAGGTGCATCACAGAGTGCACATGACAAGATCAACCACATGGAGCTTTAAACGATTGGCCAGGACAGATGAGCCATAGTGCATATTTTGGAACTTGGTAGCATGCTTTTTGTATAAATTGGATAGATAAAAAAAACTGTAATGCTGATAAGAAAAACTATGATAGTAAGTATAATTATTTTACAGGTACCATTGCTTCTCTGAATTTCAATTCATCTTATGTTTGTGCAAATGCATCATGTGTGAGCATATTGTTTTATGGAATTATTTATGTGAAATATCGTATTTGGCTAACCTTTTTAATTTTTTTTTATTTCTAAGACTGTCTTTATTATATACTCACAGACATTTAGACATTCAATTTTGAAGCTCTCATATGATTTTACAACTTGCAAAGATAATTCATAATATCTAGCATATTTATCTCTGAGCCTAATAATATTAACCTATAAATAACCACTTTGAAGTCGATTTAAATTTTAAAGGAAAAATTGTCTTGAGACGGGTGGGATATGAACCCACGACCTCATGATAACATGTCAGGTGCTCTGGACCACTGAGCTACTGGCCGTTGATCAAGATCTCCTCTAATTGATGATATGAACCATTTCAACCTATTTCTTATGTAGGGAGTGTTCAGGCAATTTTCACCACGTGCGGCAGACACAAGCCATATAGATGGAAAGTATTTCCTTACAAGTAATACAGTTGATAAATAATAAATAAACTCGACATACGTGGTATTAACCTATAAATAGCCACTTTGAAATATAGATATTCTCAGCTTGCAAGAGACCAGATGGACAGATAAAGGTCAGCTTCTTAAAAATAATCTTAAAATTCTCTTTTCAGGGAGGCGTAGATCTGCTTCTCAGCAGACATGCCACTGATGCTCTTCTAGGATATGAATGCATTATTGAAAGGTTTCTTACACTTTTTCAGAAATTCTTACCTTTTTTCTGAAATTGTCTTTACAGTTTTTCAGATAATTTCAGACAAGCATTAACCCTTCCTTCCAGTGACCAGGCAGAGTCTGTAAATGGTAGCTAGGTAGTCACTGGAAGCACCAATCCCCTGTGATGATGCATAGAACCGGCCAGGCCCAGCACCTAATGTCCGACCCCACCTTCTTGTGGTGCAGACCGTTAGTACCTTTCAAAAGAGATACTCTCTTGTGGAAGTGAACGGAAGGGGAGGGCTGCCAGATTAGTGTGGCCTACTGATTTGGACAACTATAACTACTTTTCTTTTTTTTCCACCTTGCTGAGGAGTGGTCAACCACACAGGGTCCTGGTGCTGACCATATAAACCCACTGGACTGGACAGATATATGGCTCTGAGCTTGATTATGGATCCTGATTTTGCTGCATGGTGAGCTTCTGTGGAGGGAAAATCTTCTGGTGTGTTTTCTGTTTGTTTGTGGGTTGACAGCCCAAGTGAATAGATTCACAAGATATGTTTATCAGCTGGTGGATAATCCTGAGCAGAGGTCATCGCAGGCACCTGAACTCTTTGCTTCTATTGGCATCGTCAAATTCTACATTGGAGGAAGTCTTCCAGTGTAGATGGCTTCAGCCTTTAGTAGTGGGGGAACGGGTCTTTGCCCCATGTCTGCGATTAGGGGGCTGTTTGATATTGTCGGCATTCCCTCTCTCAATAAACATAGTTTCTTTAAACATCCCACTAACCATTTTCTCTCCATAGGTAGTTGGAATGTGAGGACTCTGCACAGAGCATTTCTTGATGTCCTCACACAAGAATTCCACCATTATAATTTAGATATTCTCAGCTTGCAAGAGACCAGATGGACAGATAAAAGTCAATTTCTTAAAAATAATCTTAAATTTCTCTTTTCAGGGAGGGAAGACAATAAACATCACCAAGGAGTGGGTCTGCTTCTCAGCAGACACGCAAGCGATGCTCTTCTAGGATATGAGTGCATTAATTAAAGGTTTCTTACAGCAAAATTTCAGACAAGCGTTAAAGACATGAATGTTATCTGCTCTTATGCCCCCACTGAGGATGCCATTGAGGATGAGAAGGAATAGGTTTTATGGACAACTTCAGGATATTTTGAATTCTGTCAAGAAAGGAGATATTGCCCTTGTTCTTGGTGACTTCAATGCCAAAGTTGGTACTGACTCTGACCATTGGGGAGGAGTAATAGGCCCTTTTGGTATTGGTAGCTGCAATGGCAATGGGCAACGTCTCCTACAGGTAAGTAAACTCAATGGATTCAGAATAACTAACACTTATTACAAATACCACGACATACATAAGTACACATGGGTTTCACCTGAATGGCTGCATAAGAATATGATTGATTATATATTAATTAACAGCAAATGGGCTAGTTCTGTTAGGAATACCAGGGCATATAGGGGATGTGAAATTGGATCTGACCATTACCTTGTTAAAAGTGTCTTGCAACTTAAACTTAAAAAGTGTTGTGTTAGGGTTAAAAAATTTACCTTTAATACTGAAGCTCTGAAAGACCCAGTTATAGCTAAAGCTTACCATGATAGGTTACTTATTCATTATGACAGTCATGATTTGCTTACTACTGAAGTTGAGGAAGAATAGGGCTGTTTTAAACTAACAGTACTCTTTTAGGAAAAAAGGAACAGAGGAGGCAGAATTATTTGAGTGATAAGGCATTTGAGCTTATTTCAGAAACAAAGAACTGCAGGAATGTCCTTAATCAATACTCTACTAGTCCTAATAGAAAGCATTACATAGAGTTTAATAAACATGTAAAGCTGCTGATAAGAATCTTTGGTTGACAAAGCCGAGGAAGCAGTTAGACAGCAGAACAGCAGAGAGCTATACTGGATAGTTAATGTTTTGTGTGATAGAAAACAGACAGGTATACAGGGATTGAAGGATAAACAAGGTAAGGTTATAGAAGGAGAGGATTTTGTCATGGCTAGGTGGGCTGAGCATTTCAGTGATGTTCTAAACAATGTGGGTAGTTCTATTCCCATTGTTTGCGATGATGATAGATGCATTGGTGGCTTTAATGTTGGCCCTATAACACAATCTGAAGTTATTTTGGCTATTTCTAAACTTAAACTTCATAAATCCCCAGGGGTAGATGAAATTACTACCGAAATGCTTAGAGCTGGGAATGTTTCAGTTGCCACTTGGATGACTGAAATTCTGAATATCTTTTATGATAAAAGCGTGGTTCCTAAGGATTTTACCAGAGCTATTGTTATCCCTGTTTTCAAAAAAAGGTGATCGCAGTTCTTGTGATAACTATAGGGGTATCAGCCTACTCTCTGTTCCAGGTAAAGTTCTTACCGTGATTGTGCTTAATAAAATTAAGAATCTGGTTGACAGTCAATTGCATGATGAGCAATGTGAATTCAGAAGTGGTAGGGGATGTGTGGATCAGATATTTTCACTTAGGCAGATTCTTGAGAAATGTTTCGAGTTTCAGAAACCTTTGGTTGCTAGCTTTGTTGATTTCAAAAAGGATTTCGACTCTGTTGATCGTCATAATTTGTGGTTGATTGTGAGATCATATGGTATACCTGATAAGTTAGTTAACATAATGAAAGCTCTCTATAATAACACTGAGTCATGTGTGAGAGTTGGTAAGTCTTGTAGCAATTAGTTTAGCATTACTTCTGGTGTTCGACAAGGGTGCGTTTTGTCTCCTTTTCTCTTTCGCTTGGTTATTGTTTGTGTTATGCGAAATTCACTTCAAGGGAAAGATTTTGGCCTTAAATGGGCTGGAGATACGAAAATTTCTAATTTAGATTATGCTGATGATTTAGCCCTTTTGGCAAATGATGTTGATGAGATGAACGCTTTTATTCGAGCTGTTGATGAAACTGGTAGTAGAGTAGGTTTGGTTATAAACAGAGAGAAAACTAAAATGATGAAAATTTGTCAGGCAGGCTGTGATTCAGTTACTTCGAATGGTTGTAGTCTTGAGCAGGTGTCACAGTTTAATTATCTTGGGAGCTATGTAACAGATAATGGTGATGTGTGGCATGAGATTAACAGACGAATAGGGATTGCTGCCGGAACTTTTAAGAATCTATGGAGAGTGTGGAGAAATAGGCGTATACACCTAAAGACTAAAATTAGACTTATAATAGTTTGGTTCTTTCTAGGGTTAGTTATGGTAGTGAAACTTGGACACTTTGTAAACAAGATAACAGGTAACTAGATGCTTTTGGTTCCAGATGCTTACATAGCATCTTGGGTATTAGGTGGTTTAACTTTGTAACTAATGATGAGGTTAGGCAAAGGACCTTTAAGCAGCATATTGTGCAGAGAGAGACTCCGTTGGTTTGGCCATGTTGCCCGTATGAATAATTATAGATTGGCGAATAGGGTTATGAACAGTGTGCCTAAAGGCCTTAGAAAGAAGGGGAGACCTAGGATGCGGTGAGCAGACAATGTCAAACAGGACCTTGTTAGAATTGGTGTGCAGTGGCCAGATGCAGTAGATGTAGCTCAGTATAGACTTGCTTGGAGAACTAAATTGCACGGTCTGGTTGGACCTCTGTAGCCCATGGCTGCTTGAGGATGAGGATGATGTGATGTCCAGGCAGAAAAACAGGTTTCCATCCAGGGGTCAAGCTATTTTTTCACTATGCTCAGCCAAAAAAAAAAGCTTTAACTTTGGAACTTTTTTGCCAAATAACAAAGAAAGGAATTATGCCATGTTATATACCAAATTAATCAGCATTTAATTCTGGATTTTCTCAAAACCAAGTTTTAACAAAAAAGATGACATGTTTTATTTTAATAGGATGTTTTTTAGAGTCATGTAGTAAAAAAATGCATCTGGTGACACAAATAGAAATTTAAACATAGATGATAATCGCAGCATGACCTGATGCTCTTTTGGCATTGATAAATCAATAAATTTTCTCCGCTAAATATTTATTGAAATAAAAATTTATTTAGAAAACTAATAATAGAC
The DNA here is from genome assembly GCA_038380435.1 of Ryuthela nishihirai. Lineage (NCBI taxonomy): Eukaryota > Metazoa > Arthropoda > Arachnida > Araneae > Heptathelidae > Ryuthela > Ryuthela nishihirai. The sequence continues at coordinate 49,635,847 of JAWZYU010000031.1, forward strand.
AGAAATGATTACAATGCACATGAATAGAATGACTATATATTTCTGAATAACAAAAAAATTACTTTTTTGGTTTTAAGTAAATATTTTTTTTTGTTTTGTAATTTTTTTCTCGGTACCATACTTTGAAAAAATTCCAGGCTTTTAGCCAACTGTGCTTTATAATTTAAAAAAAATAACCAATCAACGGAAATAGGTCATATTATATACCAAATTAAACAGAATTTAATTAGGAATTTTATGAAAATAAATAATAAAAACAAATTTGCAAGCATATTGGTTTTAATTAGTATTTTTCAATGTGATACGGTGAAGAAAAAAAGATCACACTATACCAATCAGGTCTCATTTTGGAAAACCTGCTGAATAAAAATAGGTAAATTATATATTTATTGAAAGGAAATTTCCTCCCGAATAATATAATATTCAACCTGAAATATGATTTTCATTTCTTTTAATGATTCTTTTCAGTATTGTATATTTTAAACACGGCCAGTGTTGTACAGTATGACTTGGCCGTCTCACATTCATGGGATTTTATGAACTGGTTATGAAATAGAAAAAAAAAAACTCCCTTGGCTGCTATTTTTTTACTAAACATTTTGAATTTTTTCTTTGGTGTTGAAGTTTGGCAATCTTGGCTAAGTGCAGAAAGGTTTATGCACCAAGGACCAGCCCTCCCAAATGATGGCTGATTTCCATAGCAGGGAAGTCCATTTTGCTTCTGTATCCAAGACATTCAATTTCAGAAAATGGTACAAGCTCAGTTTTTTTTATTTAAAAACAAGAAATAATAAAAGAAAAATTTCATATAGCCTAATGTGATGTTAAATAAAATATCCGCAACAACTTTTAAGCCGGCCTCCAATCTAGCATAACTCGGAAAGATCGATAAATCAGCCAATTGAAGATCGCTAACTAATGGAAGTAAATATACAGAAATGAATTGCTTTCATATCAAAGACCTCATTTTTTTTTCAGAAAATATTATATCAAAGTTTTACTGGAAAAGTAATAAATAATAAAATAAAAATTAACATATAGCATAATGCAGTGTTAAAATATCCACATCAACAATTGTAGGCCGGCCGTACGATATAACATAACTATGAAAAAAATCTATACTTATCAATCGCCCAAGAGATCGCTAATTTCCGAAAATAAATATACTGAAATGAAAACTAAGATTTGAATATAAAAATAATACTAGCTTTACAAAGACTAATTCCACTGATTTTATTAAACTTAATTTTATTAAAATTTATTTTATTTATTAAAATTATTATTAAAATTTTTTTGATTTTATTACAAAGAGTATCCAATATGCTGGACCAAAACTGTAAAAAACACTTATTGCACACGGAATGGAGATAGCATGTGTCAGCCATATATGTCTGGTTTGACTCAGTGAAGCATAACTAATTAAATTCAGGTGCAACAAGAATTTCTAAGGATGTGTTTGGTTTTAGTTTCAATTTTAGTGTTGAAAGATGCATAGAATGCTAGGAAAAATGATGAAAATAACTTGGGAATACTGAAATAGGTTTATGACAGAAAAGAGTGTGAAACAGAAAAAAAATGGCTGTATGTATTTTGTAATTGCTTCCAAAATCTATCGTTTTAAATGTAGCAGTTTTTTTTTTGTTGATAATAGCTCAGATCAAACTTGTGAGCTTACATCAGAAGGTTGCTTCAGCATATAGGAACAAGCAAAGCATATAAGTTAACAAGCAAATCAGCAATACCATTTAATGCTTTTAAGAAATGGCAATCAGATGGTTTTATGAAATTATTTATATTGTAGTTTAATAAAATATGCATCAAATTCAAAATCAAAATATTACTTTTGAAGCCTGAATTATATATTTTTATAAGTTACATATAAAAAAAAATTACAATGGCAATTTTTATTTTTTAAAAATCGATTTTTTTTTTGTTGTAGTAAAAATGTATACATACATCCTTGGCCTCTCAATTCAGAATCTCCGAATGTATACAGTCGATGTGGACATTGGAAGGGTTAAAGTCTTGAATGTTATCTGCTGTTATGCCCCCACTGAGGATGCTGATGAGGTTGAGAAGCATAGGTTTTACGGAAATCTTCAGGATGGATATTTTTAATTCTGGGAAGAAAGGATACATTATCCTTGTTCTTGGTGACTTCAATGCCAAAGCTGGTACTGACTCTGCCCTTTGGAGTGGGATGATGGCCCCTTTTGGTATTGGTAGCTGCCATGGCAATGGGCAACGTGTACTACAGGTAAGTAAACTTAATGATTTGACAATAACTAACACCGATTACAAACACCACAGCATACATAAGTACACATGGGTTTCACCAGATGGGCTTCCGAAGAATATGATAGCTTATATATTAATTCACAGCAAATGGGCTGGTTCTGTTAGGGATACCAGGTCACATAGGAGAGGCAACTAAACTTAAGAAGTGTTGTGCTAAGGTTAAATAATTTAGCTTTAATTCTGAAGCTGTGAAAGATCAAGTTATAGCTAAAGCTTATCATGATAGTTTACTTGGTCATTATGACAATCATGGTTTGCTTACTACTAAAGTTGAGGAAGAATGGGACCATTTTAAACAGACAGACTTTTTTGAAAACTAACAGTATTCTCAGGAAAAAAGGAGCAGAGCAGGCAGAATTATTTGAGTGATAAGGCACTTAAGTTTATTTCAGAAAGAAAGAACTGCATGAATGCCCTTAATCAATACCTTACTAGTTTTAATAGAGAGCATTACAGAGAGCTTAATAAATCTGTAAAGGATCAGTTAGCTGCTGATAAGAATCTTTGGCTTAGCTGACAAAGCCGAGGAAGCAGTTAGACAGCACAACAGCAGAGAGCTTCTCCATGGATAGATAAAATGATTACAGAAAATCTTAGAGCTGGGAATGTTTCTGTTACCGCTTGGATGACTGAAATTTTTAATATCTTTTATGATAAAGGCATGGTTCCTAAGGATTTTACCAGAGCTATTATTATCCCTATTTTTTAAAAAGGTGATTGCAGTTCTTTTGATAAGTATGGGGTATCAGCCTATTTCTGTTTCAGAGAAAGTTCTTTGCATGATTGTGCTTAATAGAATTAAGAATCCGGTTGATAGTCAATTGCATAATGAGCAATGTGAATTCAGAAGTGATAGGGGACGTGTAGATCAGATATTTTCACTCAGGCAGATTCTTGAGAAACGTTTAGAGCTTCAGAAATCTTGGGTTATTAGCTTTGTTGATTTCAGAATTTCTGTTGATTGCCGTAATTTGTAGTTGATTGTGAGATTCTATGGCATACCAGACAAGTTAGTCAACATAATGAAGGTTCTCTATAATAACACTTAGTCGTGTATGAGAGTTGGTAAGGTTGTAGCAATTGGTTTAGCATTGCTTCTGGTGTTTGACAAGGTGCCTTTTGCTCCCTTGTCTCCTTAGTTTGGTCTTTTTTTTCCCAAAATCTTTCCCTTTGCAAGGGAAAGATTTTGGCCATAAATGGTCTAGAGATTTCAAAATCTCTGTTTTAGATTATGTTGATGATTTAGCCCTTTTGGCAAATGATATTGATGAGATGAACTCTTTCACTCAAGCTGTTGATGAGACTGGTAGTAGAGTAGGTTTGGTGATTAACACAGAGTAAACTAAAGTGATGAAAAGTGGTCAGGCAGGCTGTGGTTCAGTTAATCTGAATGGCTGCACTCTTGAGAAAAGGTGTCTTAGTTTAATCATCTTGGCATGAGATTCATAGGTGAATAAGGATTGCCTCTGGGACTTTTAGGAATCTATGGAGAGTGTGGTGAAATAGGCATATACTCCTAAAGTCTAAAATTAGACTCTATTATAGTTTGGTTCTTTCCAGGATTAGTTATGGTAATGAAACTTGAATGCTGTGTAAACAAGATGACAGGAAACTTGATGCTTTTTATTCTAGATGCTTATGCAGTATCTTGGACATTAAATGGTTCAACTTTGTAAGTAACATTGAGGTTAGGCGAAGGAATCGGCAACCTCCTTTGAGCAGCATATTGTGCAGAGAGGGACTCCGTTGGTTTGGCCATGTTGCCCATATGGATAATTATAGATTAGCGAATAGGGTTATGAACAGTGTGCCTAAAGACCTCAGAAAGAGGGGGAGATCTTGGATATTGGGCATTAGGTGGTTCAACTTCATAACTAATGATGAGGTTAGGCAAAGGAGGCGGCAACCACCTTTAAGCAACGTATTGTGCAGAGAGAGAGACTGGTGGTTTTTCTATGTTGCCCATATGAATAATTATAGATTAGCAACTAGGGTTATGAACAGTGTGCCTAAAGGCCTCAGAAAGAGGGGGAGATCTAGGATGCAGTGGGCAGACAGTGTCAAACAGGACCTTGTTAGAATTGGTGTGTGCAGTGGCCAGATGCAGCAGATGTAGTTCAGGATATATGTGCTTGGAGAATTAAATTGCACAATCTGGTTGGACCTCCATAGACCATGGCTGCTTGAGGATGATGATATGAAAAAAAGTGCTGTTCAGAGGTAAAATAACTCATCCAAACTTATGTAAAACAGGATGGGAACCTGTAATGGAAATGCTAACCCTGAGAAGTGAAGTTGTAAAAACACTCAAATATGTAACATCAAATAATTTCTTTTCAAATTGATGGAAAAATATATTTACACAAATATGTTGTTTCAATGGACTTCCTACTTTTGGTGGATATAGCTGTTCGAGACATAGGAGAGAAAGTGCTCACTTATTCTCTTTTTAATATAAAATATTGGGGGAGGAGATTACTCTTTGTAACATAAAACATTGGGAGTTGGCCTATATTATAGGCAACAATCAAAAGGATTTCATAGTTCATTTACAGAATAACCTAAACCAGATCTACCAAACTATAAAGTTCACCAAGGAATGGGCAAAATAGAAAAACTACCATTCCTGCGTATATTGATTCACCACAAAACAATACACATCATGTACATACATGTCATGTACATACATATCATACATGTTAGTATCATACAACTCAAGTCAACATATGAACCACACAAAACAAGCCATAAATAACAGTTTACCACCTGCATAATTAAAAATATGCTGCTGTTAATAGATTTTGGAAAAAGAGAATAAAAGTGGCCCTCAATATAGGTTATCCTAGGAAAATTATAAACAGAATTGAAAAAGTACCTAAAATTATTAATAAACTCATACAGCTGATCCTTGCACAAAACAAAGATGAAAAAGAAGGCAAATACACCCAAAGCATTCCAAATATACTATGGCATAATTAAAAATATGCAAAGCATAATGAAACCTATTGGATATAAAATACCATTTTCAGAAAAATAAAAAAGAATGGCTATAATACATCTCAAAGAACAGAGGTGCATAAGAAATAGGCAAACAAAATACTGCAATAGTCTGCTCTGTGATCAGGAGTGTATATCAGAGCCCTCAAAGTAAATCAAAGTTGGCAAAATTCAAAGTGACTTGGTTTCCAGGTGAGTTGTGAAAATTTGGATTTTTTTTTTAATTAAAGGCAGTTGACAAAATCTAGAGCATTTGGTAAAATTCAATTCCACTTGGTAAATACAGGTGAGTTATGAAAATTCAGACTGTTTTTGTGAAATTAAGAAGAGTTGGCAAATTGAGGCAACTTGGCAAAATCTTGAGGAGTTGGCATAATTCAGGTGTGATAAAATAGGAATTTCTTTTTCTCTAAAATTATAGCGAGTTGGTAAAATCGAGGCAACTTGCAAAATGTTGGGGAGTTGGAAAAATCTAGGGCAGTTGGTAAAATTTGAAGCCACTTTGTAAAATACAGACAAGTTGTGAAATTTGGCATTGGTTTATTTTTTGCGAAATTAAGGAAAGTTAGCAAAATTAAGATATTAGGAAAATTTGAAGACTTAGTAAAATTCAGGTTAGATGTAAAAATAGACTTTTTTTAAAAATAATATTATGGTGAGGTTGCAAAATTGAGGCAACATGATAAAATCTTGGTCAGCTCTCCTATGGAATGAAATCCTGGGTACATCCCTGACAGACATAATTAAATTTATGTAAAATAATTTTCTCAGTTGGCAAAATTTGATTTCTTAGTTGGAAATTTTTTTTATCTCTTCCTCCCCCCCAACCATAGTCCCTTTGTTGTAAGCACCTGTGATCAATGCAGAACAATCACCAGATTTTCTTAATGCATATATTTCTGTAGCACACCAACAAACTTTCACCTACACCTTACTGAATAATGTATCAAAATGGAAACTGATATTGCAAGGCAAAAAATCAATCAGCCCTCTTTGCCTGGGAGCTACTGTTTTACCAACAGACAAAGTGTTTGTTGTCTCAAAAATCAATAACAGAAAACAATTAAACCTATCTAATCTCAATATAATAAAATCATGAAAAAACAAACAGAAAGCATCACTACTTAACAACAATATAATGAAATCTCCCAAAATAGCACCAGTACAAAAGCAGAAGAAACAAATACCCAATGACACAGACTCAATGATGTGTCTCCTGCAAACAGCAAACAGCAAACAAACAGTACTCATGAAGATGGCTACATAGTGGTTGAAACATGTCAATCCATTGATTGATATTTCCAATGAGGTCCTGATATGAAGAACAACAGCAGACTCTAATATTAATTTTGTTCAAATTAGACTTTTTTCTGCCAAAGTAAAACAATTTTTTTGTGAATTGGTGAAATAAACTGCTTGGTACATTTATGATGTGATTTGGATGGTACTGTAGAAAAACATGACAATTAGAAAAGAAGCTACACTATATATCTTGACATGATGCTTTTCTGAATGCCGGGACTTTGGGTAATATTTATTAAATGTGCTGAAGTATTTATAACAATGTTTTTACAAATACAGTTTATACATGATGCTTACAGTTTAATAGTGAAAATAGCTAGCTTAGGCTAAATATTACAACAAGCTGTGAATTTCATAACCAATATAATTATCATCACCCCTATAATTATTGCAACAACTAATGAGTTCTTGAAGCAACACCTAAAGATAGCTTTCACAAAATAACTATATATTTCTACCCATTTTAATATATTATTGCAAGTTTTATGCAGAAGAAACTTGCCAAAGCTTTGCTTAACTGCAGTGGCAATGTACTAATGGGAAATTTTTGTTGTATGAGAGAAAATAGGTAATAAAGCATTTTATCATACATCAATAGTATTTTCAAGGTTCTTGTATTCATTGTTGCTATTGACACTTACTAGCATTTATAGTCATTTTTAAATCTTTTGGGTTCAAAATATTGCTGGAATATTTCATTTGTTGTAATTTTATTAATGTTTTAGCAGAATGTTTCTTTCAAAAGTACAGTTTACGAGAAGGCAATTATTTTGGCTCAAGTTCTGTTTTCGCATTTTGAATATTTTAAATATATTGAAGCTTCATAAAATTTTGTAATTATTTTCAATTACTTAGGTTGCAGAAACTGACTCAGAGAAAAGAGCAATGGGACAAATTAGATTTCACCCAACAGCAACTTTTGCTGCTGACTGAAGAAGTGAAACATCAGATTTGCCAAATAGTAGAAGTTGTTGAGCAGAAAGTGGCAAGTGCTCTAAGCGAAGAAATTCGGAGACTGGCTGTACTAGTTAATGAATTTGAGAGGCCTTTTCATTCTGATAGTCTTGTGCTCAGTGTATATAAAAAGGTATTATTTTTTCATGTGTATTAAAAGTCAATATTTTGTATTTCTATTAACTATTCAACTTGCAGCTATATGCATAATTTTCATCACACACTGGTGCTCAAAATTAAAGGATAGTGTCATTCTTGAAAAGATATAGGAGAATTACATAAAATAAGGTGCACATGTAAATTTTGCAATGCAGAAAAAAATTATATGTTCACATTTAACTAAGGTTAACACCAGCATTCAAATTCGCATTGCTATAAAAGAGCACATGGCTGTATCGCCACTCATTTCCATTTCAGCCAGGGTAGTAATTATTTGGTAATTGGCCAGGGTAGTAATTATGGGGTAGCAATTTGATTTCCCTTGAACAGTTCCCAATGGAATTTTCTGATAATTCATGCTTGGAGAACTAAATTGCAGGTCTGGTTGGACCTCTGTATCCCATAACTGGTTGAGGAGGATGATGATCTTTTTTCAGGTTTTGGAGTGTTTTGATTTCGTTTAGGGTTTTGGTATCAGGTTGGGTATTGTTGTATGCCTATAAGCTGCAATAGAATTTAAATATTAATTTGTCTTTGTGTAGTTCAGATATAGGGTTTATTATTTGTTTTAACTGTGGGATGATTTTGGGTAGGTATGGTAGGGGCACCTGGTATGCAAACTTCGGCCCTTGTAATAGGGCCGAAGTTTTCTTGCTGTTGTGTGAGGTGTAACAACCCACCCTCACCAACACATAACTCACTTACCTCACAGATCAATGCAACACCTGACAGAAATTGATAAAGATCCTAAAATCCATAACCACTATTCCGCAACATATAATAGAAGTCGTGTTAATAACCCAACTCCTAAATTTATTCCATTCTTGAACCTCTTGTCCTTACACCTCACACAACAGCAAGAAAAACTATTACAATATGGGCCGAAATTTGCATTCCCGGTGCCCCTACCACTCCTACACAAAATCATCCCACAGTTAGAACAAATAATAAACCCTATACCTGAACTACACAAAGACAATTTAAGATTTAGATTCTATCGCAGCATCCAGGCATACAACAATACCCAACCTGATACCAAAACTCTAAACGAAATCAAAACGCTCCAAAACCTGAAAAAAGATATTAGCATTAAAATAATACTTGCCGACAAAACGGATCAGTTGGTATTATTAGACACAAACGCTACATCAGTAAATTAAAACTAACCCTTGATGAATTACAAGCGATGGAAATCGCATGCAACCCACTCCCTACAAATTTAACTAAAGTAGCCCACTTGATAACTGACCCTTATTTACTGGCAATCTTAGCCAAAGCCTGCAAACCCCCATTATACACTAATATCCCCCAGTTATTTGTCAAAAGTAAATTACACAAACCTCTAAAACCCTTTAGACCACTAATTTTCAAATGAAATTCTCCCACATATAACCTAGAGGAAACACTCTTTCTGTTCTTTACCTCATATTTCCCATCCACATCCAGTACCATACTGTCAGGCACGTACCTAATCAACAAACTTAAAACCATAACTGTTACCCCTGATTGCACCCTACACTCATTTAATGTCGTCACACTCTACCCTAACACACCAGTACTCAATGCAACTATGCAACTTAAAGTCAAATGGCTTGAAGTGGCCAGACCCACAGCACCTGAATATTTTAGCACACAGGAGGCCCTCAACATAGCTACTAAAAGCAGCTGGTTTCAAACTGATGGCAAAATCTTCGTCCAAAACCATGGTGTCCAATGGACTCCCCACTCTCTGGATTGTTGGTGGAAGCGATTCTATGTCATATAGAAACCACAGTTCTTCATGTACGTCAAATCTGCCCACTACTATATGCCCGATATATTGATATGTTAATCATCTGGCAACACCCCATAGAAGAATTAAAGAAATTACTATGTGAATTTAACACAGTGCTCCCAATCATTAAATTTACGCATGAAGAGGGACAAAACGGACACCTACCTTTCTTAGACATCAACTTACACCGTACCTCCACTAAACTATACACATCTGTATACAGAAAACCTACATTCATACCTAACATAATAACTAGCACCTCCACCCACCCAAACAACTACAAATTATCAACCTTCTACTCACACTTTACCAGAGCCTATAATTACTGCAATATGCAAGAAGCACTCAACAACAAAACAAAATACATTTTTGAACTCGCTGAACAGGGCAGATATACCTCACACACCACAACAAAATTCACAAACAAATCAAATGCAAACAATTCCAAAATCCTCCAAAACCAGTAAATAAAGAAATGCAAAAATACACAATAGCCCTACCATACATCAATAATAATTTCACATATTCTGTTAAAAATAACCTAAAACCTTTCCATTATAAAGTCCCTATTAAAATGTCACACTATATCCAAACTCATTCAAAACGATCGCGACCATATACCCAGCTCTGGAAGAGTTTAATACATCCAACTCAAAGACCCCACGGTTAAAATTTTCCCCAAGGACAAATACATAGGTAAAACCTCACGCCCATTTAACTCCCGACTTAAAGAACATAAATACATCTTAAATAAACTACAAGAAACAGCACTATCTCAAGCAATCACCGAAAACAATCTGCCCACTGATTTTCACTCGGCTAAAATTATAGTATCCCCACCTACCAAATTTCAACTAGCTGTCACAGAAAATATCCTCATTAACTTAAAACCGACCGAACTCTGCAACACATACATTATCCCCCTCCCCCCAGCGTAGTGTCTGATCCTTAGAGGGTATAACATACACCTCGGAAATTCCATGCTGCCCTAAACACTCTCCTCTCTCATCTCCGATCCCCATCTTCCACCTGCACTAATGCACACCCACCAAACCCTTCAGAACACTTCCATAATGCCTCCTAAAATCGACGATTAATGCACTCCCCTACACACACAACTCCCAATAGCAATACCAATAAGAAAACTATTATTCAGACCCTCAATAACATTAATTATCTTAACCTCAAAATTTAGTGTACGAAAATTATTAATTCACTAAAAGTATCCCACTCATTACAATTGTAAATTACTAGCCACAAATAGTGAAGCTTCCCTAAACACTCACTGATCTTGGTGTTTTTCCATAATCCCACACCCTCTCCCAACCTCCATCACATGCAGATCACAATATGGCTATCTGCACATCCGCCGACCCTCCGATCCTAGGAACTGAGCCACTGACATGTCAATTTATGGCATCCCATCCCCATGCCCAACAAACTGCAACCAAATGCATAACAACACTTTCTTACAGTCTCATTCCACTGTAGTGATATATCACTTATACTATCAGCTGATCAGATTTACATAAGCACCAGTCAACTATACATTGATGTAAATGACTTGTTAATTTGGAAACTCTTGAACTTGTCTTCATTGTAAGTCATATTTGAATATCAGTTTGATTAGTGAGATAAACTGTTATTTAACAGAAAAGTATGACCTATGCAGGATATTTATTAATATTGTTTTTTTTTTTTAATTTTTTCCCCTTTTTAATCCAATGTACAATTTCATTTTTTAAAAGCATTTCTTAAGGTATATTATTAATATTGTTTTTTTTTAAATTTTTTTCCCCTTTTTAATCCAATGTACAATTTCATTTTTTATAATATTATTAATATTTATTAATATTATTTTTTTTTTAATTTTTTCCCCTTTTTAATCCAATGTACAATTTTATTTTTTAAAAGCATTTCTTAAGGATATTTATTAATATTGTTTTTTTTTTTTAATTTTTTTTCCCCTTTTTAATCCAATATACAATTTCATTTTTTAAAAGCATTTCTTAAGGTCATTAGTTATTCTACAGGGTATTGTTACATCCACAATGTACAAATCCATTCTTGGGGACTACCTGCACCCAATGTTGTGGTATTGTTCCTTAATGACCATGCCTGGTTTCAAGCAGATAATGCGCCCACGCATTGTGCAAAACATATCAAGTTGTGGTTTTCAGAGCATGAGGATGAGATACAGCGTCTACTTTGGCCACCTCAATCTCCAGAATTTAATGTTATTGAACATTTGTGGGAATATCTGGAGCGCAAGGTCAGATCACAATTTCCACCTCCAGCATCACTGGCACAGTTGGGCCATATTTTGCAGGAAGAATGGTCCCACATTCCATTACTGTATGTACATGACTTGTATAAGTTTATTTTATTGACGTCGAATTATGTCTGTTCTGAACACCCCCAAGGTGGGCATACAGCTTATTAATGAAATGTTCTCCACACACAGTACATGTTTCCATTATTTTATAACCCCTGTATATATGGATGTATAAACTATATCCACTATAACTATGTAAAGATTAAGTTGAGACTTTTGAATTAGGAACACATCATTCGTTATAAAATATAGTTATATGGGAAAATTCTTCCTGAAATACGCTTAGTTTTACAAGAATGCATTTACACTGTATCTCGAGGGAAACCTGCACATAAGAATAAAGCTGTGGCAATCTACACACTGCCCAGAAATTGAAAAGAGCACTACAACAATCTATATCATATTTTATTCTCTACTTACTGTTCTCTATTACATTGATGTTTCCATTTGCCTATGTACAGTCGTTCAAAAAAGTATCCGAACACACTTTCTTACAGTCTCATTCCACTGTAGTGATATATCACTTATACTATCAGCTGATCAGATTTACATAAGCACCAGTCAACTATACATTGATGTAAATGACTTGTTAATTTGGAAACTCTTGAACTTGTCTTCATTGTAAGTCATATTTGAATATCAGTTTGATTAGTGAGATAAACTGTTATTTAACAGAAAAGTATGACCTATGCAGGATATTTATTAATATTGTTTACATTTTTATAGGAGCTTAATTCTCATGTTGAGCAAGGTCTTGGTAGTAATCTTAGAGGAAGACTTTCTAATACTCTTGCCATGGCAGTGGAAAGTTCCCAAAAAGAAATGATTGGTATGCATATGAGAGTTTTCATCATAATGTATGTTTTTAAAAAATTTTATAAAATGAAACAAGCCTTTTTATCAAATTTCAGAAGTAAAAAATATTTTTGAAAGTATTATATTATAAGCAGTATGCAAAAAAAAATATATTTTGTATTCAATAGTCTTAATGTCATAATAAAAGAGCTGTAGAATAAAAGAGGCAACATGAATATTGCAGGAAAACGTATTATTTTACAGCTATTTGATGATTTCATCCACTTATAGGAAGGACTTGGAAACTCAACTATTAACCCATGCAGTGCCAAGAACTGATTAAATGGTTTTCAAAAATCACTACAAATAACCTTGCAATGTGTTTTTTATGCTCACCTATATTTTTTTTCCTTTCAATTTTTATTTATTTATATATATTTTCCAGAATTAAATGTTCTTCCTCTTAGTATGTAATGTAAACTGTTTCATTCATTAACTGTTTTATATTGTGACTTAGAAGTTGGGTTGAAATTTTAGAGAAAAAAACAATGGCACTGTAAAGGTTAACCCTTTTCACCCTAACACATTGGAATGAAACCACAGACTACCAAGCTGTTTTTTCATTGTGCCCACCAAATAAAACTTTTTTTGCCAAATAATTAATGAAATGAAGGATATAATTTTGGTTTTCTAAATAATTAGGCATTGTAATGCGTATAATAGCCAAAAATGCAACCGATAAAGAGAGTGGGATTTTTTTTTTCTCAGAAACTACGACTGTCTTACATTTAACCTAACTCTCTTGCTTCAATTTATAAATAATAAGCACATAACTCATTTTTTATTATTATTAACCCTTACTAGAACCCCGAGGAACATAGACGTCTTTTGTACAAAAAAAAAAAAAAATTTTAACCCTTTCCATGTCAGAGCTCAAAGAAATGCTTTCATCTTTTCCATTCTAGCAGTCAGAGACTGAAGTTTCGCTCCCGTAATACAAGGATGTAAAAAAAAAAATTTCTGAATAGAAATCTGAATTTTTTTAACTCTTTCTAATCAGATATTGAAAATAACATTTAAAGCTGTGATATTTTATACTGTTGTAATACTTGTTGTTTTATACTGTAATTTTTTACCTGTTGATTCCGCTTGAAAAAATTACGATAAAGTTTAAAAAATAAATCTAATTGAGTTGGATGCACATGTTCATTCACCATAAACATCATCAAATAGCGCCAATTCAGTTCATGCCTTTATTCTGCCTTACCATGCTTACATTATCAATCGGTTGCATTTCCCATTATTTTGTGCTATATATAGTTCTACTAGAATTGTAATGCTTTCTAAACTTTTAATTTAAAGATATTGTTTTTTTTTACTACTGAAAATTGTGTCATCCGGGAACTATGCACATCGACTTTCGATCAGTATTTTAGCAGATTTTCAATTTTGAAGACTTTTTATTTATTTTAATGCTTTCAAAATTATTGCTTTTCAAATGTATATTGTGATTATATATATATTGCAAACAATAATTAATTAGAAACGATTAAAAGTGAAGCTGCTAGCGATCTGTAATGATGGCAATCAGAAAAAGCATTAGGATTACTCAGAGTGCAATTTTTAAAAGATAGGACTTTATTTGGTTCCTTCTTGAACCCACTGACACCATATGTGTACCATATATATGAACACCATGGTGCTGGAATTGCGTCCGACAAAGTTGGCCACATCTCTGCATGACAAACCAGCTTCTCTAAAGCTAATGATTCTTCTATGCTCAAAGTGTTAACTGTTGGAACCGCTGTCGATGTCTGTGTAAGGACATCCTTAGAGGTTTAGAACAATTTCCACAACGTTTTGTCAACCAGGGAGCTTTGGTTGCCTTTATCTGTGTTTAACTGCTCTGCACCTATGACGTCAGCTCACACCTGTCCAATCGTTTTGATCATCCTGCAAACCTAATGTTTCCATGCATTTGCTACATATACTATCACCTCCGTAAATTTCGTCACATTTGCCTAACTTCTTGCAGGTATTGTTTTTTTTATTTCCTGTAGTGTATTATGGACTATTTATATTAGAATAATAAAATAATGTAGAAAAAATGGGAAAAATATATATATATGTTTTTGCAATTTTGCTTAAGATAAAGGTAGAAAAAACAGTGAAATTTTGCACTGTTTTTAAAAAAATGCTTAAAAAATTTAACATACCATTTTTTTCTTTGAAATTTTTTGCCATTTTATTAAGCACAATTAAATTCCCTTTCTTTTGTTATATGACTTATTTCCATTCATTAGTTACTTCAGGATGGAGGTTCTAAAGCTGTTTATTTTATTTTCTGAAAACACTTTAAAATAAATCCAGCCGCCACAGTGAGTTCAGTTTCAGAAAAATGACATGTATGGTTTAAAATAGAAATTGCCATTTGAAAATTTTCGTACATATATCTTTTAAAAATACATAATTCAAGCTTGAAAAATAGTATTTTCTTTTTTCAATTGATGCATATTTTATTAAACTAAAATATAAATAATTTGATAAAGCCATCTCATTGCAATATTTTAGAAATCCTATACGGTATTGTTGATTTGTTTGTTAGTATTACTCTATTGAAGCAAACACCTGATTTAAGCTCACAAGTTTGATTTGAACTATTAACAAATTTTTCCTTAAAGTTTTGAAAATCACTTGAAAATTAACAAAAAACTGCTGTTTTTAAAAATGGAAGATTTTGGAAGTACTTGTAAAATATGTATATCTGGGGGGGGGGGGGTCTGTATTTTCTGCCTTAAACCTATTTCATTATTCCTAGAATTATTTATATTATTTATCCAGGCATTCTATGCATTTTTCCCACTCTTCAAATTGAAACTATAAGCAAAACTAAAAAGTAAAAGAGATGCATTTACTTTTTAGTTCTGACCTTCCCAAAGGAAGGTCAGAGCTGTTATTGTTAGAGCCTTAGTTATTGTGAAACTGCCAGGTGCCGTAACTAGTTAATTGCTTGCATGTGTAATAGTCAAGTGGCTATAAAGTGGATTGTTTGCAACAAGCATTGTTTTCATACTCTGGATAAATTCACCATACATCTGGTTAGTATTTATACTTTTATGTAAACCTTTTTTAAACCTTTGTTTTTATTTCTGTAGATTTATTACTGTAAATTACTGATCTTTCAGTCAATCGATTATTGCAGTTTTTTTTTTGCAGTTACACTCCATCAGATGGCCAGCTTACAACTGGTTGCTATGGATATTTGATTTAACATCACATTAAATTATATTAATTTTTCTTTTATTAGTTATTCATTTTCCAGTAAAAAAAATTTGATCTTGTATCATTTCTTGAAAATTAATGAGGTTTTTGGATATGAAAGCAAATAGGATTTCTTTGGCATGGAAATCAGTTTTGTGGAAAGGCAATTTCAACCTTCCCACCCCACACCCAAATTTTTTAGTTATAAGTTTTTTAAATTTATATTCAATTGTTCTAAAAGATTTTACACCCCACACTCAGTATATTGGCTGGGCCACTCTGATGACGTCGATGTTTGTTTTTTACCCTTGGTGAACAAACCTTTCTGCACTCAGCCAAGATCACCAAACTTCAACACCCAAAAGAAAAAAATTCATAATGTTTTTAGGGGGTGGGGAGGGGAAAGGCAGCCAAGTATTTTTTTTTTCCATTTCATAAACAGGACAGAAAATTACATTAATGTGAGCAATCCAAGTCACCTTGTATAATGCTGGCCCACATTTTAAATATACCACAGGTAAATATTATATTGAGAAGAAATTTACTTTTGATTAATATATAACTTAACTGTTTTTTTATCACTTTTCCCAACATTAAGCCTTAATTATATAATACAATCTGCACTGGTTTCCATAAATTAAGGAAAACTCAGAAAAATTATGATAAAAAAAAACTATATTAATGATTTTAATGAAATTTGATGAAAACATGAATTGCAATGCTAATTTCAGAATGGCATGAAATATTTTACACTAGAAACATTTTTCATCAAAAAATAACACAGGAACTTGTCCAAAAATGAGGTGTCTGGATGCAGTGGACAAAGTTTTTTAATATGGAGTGTGGCCACCCCTTACGGCAATGCAAGCACAACAGCGATGTTTCATGCTGTTTATGATGTTGTGAATCAGCTCAGTAGGGAGTAACGACCATTGTTCCTTTAAAGCTCCCCCATTGTTTCAGATGACAAGTTAAGAGCAACAATACATCTCCCTAGAGCAACCCATACATACTCAATCAGATTTAGGTCGGGAGATCGAGCTGGCCACTCCATGCGCATAATGATCTCCTCTTGAAGGTATTGTACCACTGGATGAGCGTTATTATCTTGTAAAATGAATGTTTCACCTATTGCACCAGCATAAGGACGTATCAAAGGTATAGAGATGACATCTCCCAGGATGTCATCTCTATACCTTTGAGCATTGAGGTTCCCACTCGTCAACACATAGAAGTCTGTGTGTCCACCTAAGGAAATGCTACCCAAACACATACGCTACCTGCACCATAACTATCTCTTTGACAGATGTTACTGGGATGATAGCAGGTACCTCATTCTCTCCATATCAAACAATGTCCGGAATCACTGCAAGCAATATCTGGACTCATCTGTGAAGAGTGCTGACCTCCATTGCTCTTCTGTCCAGTTAACTTGTGCATGCCCAATTCAACCACTCTCTCTCCTGTGACGTAAGGGGTATGCAAATTGCATGTGCCTTCTAACGTACAGACCTCCCTCATGAAGCCTTCTACACACAGTAGAAGGTGATGCAACCCTCCCAGGGCTGTTGCAAATATCAGTCTTGTATAGTGATTGTAACTTTAGCCTTCCCTTATATATTAAACCTTCAACTTTTCTTAGCACGGAATCCGTGCTAAGAAATTGATTCCACAGTCTATGGACCACGGAAGGACTCAACATTCAGCCATCATGCCATGTCTGAGTGGGTCAATAGCTCTCCACCGAAGTTCATTTGGCAAATGATATCTTAAGGTCATTCCTACAAAATGGCTATTTCGAATTTCTTTACTCACATTTACAACACAAAATAACAATCCACTCCAAAACACCCATTTTTATGCCGCTATTTGATTACACAAATTGACGCAACCTAGACTAATTTGCATGTGATATGCTCACTTGGCATTACTGGTTACATGAACAAGTTTGGTGAGGATTGCATAATTTTTGTGAATTTTCACGATTTTTCTCATTTTTTCTTAATTTTTGGAAACCAGTATATTTTTTTACTGTGAAAATGTCTTATTAAAATTAATATGCTTTAAATTTATGTAAATTTCTTATTTTCATAAAATTCGTAATTAAATTCTGTTTAATATGGTATATAACATAACATATTTAAGTTGGTTGTATTTTTTTAAATAACCAAAGTTGATGTTGATATGAGTTAGCACAGTTGGCAAAAAAGCCTGGATTTTTCTCAAAGTATGGTACCGAGAAAAAAAATTACAAAATGGGAGAAATTTTCTTGCTTGAAATAAATATTTATTTTTTTGTTATTCAGAAATAAATAGTTTTTCTATTCATATGCCATATAATCATTTCTGTTTATTAGTAGTTGCATTTTTTACTACATGCCTCTATAAGAGCCCTATTAAAATAAAACTAGTCATCTTTTTTGCTAAAGATTTTATTTTCAGAAAATCCAGAATTACATGCTGATTAATTTGGCTTATAACATGCCATAATTCCTTTCATTAGTTATTTCGTAAAAATTTCTAAAGTTTTTTTTTTTGGCTGATCATAGTGAAAAAAAAATAGCTGGATCTCTGGATGTAAATCAGTTTTTCAAGTGGGACCCTGGAAGGGTTAAAAAAATCTCACTTGAAGGTTCTGGAACAGTATTTAATTCTGTTCTCACAGAAAAACAAATGCATAAGTAATATTTCTATCATTATTAAAATCTTTATTTAATTTTTACAAAATTATTTGGTCATTTATGCAAACAGTGTACAATGCCAATTTTGTCCTGATCATCAAACTGTAAGAATAAGGTAGAAGTGTTTCAAAATTTATTTTGCTTTAAAACAAGATTTTTTTAAAAATAAAAACTGAAAAATAAATAACTAAAAAAAGAAGCTGGGAAGAAGTTTGTGAAAAAGCTGTGTGAAATAATATTTCAAAGGAAATATAGTTTATTTTAACCTCTCAAATTTTAAGATCAACCCTTCCAGATCAATTTGCATTATCTACTGACTACTATGAAAAAGTTGAACTTTATGAAAATGGCAAAAATTTGACTTAGAAATTCCAAGTTTCAAATGCTAGTTATTAAAGTACTTCAATTTATTTAAAAAATAGTGTTAAAAAAACATCATTAGAAAGTGTAGTTGGGAACCAGGGCTACACAGGCACTATTACCCACACAGACAGTGAGCCAAGCCAAAGCCTTCTGAAGAGAAAGCCTGATGTCATGTGAGCCTGATGTCATGGCTAATGATGTCAGAAGCGGGTGCCATGTATCACATCATAGCTTTAAGTCAGCGCATCTGATTCGTTTCTAATTCGATGTGCATGTTATTTAAATGAATTCATTTCCTGTACTGAATTGAATCAAATATCGATTATAAAGCATATTATCATAAATGGGGAAAAGAATTTCAATCTTGCAGGAAATATTTTCACAGACATAAAAAAAACCCCTCATTTCTCAATGTCAAAAATATTCAATAAACATATTATCTAAACATAGTTAAATGTATTTTTATATTAATTATATTTAATTGTAAACAGTATTATAAGAAATGGAATGCACCTGAATTTTAAAGCATAAATCCATCTCACTCTGTGCAATATAAAGGTAATAATTGATACCCGAGATCATAGATGGTGCCAATGGTTGGCTTGCATTTCTCGGTGATAGAGTATAGTCTTAAATAAGTGGAAAAAAGACAAGCTGGCATTAGTTCAACTGGTAAGAACACTCTGGCATGTTTCTGGAGAGATGCGGGTACAATCCCCGTATGTCATCAAAAAAAATTTTCTGCTAAATAATTTTATATTTATTTTTTTTTGTAAAAAAATTTCAAACGAAATATATGAGCTACATTTGCAAACATATTGGAAGAGATAAATATTTATTCTCAGGACATTTGCAAACATATTGGAAGAGATAAATATTTATTCTCAGGTTAGCAAAATATATTCATACTAACTTCAGATAGGTTTTAAAAATATTGATAAATATCACATATACAGTCTGTTGCTAAAAGTATGATTATATTTCAGATAAAACTTTTAAATTTCACATAGTTTATGTTCTAAGAAGAAAGCTACTGAGATCAGAATTTATTCACAGCTGACCTGATTGATTGATTGACATTCATTGACATCAATGCAATTCTATTATTTTCATAATAAGACTAGCATTATTTTCTCAATAAGATTTAAATCATCAGTAACACATAATTGAAATAAACCCCAATGCAAATACCAAAACAAAAGGCTTGTTTAACAAATACGATGATAAAAGAAATTTTATAGAAATATTACTTTGAATTATTTACAGCAAAATATTTTGACTACACATACATCCAACAAAAAAAGTAAATATTTGAAATCCACATCAAATGTACCAATGATAACTCAATCATACTGTAAGCTTCAAAAAATAGTTTGCAACAACTAATGTCTATCATTGAGACATACCAGTAGACAAGTGAAAATTAATAACCACAACATGTGACCACTATGTCATTCCTTACATAATTTGTAAGATAATCATAAGAATATATAAAAAATTACAGATTTCATTGCAACATTGAAGGGTGTTCCTTAATAACAAAAAATATAGCCCATACAGCTTTTTAAAGAAAATGATAACAATGATTGCCACATGCTGTTGATAGTAACTACAAGACAAATAAATATTTGAAATCCAAATTAAACATGCCAATGATAGCTCATTGATACTTATTATTCAAAAAATAGTTTGCGTCAATTAATATCTACCATTGAGGCATTCCTGTAGACAAATGAAAAGTAATAAGCACAACACGTGAGCACTATGTTATTGTCTTACATAATTTGTAAGAGACATAAGAATGCAAAAAAATTACAAATTTTAGCATAACATTCAAGAGTGTTCCATAATACCTAGAAATATAACCCATGCAGCTTGTTAAGGAAAATGATATCATTGAATACCATATACTGATGATAGTAACTACAAGACAAACAAATATTTGAAATCCACATCAAATATGCCAATGTCTATCATTGAGATATGACTGGTATACCAGTAAAATTTAACAGGTAGACATAGGCTAGCATATGATTAATCATTTGACCAGAGTGCTGAATTTTCTTTGGATGATTTCTTGGGTGCATGTTTTGACTGTGTATAATTATGTATATAGACATTTCACCTGTTAATATAATTTTATGTAGCAATTCTATTATTTTATTCCCACATAAACACTGAAAATCTGTGCTAAACGCTTTGCAATATTAACATATGTCAATAACTAATTTTTGCAGTTTAGAAATTGCTGTTCTGCATTACTGGATGTAAGTGTTTGAAAAACAGCATAACATAATATTCCCACATTTATAGAAACTTCAGTAGGATAAGTTAGTCCTCCACGGTCACGCATATTAATTAGCTGCTGACGTACATGCAATACTAGATCTCTTTTTGTTGTAAAATGATCAACATAGTTAACACAAAATGTTTTCTTTTTTTATATTGTGGCATGCATAAATATGGTGATCTACTATTATTACTAAGGCAGCCATGGCACAACATTTATGGGACATGATGAAAATAATAATTACTATAAATACACTATAATAATATAATTTAAACAATATACATAAAACAGAATAAAGAAATAGAATTTACATTTTGCACACAAAGATAAAGTTGCAAACAGCAGTGGCCACTACTAGCAGGCGAAAAATCAAATCTCGCACTTCGACTGAGCCTCTGCTAAGCCTCCGGTGGCGCAGCCCAAATCACGTGACATTGGGCCTTCCCGTCAGATGGTTGTGGCCAAGCCCTAACAAATATGTCTGAGCCATTTGTATCTTGTTTGACTCAAGTGAAGCATAACTAATTAAATGCAGGTGCAACCAGAATTTCTAAGAATGATGTGTTTACTTTCAGTTTTGATTTGAAGGCAGGAAAGATGCATAAGAATGCTGGAAAAAATGATGAAAATAACTTGGGAATACTGAAATAAGTTTATGACAGAAAAGAGTGTGAAACAGGAAAAAAATGGCAGTATGTATTTTGTAATTACTTCCAAAATATATCCTTTTTAAAAATAGCAGTTTTTTTTTTTGGTTAATTTTTAGGTGATTTTCGAAAATTTAAGGAAATATTTGTTGATAATAGTTCAAATCAAATTTGTGAACTTAAATCAGAAGGTTGCTTCAACAAATAGGAATGTTAACAAGCAAATTGGCAATATCTTTTAATGCTTCTAAGAAATAGCAATCAGATGGCTTTATGAAATTATTTATATTGTAGTTTAATAAAATATGCATCAAATTAAAAAAAAATATATATTATTTTTCAAACCTGAATTATATAATTTTATATGATATATATAAAAATTACAACAGCAATTTTTATTTTTAAAAAATCGATATATTTTTGTTGTATTAAAAATGTGTACATATGTCATTGTTCCCTCAATTCAGATTCTCCATATGTATACAGACGGCTTGGACACTGGAAGTGTTAAAAAACGGTAGATTTTGGAAGTAATTACAAAGTACATACTGCCATTTATTTTTTGCATTCACACCCTTTTCTGTCATAAACCTATTTCAGTATTCCCAAATTATTTTTATCATTTTTCCCAGCATTCTATGCATCTTTCCCACTCTTAAAATCGAAACTGGAAGTAAACACATTCTTCTTAGAAATTTTGGTTGCTCTTCACTTAATGAGTTATGTTTCACTGAGGCAAACAAGAGGCACATGGCTGACACATGCTATCTCTGTTCCGTGTGCTATTAGTGGCTCCCATATTATTTACAGCTTTGGGCCAGCATATTGGATGCCCTTTTTAAAGTTAGTATTTACTTTTTTATTTTTAAACCTTAGTTCTCATTTCTGTATATTTGTTTTCTGCAATTAGCAATCTTTTGGCCAATCGATAAGTATTGATTTTTCATAGTTATTCTATATCGGATGGCCAGCCTACAACTTGTTGTGGATATTTTAATATCGCATTAGGCTACATGTTAATTTTTATTTTATTATTTATTATTTTTCCAGTAAAACTTTGATCTGGTATCATTTTCTGAAAATAAATGTGTGGGAGGGTAATTTTGGGAAGGCGTCCCCTCTGCTAAACTCACCGTGAAAGTTTCACTCCCCCTCCCCCCTCTAGTAAAATATATATATATTTTTTAAATTATGAGTTTTTATGTTTATATTGAATGATTTTAAAGGTAAATAGACTCTCCCCTCTCAGTACTTTGGCTGTGCCACACAGATGATATAACGCTATTTTTTGCTTTGGTGCACAAATCTTTCCGCACTTAGCCAAGATTGCCAAGCTTCAACACCCAAAGAAAAAATTCATAATGTTTAGTAAAAAAAAAAGCAGCCAAAAACTTTTTTTCCATTTCATAACCAGTTCAGAAAATTCCGTGGATGTGAGAAGTCCAAGTCATTTTGTATATCACTAGCTGTGTTTAAAATATAAGATACTGAAAAAAATCATTAAAACTGGAGGAAATTTCCTTTCGATTAATGTATAATTTGACTATTTTTGTTTTTCAGGTTTTCCAAAATGAAAACTTAATTATATATTGTGGCTTTTTTATTTTCACCATATCACATTGAAAAAGGCTTAGCAAAATCGATATGCTTGTAAATTTGTGTACATTATTTATTTTCATAAAATTCATAATTCTGTTTAATTTGGTATATGACATGACCTATTTCCATTAATTGGTTTTTTTTTTTTTTTTTGATGTTGACTTGTTTATCTGACTCAGCACAATTGGCTAAAAAGACTGGAATTTTCTCAAAGTATGGTACCGAGAAAAAAATTGCAAAATGAGAAAAATATTTGCTTGAAACCAAAAATGTAATTTTTTTGTTATTCAGAAATAAATAGCCTTTCTATTCATATGCATTATACTCATTTCTGTTTATTAGTGAAATGTTTCTAGTTTCTGTTTATTAGTGAAATGTTCTGTTTATTAGTTAACATGACTGAAAAAATTCTATTAAAATAAAACTTGTCTTTTTTGTTAAATGTTTTCAGAAAATCCAGAATTAAGTGCTGATTAATTTGGCATATAACATGCCATAATTCCTTTCATTAGGTATTTGGCAAAAAAGTTTTAGAGCTAATTTTTTTGGCTGAGCATAGGGAGAAAATAGCTTGGCCTCTGGAGGGAAACAAGTTTTTCAGGCTGGACACTGGAAGGGTTAATAAATGTAAATTTTTCCATTAAAATGGATTGAGAAAGTAAAAGTAGAAATTAACAGTAACAGTTCCAATGACAACTCCTACATAGAATTAATTTTGAAACAGCTGAATAAAGAAGAAAATAGCAGAAACACTCAACATACTGAATAAGTGCTTACAGTGGTACATTTGATGATTGTAATGAGTAATGGATATTTATTTAAGCACATCATCACATTTTTGAAGCAAAATGACCAGGAAAAAAAAATTATATTAAAGTTTTAAAGATATATTTGAAATTCTTATCAAAAATTTAAAAAATTGTACTTTCTATTTTAAAAATATTTATTATCATGCACTATGAAATGGGAGACTCATTATGTCAGTAAAATCAGAAAATGCTATACCTAGTTTGGACATGAAAAACATTAATCCATCATATTTTAAAACAGATACTTATATTTCTATTCCTCTCTGTTCCTTTTAAGTGGGACAACTGAATATAAAGGTAATGAAATGCTGGAAACCAAATGGTATAAAATTATCATTGTCAGTAATTCCACTTTCAAAAAAAAAGTTTTTAATTTCTTCTGCACAAAAAATGGTAAATCAAAGAAACAGATTATAAGAAACCCAGAAAGAAAGAGAAAGGGTCACTTATCTACAGTTGGGCAAAGATAATTAACACTTGCAAAAAATCAGTAATTTTGAAAGTAAAAAGAAAAAAAATGAATTTTTTAGTTGATTCCTTCCAAGTTAAGTATTTGAAAGTAAAAAGAATGCAGTCAAGAATATCTTACTGCCATATCTAATTATCCCCTCTCTAACCTTGCTAATATAGATTTCAATAAAGTATCTTTTTTTTCATGTTTTGTTTCTTCCAAATGAATCAAGACAAATAACAAAGCAGTCTACTGCAGGGAGAAAAAAAGTGAACACAAATATATATTCTCTCTAATCTGGATCTCAATAAAGCACAATTTTGTTTTTAAACAAAGATGAAAATCATACAAATGCACTTCATTTTTGGGACAAGGGTTGACTGTGTGGGTAGCAGGCCAGACTTGTAATCTGTAGTTCCCAGGTGTTTGAGTCAAACCTGTGAGAATTATCACCTCTAAACCGTATCTTGCCCTCAGTTGGAATGTGGACACCAATGGGCTTCCAAAGACCATAAGGCTGTGACGCTGTGTATAGATGAACCATACCCTATGCCAGTTAAAGAACATGCTGTATGGCTTTGACAGAAAGCTACCAGCTGTCCAGTGGATACCTTTCCTCCAACCTTCACTTAGCCTTTGGAGTCCTTGTGACCTGGCCATTTAGCCTATTGTGTGCAAAAGTGTCACTTCCAGTGTAGTTCCAAATGAATAAATTGTTCAGTTGTAAAATAAAACAAAAGCATTTCTGGAAAATGAAATCTCCAATACAAATATTTTATGTTAAAAGATAAATGCATTTTCACTGACTTCCTGGCTACATTTCCACTAAAAAAAATTTTCTATATTTTTCAGATCGTATGTCTTCATTAATACCCCAAGAGCACAGGCAACAAATGTTAAACGTTCTGCCTCGTCATAATTTTGAAGTTTTATATCGCCTTAACTGTGACAGTCTTTGTGCTGATTTTCAGGAAAATTTAGAATTCAGGTTTTCACTTGGATTTGCTAATATTATGCATTGTTTTCTTGGTCCTTCACATGCAAAAGCTGCTTTGGGTGTATTTCCAGAATCTGTAAGTATTTTAAAAAAAACTATTATAGATAATTAGTGAATCAATCAATTTTTTTTTCCAGGTAGTGTCAGAAAACCTGTTTACATTTGACAGTTTGAAAACATGCTACCCAGAAGAACTACAGAAATCACCTGTGAATAAGGAAATTTATATATATATTTCACAAAGCTAAAATATATTTTTCAAATTGCTATATTTAGTAATCTGATTACAATCTATTAACTGTTAAAGTGTTAGGTTAACAATTTTGCAATTATTTTCACTTTAACTTTAGCAAAGAAATTTAAAAAACATCCATTTTCTTAATTATTCCGTTATTAATGTAAATGCACTGCTGTTCATGATTTAAGGAATTTGAGCAGAGTTGCAAATATCTCAAATCAATCCTTTTTTCAAATTTAACAAAAGTTTCATAGGATATTTAGTATGAAATAGCTCACATTTATCAGCTATTAATTTGTATTTCTCAGTGTGAAAGACTCTGCAGTGGCACTTCTTATTTTGGATTAAGAGCAGCTTTATCAAACATTTCAGATTACAATTTTGTTAAAATACAAAAGAGTAACCATTTGGATAATGCTCAGAGGTGGAGAGCCATTGGATGAATGGAAACAGGATAGTCACATAAAAGAGGTTGCTATATTCGTGAATATGCTAGAAAGCATAATTTCCAGACTCTGGAGATGTTTTCAAGACACCGGAATGTGCTCTGGAAGAATGAGCAAAGGTAGGCCTGGAGTAACAACAGTTCTAGAGGCAGATGTAGTGTCATTGCAATATATTTCATATCAGGAAGGGTGATTTCCTCCTCCCCCCTCCAAAGCCCAAAGAAGGAAGATAAAAAAAATTTATTCACATTTATGAATCCTATTTAATGCATTATGTATACGCTCATAAGTGCACAAAACTTCAGTCAGACAGGTTAAAATATTTGAGGATCATCAAAAAACAATCAAGAGGCATGATGCATTTCGTCATTTGATTTTCCAAAATAGGATTATCAGAACAATAATCTTTCAAAAGAGGAAGTTTTGAAATTCTCATAATTAAAATATGCTGAAGAATTCCCATGTTTCATTAATATTATCAATAGGGTTCCAATTTCGATTCGTATTTATTTTGTTTTCCTTTAGATCAGGCCCATCCAACTTGCACTTATTGAAGAGGCTCTGAAAAAAACTATTCTGAAAGAGCAGCAGAGGGAAATTCTCAATTTAAAAATGAAAACATACATTTCAAAGGAAGTAGTCAAAAAACTACTTTTAAGGAATCAAGGAAATATTTTGATTAGAAACAAAAATATACATTTTTTCAAATTAATATTAGGATTTGGTAAAATCATTTAGTTATGCACTTAAATATGTTTGGTCGAATAACTGGAAGAAATGATCCAGATTCAGTATTTTTTTTGTGTGTGTGTGTGTTTTATAAGCCTCAGATTGAGTGAGCTTGCTTTAACCTGCCAGGGTCCATCCTGAAAACCTGATTTACATCTAGAGGTCCATCTATTTTTTCACTCTGATCAGGCAAAATAGTTTCATCAGAACAAGTCAGTTTTATCAACAACAGCATTTAATTCTGGATTTTCTGAAAATAAAATATTTCACAAAAATGACAACTAGTTTTATTTTAATAGGACTTTTTTGGAATCTTGTAGTAAGAAAATGCAATGCATCTGGCAACACAAAAATTAATTTTGAATAAAATTAATAGACAGAAATGATTTCAATGCACATAAATAGAATGGCTATGCATTTCTAAATAATAATAAAAAATTCTTGTTTCAAGTAAATATTTTTTTAAAATAACCAATCAACAGAAATAGGACATGTTATATACCAAATTAAACAGAATTTGATTGCAAATTTTATGAAAATAAATAATTTAGACGAATTTACAGGTATGTCGATTTTAATAAGCCTTTTTCAATATGATGAAGTGAAAAAATAAGATCACACTATACAATTAAGGCTTAATTTTGGGAAACCTTATGAATAAAAATAGTTAAATTATATATTAATTGAAAGGAAATTTCTTCCCTAATAATATGATATTTAACCCTGAAACATGATTTTTATTTCTTTTAATGATTCCTTTCAGTATTATATATTTTAAACATGTCAGTGTTGTGGAAAGTGACTTGGACTTCTCACATTCATGGGATTTTCTGAACTTGTTATGAAATGGAAAAAACTTTCTTGGCTGCTTTTTTATTAAACATTACTAATCTTTTCTTTGGGTGTTGAAGTTTGGCGATCTTGGCTAAGTGCAGAATGGTTTGTGCACCAAAGCAAAAAAAAGTTATATCGTCAGAGTGGCACAGTCAAGTTTGTAATTACTTCCAAAATCTGGTTTTTAAAAATAGCTTTTGGTAATTTTTAGGAGAATTTTGAAAATTTAAGGAAAAATTTGATGATAGTTGTTCGAATCAAACTTGTGAGCTTAAGTCAGAAGGTTGCGGTATCCAGAAATTTGTTCGATGGAAATTTGTTCAACGGAAACTTGTTCAAAATAAAAATTTGTTCAAAAGACTGAGAGGTCACTAGGCATTAGTGTTATAGGCCTTGTACTTTGTCATTGAAGAACTTCTGGAAGGGGAGGTGGGGGGAACAAAGAATGGCAGCTGAAAAGGATCATCGTGATTTAGATCTTTCTTTTTAAGTGTAAAGTACAGACCTTGTTTTCAAGTCAAACTTGCTGCCATTTATTTCTTCACAGTTTTCGCTATTACATTGAGCTTCTTATAGAAAGGGTTGTTTGAAATTATAACTGCAATGTTTTTCAAACTCTGTAAGTTGTTTTCTAATAACATTAGTACCAGTATTTCAAATAAAAAAAAAATAAATTTTAAAATTTAAAAGTACCCATCTTTCTATATATGCCTTAAAAAGTAGAAAATAAACCTAAATCATGTCAATGGTGCAATGGTCACTGATTCATATTCACTTCAAAGGAAAATAGGGCAGTACCAATCTTGCTGAGTAGGTAAATCAGCACCCTATCTTCCTTTGAAATGAATACAAATTCAGTGACTGATTGCACCATCGATATGCTTTAGTTTTATTTTCTACTTTTTAGGGCACATATGAAAAGATTACTTTTTTAAGTTTTTAAAATTATTTATATTTTTTCTTTGTCACTAAAAGCACCTAACTTCACAAACTTTCATTTGATACAGGAACATCGATCACATTTTCCTTCTCCCTGTTTTTGTAGTCATGTGTAATGTAGCCCATGGTATTGAAGATGTGACAAGCTTTAATTTGAGATATATCTCATTAAGGTAAAGCCCTGCGAAAATCCCCCCTCCCCCCTTAAGGGAAGAGAGAATGGTGAAGGATAAAATTCGAAAGTCTGCTATATCGTATGAGCATCAGAAAATGCAGCGGAACAATCGTTTTCATATTTTACAATTTTAGATGGAAGAAACCATGGAAGGTCAGTTTTGTATCATCTAAGACACTCCTCACATCATAAGCGTTCATTTGGCATATAGCTTGTTACTTTTGGCACTCGCTCTCTGTAGATATAAAGGAACAATTGCTTTCATATTTCCCCTTTCTTGGGGGTGGAAGAAAGTATGGGAGGTCAATTTTTTATACATATGACACTCCCTGCATCACAAGCCTTCATTTGATACATAAATCCTCATCACATTTAAAAGATATGGTGGAACAACTGTTTGACAAATCCACAAACCAACAAATGATGAGCAAAAAGCAATAGGAAGATAAAAAATAGATATCCCCTCAAGCAGCTGCATACTACAGAGGACTAACAACCAGGTGTGTGAGGATGGCAGGACCTCAGCAGAAAAACAGCACAAACATCGATGCCTTTCCCGGGGCTCGAACCCAGGTCCTTTTGATCAGTAGCCAAGCATGCTAACCACTCAGCCTAGCTTATAAGAATAATGAAAACTGAAAAGAATTAAATGGTACCTAGATTGTTTGGGAAACAAGTGTTTTACTCTACCTAATCTAAAACAAAGCCTTCTCTTTTGTCGCCACTATCCCCAGATCCACTCCCTCTCTGATAATCTCCCAGTAACAAAGCAGAAAAGACCTTATTCAGGAAAATGCCCCCTATCAGCCTCTCAAATTGTTGACAAAATATTGCTTGAGCAACTTTCATTCGAACAAATTTCCATTTTTAACAACTTTCCATTGAACAAATTACAGCAAGCCAAAGGTTGCTTCAGCAAAGAGGGACATTAACAAGCAAATCGGCAATACTCTTTATTACTTCTAAGAAATGGCAATCAGATGGCTTTATCTAATTATTTATATTGTAGTTTAATAAAATATGCACAAAATTAAAAAAGAAAATATTGTTTTTCAAGCTTGAATTACATATTTTTAAAAGATATATCTAAAAAAATTTTCAAATGGCAATTAAAAAAAATCGAAGTTTTATATGTTGTACAAAAGACACTATTTATGTCCTTGATCTCTCATTTTGGATTCTGTGAACATCTATGTTCAACAGTGACCCAGGAAGGGTTAAGATGGTCGACATATAGGTTCATATTGTTCATAATCAATTCACCATATAGTCACTCAGCAGTAATTTTAAAATTCCGAAAGGTTCTGTTCCTACCAAATTGATTGGACCATGAAATATAACTCATATTTCATCCTTTATCATCACTTTGTACAGTTGAAAAATCCTTCCTGCTTGCCATTCAGTGCAGCTCGATATTCTTGGTTAATTGCCATCGAAACCTCATTTTGATCTTCAGATAATCTCAATTCGTTGACTTCATTCTCTGAACTATCAGTGGAAAATAAAATATTCATAATTTCTTCCTCCTTCAAAATTTTCCATTTATGGAAAGATATCTCAAAAAGCAAAATTAAATATAGTAAATATAAAAATTTAACTCAACTCCAAAATTATATCTGAGAATTTTAATAGCTGCAGAAGACCGTTTTATTTATAACAAGGATTTTTTTTTCATAAACAATCCCCATTTTTTCCATAAATTGTTGGTCTCGATTTGTACGGCTTCGATTTATATGGTGATATCCTGGAACCTATCTGCAGTGTAAGGAATCTTTCTACCATGTAAATAAAAGGATGCATGTAATCATATATTTTAAATTGTTCTTGTATTAAAAAAAATTAGAAAAAGAATAAGCTGTACTTTTGGCCAAAAGGCCTAGTAAAGTTGTGAAACCCATTTCTCTGCCTGCCTCTTAATTCAAAAAGGAGCCCTCCTCATAATCGCCCCTCTAAAGACATTTTCTGGATCTGCCCCTGGATGTCAGTAACTTCCATCAGAGCTGTCAGCTGCCATAGGAAAGACAATATGCAGAGAAACTGTGCCCCTAAGATTTCATGAAAGAAGATTATATGCTGCAAGATCTGTATTGCCATACCACTAAATCTCAGCTCATTGGAGGACATGAATGGAATGGAGCAGGCAGTACCTCGATTGGGCCAAAGATTAATGGGGACAGGTTCTCTTTTTGGATGAATCGCAATATATCATAAGTAGTGATTCTAGTACAGCTTATTCTTTTTCTATTTTAATACAAGAACATAATAGGCAGTGGGTGCAATATGCATCAGTGGGATATCAATCTAGGATGATTGGGAGCTTGGGATATCAATCTAGGATGGTATTAATTATTAATTTTTATGGCTAACACTCATCCAAATAAAGTTTAGATAGTGGAAGAATACCTTGAGAGTGAAAATATCCAGAGAATAGATTCTGAAATTTGGCTGTAAGAAACTTTTCATTAAGCACTCTTATTCTTGAAGAGCATCAGTAGTGTGTCTGCTGAGAAGCAAACCTACACCTTGGAAATGCTTTTTATCTTCCCTCCCTGAAAAGAGAAAACTAGATTATTTGTAAGAATCTGACCATTATCTTTCCATCTGGTCTCTTGCAAGCTAAGAATGTTTAAATTATAATGGTGGAATTCTTGTATGAGAACATCAAGAGAATAATCTCTGTGCAGGGTCCTCACATTTCAACTACCTATGGAGAGAAAATGGTTAGTGGGGTGTTTAAAGAAATTATGTTTGAGAGGGAGAATGCTGACAATATCAAACAGCCCCCTAATCACAGGCTTGGGGCAAATACCCATTCCCTCACTACTAAAGGCTGAGGCAAACATTCCTACATTCTTGACCACTTTGTAAAGGTATCTAAGAGACCCCTTATCATCTGGTCCATGGGCATAATAGGCAGTGGGTGCAATATGCATCAGTGGGTAGGGTCCAACACTGTGAAGTGCCAGCAACCCTACAGGTGGTGAATAGCCATTGGCTGCAGGCTGCCTAATGTTGATGAAAATAAATGCAACAAGATGCAAAATGTTCAGTGCCTAGTCATAGTAGAGGGTGGTGAAGTGAGGTGATAAGAAAAAAATAACCAAATTTGTCCAGGACTTGTATTGAGTGAGTTTGGTCAATGTGAGACCAGTATTGGCAAAGGATATGTATAGAAAATAAAAATCGCCCCCTTTCAGAAATGGGAGGAGGAAGGAGAAATGTAAGGGAAGGGGGTGATAGGGGGGATAGGTGGAGGGAATAGGCCAAGAAGGGGAAGTTCTGCATAAAATCCCTTGAGGGTAGGGGGCTAAGAAAATAAGTTTTTCTTCTCAAAACCTTCCCCCCCACCCACCCCCGACCAGAGTTATGGTCAGAGGGGTGTGAAATTTGGTGATTGGAGGAGTATAAGGGTGAGGAATGAGCCTAGTAAAAATAAAGTGAAAAGGTTAAAAATTATGTTTAGGAGGGGGCAAGGAGTGTTTAGGTAGGTGGTAAGCATTAGAGTTGGAGATGCAATGCAGAGAAGTATCGCATAGGGGCCTTAGCCTCAAAAAGGCTTAGCAGATGTGAAATCTGATGACATAAAAAAAATTGTTAATAAGGATATTAAAATTAGGGAATCCATTCTAGAAGATTTTATAGCTGATTATGATGTCATTGGGGGGAAGAGGTTAGGGAGGGCAGTGGAAGAGCTATTGTGGGTGTAAAAAAGTGTCATTTAGTGTGTGCTCTCATTTGATGAATTATAATTGAGTTACAGAATTGTTATGTATGTTTTGTGAGATACTTAGGTTTATTGGCTGAGGTGATGTGTAAGGAGAAGCAGGGATTACTTGCTTAGGTAGTAGAATAGATAAAACTTATCCATAACGAAAATTAGATGCACTGGCCTGAGGTGTGTTAGGATACATATTTTCAGAATGAAGGGTGCATGTTGTTTATGCACATTACATATACTAAAGGCTGAAGCCATCTACACTGGAAGACTTCCTCCAATGTAGGATTTGACAATGCCCATAGAAGCAAGAGTTCAGTTAGCTGCAATTGCCTCTGCTCAGGATTATCCACCTGCTCATAAAACATATCTTGTGCTGACGTATCCAGCACTTGGGGCTGTCAACTCACAAACAAACAGAAAACACAGCAGAAGATTTTTTCGAGCTTGATTATGGATTCTGAATTTGCGGCACTGGTGGACTTCACTAGTGCAGCAAATTCAGGATTCCTAATCAAACTCAGAGCCTTTCGATAAATATATAATTTAACTATTTTTATTCAGCAGGTTTTCCAAAATGAAGATTCCCCAAAAAAAAGGTGGAGAGAAAAGAACTAGAAGACTGTACTGATTTGGGATCTGAGAGATGGTCTAGCTGATATAAAGTTTGTGACTGGTAGAGCTGGTTTACAGTAGAGTAAATTTAAAACATTAAAGGAAGAAAATAAACTGTATCCTGACAGTCCTTTCCACCTCTTCATTTGATTCATATAGATGCCTACAATGGTTTTCCTCCAGCTTTGGAAAAAAGGTAGAAGTTGCATGTCACCAAGTCTGGATTGTGAGGTAGATGTGGTAAGATGGTGAGATCCAACTTCTCAATTGCCACCATGATGGATCTTTGTGATGATTATATGCCATGGACTGGCACAAGGTTTGGGTGCACCCAGGGGCATAGCTATGAGGGGATGGGGACATAACGATGGGACTCCCAACCATAACCCTTCACTTAAGCCTCTGGATGCACCCATGTTTTTCATCAGCTGTCATGATGTGAAGAACTTCCTTACCTTCATTCTCATAGTGTGACAAAATTTGCTGGTAAATTTCAACTCTTGAAGCTTTCATCTCTGCCATCAGCATGTGAGGAACCCATGTTGCACAAACATTCTGATATTGAAGAACATGAATAATGTGACTCACACTTTACTGTGAAATGCCAATCTTGACAGCATTTTCCCTTTGAGGGATCCATCGATTGTCCTTAATCAATTCATCAACCTTTTTCTTGTGAAACTTGTCAGTTGCTGTCACAGGTCATCCATTTCTTTGTTTATCACACAAATCAGCTCTTCTCAGTTTGCCATCTTTGCATTTTTTGGCCCAGCAACACAGTGCTGACGTCAACAGTCATCACCATAACCTGCATTCTGCACTGAGTTTCAATTGGGGGACTCCTGTGGCATTTAAATATTCAATCACAACATGTTGCTTAAAGTGTGTCGACAAGTGCTCAATGCAAGCTTCCATTTCACATACAATAGCAATACAGCCTTTTAACACAGCAGCTTCTAGTAACTGAGGTGAAAGGACAAATGCTATAGAACATGTCACAACTTCTAGCACATCAATGCTGTCATCTGTCTGCAAGTTATAAATTTGGAGGCATTACTTTTCATTCAACCTACATTCAAAATAGTGGTGTAGAAGTAGTAAATCATGCCCCACAAATAGTAAATTCATTTTCTAAGTTATTTGTAATTTTTTAAAGCATTGTAGTGTATCAATATTAGAATATTTGCTAGATATTTTATGTTAAAGTGGGAAAATTTTAAGAAAAAATATGTCATTCTAATTTTTAAATATTAGGTTCCACGGCCAATTCCCAGTACTCCTCAAACACCAAGTAATGAAGTGCGACCAATTGTTCCACCATCAGATTATTTAGCAGTTATTCAGAAGTTAGCAATTGTGTCCCCATCATCACAGACTGCTGTTGGAGCCCTTGCTGTTGGAGGTTTTGTAAGTTTGGTTTTCAATTTGCTATTTCTTTTTTAGTTTAAAAATCAAATTGTTATAATATGAAAAAGTTAGCTGAAAAAATTTAGTTTTGCTGTGAGTGGGATTTGAACCCATGTTCCCAGTAACATGTCAAGAGTGAAAACTGCTCACCGTCACTGTCTAACCTTTCCTTCAGCTAATGTGACTAATAGACTTTCCACTTATTTTCCGATTTGCTTGTGGCACCATTTATGTCAGGAAAGGGACAACCAACTTGCCTCGTATGATGGAATTTAATGTATGTTACTCATGCTCATGGCATTAAATCAATAATTCATTAGTAAAGTATTACAGTAGATGTCTGTAGATATTGGACTCATGAAAATGTTAGTTTCATCAAATATAGATAATTGTTTTGTCATGAGTGGGATTCAAATCCACATCTCCCAGTAACATGCCAGGCATAATAACTGCTGCACCATCAGCAACTAACCTTTTCCTCATCTAATGTGACTTTATAGACTATCTTGCAAATTATTTGATTCTCTCGTAGCTCAGTTAATGGTCATCACTCCTGTCACATTGCTGGGAGATGTGGGTTTGAATCCCACTTACGGTAAAACTACAATTTTTTCAGCTGACTTTTTTATAAGTCTCATATCTACAGGACATCTTCTATGCTACCTTACTGCTGAATTATTGATTTAATGCCATGAATATGAGTGACAAATATTAAGTTCCATCACATGAGACAACTTGGTTGTCTGTTTCATGACATAGCTGGCACCATGAACTAATCAAATAATATTCAGGAAACTCTATAAGTCACATTAGCTGAAAAAAGGTTAGCTGGTGATAGTTTAGTGGCTATCACACATGGCATGTTACTGGGAGTTGTGGGTTCGAATCCCACTCATAGCAAAAATAACTTTTTGAGCTAAATTTTTCATGAGTCCCATGTCTACAGGACAGATCTGTGATACTTTACACTGAATTATTAGAATATCGTTAGCATTTTAATAAGGCATTCAAAGCACTATTCTTTTTTTTTTTTCAAAACAGTGTGCACTAGTCATCTTTGGTATTCTTCTTCAAGTGTTGATTGTTAAAACCTTTGATATTGTAAATCTTTTTGTGAATATATAGGCTTTCGATGAAGCAGACTGACTATAAATGACCCCCCCCCCCTCCTCCCACCTTTGTTTTTGGTAGTAGTAGAGCCAACTCTAATCAATGAGAGAGAGAGAATGTGTGAATTCTTCAGTCAATAAAGTAGTTGTGGGTGATTTGCCATGTAGCAAACAGTGTGCATACACAAATGTAAAAACAATAATGCTATAAATAATGGTATAATATCTTATTATGAAAAATAAATTAAATAAGTTTTATTTTTAATTCTTATTAGAATAAATAATTTAAAGAATAAATACATTACATGTATACATAATCCTCAGACAATCATGGGCTACTGTCGTTTAACCATACTGCTGTTTGCTTCTCTAAATGTCTGTCTTCAGCTACATCTGCTGCATTTGGCTACTGTATGCCAATTCTAACAAGATTCTGTTTGGCATTGGCTGCTCACCACATCCTATGTCTTCTCCTTTTTCTGAGGAAACACGGTTTATAACCCTATTCAGTAATCTATAATTATGCATATAGGCAACATGGCCAAACTAACACTCCTCTCTCTGCACATTATTCTTAGAGGTGACTGCTGACTAACCTTAGAAAGAAGCAGACTATTATATAGCCTAATTTTAGTATTTAGGTATGTACATCTCTTTTTCCACTCTCCATAGATTCTTAAAAGTCCAGCAGCAATCCCTATTCTTCTATTCATCTCATGCCACACATCACCATCACCGGTATCTGTTACATTGCTCCCAAGATAATTAAACTGAGACACTTGCTCAAGAATGCAGCCATTCAAAGCAATTGAAGCACCATCTGCCTGACCAATTTTCATCACTTTAGTTTTTTCTGTTTATCACCAAAGCTCTACTCTATTACCAGTCTCTCATCAACAGCCCTAATTAAAGAATTCATCTCATCAACATCATTAATCAACAGGCCAAATCATCTGCATAATCTAAATCAGAGATTTTCAAATCTCTAGACCAATTAAAGCCAAAACTTCCCTCTTGCAGGGAATTGTGCATAACATAATAAATAACCAAAGAGAATAAGAGACAAAATGCACATTTGTCTAATTCGAGAGCATTCGAATTTGGTGGAAATCAATTTGGTGGATATGATGGTTAGAAGGATTAAACAATTCGCAGGATATGACAATTCAGTAGATTTGATACGAAATGGTTAGAAATAATTTTAAATTAATGAATCTTGAAAAAAAATTAGCGGAAAAAATTAGTGGATAGAGCACTCTAGCATGTGTTTAAAGAGTTGTGGGTTCAAGACCCATACTGTTAGCCAAAATAATATTTTATTCATAAGTATTTATTGAATTCTTTATCTGCAGATAAAAAATCTGTATATTTACTGTGGACTGATTACTGAACCTAATTATAAAATACTTTCTGTTAGCAAAGAAAACCAACACTTTTCAGAAGTCTCTGCATTCTAGCACTGTGTAAAATGAAGTTGTTTAGAACTCAACATAGTTATCTATAATTGCATCTATTCTCTCTAATCCAACCTTCAATAAAGGGCTAAAATCTGTTCTCTATTAATCCTATTTCACTGTAATGTATTTTTCCCAGTCTCTTTCTTCCAAATGAAGCAATCGAAAGACAAAAGAACAAATTGCAAACAGCAAGGGACTACCAATATTCTTCTTAGTCCGACCCTCAATAAAACAAATTTTCTAAAGTTTTTTTTCCTA
Source organism: Ryuthela nishihirai (assembly GCA_038380435.1). Taxonomy (NCBI): domain Eukaryota; kingdom Metazoa; phylum Arthropoda; class Arachnida; order Araneae; family Heptathelidae; genus Ryuthela; species Ryuthela nishihirai. The sequence continues at coordinate 49,673,481 of JAWZYU010000031.1, forward strand.
TTGAACGACACAACCAAATGCAAAAAAAAAAAGTACAGGAAATCAAAGCAGCTGATGTTTTGTAAATCTATTTCCTCTTATCCAATGTTTCTTAAATTTGATTTCATACTTTTATCTCTTTCTGTTCCTTTCAGTGGGAACAATTGTAAATCGAAGGAAACCATGTCAGGGAACAAACTGTCATTGTTCTCATTAATCCAACACTCAATAAAATGAATCTTTTTTTATGTCTCTTTTTTATTTGAATGAAACAATGTGAATTTAGAGAAAAGTGTCTCTCTAATCTGGTCTATACTCTCTAATCTGACATTTCTTAAACTGGAATTTTCTTAAACTTTCTATTTCTCTTCCTCTTAAAGACAAAAATTGGAATTCAAAGTAATGCACTCTGTGGGACTACACCATACAGTACTGTCATTATTCTCAATAATCCTACACTCAATAAATATATTTTAAAGTATTTTTTTATCCAAATGAAACAATAGGAAATTAATGGAATACATTAGAGGAAAGAGGAGATATTTACATCTAAACTCTCAAATCCAATATTTATTAAACAGGAATTTTATAATTCAATACCTTTCTGTTCCTACTAAATGCAACAATTGGAATTCAAAACTAATACACTTCAGGGGACTACATTGCACAGGATTATCATTATTCTCACCAATCTGACACTCAGCAAAATGAATATTTCTAAAGTATTTTTTTACGAACTGAACAATAGGAAATTAATGGAACACGTTAGAGTAGGGGGTTCTCAGCGTGCAGTGGGGTACACAGTAAAAATTTTTGGGGTATGCCATGAGAGTTCAAAAGTCGCTAGATCTGATTACCCTTACCCAGTAAAATGTTTATAATTTTATAAGATTTTTTAGATGAAATAATAGAAATTAACGGAACACATTGGATGAAAGGGAAAGAGATTGTTTTCACATTTATACTTTGTAATCTGATGTTTGTAAAACCAAATTTGTATAATTTTTATTCCTTCCTGTTCCTTTCAACAGGAACAATTGGATTTCAAAGGAATACAGTTCAGGAGACTAAACTGCACAGGATAAATTATTATTTTATTATTATTATTATTGCAAAAATGATCAGAAGGTACTGTATCAAGATACTGATACCAGAAATCAATAGTATATTCAAATTTAAAACATTGAGGAAGATTATAAGGCAAACCTGTTCAGTCTAAAAGTAAAGAGATCAATATTGTAGAAGTGATAATCTTGCTGGGAAGGGAGATCTATATTCTTCCAACACACCACCCAAAAGAATAGTACTTAGTTTTTTCAAGCAAAAGGCACATCAAATGTAGGAGGATGACCTCTTGTTCATCTGTTGACAAGGTTAAATATGGGAGCATCTGCATTATAATGAGTTACTCCATGAATAAGTTTATAATGTGATTTTAAGTCAAAATGTAGTCTTCTCCAGTCCAAGGAATTCAAAGAGTGTTTTTTCAGCCTTTGTTCATATGGCATATTATAAAATCCAGGAAGTCTTTTAGTAAGCCATCTCTTTATTAGGTAGTAAACTTATCAAGGTTACGAGATATGTCAAAATATGAAAAATTTGCTAACATCATGCAACACTTCACATTAGGGAATCCCATCAAAATGGAACAGAGCAAAATCAATGAATATTTAAAAATTAATTTTTCTTTTTCTACTGATAGTATTTGATTTTTGTGACTTTTATTCTGTACATTATTAAACTACTATTCATGTTTAGTTTTAAAAATAAATCTTTTGGAATTGCTACTTATTAATTTTTTATTAATTTGGTGAATAAATATAGAGGAAAAATCAGATAATTAGGAAAAATATAGAGGTCATTAGCGGGTGGGATCTGAACCCATGACCTGATATCATGTCAGATACTCTAACCACTGAGTTACTGGCTGCTGAACAATCATCCTCTATTGGGGCTTTAAGCATTATACATAGAGTTAGTCATTGGAAATGTGTCTGACTGTAATTGAAGACTCTGTCTTGAAGGCACTTTCCAAGTTAATGCCCCCCCCCCCTTCTCCTATTGATGGAACACAAAGTAAAGCTTCTTTGCATAGTCGCTCCCACGATGCTCAGAACTGGGCTGCCCAAGAAGATGTCTGATGGCTAAAGGGAGTCGTTGATGCCGAAGTGGACAGTCATGGTAACAGGAGATTAGTGAGGTTACCTGATAAGTAGATGCTGGCTGTCACCACGGAACTTTGAAAAGACAGCATTTTGATACTCGGCTACAGCAGTCATGTCAAGGACTGCTGTGAATTATTCTTTGTGTGAATCAGCGAGGCTGTGTCCCACTTGGAGGCCTGTGTAGGCCTGAGTTCAGTTTGCTGGGACAGGCAAACAGGTTAGATTCAAGACCATAGTATAGGTCATCCTTTTGTATGTGTAAATATATGTTTTATAATAATTAAATATTTAATCCACAGTCATTGTGTGGAGATTCAAACCACCAGTTAGGCACAATTTCCTGACAATAGTTAGGACTCACAGGAAAGAATCCACATGAAAGTGCACTGACTGCAAATAGCATAAGATAATAGGTGCTGGCAGAAAGTGGCTTTCACAGCTTCTGGTGTCAGATGCGGAACGTAAAAAGTATTGCAAGTTGGTGTTTTTTTTTTTATAAAATTGGTTCATGTTCATCATTCGCACCATATCTATGTGAACTATGTGAACCATATCTATGTGAATTCTTTGAGAACTTCATGGAAAAGGTAGGATCTTTCACTTAAATCGATTTGTGTTGATGTTGTGTCGTATCATTCAAAGCAATACAAAAAGTAATTTCAATAATCAGCAAGCAAACAGAGCACCACAGTCACTAGACAGAAAAGACATAGAGATAGATTGTGGGGATGAATTCGTGGGGAAAGCCAAAAACAGAAATTTGCCAGAAAGCGAAGCTACTGGATGCATGGAAGGTGCTATGCGATCTGAACCCAGGGAAGACATCAAAGTATGCACATTAAAATATAAGAGATGGAGCTTCAAGCTGAGCAAGAACTACATTTATTCGAGGCTGCTGAATTAACTACATGATTCGAGGTGCAGGATCACACTGCCAGGAGACAGGTGCTCCAGGTAAGTATGGTTGAATTAGAAACTGATGCAACTGTTAGACAAAGAGGTTGTTACAAATGTGGTTCCTTTGAACATTTTAAGAAAAACTGTCCAAAATTCAAACAAGTACAAAAGCAACAAGTTGGTAATGCTCATTCTTTCACACTACAATGCACCAATGAAGCAGAAACAGCAGATTCTATACCATGCGCAAAAGTGTCGGCTAGCGTCATTTCACAGACACAGAGTGAGCCTTTGTGGGCAGTGCAAACAGCAGTGCCATGCATAAGTAAAGTGCAGGCAGTCAACATCAATTGTGCTGGCTGCAGTTGCAGCAGTACTAGATTCAGGATCTGGAATTTCTATTTTTAAGAAGTTGACAGGTTCATGTTGAAAGGGGCTTTTCGATTCACAGTCAAGGCCAATTTTTTTAACGTCCCTTTGCAATGGGTGGGAGCAGCCCCTATTGGTAAATATCACCCTGAGTTGAAATGCACTGTAGCGCTTACAGAGAAGCTTAATACAGGTGCAATTATCAGCACTGACATCTGGGAAACTTTGGCTCCACGCAAGCAAGCCGAGATGAAGAACATGACAAGCTGAATCTGTGAGTGTGCCAGCGAGCATAACCAGTTCTGTGAAGGAAAAGAGCAGCGAGTTCGCTGAAGAGCAGGCTACATCTTTGATAGATCAAGGCAGATTCTTTTTGTTGTGCACTGGCATATCTGCGAGTGTGGTTTGAGCTTTGTTGGCTGAGGTAGTAACAATGGTTCAGAGAGGCATATTGCATTTGCATCTCTTAAATGCTAGGCAGAGCAGGTGGGCAACAATTGACTGTGAGGCCTATGCAGCCTCACAGTCAATTGGTTATCCTTCAATCCCTGTATACCTGTCCGTTTTCTACCACACAAAACATTAACTATCTGGTACAGCTCTCTGCTGTTGTGCTGTCTAACTGCTTCCTCAGCTTTGTCAGCCAAGCCATCAAGCCAAAGATTCTTATCAGCAGCTAACTGATCCTTTGCACGTTTATTAAGATCTCTGTAATGCTTTCTATTAGGACTAGTAGGGTATTGATTAAGGATATTCCTGCAGTTCTTTCTTTCTGAAATAAGCTCAAGTGCCTTATCACTCAATAATTCTGCCTCTTCTGCTCCTTTTTTCCTAAAAGAATACTGTTTTCCAAAAAAGCCTGTTTAAAACAGCCCTATTCTTCCTCAACTTCAGTAGTAAGCAAACCATGACTGTCATAATGATTAAGTAGCCTATCATGGTAAGCTTTAGCTATAACTGGATCTTTCAGAGCTTTAGAATCAAAGCTAAAATTTTTTACCTTAGCACAACACTTCTTAAGTTTAAGTTGCAAAACTCTTTTTAACTAGGTAATGGTCAGATCCAATTTCAGCTCCCCTATATGACCTGGTATTCCTAACAGAACTAGCCCATTTACTATTAATTAATATATAATCAATCATATTCTTATGCAGCCCATCAGGTGAAACCCATTGTATTTATGTATGTCACAGTGTTTGTAATAAGTGTTAGTTATTCTGAAACCATTGAGTTTACTTACCTGTAGGAGATGTTACCCATTGCCAGTGCCTCTACCAATACCAAAAGGGCCTATCTCTCCTCCCCAAAGGTCAGAGTCAGTACCAACGTTGGCATTGAAGTCACCTAGAACAAGGGAAATATCTCCTTGACAGAATTCAAAATATCCTGAAGTTGTCCGTAAAACCTATCCTTCTTATCCTCATCACATCCTCAGTGGAGACATAACAGCAGATAACATTCAGGTCTTTAATGCTTGTCTGAAATTTTGCTGTAAGAAAACTTTCATTAATGTACTCATATCCTAGAAGAGCATCACTAGCGTGTCTGCTGAGAAGCAGACCCACTCCTTGGTGATGTTTATTGTCTTCCCTTCCTGAAAAGAGAAATTTAAGATTATTTTTAAGAACCATTTATACCCACTATACTGAATTGATTTTGTATTTGAACTTGATTATGGATCCTGGACTTGCTGCACTGGTGGCCTCTGTTGAGGGAGAATCTGCCACTGTGTTTTCTGTTTTCTTGTGGGTTGCTAGCTGTAAATGAACAGGAGCACGGGATATCTTATTTCAGCTGGTGGATAATCCTGATCAGAGGCCATCGCAGGTACCTGAACCCTGACTTAGCTAGTTGGGCATCGTCAATCCTAAACTGAATTAATGTATCTCAGACAGGCCATATTCCTGAAGTTCTTTCTTTGTGAAATAAGCTCAAGTGCCTTATCACTCAAATAATTCTGCCTTCTATGCTCCTTTTTTCCTAAAAGAGTACCATTTGAAAGTGTGGTGCCTGAAGTTCTTACCAGGATCGGTGACTTCAGCCTTTAGTGGAGGAGGGACAGGTCTTTTCCCCCATGTCTGCGATCAGGGAGCTGTTTGATATTGTTGGCCCTACCTCTCTCAATAAACCTAGTTTCTTTAACCCTTCCAGTGTCCAGGCTGAAAAACAGGTTTCCATCCAGGGGCCAAGCCATTTTCCCACTATGCTCAGCCAAAAAAATTAGCTTTTAAACTTTTTTGCCAAATAACTATTGAAAGGAATTATGGCATGTTGTATATAAATTAATCAGCATTTAATTCTGGATTTTTTGAAAATCAGGTATTTAACAAAAAAGATGATATCTTTTATTTTAATAGGACTTTTTTTAGAGTCATTATGATAAAACAGGCATCTGGCAACACAGATAAAAATTTATAGAAAAAAAAGACTAACAGACAGAAATGATTACAATGCACATATTTCTGAATAACAAAAAAATTACTTTTTTGGTTTTGAGAAAATTCCAGGCTTTTAGCCAACTGTGCTGAGTCAGATAAAACAAGTCAACTTTAGAATTTAAAAAAAAAATAACCAATGAATGGAAACAGGTCATGTCATATACCAAATTAAGCAGAATTTAATTGCGAATTTTATGAAAATAATATAGACAAATTTGCAAGCATAATGATTTTAATAAGCCTTTTTCAATGTGATATGGTGAGAAAAAAAAATCGCACCATGCAATTAAGGCATCATTTTGGAAAAACTGCTGAATAAAAATAGTTAAATTATATATTCATCAAAAGGAAATTTCCTCCCGAATAATATTCAACCTGAAATATGATTTTTATTTCTTTTAATGATTCTTTTCAGAATCGTATATTTTCAACACGGCCAGGGGTTATACAACATGACTTGGCCTTCTCACATTCACGGAATTTTCTGAACTGGTTATGAAATTTAAAAAAAATTCCTTGGCTACTTTTTTTTACTAAACATTATGAATTTTTTTTTCTTTGGGTGTTGAAGTTTGGCGATCTTGGCTAAGTGCAGAAAGGTTTGTGCACCAAGGACCAGCCCTTCCCGGAATTGCCCTCCCAAATGATGGCCAAATTTCCGTAGCAAGGAAGTTTTGTTTTGCTTTCGTATCCAAGACATTCAATTTCAGAAAACGGTACAAGCTCAAATTTTTTTTATTAAAAAAACAAGAAATAATAAAAGAAAAATTACATATAACCTAATGGGATGTTAAATAAAATATCCGCAACAACTTTTAAGCTGGCCTCCAATCTAGCATTACTTGGAAAGATCAATAAATCAGCCGATTGAAGATAGCTAACTAACAGAATTATACAGAAATGAATTTGCTTTCATATCCAAGACCTCATTTATTTTCAGAAAATGATACCAGATCAACATTTTATTGGAAAAGTAATAAATAATAGAATAAAAATTAACATGTAGCCTAATGCAATGTTAAAATATCCACAGCAACAAGTTGTATGCCCACCATATAACTGTAAAAAAAGTCAATACTTATTGATTGGCCAAAAGATCACTAATTTCCGAAAATATATCTACTGAAATGAAAACTATCTAAGGTTTAAATATAAAAAAAAAACTAACTTTAAAAAGGGTATCCATTATGCTGCACCAAAACTGTGAATAATGTGGGAGCCACTTATGTAACACTTTTCTCTCTGCAGGTACATGGAACATGAGGACATTATATAGAGATTATTCTTGTGATGCCCTCACACAGGAATTCCAGCATTTATAACCTAGATATTCTAGGCTTGCAAGAGACCAGATGGACAGATAAAGGTGAGATACTTAAAAATAACTTTAAATTTCTCTTTTCAGGCAGGGAGGATGGAAAGCCTCTCCAAGGTTTGCTTCTCAGCAGACATGCCAGTGATGCTCTTCAAGGATATGACTGCATTAATGAAAGATTTCTTATAGCAAAATTTAAAACAAAAATTAAAGACTTGAATGTCATTTGTTGTTATGCCCCACAGAGGACTCTGATGAGAACGAGAAGGATAAGTTTTACAGCCAGCTTCAGAATATTTTGAATTCTGTGAAAAAAGGAGATATTTCTCTTGTGCTGGGTGACTTCAGTGCTAAAGTTGGTGCTGAGTCTAATCTTTGGGTAGGAGTTTCAGTTCCCTTTGGAAGTTGGTTGTTCCAATGACAATGGGGAACATCTCTTACAGGTAAGTAAACTTAGTGGTTTGCAAATAACTAATACATACTACAAACACGAGGACATTTATAAATATATATGGGTTGCACAGAAATATGATAAGATATGTTTTAATTAACAGCAAATGGGCCAGTTCAGTTAGAAATACCAGATCATACAGGGAAGCCAAAATTTGGTCTGATCATTACCTGGTCAAAAGTGTTTTGCAGCTGAAGTTTAAGAAATGTGCTAAGGTTAAGAAAATTAGCTATAACACTGAATGCCTGAAAGATCCAGATATAACCAAAACATACCATGATTAGTCATTATGACAATCGTGGTTTGGTTACTGCTGAAGTTGAGAAAGAATGGGATCAGTTTAAACAAGCTTTTCTTGAAACCAACAGTACTCTTTTGGGTAAAGGGGAACAGAAATTATTTGAGTAATAAGGTTATGGAACTTATTTCTGAAAGAAGAAAGTGCAGGATTAATATGAATCAACACCCTATTAGTCCTAACAAAAGACATTAGAACAAGCTTAATAAGCATGCAAAGGACCAGCTAACATCTGATAAGAATCTTTGGCTTGATAGCTTGGCTGACAAAGCTGAGAAAGCAGTTAGACAGCACAACAGCAGGGAGTTGTACCAGATTATTAATGTTTTATGCAGAAAGAAAAAGACAGATACACATGGCAAGGTAGTTGAAAGTGAGAATTCTGTGATGGTTAGGTGGGCTGAGCATTTCAGAGAAGTTCTAAATAATGTGATTATTTCTACTCCCATTGTTTGTAATAAAGATAGATGCATTACTGGCTTTAATGATTGTCCTATATCAATTCCAAAGTCACTTTGGATGTTTCTAAATTAAAACTGCATAAATCCCCAGGGGTGGACAAAATTACCACTGAAATGCTTAGAGCTGGAAACATTTGTGTTGTCACATGGCTGACTGAAATTTTGAATATTTTTTTATGAAAAAGGTGTTGTTCCTAAGGATTTTACTAGATCTATTATTGTCCCAATTTTTGAAAAGGTGATTGCAGTTCTTATGGTTTATAGGAGTTATAGTTATACCCTAAGTTATAGGGGAATTAGTTTACTTTCGTTCCAGGTAAAGTTCTTTGCATGATTTTACTTAATAGAATTTAGAATTTGGTTGATAGACAGCTGCGTAATGAACAGTGTGGTTTCAGAAGTAGTAGGGAATATATTGATCAAATATTTTCACTTTGGCAGATTCTTGAGAAATGCTTAGTTTCAGAAACCTGTGTTTGCTAGCTTTATAGATTTCAAAAAGGCTTTGTCTCTGTTGATTGACATTTTGTGGTTGATCGTTAGATCATATGGAATACCTGAGAAGTTAGTGTAATGAAAGCTCTCTATAATAACACTGAATCGTGTGAGAATTGGTATGTCTTTCAATGATTGGTTTAGCATTGCTAGTAGAGTTAGACAAGGGTGCATTTTGTCTCCTTTTCTCTTTTGTTTAGTTATTGATTATGTAATGCAAAATTCTTCGCAAGGGAAAGATTTTGGCCTTAAATGGTCTAGAAATTTCAAAATTTCTGATTTAGATTCTGCAAATGATTTGGCATTGTTTGCTAATGATGTTGATGAGATGAATTCGTTCATTAGGGCTGTTGATGAGATGAATTCATTCATTAGGGCTGTTGATGAGACTGGTAATAGAGTAGGTTTGGTGATAAACAGAGAAAAAACTAAAGTGATGGAAATTGGTCAGGCAGATGGTGCTTCAGTTGCTTTGAATGGCTGTGCTATTGAGCAAGTGTCTTAGTATAATTATCTTGGGAGCTATATAACAGATACTGGTGATGTGCGGCATGAGATAAATGGAAGAATAGGGATTGCCGCTGGGACTTTTAAGAATCTATGGAGAGTATGGGAAAATAGGCCTATACACCTAAAGACTAAAATTAGGCTGTATAATAGTTTGGTTCTTTCTAAGGTTAGTTATGGTAGTGAAACATGGACCCTTTGTAAACAGGATGTAACGCTCCAAACAAATGCAAAATATTTTAAGTTTTATGCTCCGGATAGCTTAGACGGGCGCCAGGCAATAATTAACAAATTGCCAAAATGTAGAATAAGTTGATTTAGGGTTCAAATGCCAGCGAGCGTTCATAAGTAAGAGTCAAAAATGATTCTTAACAAAATAAGAGTTAATATAAAAAAGATCCTAAATTAGCGTTGCTCAAGATAAAAAACTATAGACTCAAAAGTTTGTAACAAAACAAAATAGATTTATTTCCAAAATAATTAACTCACCAAGACATCAATGAAGAAACTAAATTCTGTGCTACGCACCTTACTACATCTCTCTGCTCTCTCTACAACTCTGCTCTCAAGTGCCCAAGTGACTCGCAGGTCACGGTTTTGACAATGGGCCGGCGCATGCCGGGAAAGACATTTGCATACAATGACGAAGGACGCAAGCTATGACGCAAGAGGGGGCGTGTCCTTGGCACGCGCTTTAACGGTTACGGTCGGAAGTTCGGAGTTGCGCGTACGCAACTCCTAGAAACTTGAAAACGAGTGCTGTGATGCCGAAAAGGAAATAAAAATCCCCAAAATGATAAATATAACGTAAATTAAACAAAACTGGTTAAGGTAAAGCAAAAGTGAACGATGGGGCATCACAAGGATAACAAGAAACTTGATGCCTTTGATTTGAGATGCTTATGCAGCATCTTGGGCATTAGGTGGTTTGACTTTGTAAGTAATGATGAGGTTAGAAGGAGCCATCAACCTCCTTTGAGCAGCATATTGTGCAGAGAGAGACTGCGTTGGTTTGGCCATATTGCCCATATATATATATAGCTGCAGATTAGCAAACTGGATTATGAACAGTGTGCCTAACAGTTTCAGAAAAAGGGGGAGACCTAGGAAGCAGTGGCTGACAATGTCAAACAGGACCTTACCAGAATTGGCCTAGAGTGGCCAAATGCAGCAGCATTAGCTCAGAACAGACATGTCTGGAAAGGAAAATTACACAGTCTGGTTAGACCTCTGTAGTCCATGACTGCATGAGGATTTTTTTTGTATGTATGTATAAGATATATCTTTAAAAAAATTACAATGACAATTTTTATTTTTAAAGTATTGATTTTTTTTTCTTTGTTGTACTAAAAACGTATACAGCTATCCTCAGCCTCTCATTACAGATTCTGCGAATGTATACAGACAACATGACACTGGAAAGGTTAAAGCCACCAATAGAGGATGACTGTTCAATGACCAGTAACTCAGTGACCACCTGACATGTTATCAGTTGGTTGTGGGTTCAGATCCTACCTGGCTAATGACAATTTTTCCTCTATATTTATTCAACAAATATAAATCATCGATATCACATTGGGATCATGGGCAAAATGTCAATTCCATACCTGGACGACTTCTGGCAGTTTTTCTATTGAGTTCTGGGCACAGTGGCAGAGATCTTAGTCTGAACAGGTTGGTAATAAAATTTTTGAGATCAAGCCCATTATCAAACCATGACAGTCCATTTCTTGCATGAATTGCAAGGAGTAAGTTTTACTTGCTCAGCTCTGCTTAGATCATTTGTTTATTACTCATTCATTTCTTCTTTGGGCCGATGATGAACCTAAAGTCTGAGTTTTGTGACACCATTTTAACCATGAAACACATTTTAATCCATTGTCCTGTTTTCAACTTTGAGTGTTGAATTTATTTTAACTTCCGTGATTTTTATAGCCAAGCCTTTACATTTGGCCACCTTTTATCTGATAATTCCTTTTTACCACCAGTGTTTGACATATTACAATATACGGGGATTTTAACTGTCTATTTTTTTTTATCTTTGACACTTTTTTTTTGTCTTTTCAAATGGATCCTCTACACCCATTGTTTTATATTTGTATTCTTCATATGTTTGTTTCTTTTTTCATGTAATTTTATTGTGTCACTTTTAACTTTGGTTATGGATTTATGTCTTTTATACTTTTTTTTTTATCTTGTTTGGTGCATTATTGTCTTAGTAGCTGATGCACTGTAAAAATAAAATATAAACAAAGATCTGTGTACTGCATAAAATAGAATGTATATAAAATTTTGCTTGTTGGTTTCATCAAACGAATTCCCTTTCATTTTCAGTTATTTTATTCAAGAGAAAAAAAAAAACTTCGAAAAATTTAATTTTATTCAATATCAGATTACAGTCTTGTGAGGTTTGGTTTCCTGGTATGGGTTCCTTTGATTTCCAGTTATTCCCATTAGAACAAATAGAAAGGGATAAAAATATCAAAATTCAGTTTAACAAATATTGGTTTAGAACAGGGGTCAGGAACTGTCAGCTCTGGAGCCACATACTGCTCTGAGCATTCTTGAAGCTTTTTGGTTCAACTGTGAATTTTTTTTTCTTAATTATATTCATCAAAACAAAGCATGAAAGAAAGTTGGAGGATGATAGTTTAAAAGCACTGATGCAATTCAAATGCTCTAAATTTTTTCCAAATTTGAATCAGTTGGTCAAGAATCATCATCATCAAGCAGCCATGGGCTACAGAGTTCAACCAGACCGTGCAGTTTAGTTCTCCAAGTATATCTGTCCTGAGCTACATCTGCTGCATCTGGCCACTGCACACCAATTCTAACAAGGTTCTGTTTGATATTTTCTGCCCTCCGCATCCTAGGTCTCCCCCTCTTTCTGAGGCCTTTGTTCATAACCCTATTTGCCAATCTATAATTATAGTACAGGCAACATGGCCAAACCAACGGAGTCTATCTCTGCACAATTATGCTGCTTAAAGGAGGTTGCAGACTCCTTTGCCTAACCTCATCATTAGTTATAAAGTTAAACCACCTAATGCCCAAGATACTGCATAAGCATCTAGTTTCCTGTTATTTTGTTAACAAAGCATCCAAGTTTCACTACCATAACTAACCCTAGAAAGAACCAAACTATTATACAATCTAATTTTGGTCTTTAGGTGTGATAGATTTTTAGTAATTCTTTTCAATTATATTTTTTGTATATTTTTGAATATGCCTATTTTTGAATTATGTGTTATAGTTTAATTTTTGTTAATAGAATAATCTCTGGTTTTTTTTTTTTTGTTGTTTTTTTTTTGTCATGGTTCTTAACCACACTTGGCTAAAGTTAACAAAAAAAGTTAACTGAAGTTTTTGTAATAAAGTTAAGTTTAAAGTTAATGACCAAAAATTTAACTCATTAAAAGTTAAGTAAAAAAAAGTTAGGTCCAAAATTTTAAGATTTATATTACAACAGAAGTAAAATAATAATAATACCCCTCAAGCAGCTTCTTGCCACAGAGGTCTGACAGGAGCCTGCCAGTTTATATGCCATAGTAGAAGGTCTGAGAGGATGGCAGGACCTCAGCAGAAAAACGACACATACATCCATGCCTTATCCGGGGCTCGAACCCAGGTCCCGCAGATCAGTAGCCAAGCGTGCTAACCACTCGGCCACGGGACGGCTAGAATAGAAAACACTATTTACAAGATCTGTTAAACAGCAACTGCTACTTAATTATTAACAACATAATTAACAATGAACCTGCTTAATTGTGTTTAGCAGAATTAAGCCTTTAGTTGGTGAGCAACTTGGAGATGAAGAGCATATTTCTAGAATGGTAAGGATTGTGTAGACTAAATATTTTCACTTAGAATTTTGAAAAATATTTAAAAGTTTTAAAAACTCTTAGTTTTATGAATTTCAAAGCTTTTAACTTAGTTGACAGACACAATTTGTTGATAATTATGAGGTACTAAGGATTATTAAAATGTTAGCTAATATAATAATGGCTTTTTACAGCAACACCAGTGTTTCATAAAAGTTGGTAAATTCTGCAATGATGTCTCAGCATAACACTGAGTTGGATGAGATATTCCCATGAGATATGGATATTTCATATGCAATTATTGCTACCATTTAATGGGAGTGATGGATAGGTGAATCCTATAATATGTGAAAAAACATCTACTTCTCAGAATAGATAATTTGCTATTCTAGAAAATGTTTCAATGCAACAACATGCATAAAAGAGCAACAGATATAACATAAGAGTGAAAGAGCAGCATATGCTATGCACATCAGCATTAGTAAGTTTCAAACAATAATTTATATTCCAAATATGAATAGGTCTTAATGGGAAAAAACAACAAAATATTTTTGATGAATGTGATTTTCATCTAGAGTAGTTATTAATAGTCATAAGGGCTAATTTTATGACATCATTCAATGTTAGTCTTATTTTCCTAGCATATTACTGAAAGCTTCTTCTGTATGTTGTCCCATGGCCGAGGGGGCTGGGGTGGCTCAGTCGGTAGCGCGCTAGGCTCGTAATCTGTACTTCCCAGGTTCGAGTCCCAGCTGGGTCAGCGTTGAGATTTATCTCCGCAAAATTCCCCACCCTGCCCACGCTCAGTAGGGGACACCGATGGGCTCGGAAAGGCCATCGTCCGTCGGATGGGACGTTAAGCCGTGGTCCCGTGTGCGGGAGAGCCATACCCTGTGCACATTAAAGAACACGCTGGATGGCCTTGACGGGAGGCTACCATCCGTCTCCCAACAGCTGTTCCAGTGGGTCCCCTCCCCCAACCTTCTCTGAGCTTTCATGGTCCATGTGACCTGGCCATTTAGCCCATGGTGTGCAAAAAAGTGCCGCTCAGAGGTAAAACAACCCAACAACCCAACCCATGGCCGAGTGATTAGCACACTTGGCTACTGATCTAAGGGACCTGGGTTCGAGCCCCAGGTAAGGCATGGATGTTTGTATTGTTTTTTCTGCTAAGGTCCTGCCATCCTCTCAGACCTTCTACTGTGGTGTATAAATAACAGGCTCCTGTCAGACTTCTGTGGCAAGCAGCTGCTTGAGGGGGTATTTTATTTTTCTTCTATATGAAAAGAGGTTTGTTTGACCATACACTATCATATAAGTGACTGCTTAATAAAGGATGTGAAAAGATTTTTGAGGTGAGGAACTTAAATTGTGAATGAAGTGGTTTGACATTTATGTAGCTGGAATAAAAATTAGTTTGAATGAAAAAATGATAATCCTCTCTTTTGGACTATGTAATCTGCCGAATTTTGTAACCTTCCATAATGAAGGTTTTATAGTATTTTCATTGTGAACCTGAACAAAACTTTTTTCTTATTGTAGTTAACTGGTCAAGACTGTGAAGGTTCAATGTGGGCAATCTCTGATTTTCAACTACTGCCCATTTGGTAGAAACCACCCAAATATACCCACTATTTTTATATAGGAGACTATTTTTCTTCTCAAACAGAAAAACTGACAATCGCCTGGTAATGCATTGTTATCAAAACACAAAGATGCACTTTCTTACAATGGCATTCATCGATTAGCATTAATTAGCAATTCATAAGACAGTATCCCAACATATTTATCTTTGAGGCACACTCCAAATAAGAATTTTATATATGTTTTTTAACACTTCCAGGATCCCCATCAATAATGAAGGACATTCAAAAAGTTCTTGACATGTGTCTGTAGATTTGCACTTATTCCTCTCAACATGTGCAGAAGAGAATAGTAGTGTTGTACCTGACAAGAAGTTTCTTAATAATACCTGTCATCTCTCCAGTTGAGGAAGTCAAATATTGAATCTTCTCTTCAAATTGAAAGAAATCTTTTGTCTTGTCAGGTCCCATCACGGGTGCTGTGGCAACTTGGGTCTTTATATCCTTGTTTGTGGCAACTTTGTATTGGTAAAACAAAGAGAACAAAGGATATTGGGATGACAGAACACGAAAAAGATATTGTATAAGAAAAACATACTACTGCATTAGCACAAGCAGTGCTGGAAGGACAGTTGCAACCTAAATTTGATCAGACGGAGGCATTAGCTGCACTGGCTAAATTAATACCAGTTATTGGTGGCAGAATAGATCTGCATATATCAAAACAGGAACCAATGTAGTAACACTGGCAGGTCCATGGAGACTGCTGATAGATCAACAAAGAAAAATATGGATAGCTACCAATTAGAATATGCAAGCTGAAGATCAGCAAGTGAGGAGTCGAACCCCCACATCTATCTTGAGACTGACACTGACTTGAGGCGAATAGAATCACCTGATTGGGTGGAAAGTATAGGTGGAATGATTGTAAACAAGTATGTCATGACTAAGTGGTAGCTAAAGAAGATGAAGACAGATAGATGGCTGTGCAGTCGAAATGCATTGGCCAGGTGCACTTGGAAAATAACAAAGGAGTACAGTGAGCAGGATTGAAGTGACTATGGAATGAACTGGTTGGAAACAGAGCCACCAGATAGCAGCCATAAGGACACTGTGGGGTGATTACATCATTCCCCCCCCCCCAGTAGGAGGACTAAGTACTGTTCATCCAAAAAGCATGCAGGTTGTATCCCTTTCCATTACATAAGTACTATTATTGTGAAAGAAAAGAGCTCAAGAAAGGGTGGAAGCTATCATGGTAATTAACAGTGTTATGTGCTTACATATATTGGAGACCATGAGTAAAATGATTATATATATATATTCATTTAATATTTATTTTGTTCATATTCTGTTGGAAAACATTTATCAGTGCAGCTTTAGTTTGTAGAGCTAATATTGTTTCAGTTGGTTTATGCAGTCCCCAGATAATTGAGAAGCTATAGGCTAAAACATTGTGAATTACCATGTTGCATCACTTGAAAGCAGTGGCATAACCAGTAGGTTGTTATAACTACCTCCCTCTCTGTATATTTTCTAAAGAATTCATACATCAGATTAAATATACCAAATACAAATTCAGAAACTTCTGCCAGTCATTTTTTGTACTATTGGGACAATCTCAGAAATGATTTTAAAATACATTAACATCCAATTGCACTTTTAGTTTGTTTGGTTAATTTAAATTCAAATACCTACCAAAATACTCTGTATTGTAAAAAAAAAAAATTATAGCTTTTTATAATAAATTTTACCTTTTTTTTTTGCAGCTAATTCGTACAGTAGGCTGGAGAGTCATTGCCCTTACCTTTGGAATCTATGGTTTGATGTACTTGTATGAGCGTCTAACGTGGACCAATAAAGCAAAAGAGAGATCTTTTAAGAAACAATATGTTGGTCACACTACACGCAAACTAAGGCTAATTGTTGATTTGACCAGTGCCAACTGCAGTCATCAAGTTCAACAGTAAGTTTCTATGTGTATAAAATAAATATCTTTCTATGTGCACCTTAAAAAAGTGAAAAATAAAAGTGAAATGTGCCAACGATGAAGTCACTTACTCAATGCACTACACTTCAAAGGAAGATACAGCATCAAAAGTTGTTTCTCCTACCAACTGGAAAATAAAATTCACAGCATACTGTCTTCCATTGAAATTTAATGCAAATTAAATAGGTGATTTTTATCATCATACTTTTACTTTTTAGGGCACATTGTACTTTTACTTTTTAGTTTTATTTTAATTGGGCTTTTATAGAGGTAAATAGCAAAAAAATGCATCTGGCAGGACAAATAAAAATTAAAAAAAACTAATAGACAGAAATGATTATAATGCATATGAATAGAAAAGTTATTTATTTCTGAATTAAAAAGATATTTACCTGAAACAAGAAAATTTCTCCCATTTTGTAATTTTTTTCTCAGTACTATACTTTGAGAAAAGTCCAGGATTTGTGCCAACTGTGCTGAGTCATGTCATCATAATCCTCAAGCAGCCATGGGCTACAGAGGTCCAACCAGATTCTGCAATTTAGTTCTCCAAAAACATCTGTCCTCAGCTACATCTGCTGCATCTGGCCACTGTAGACCAGTTATAACCAGGTCTTGTTTGATATTGTCTGCGCACTGCATCCTAGGTCTCCTTTTCTTTCTTAGTGGAAACTGTTCATAACCCTATTCACTATATAACGGACCTAAGATATTCAAAATACTTTTAAGTTTGGACCCTTTTTCTGATCCAAATAGTTTTATGCTCCGGATAGTTCAGTCGAGCACCAGGCAATAATTAACAAATTGCCAAATAAATAAATGAAGTTAAGTTAGGGTTCAAAATACCAACGAGCGTTAATGAGTAAGAATCCAAAAAATGATTGTCAAGTTTAATATCTAAATATAATCAAAACTTAATTCACGTTGCTCAAGAGAAAAAATTAGTAAAAACTCAAAAGGTTTAAATAACAAACAAATTTATTTCCAAAACTCACTCACCAAAACTTCAATGAAGAAGATACATTAACTGAGCACTCCTCCGTGCTACATGCTTATGCTCTATTGAGCTCACTCACTTCTACATTACTGCTGTCTTACGGACTCTCCACTGTCTAACTGACTAGCATGTCATCAGGTTTTAACAAGAGCCGAACGTGTCATGTTGCACACTGAAAAAGACATTTACATAAACTGATGAGCGACGCAAGCTGTGCTACATGCTTATGCTCTATTGAGCTCACTCACTTCTACATTACTGCTGTCTTACGGACTCTCCACTGTCTAACTGACTAGCATGTCATCAGGTTTTAACAAGAGCCGAACGTGTCATGTTGCACACTGGAAAAGACATTTACATAAACTGATGAGCGACGCAAGCTATGACGCAAGAGGAGGCATGTCCTAGTGCACGCACTTTAGCGGGTGACAGTCGGAAGATCAGAGTTGCGCATGCGCAACTCCTAACTCTTGGAAACAAGCGCTGTGATGCCAAAAAGGAAATAAAAATCCCCAAAATGATAAATATAACGTAAATTAAGCAAAACTGGTTAAGGTAAAGTAAAAGTGAACGAGGGGCATCACAACTAATCTGTAGTTATGCATAGAGATAACACCAACGGAGTCTTTCTCTGCACAATATGCTGCTTAAAGGATGTTGCCAAATCCTTTGCCTAACCTCATCTACTTACAAAACTGAACCATCTGATGCACAGGATGCTGCATAAGCATCTAGAATCAAAAGCACCTAATTTCCTTGTTGTTTACAAGGGTGGCTCAGTCGGTAGCGCGTCAGGCTCGTAATCTGTAGTTCCCAGGTTCGAGTCCCAGCTGGGTCAGCGTTGAGATTTATCTCCACAAAATTCCCCGCCCTGCCCACGGTCAGTAGTGGACACTGATGGGCATGGAAAGGCTGCCGTCCATCGGATGGGACGTTAAGCCGTGGCCCCGTGTGCGGGAGAGCCATACTCTGTGCATGTTAAAGAACATGCTGGATGGCATTGACGGGAGGCTACCATCTGTCTCCCAACAGCTGTTCCAGTGGGTCCCCTCCCCCAACCTTCTCTGCGCCTTCGCGGTCCTTGTGGCCTGGCCATTTAGCCCATGGTGTGCAAAAAAGTGCCGCTCAGAAGTAAAACAATCCAATCCAATTGTTGTTTACAAAGGGTCCCAAAGTTTCCTGTTGTCTTGTTGTAGCACTCCAAAGATTATGAACTTTTCAAGTTGTACGTATTGTCTGATTCAAATTTATTCAAAATTCCAGATAGCTTGTCGGGTGAAAGGCAATAATAACTTGCCAAACAAAGTTGAAATAGGTTCATTTTATATATAATAGCATTACTTATTGAGTAAGAATTCAAAAGGATTGTGAAGTTTAATTAAAGTTTCAATCTAATCAAAAATTAATTAATGTTGCTCAAAAGAAAACTAGTAAAAAACAGAGTTTATTTCTAAAGAATTCAAACACTCGCCAATTCAGTTGATGAATAAAAAAAGTTGGAGTACTAACAACTCACATCTACCTAATCTCTACTAACAACTCGTTCTATCTACACAACACATTCTTACTGACTTCTCCTACTCCTCCTCACTCCGTACTCTACTCCATACTCCACATTCTCAACTTCTACTCCAATTCTGTGGCCTAACATCACTTAGTTATACATGCCACGTACAATCCGGCATGTAAAAACACCAGGAAAAACATTTGCATAATCTGTTAATTGTGCTAGCTATAACACAAGAGGGATCATGTCATACACACGTGCATTAGCGGCTGACAATCGAAAGGTTGAAGTTCTGCATGTGCTACTCCTTCCACTGATCGAACGAAAAATTGTGATCCAGTCCAAAATGAAATCCCAAAAAGATAAATATAACGTATATAAAGTAAAACTGGTAAGTAAAAGTGAATGGGTGGACCATCACATTGTTTACAAAGTGTCCAAGTTTTACTACCATAACTCACTCTACAAAGAACCAAACTATTATACAGTCTAATTTTAGTTTTATTTGTATACACCTATTTCTCCACATTCCTGATAGATTCTTAAAAGTCCCTGCAGAAATCCATATTTATCTGTCAATCTCATGCTGCACATCACCAGTATCACATCATACATATTATATATATAGTATATCATCATACATATCACCACATAGCTCCCAAGATAATTAAACTGAGACACCTCAAGAGTAAAGCCATTCAGATTAACTGAACCATGGCCTGCTTGACCAATTTTCATCACTTTAGTTTTCTCTCTGTTTATAACAAACCTATTCTACTACCAGTCTCATCAACAGCTCGAATGAAAGAGTTCGTCTCATCAACATCATTTGCCAAAAGGGCTAAATCATCAGCATAATCTAAATCAGAAATTTTCAGAACTCTAGACTATTTAAGCCCAAAATCTTTTCATTGTAGTGAATTTCACATATTCAATAACCAAACTAAAGAGAAAAGGAGACAAAATGCACCCTTGTCAAACATCAGAAGTAATGCTAAACCAATTGCTACAAGCCTTACCAACTCTCACGTACGACTCAGTGTTATTATAGGGAGCTTCCATTATGTTAACTAACTTGTCAGGTATACCATATGATATCACAATCAATCACAAATTATGACGATCAACAGAGTTGAAAGCCTTTTTGAAATCAACAAAGCTAGCAACCAAAGGTTTCTGAAACTCTAAACATTTTTCAAGAATCTGCCTAAGTGAAAATATCTGATCCACATATCCCCTACCACTTCTGAATCCACATTGCTCATCACGCAATTGACTGTCAACCAGATTCTTAATTCTATTAAGCACAATCATGGAAAGAACTTTACCTGGAACAGAGAGTAGGCTGATACCCCTATAGTTATCACAAGAACTGCGATCACCTTTTTTGAAAATAGGGATAACAATAGCTCTGGTAAAATCCTTAGGAACCATGCCTTTATCATAAAAGATATTCAGAATTTCAGTCATCCAAGTGGTAACCGAAACATTCCCAGCTCTAAGCATTTCGGTAGTAATTTCATCTACCCCTGGGGATTTATGTAGTTTAAGTTTAGAAACAGCCACAATAACTTCAGATTGTGTTATAGGGCCAACATTAAAGCCACCAATACATCTATCATCATTGCAAACAATGGGAGTAGAACTGACTACATTGTTTAGAACATCACTGAAATGCTCAGCCCACCTAGCCATGACAGAATCCTCCCCTTCTATAACCTTACCTTGTTTATCCTTCAATCCCTGTATACCTGTCCGTTTTCTACCACAGAAAACATTAACTATTTGGTATCGCTCTCTGCTGTTGTGCTGTCTAACTGCTTCCTCGGCTTTGTCAGCCAAGCCATCAAGCCAAAGATTCTTATCAGCAGCTAATTGATCCTTTTCACGTTTATTAAGCTCTCTGTAATGCTTTCTATTAGGACTAGCAGGGTATTGATTAAAACCATTCCTGCAGTTCTTTCTTTCTGAAATAAGCTCAAGTGCCTTATCACTCAAATAATTCTGCCTTTTTGATTTCTATAAAGCTAGTAACCACAGGTTTCTGAAGCAAAGCATTTCTCATGAATCTAAGTGAGAATATTTGATCAACACATTTCACTGCTGAACACACTGCTGAACACACACTGCTCATGAGGCAATTATCCATCAACCATATTCTTAATTCTATTAAACACAGTCATGCAAAGTACTTTACCTGGAACACAAAGTAGGAAGATATCTCTAGTTATCACACACTTGTGTTCACCTTTTCAATCCTTCCAGGGTCACCTTCAAGAAAAGATGTTGACAGAATCCACAATGAGAGTTAAAAGGCATCAATAGAAAACTTTTTTTTTATGTGTTTTGTACAACACATGAAACTTTGATTATTCAAAAATAAAATTGACGTTTGAAAATTTTCTTATATATGTCTCTTAGAAATACCGAATTCAAGTTTGAAAAATATTTCTTTTTTCATTTTATGCATATTTTATTAAACTATGATATAAATAATTTGTTAAAGCCATCTGATTGGCATTTCTTAGAAGTGCTAAACGATATTACCAATTTGCTTGGTGTAACAACCATCCAAAAGTTTCACCTTTTTGCTTTATAGTTAACGTTTAAAACCTGGCCACATCTGATACCTAACCTCACTGACCTGATGAGTTAAGATTTCCACTACTTTGATTGCATATTGAATTTGATTGTCCCTAATCCTTACTATATATGAGATATTACTGGTAATAAAAGAAAATTTGGTATGTTTTTTTTATAAATATATAAAATATGTAAGTGCAAAATAAAGTGAAAAAATTAAAATATGGATTATAAATGAAAAAAAACAAAGCTTCCCATATTGTTTGCCTATGAAATGTCTGCTGAACAAATATGGAGATTTAAACTGAATGAGGGGAAAATAAAAGTTTTTGCAAAACTCTCAGTTTCTTTTTTTATATTTTTTGATAGCATAAGAAATCACCTAATCAAGAATAATTACCTTGTTAAATGAAAGCAACATTTTCTTTCTTAACTGTAAATTGCAAGGTCTTTGGCTTCTCTAACCCTATTCTCTAACCCTATAACAATTTGACCTTGGGCAATGGAACTGTGTTTTGATCCAATCACTCCTCAGGTGCCATCTGCAACATATTCCTAATGTGCTTGAGATGCAATCTCTCCAACTGGCTGGCTGACACTAAAGGAAGCAGAACAAATTATTTCTCTTTATTATGCTTTAGTTTCAAAATTTTATTATAATTTAGTGTTGCTTGTAGTTCTACAAAGAAATAAGAAATAATTGATAAAATATAATTGTCCAAGAATTTTAGTTAAGTTTGTTTTAAAAACACTAGGAATCTTGAAATACACCAGTAATACTATGCATATTATTTTTACCTTTCTGGGTTTCACAAACCACAATTAAGAGAATATATCAAAATACAAGAAAAATAACACAGGAAAAAAATCGTATCTCTATTCCATTTACCCATGTGTGGGAGAGCCATACCCTGTGCACGTGAAATATATCTGATCCACATCATGATTAAAGAACATGCTGGATGGCCTTGACGGGAGGCTTCCATCTGTCTCCCAACAACTGTTCCAGTGGGCCCCCTCCCCCAACATTCTCTGAGCCTTTGGGGTCCATATGACCTGACCATTTAGCCCATGGAGTGCAAAAAGGTGTTGCTCAGAGGTAAAACAACCCAATTCGTTCCATTTAAATTATTTTATTTTCATATTTCTTTCTTTTTATATATACTATATAATGTTTCTTGTTTCCTTCCCTATAATGTTTGCAATCTTATTTAAATGATTTAACAGGTTTATTCAAAATTTCCACAGCCATTTTTTTTTTCTTTTGTGTGCAACTAAAGTTCACCTTTGCTAAAATGGCCTTTAAAATAGCATATTCTGGTCTGAATGCTATCATTCCTCCTAATTCTTAATAAAGCACCATTCATTGCAAACTATTGTAACATAGTGGTACTGTTATCAATTATTTTACTTTTTGTGTTTTATACCACACTTACAACAATTTAGTTTTCTGTTTTCACTTCTACCACAGTAAAACCTGGTTAATTCAAAACTCTTTATTTTGAAATTTACTTATAAATCTCATCTTCTTTTAAGACCCAATAAACAAATTTCATACAAAAGTGCCAAGATAATTCAAAATATTTGTTAATTCGTAATTAGAATAAAAAAATTGCTCTGTGCTCATATCATCAATATATTCCTGCCAAAATAATTAAAAAAAATTGCAAAAAAAGATGATAGTAAAAATTTATCTTTTGTGAACTCAGTCATTAAACAACCACGATAATGAAAGGGAAGCTCATAAAAGACACATTGATTAAGTCACTGCCATCTAAGATGTAGTATTAAGAGCATTGCTGAAAACAGTGATAATGTTATCATTTCTATTGTCTATAAATAAAAAAAATAAAAATAAATACCCTCTCAACCAGCTGCTTGCCACAGAGGTCTGACAGGAGCCTGTCAGTTTATATGCCAGAGTAGAAGGTCTGAGAGGATGGCAGGACCTCAGCAGAAAAACAACACGAACATCCATGCCTTACCCGGGGCTCAAACCCAGGTCCCGTAGATCAGTAGCCAAGCGCGCTAACCACTCGGCCACGGGATGGCATATTGTCTATAGGTAAAATAAAATTTGGTATTCAGTTTTGAAAATAAATTGGAATTAGATTGGATTTAGCACCACACTATAAATGTAAGCCATATATAGATTTTCGTATTTTACATTTTTTTTAGTAGATGGTTCAGGGTGGAGGTGGCTCAGTTGGTAGCATGCCAGGCTTGTAATCTGCAGTTTCCAGGTTCGAGTCCCAGCTGGGCAAGTGTTGAGATTTATCTTTGCAAAACTCCCCATGCTGCCCTCAGTCAGTAGGGGACAGAGATGGGCTTGGAAAGGCCACTGTCCATTCGATGGGACATGAAACCATGGCCTGTGTGTGGGAGAGCCATACCCTGTGCACATTAAAGAACATGCTGGATGGGCTTGATGGGAGGCTACCATTGTCTCCCAACAGCTGCCGGGTGAATATCCTTCCCCCAAACTTCTCTGAGCCCTTGGGGTCCTTGTGATCTGGCCATTTTGCCCGTGTGATGTGAAAAAAGGTGCTGCTCAGAGGAAAAACAATCCAACATAGATAGTTCTATTGCTTTCAGGAATTTCAAATTGACCACATTTTCCATAATTCTGAAAAAAAATTCAATCCCTTGAAATTCGAATTAACCAGATTCTACTATATTTAGAATTCTAATAATATCTTGCTAGCAATTGCCAAATAGTTTTTTTTTTATCAAACCATATAAAATTCAGTGTAAATAGTAACACTAAGTTTAAAATTCTCTTATCCAACATTCATTCTTAACTTTGACTACAATTTGAAGCTTCAGTTATTCGATACACAATTATTCAATTTTCTTTCGAATTGATAAAAAAATTTGCTAAATCAGTAGAGCATTGTTGGAAACTAAGATCGGAAAGTTTATAGTTGGTTGTGTCTTGCTTTTTAACTGCAGAAAGTCAATTCATGGAGGAGCCACTCTTTGTGACTGTTCATTTTCTCAGTCTATTATGCTAATGGTTTTAAAACTGTGGGTCACGACTCCATGGAATTTGTGTAGCTCTGATCGTTTTATATTTGCTAGTATTTTTGAAGAAACTTTATTTGCAATAAGTAGGGCCTACATTGTTGGAAAGAGTAAAGGGGTAGCATAGTTTATCTGTAATTCTACTGGGTTGCATCAATTTATTACAGTTCTTGGTAGTCATAGTGTCAGAAAGTTTGAGAACCATTATACTGTGCTGTACCATTGTATTGTGCTTTACAAGTATTTCAAAACTGGAGAAGACTAGCAAACAACAACTGTATCCTCTTTCCTTATATTAAACAGACATTGATGTTTGTACAGGAAAACTGGATTAAAGTACTTAATTAACATTGAATTTAATAGTAGGCTCTTGCATTTCACAGCCAGCTGTGATGTAACAGTTGCTTATTTTTAAGATTGGAAACTTCTTTTTGATACTAAAATTTTAAAAGATTCCTACATTCTGGTCCTTTATTTTTTTGGAAAAGAGATAAAATTATTAGTATTTGATGAATCCAAAGTGTCAGAAATTTTGTTGCAAGGCTAGAATATATTTTTGAGGAATGTATTAAAATACATCGAAACAAATTATATTATAAAATACATACCTTTCTATCTGCACCCTAAAACGTAAAAAGCAAAACTAACATATACTGGTTAGTTTTGTGGTGAAATCACTCCATATTCATTTCAAAGGAAGATAGGGTATCGACTAACCTACTTCTTTTGAAGAGAATACAAATTGTGTGAGAGTAGTGTTAGGTTGTTTTACCTCTGAGCTGCACTTTTTTTCACACAATGGGCTAAATGACCAGGTCACAAGGTCCCACAGAGGATTAGGGGACCCACTGGACTGCTTTGGGTAGAGCTTTTAGCTTCCCATCAAGCCCATCTAGTGTATTCTTTAACTTGCACAGGGTATGACTCTCCTGCACACACAGCATCACAGCTTAACATCCTGTAATGCTCCAAATGTATGTTAAACTCTCCACTTTTGACTTTGTGACTGTTCAAAAAAAAAATTAAGTTTCAGATAGCTTCAGGCATCAGGCAATTAATCTTGCCAAATAAAGTTAAATAAGGGTTCGCTAAGTATATTATGCATTACTTAATCAATATGAAAACAATTTAAAAAATTGTCAAATAATTTAAAAAATCTTCTACTCAAAATCAATTATCCTGCTCGAGAGAAAAAAAAATAGAAAAATCGAAACTATTTCATAAAACAAAGTTAATTTCCAAAAAATTGTGACTCACCAAGTGAAATTTCTACAGTCCACATCAAATTCTCAGAGCACCTAAAAGCTTACTCAAAACAACATCTCCACCTACATTATCAAATCACAACTCCAAACTAATATGATAAATAATGAGATAAACTCGACAGTTCAATATCCACTAATAAATCAGCACTTTGATGTCGATTCTAATTTTAGAGTCTCTCCCTTGCATTTCTCCCTATTAGCTGCAAAAACTTCTCTATTAACTCCACAACCTAACGTCACTTACTATACATGTGGCATATAACTGACGTGTGTGTTGCACACTGTGAAAGAACGTTTGCATAATCATACGATCGTGTACTAGCTATGATGCAAGGGTGGGCTTTTCAGGCAGAGTTGTGCATGCGCAATTCCTTTAGTGATCTTGGGTGAGGAAAAGTGATGATTGCAACTTAAGAAAAATCTCAAATAATAAATATAACATAAATAAAGTAAAACTGGTTAAGAAAAGGTAAAAGTGAATGACTCAACAATCACAACTCCTCCTCCCAAAGGGAATCAAAATTTGATGTAACAGATTTTGATGAGTAATTTTGAATACAAAAATACCTCCTATGTTATTTACAAATCGCTGAACATAGATAAGGAAATGAGTATGTACATGCAAATTTAGTGATATAATCTACTTTCACTGTGATGGTTCACCCATTCACTTTTGCTTTTCCTTAACCAGTTTTGCTTTATTTATGTTATATTTATCAGTTTGAGGATTTTTAATTTATTTTGGTGGACTGTTTCGATCCTCCTCCGAGCTGCAGGAGTTGCGCATGCGCAACTCCAATCTTTTGATTGTGAACTGCTAAAGCACCCGTGTTCAAGGACACACCCTCTCTTGCATCATAACTTGTGCGCTCGTCAGTTTATGCAAATGTCTTTCCCGGTACAACATGACGTGGGGGCTTTTGTACGTCGCACGATATAACTTAGTGACTTTAGGTCACAGAGTTAGAGAGCAGTAGAAGTTAGTTATCAGAGTTGAGTAGTAGAGATGAGTTGTTAGTTAGTAGTTAGCAGGAGTTGAGGAGTAGGAGAGAATGTGTAAAACAGAATTTTTGTTCGAGTTGTAGGGGAGATTTTCATTTGATATTTGGCAAGTTGAATTTTTGGAAATAAACTTTGTTTTAGAAACTTTTGAATCTTTGCTATTTTTTCTCTTGAGCAACGTGAATTAATTTTTGATTGTATTTAATATTTAAACTTGACAATCATTTTTTAATTCTTACTTGATAAGTAACGCTTGGCAAATATTTATCAAACCCTATTTCAACTTTCTTTATTTGGCAAGTTATCATTATTTCCTGGTGCCCGATTAAGCTATCCGGAGTTTGAATAGATTGGATCAAAGGTCCAAACTTTGAAAAGTTATTAATCTTTGGAGTGTTACATTACTTAGACACAATCTTCCACTACAACCAAAGGTACCTCCTCCCATTTCCCTTAACAAAATGTATAAGTTTCCTAGTGTAAATGCATACCAATGGCTGTGTATCACATACTAGTATCACATTCTGATACGATTTCAAAAGTTGCATACTCCTAACTGTACACAAAGCTGGTTAATTTGCTTACTTTCTAAAAAGGTTAAAGAAAATAAAAATTGCAAATACATCAAATTCTGCTCTTTCACAGAATATAAATGCAGGTGCATGAAGCAAGGTACATAACATCCACTTATTCCCCTAACAACAATCAAACACATGAAATCTAATTTTCTTTTGTGGCATATATAAAAAAAATACAGGTATTATGTAACGCTCCAAAGATTATTAACTTTTTAAATTGGACTTTTCGTTTGATCCAAATTTATTCAAAATTCCAAATTTATTCAAAATAAATTTATTCAAATTTATTAAAAATTGTCGGTTACCAAGCAATATTAACTTGCCAAATAAAGTTGAAATAGGATTCATTTTGTATTTATCTAATGTTACTTATCGAGTAAGAATTCAAAAAGGATTGTCAAGTTTAATTAAAGTTTAAATCTAATCAAAAATCAATTAATGTTGCTCAAGAAAAAATAGCAAAAGTCAAAATTTTCTAAAACAAAGTTTATTTCCAAAAAAATTGGATGACTCGCCAGTTTAGTTAATGAATACAAAAAGTTGGAGTACTAACAACTCCTGCCTACACAACACATTCTTACTGACTTCTCCTTCTCCTCCTACTGACTCCATACTCTATGAAATGTGGAGACATTCTCAACTTCTACTCCAATTCTGTGACCTAATATCACTTAGTTATACACACGTGCATTAGCGGCTGACAATAACATGTGACATTAGCAGCTGCAAGGTCAGTCCTTCTATTGATCAGAATAAAGAAATGTGATCCAGTCCAAAATGAAATAAATCCCCAAAAAGATAAATACAAAAAATAAATACCCCCTCAAGCAGCTACTTGCCACAGAGGTCTGACAGGAGCCTGTCAGTTTATATGCCATAGTAGAAGATCTGAGAGGATGGCAGGACCTCAGCAGAAAAACGACACGAACATCCATGTCTTATCTGGGGATCGAACCCAGGTCCCTTAGATCAGTAGCCAAGTCTGCTAACCTCTCAGCCATGGGACAGCTAACATAAATAAAGTAAAACTGGTTAAGTAAAAGTGAATGGGTGGACCATCGCAATTAGACCCCCATTATATTCTCTTAACTACAATCGATGCAAAACTAATAATTTCATTTTACAAATAAGCAGCCATGTAATCATCCACTAAAACTTTTCATAAATACTATAATTGCAATCTAGCTGAAATAAAAATAGCATTAATCACCTCCCCTCATTGAGTTTTGCTAGTGACAAATTCACTCAAACTAGGCTTTATCGTTGAGGACGCTCAAAAAGGGTACAAAAACTTCAAGACATCGTGGTCAGCTCATATATATATGCAAACAAATGCTGCCAGTGTCATCCTGACAATTATGCATCATCCAATGCATCAATATCATTGATGACAGCAAACAGATTTAGATACATATAGATATTTTTTCCATTGTTGGCACTTCATTGAGATAAATCATCATCCAGTCATTTTCCCAGAGACTTTCATTCCTGTGCCGATCAATAAACTAGGTGTAGGCACTTCTGAAGCTGGTTGTCGACTGGTTGTGACGTTATCTCTGCAGGTTAACATCGTCTTGTTGATATCTTGTCGCCACACACTTGTCCTTGAAGAGCCTGGCTTTGTGCTTTCCAGGGTTATTTCTGCCTGCTTCTGAACAACACTTCAACAGTAGAAAATTTCTTGTTAGATTCATCGGGATTATTTGCAATCAAAATAATTTCAAGGGTTCTTTGCTCATTATCATCTAGTAATTCATTAGCATTATTTTCCTTTAAAACCTCTATTTCTACACTATTCTTATTATCAACTTGCTTCTATCAATTCATATTATTTAAACTCAGGAAATTTTAGTTTCTTCCTGACCACAGCTTTGGACTACAAGATAAACTCGAAAGTCCACTGGACCACAGCTGCAATTTCAATTAGCAACTTTCATTAATTTCATTTAAAACTTCCTCATGTGGACATGAAATATCAGCTCCTGTATCATTGCTATCTATTAATTCAATTTTTTTATTACAAAGCTTCACAAAAGGTAATTCTAGAACATTATGTGTACCAACAGTGGCAGGACAACTTATGAGAGGACTTTTCTTTAGGAACTTTGACCTCTCGCTTCAAAGATTCTAATATAAGTTTCCTGAATTGCAATTTTTTCTGTAGCAATAATGTTCTGTGTGCCCTAGTCAGCCACAAAAATTACATCTGAAAGTCTTCCTATTATTTGTAGCAAACGTTTTTGGTTTGCATTCACTATTTGAGGCTTGATGTTGTAATGCTCCAAAGATTAATAACTTTTTAAAGTTTGGACCTTTTATCTGATCCAATTTATTCAAACTCTGGATAACTTAATCGGGCACCATAACTTGCCAAATGAAGTTGAAATAGGGTTCGGTAAATATTTGCCAAGCGTTACTTATGGAGTAACAATTCAAAAATGATTGTCAGGTTTAAATATTAAATACAGTCAAAAATTAACTCGCGTTGCTCAAGCGAAAAAACATAGCAAAGATTCAAAAGTTTTAAAACAAACAAAGTTTATTTCCAAAAATTCAACTCACCAAACATCAAATGAAAATCTCGAACAAAAACTCTGCTACTACATCTCTATACTAAAACAATCTCCTCTGCTACCCTACTTCATCTCACACTATAATCTATATCACTATCATGACTACTGCTCACTACACTACTCCTTTGCTACTCTAACTTCTACTAACTCTTCTCTCTGCTAACTCTGTAACCTAACGTCACTGTTATAACAAACGCGTACAAAAACCTGCACGTGTCATGTTGCATGCCAGGAAAGACATTTGCATAAACTGACAAGCACGCAAGCTATTACAGCATTGTGTATATGGCGTGTCCTTGAACACATGCACTTTAGTAGTTGACAATCAAAAGGTCACATGCTGCTTGCAGGAGAATCAGGACAGCCCAGAAAAGGAAATAAAATCCCCAAAATGATAATAAATATAACGTAAATTAAGAAAACTGGTTAAGGAAAAGCAAAAGTGAATGGGTGGACCATCACAACTCCCCCTCCTAAAGGGAGTCGAAATTTGACCTAACAGATTTTGACGAGCAAATTTTGAATAATAGGACACTTCTCACATCATTTACACATAGTTGGACATAAAATAAAGTAAGCTTACGCATGCAAATTTTGATAAGATGATTTCTCACTTCGACACAATTTTCCAACGCAACCAAAGGTACCTCTTCCCAAATCCTCCTAACAAGAGTGTAAAGCTGCCTAGTGTAAATATATACCAATGGCTGTGGCAGTTAACTGCATACTAGTGTTAATGGACTACCTAGTATCACATTCTGATACAAAATTGAAATATTGCATACGATACCTGTACAAAAAACTGGTTAATACTACTCCTGTCTACTTAGCTTCTGAATAGGTTTCTAAAAGAAAATTCAATTGCATACATATCAAGCGGGGTAGAGTTCCACTTATATCAAGCAGAGTTCCACTTATCCCCTAACCACAATCAAAATATGTGAAAGCTAAGTCTTCTGTGCCTATGATACATGAAAAAACTGGTATTGGAACACCGTTAAATCCTCCTAACTACATCAAACACATGAATATAAGAAATTTCAAATTGTAATTATCCTCTAATTCTTCACCTAGACACAGAAATCACGAGCTAGCTGAAATAAAAAAATCATTAGTTACCTCCCCTTTCAGAGCTATACGTTCCCCTCCCAAAGGAGTTATGCTGGTGACTACTAGGTCACCAGGCTATGCAGTTGGGGACAGCTCCATACGGGTACCCAAAAACAACAACAAAAGTCTGCAGTCATCATCATGGTCAGCTCATATATATACAAATAAATGCTGCCAATGTCATCCCAAAAATTACGCATCATTGACACATAAATATCACTGATTATACGACAATAACATTTCATCCAATACAAATTTCATTCATTTTTTACATGAATCTCATTTTTACATACATAAATTCACTTTGAAATGCACAATATTTTACAATACAAAATATTTCATAAACGTTTTACAATTTCTAAACTTCCTAATGTCGACTTACAATTTTCAGCTTTCAGTCAGCTGAAATGAAAATAATCTACAAAAATACACTTTAAATCACATTAATACAATATAACAACTAGAACTTAAGATGAACAAGAAAAAATTCTATTCACCGAGTATAAACTCAAACTATAAAACTTTATAAATTCACTCTTCAAAAATAAATATCGGAACTCCAAAGTTTCAACAAGAAATTAAACATTTCAAAATCTCTTAAGTATATCAATCACAATAAAGCGACTTCATTTTTCTTCGTCTTCATCTATTCCAGAGAAAAGAAAACATTTATAAATCATTAAGTGCCACAGTGGAAAAGTAATAATATATTTAAATTTTTATTGTTGGCACTCCATTGCGATAAATCATCATCCAGTCGGTTACCGATGACATCCTTCCTTCATCGATCGATACATCAGGTGAAAGCACTGCTGAAGATCTTGTTGGTGATGTCACCTCTGCTATGTTGATTGCTTCGTAGCCGGTTGTCACTCTGCAAGCTGTGGTCATTTTGTTGACATCTTGTCACTACATGCTGGTCCTGGTTGAAGAACCTGGCTTTATACTTTCCAGGTTTATTGCTACACGCCTCCAAATGAAGCTTCAACAGTTGAAAACTTATAAACTTATTAGATTCATCAGGATTATTTGAAGTCTGAACAGTTTCAGGGCTGCTTGACTTAATTTCATCCAGCAGATCATTTTCCTTTAAAACAAACTCAAAACACTTCTCATTAACAATTTCAGCACTATTTTCATTTAAAACTTCAACTAATTTTGTACTATTTTCCTCTATAACAGATTTCTCATTATCAATTTGCATTAATTATACTAATGGGACATTTGATAGGTTCTTCTTGAACATTCTGCTTTGGACTACAAGGTAACTCAAAAAGTACACTAGACTGTGGCTGCAATTTCAATTGGCAATTGTCATAAATATCATCTAAAACTTGTTCATTTGAACATGAAAGATTGGCTTCTGTATCGTTGTGATCAATTAATTCAATTTTTTCATGGCAAGCCTTAACGAAAGGTAAAGCAACAGTGGTAAGACATAACTCATGAGAAGGCTTTTCGTGAGGAACCTTGGCCTCTCACTTCAAAGATCCTAATTCAAGTTTCCCAAATTGTCATTTATTCTATAGCAATATTGCTCTGTGTGTCCTAGTCGGCCACAAAAATGACATCTGAAAGTTTCTCTATTATTCTTAGCATACGTTTTAGGTCTAGTGTCATTGTTCCAAGCTTGACGGGGGAACAAATTCTCTGCTTCATTCGTTCTGCATCGTTGTAGGCGCATTTGGCGCAAATTGACGAGACCATGTAACTTCCGGTCATGCTGGAGTCATTTTACAAGACTCAACCTGATAGCGCTACTTTGGTGAGGATTGCATCCATCGTTGGTTTAATACAGTTTCTGCAGATTCTCTTCTTGCAGTATATTGCCGAACCAATTTGACTAAAGTTGAAATTGAATTTACGTTTCATACTTCTAAGAATTCCCTAATGGGCAAAAGCAATTGGGACAATATGCAATTTATAAAGTTAATTTCAGCGGCATCAGCATCGTACAGCTGTTATAACTCAACTGTACCCCAGATAAATTTTTCTATATCATCTCCTTCCCTTTGTCTTTGTGAAAACAGTTTCGGAGCTAATTCTGTTAAATCATTTTAAGCTGGATAGATCTCCATAAGTTCCCTTTTAAAATCTTCCCAAAACTCTTTTCCATGACGACATCCTACATTATTCCACCATTGCTTAGCACATCCAATTATACAAGATACTGGTAAAACCACCTTTTTGTTGCCGGGCACTTCATGTAAATGGAAATGCTCTTCCATGGACTTGACAAATGTCCACGATGACGGACATTTCGAACCATCGAACCTTATGTCCAGTAAAGGCCAATTAACATAAGAACTATAGTTAATAAATGGATTGGCAACTCATCGTTGTGGTGGTTGATAATACTCTGTTCTATCACTTGCTTCTGACAGAACAAAAAATGGACCCTTATGTTCAAAGTTTGTATGTTGGCGAACTGATGTAGCATTGTCAGCAAATTTAGGGGTTGTTGTCGTTCCCCTTTTCTCCCGAGGCTCATTAAGCAGATTCATTAACACTTCTGCTTCTTTCATTACATCCTGCAATCTATCTTTTACTTTTTCTAAGTCGGGAGTCATTATGGCAGAATCAGCCATATTACTAGCAGACCTGTAGCGATCTGCCAAAATTTTCAATTTATGAAATTTTGAAACTTTATCTTGAGCAGTGTTCAAAGGTACTGCTAAACAACAATACAATACTAAAGCTATACTAAACATGTAATAAACTTGCATATTGAAAAGTTTATCATGTATCCAAACACTTCTAATCTTTTCATAAATACAATAAAGATCTTAACTATCAGCAATAACTGTGCTTAAACTTCAATATCTTTGACTAATACAAAAGTTAAGCATCTTGCTCAACAAAAATTTCAGCTTAAGCTGCCGTTAAATCTATGATTTATATAACTGACTTCAAAAATTTATATTTTACTTTAACAATTACATTAAATAACATACAATTTATACATACATACAGTTCCTGTGTTCAATGCGCCACTTTCTTTTCTACACACTGTAATACTTCAAAGTATGTTAAACTCTTCACTTTGGACTTTGTGACTGATCAAAAAAATACTTCCAGATAGCTTCGGGCACCAGGCAGTTAAGTTAATCTTGCCAAATAAAGTTAATTGTTCACTAAGTATATTATGCATTACGTAATCAATATGAAAAAAATTTAAAAAATTGTCAAATTATTAAAGTTTAAATCTTCTACTCAAAATCAATTATCCTGCTCGAGAGAGAAAAATTAGAAAAATCAAAACTATTTCATAAAACAGAGTTAATTTCCAAAAAACTGTGACTCCCCAAGTGAAATTTCTTCAGTCCACATCAAATCTCAAAGTAACTAAAAACACTCAAAACAACATCTCCACCTACATTATCAAATCACAACTTCAAACTAATAAATGTCTCTCCCTTACATTTCTCCCTACTAGCTGCAAAAACTTCTATTAACTTCGCAACCCAATGTCACTTACTATACATGTGTGTTACACACTGGGAAATAACATTTGCATAATCTTACAATTGCGTGCTCGCACTAGCTGTAACATGAGAGGGTGTGTCCTTCTGCGTGCATTAGCGGCTGTTAATAAAAAGTTGGAATTGTGCATACGCAATTGCGGGTGAGTAAAAGTGATGATGCCAACTTAAGAAAAATCCCCAAAATAATATAACGTAAATGAAATAAAACTGGTTAAGGAAAAGGAAAAGTGAATGGGTGGACCATCAGAGTCCCATCCAACAGATGGCACC
Source organism: Ryuthela nishihirai (assembly GCA_038380435.1). Lineage (NCBI taxonomy): Eukaryota > Metazoa > Arthropoda > Arachnida > Araneae > Heptathelidae > Ryuthela > Ryuthela nishihirai. The sequence goes on from JAWZYU010000031.1 coordinate 49,708,644, forward strand.
TTTTCAAACCCATCAGGGTTCTCTACTGACTGAGGGCAGGGTGGAGGGTTAGTGAAGATAAATCTCAATTATGGCCCAGTTGAGACTTGAACCTGGGAACTGCAGATTACGGGCCTGGTATGTTACCATCTGAGCCACCCCCACCCTAATCAAGCAAGGAATTTCACCATTGGTATGTTGTAGCACTACCTTTTCCTTCCAGGGCCAGGAAGGTAAGTCATATCTTAATAAAATGTGCCTGAAATAGAAAAGGTAAATATTAGTTTTGAAGCTGAATTATATACTTTTATAAAATATAACGATTTTTTATAAGATTGCAAGTTTTAATAATATAATTGTTTTATAATTTATAAGTAAAAACAAATTTCAAACTGAATTTCTTTTTTTAAATCAGAATTTCATTTGTTGTGATAGCAATGCTGATCTATACCTGTGCTCCTGATTGTGGAAAGTTGACTGCACTAAGAGTGCTGATAGCTCTGGAAGATTTAAAATGGTTCTTTTCCTGGCAAAAGTAATTCAAAATTTATCCAGACACAATAGTGAGTTCAGTTTGAAAAAAAAAACAGTATTTTAACAGTTAGTGCTGTATAAATATGGACATTTAAGAATAAACTTATTTTAAATTTATAAGAACAGAATTTTAATTGATGTTTTTAATTGTTATTAATAGAGAACTGTCCAGTACTTTTGCTCGTCTCTGCCATCTTGTTGATGAGGTTATTACTGATATGCAATCTGAAATCAAGCATTTAGATAAGGATGTGGAAAAACTTGATGAATCCAGTAATGCTTCAAGAATACTGCGGTAAGTATACATATATACAGGGTGTTCCAAAAGTCTGAATCTATAAGCAAAAAACTTGATTTAAAAGGTGTATTACAGCAAATGCTCAAATTGATGGCCTTGCACTTTGTGGATATGCTGAATACAAGAACGTTGAATATTTCTCAAAGTTTCAGAGCCATTAGTGCAGTGATTGTTATTGACTGATTCTGATAGACTGCTGACTTTAGATGTCCCCAAAGGAAAACGTCAAGTGGTGTTAGGTCTGGAGATCTAGGAGGCCATTCGACTGGACTTCGCCTTCGATCCACCTGTTTGGAAATGTTTCATTTAAAAACTTCCTCACATCAATAGCAAAATGTGGTGAAAGCACCATCTTGCTGAAACCACATTTTACATAGTTCCAACAAAGGGATGTCATCCAAATGAGGGACAAGATAAGTTTGTAGCATACAGAGGTAAGTTTCCCCTGTTACATTACCATAAAAAAGAATGGCCCAATTAATCCGTCACTAAATATCCCCACCCACATCATAATTCATGAATCTGTTTGGAAATAGCCTTCCTCCATCGACTTTGGGTTGTCTTTAGACCAGTAACGTGCATTGTGCTGGTTGACACTACCATTTAGATGAAATGAGGCTTCATCACTGTAAAACATAAATTCCCGCTCTTGTAAGAACCATTCACAAAATTCCATATGCCTGTCTGTGTCATCGCCATGCAGTTCTTGGACCAGGTGCACTTTATAGGGATAGAAATTCATTGAATCGAGATCCTTGTGACACCTGTTTTATCTGATAATCTGCATATTGACTTTTTTGGGCTTCTCAGCAGGTGTTCACATACCACTGCAGAGGTTTCCTCACCAGTTACAGTTTTTGGACGACCACTACGCCATCGATTATATATGCTTCCTGTTTCTCTAAAATGTTTAAATACTTTTCCAACAATGGTATATGTTATTGGATGCTCTCTATTGACTTCATCAGCAATTCCTCTATGTGAAGCACCCTGCCTTGCGTACATGAGAATGAGTTCAATTCTTTCATCTACTGTTTGTTTGAAGCCATCTTGGATCTGAAATGCAATAGAAAATTATCATGTTTCAAATAAGGAAAATTGCCTATAGATCCAGACTTTTGGGACACCCTGTTTATATATTTTTTTTTCATTTAAAATATATTTTCCTCAAAAAGCTTTTTTTTTGTAAAATGTAAATCTTGTCCTTTTTTTATTTCTAATATTTTCTCTTTAGATATCTGGAACATAAGTACACTAAATCTGAAATAGCTTTGACTCATATAATAATTTATCATCATCATCATCCTCCTCAAGCAGCCATGGGCTAAGGAGGTCCAACCAGACCGCACAGTTTAATTCTCCAAGCATATCTGTCCTGAGCTACATCTGCTGCATACGGCCACTGTACACCAATTCTAACAAGGTCCTGTTTGACATTGTCTGCCCACCGCATCCTGGGTCTCCCCCTCCTTCTGAGGCCTCTAGGCACACTGTTCATAACCCTATTTGCCAATCTATAATTATCCATACGGGCAACATGGCCAAACCAGCAGTCTCTCTCTCTGCACAATATGCTGCTTAAAGGAGGTTACAGACTCCTTTGCCTAACCTCATCATTAGTTACAAAGTGAAACTACCTAATACCCAAGATATTGGGAAGCATCTAGAATCGAAAGCATCTAGTTTCCTGTTATCTTGTTTACACAGCGTCCAAGTTTCACTACCATAACTAACCCTAGAAAGAACCAAACTATTATACAGTCTAATTTTAGTCTTTAGGTGTATATGCCTATTTCTCCACAATCTCCGTACATTCTTAAAAGTCCCGGCAGCAATACCTATTCGTCTGTTAATCTCATGCCGCACATCACCAGTATCTGTTACGTAGGTCCCAAGATAATTAAACTGTGACACCTGCTCAAGACTGCAACCATTCAGATTAACTGAATCACAGCCTGCCTGACCAATTTTCATCACTTTAGTTTTCTCTCTGTTTATAACCAAACCTACTCTACTACCAGTTTCATCAACAGCTCGAACGAAAGAGTTCATCTCATCAACATCATTTGCCAAAAGGGCTAAATCATCAGCATAATCTAAATCAGAAATTTTCGTATCTCCAGCCCATTTAAGGCCAAAATCTTTCCCTTGAAGTGAATTTCACATAACATAGTCAATAACCAAGCTAAAGAGAAAAGGAGACAAAATGCACCCTTGTCGAACACCAGAAGTAATGCTAAACCAATTGCTACAAGCCTTAGCAACTCTCACACATGACTCAGTGTTATTATAGAGAGCTTTCATTATGTTAATTAACTTGTCAGGTATACCATATGATATCACAATCAACCACAAATTATGACGATCAACAGAGTCGAAAGCCTTTTTGAAATCAACAAAGCTAGCAACCAAAGGTTTCTGAAACTCTAAACATTTCTCAAGAATCTGCCTAAGTGAAAATATCTGATCCACACATCCCCTACCACTTCTGAATCCACATTGCTCATCACGCAATTGCCTGTCAACCAGATTCTTAATTCTATTAAGCACAATCATGGAAAGAACTTTACCTGGAACAGAGAGTAGGCTGATACCCCTATAGTTATCACAAGAACTGCGATCACCTTTTTTGAAAATAGGGATAATAATAGCTCTGGTAAAATCTTTAGGAACCATGCCTTTATCATAAAAGATATTCAAAATTTCAGTCATCCAAGTGGTAACTGAAACATTCCCAGCTCTAAGCATTTCTGTAGTAATTTCATCCACCCCTGGGGATTTATGAAGTTTAAGTTTAGAAATAGCCAAACTAACTTCAGATTGTGTTATAGGGCCAACATTAAAGCCAACAATGCATCTATCATCATTGCAAACAATGGGAGTAGAATTAACCACATTGTTTAGAACATCACTGAAATGCTCAGCCCACCTAGCCATGACAGAATCCTCACGTTCTATAACCTTACCTTGTTTATCCTTCAATCCCTGTATACCTGTTCGTTTTCTACCACACAAAACATTAACTATCTGGTACAGCTCTCTGCTGTTGTGCTGTCTAACTGCTTCCTCAGCTTTGTCAGCCAGGCCATCAAGCCAAAGATTCTTATCAGTAGCTAACTGATCCTTTACATGTTTATTAAGTTCTTTGTAATGCTTTCTATTAGAACTAGTAGGGTACTGATTAAGGACATTCCTGCAGTTCCTTCTTTCTGAAATAAGCTCAAGTGCCTTATCACTTAAATAATTCTCCCTCCTCTGCTCCTTTTTCCCTAAAAGAGTACTCTTAGTTTCCAAAAAAGCCTGTTTAAAATGGCCCCATTCTTCCTCAACTTAAGCAAACCATGACTGTCATAATGACTAAGTAACCTATCATGGTAAGCTTTAGCTATAACAGGGTCTTTCGGAACTTCAGTATTAAAGGTAAATTTTTTAACCCTAGCACAACACTTTTTAAGTTTAAGTTGCAAGACACTTTTAACAAGGTAATGGTCAGATCCAATTTCAGCTCCCCTATATGCCCTGGTATTTCTAACAGAACTAGCCCATTTGCTGTTAATTAATATATAATCAATCATATTCCTATGCAGCCCATCAGGTGAAACCCATGTGTATTTATGTAAGTCGCGGTGTTTGTAATATGTGTTAGTTATTCTGAAACCATTGAGTTTACTTACCTGTAGGAGACGTTGCCCATTGCCATTGCAGCTACCAATACCAAAAGGGCCTATTACTCCTCCCCAAAGGTCAGAGTCGGTACCAACTTTGGCATTGAAGTCACCAAGAACAAGGGTAATATCTCCTTTCTTGACAGAATTCAAAATATCCTGAAGTTGTCCGTAAAACCTATCCTTCTCATCCTCATCAGAATCCTCAGTGGGGGCATAAGAGCAGATAACATTCAAGTCTTTAATGCTTGTCTGAAATTTTGCTGTAAGAAACCTTTCATTAATGCACTCATATCCTAGAAGAGCATCACTAGCATGTCTGCTGAGCAGCAGACCCATGCCTTGGTGATGCTTTCCATCCTTCCTCTGTGTAAAGAGAAATTTAAAGTTATTTTTAAGTATCTCACCTTTACCTGTCCATCTGGTCTCTTGCAAGCCTAGAATATCTAGGTTATAGCGCTGGAATTCCTGCATGAGGACATCAAGAGAATAACCTCTATGTAATGTCCTCACGTTCCACGTTCCTGCAGAGAGAAAATGGTTAGTAGGATTTTTAAAGAAATTAGGTTTATTGAGATTGGTAGGGTCAACAACATCAAACAGCCCCATGATCGCAGGCATGGGGCAAAGACTTGTTCCTCCTCCTCCGCTAAAGGTTGAAGTTACCGATGCTGGTAGGAACTTCAGGCACCACCTTTTCAAGTGGACTATTTCAAGAGCCATATGGCCTGCCTGAGACACATTACTCCAGTTTAGGCTTGACGATGCCCAACTAGCTAAGTAAGGTTCAGGTACCTGTGATGGCCTCTGATTAGGATTATCCACCAGCTGATATAAGGTATCCCATGCCTCTGTTCACTTAGAGCTGGCAACCCAGAAGCCAACAGAAAACACAGCAGTAGACTCTCCCTCAACAGAGGCCCTCCAGTGCAGCAAGTCCAGGATCCATAATCAAGCTCAAATCCATAAACAAGTCCAGTCTAGTAGGTATAAATGGTTCACACCAGGACCCTGTGAAGTTGACCACTCCTCAGCAGGGTTGAAAAAAAAGAAAAAATTGGCCATAGATGACCAGATCAGTAGGCCATACTGAACTGGCAGCCCTCCCCTTCCGTTTCCTTCCAAAAGAGAATATCTCTTTTGAAAGGTACTAACGGCCTGCACCACGAGAAGGCGCGGTCGGACATTAGGTGCTAGACCTGGCCGGTTCTGTGCATCATCACTAGGGATTGGTACACAGCTCTCCTTCCAGTTTACACCTAGCTACCATTACAGGTATAATAGAATTGGCCTAAACTGGAAGGAGAGCTGTATAGCAATTCCCAGTGACGATGCATAGAACCGGCCAGGCCTAGCACCTAATGTCCGACTCTGCTTTCTTCTGGTGCAGGCCATTAGTACCTTTCAACAAAAGAGATATTTTCTTCTTTTTTTTCTGCCCTTCTGAGGAGTGGTCAACTTCACAGGGTTCTGGTGCTGACCATATATACCTACTAGACTGGACGGATTTATGACTTTGAGCTTGATTTTGGATCCTGGACTTGCTGCACTGCTGGGCTTCTGTTGAGGGTAAATCTGCCATTGTGTTTTCCATTTATTTGTGAGTTGCCAGCCCTAAGTGAACAGAGGCACAGGGTATACCTTATATCAGCTGGTGGATAATCCTGATCAGAGGCCATTACAGGTACCTCAGCCCTCACTTAGCTAGTTGGTCATTGCCAATCATAACTGCAGTAATGTGTCTCAGGCAGTCCATATGGCTCTTGAATAGGTGGTGCCTGAAGTGGGGGAACAGGTCTTTGCCCTATGCCTGCAATGATATATTTTGATATGGCCCTACCTCTCTCAATAAATCTAGTTTCTTTAAAAATCCTACTAATCATTTTCTCTTGTAGGTACATGGAACATGAGGATGTTGCATGGACATTATTTTATCAATGTCCTCACACAGGAATTCTAGCTTTATAACCTGGTTATTCTGGATTTGCAAGAGACCAGATGGACAGGGATTTTTAGGGAGGGAAGATCATTTCCATTATGAGATAAATTGCCATAATTTTAATAAATTGTACACACATTAATATTCTATTTGTAGGCATTGTCAACACTTAATTGAATTTATCTTCTATTTAGACATATGATACAAACTTTGAACCAGAAAGAAGAGGTAGTGACTTCATACCTAATAATGTTGGAAGTGTTCTCTCATAGGTCCTGCTGCTGATACTTGTCATTACGTGGTGGCCAGAGTGTTCTGTGGTTCTTTCTGTGGGATTTGGGAAGCTGTAAAAATTCCTTAGGAGGGTCAACAGTTTGTGTTGGGGTTGTTGACGCTTCAGAGAATCCAGTAACCCTTTAAGTAGGGACTTTGATGTCATGAAGTCACTCTCCGCTACTCATGGCTACATCACTTCATTAGTCTTGGAAGGAGCACTTTATCTGCTTGCATCACACGAATTTGGCTTCCAGCAATTGACATCCATGCTTTTTAAAACGTTCCACTGGGTGTGTTCTGGCTACTCTCAGCCTTGACATATCTAAGAGTCTTGTGTAGTCTCACAATCTCGGCATTACATTCCTCTCTTCCTATCTGGCTAACTTGCCTATAAGATTGAACTACTGAAATAGGGAAAAAAACTACTGAAAAAAAAAACTGAACTCTGTTCTTGTCTGTTTTCCATTTTATACTGCAATAACCACTCATTTTGATTAATGTGGTCAGCATGTTTGCTGGTGCAGCTTTCCCATGTTCCCCTGGTTGGAACAGCAGCATCGGGTGTCGATTAACTCGTTTAATGTCCAGTGAGGATCTGCAAGACTGCATTTGAAACTGAACCACACTACATGTGTCCAGCGGTTTTTTCCACTCTCAGTATCAGATATTGCCAAATCCTCTGTGATTGTCTCCCTGTGGTGTCAAGAAAGTGGGATTTATCATGGTTGTGTGTTGCTTCATATGTCAGTGGGGTCTAGTGTGCTAGTGGTCAAACCCTGTGTTTTACCCTTGGTGCCATTGGACAGTGCAGATGGTACCTCAATGTTGTTTCATGTATGTGTGGGGTGGTCAGCTCTGCATTTCTTGAGTGCAGCTGCCCTGTCATTACCACTTCCTCTTGAAGAGAAAAAGCAGATGGCTTTGAATTGATGCTATGTGTAGAAAGAATTTGGATTTCATTTAATTACATTCATGAGGCCGAAAGAATATTTGAGACATCACGTGATTAAGTTACACCTCTTGCACCCTTGCCCACCACTGTTGCTCCTAAAAGCTACACAAGAGCATTGTCAAGCGAAGGGGTGGGATTGGATAATGGCTAGCATACATTATCCCAGACAGAGCCCCCTCTCCCGCTTCTCTGACAGCTTGTCACTGGCATGGGTTACATCAGTTTCCTGGTCATAAGGGCTACTTGTAATTAACCCTGAATGATCATCCCTTTGCCACTGACAATGTCAATGAAGAGCAAAATCTAAACTGAAAGTAGCCACAGCTGAGTTTTTCTGCTTAAAATATTAATTCACATAATAAATCCTCATTTTCTATCAAAATTTTAACATGGTTTTTGTTTTCTCAATTAAAAAGGAAACTTAAGGAATTTCATAGGGCTGAGCCCCAGTATCCCCAAATGATGCAACACCAGTGGCATTGCATCATTAGAAGCTACTGGACAGTCCAGGTCATGGCAGTGATTTCAATAACACCATGCATAGAGGTAATTTTTTATAAATTTAAGTGTAATATTACTGCAGGTAGCTGTAACATGAATATAATAAGATGAAACAAATAAATACAATATTAAATGTATTCATCATCATCATCAAGCAGCCATGGGCTACGGAGGTCCAACCAGACCATGCAATTTAGTTCTCCCAGCAAGTCTATCCTTAGCTACATCTACTGCATCTGGCCACTGCACACCAATTCTAACAAGGTACTGTTTGACATTGTCTGCCCACCGCATCCTAGGTCTCCCCTTCTTTCTGAGGCCTTTAGGCCTCAGAAAAGTCTCTGTTGGAACAGAGAGTTCATAACCCTATTCGCCAATCTATAATTATTCATACAGGCAACATGGCCAAACCAACGGAGTTTCTCTCTGCACAATATGCTGCTTAAAGGTCCTTTGCCTAACCTCATCATTAGTTACAAAGTTAAACCACCTAATACCCAAGATACTATGTAAGCATCTGGAATCAAAAGCATCTAATTTCCTGTTATCTTGTGTACAAAGTGTCCAAGTTTCACTACCATAACTAACCCTAGAAAGAACCAAACTATTATAAAGTCTAATTTTAGTCTTTAGGTGTATACGCCTATTTCTCCACACTCTTCATAGATTCTTAAAAGTCCCGGCAGCAATCCCTATTCGTCTGTTAATCTCATGCCACACATCACCATTATCTGTTACATAGCTCCCAAGATAATTAAACTGTGACACCTGCTCAAGACTGCAACCATTCAGAGTAACTGAATCACAGTCTGCTTGACCAATTTTCATCACTTTAGTTTTCTCTCTGTTTATAACCAAACCTACTCTACTACTAGTTTCATCAACAGCTTGAATGAAAGAGTTCATCTCATCAACATCATTTTCCATAAGGGCTAAATCATCAGCATAATCTAAGTCAGAAATTTTCGTATCTCCAGCCCATTTAAGGCTGGAGATACGAAATTAATGGCAAAATCTTTCCCTTGAAGTGAATTTCGCATAACGTAATCAATAACCAAAGAGAAAAGGAGATGAAATGCACCCTTGTAAGAACATCAGAAGTAATGCTAAACCAATTGCTACAAGCCTTACCAACTCTCACACACGACTCAGTGTTATTATAGAGAGCTTTCATTACGTTAACTAACTTGTCTGGTATACCATATGATCTCACAATCAACCACAAATTATGACGATCAACAGAGTCGAAAGCCTTTTTGAAATCAATAAAGCTAGCAACCAAAGGTTTCTGAAACTCTAAACATTTCTCAAGAATCTGCCTAAGTGAAAATATCTGATCCACACATCCCCTACCACTTCTGAATCCACATTGCTCATCACGCGATTGACTGTCAACCAGATTCTTAATTCTATTAAGCACAATCATGGAAAGAACTTTACCTGGAACAGAGAGTAGGCTGATACCCCTATAGTTATCACAAGGACTGCAATCACCTTTTTTGAAAATAGGGATAACAATAGCTCTGGTAAAATCCTTAGGAACCATGCCTTTATCATAAAAGATATTCAGAATTTCAGTCATCCATGTGGTAACCGAAATATTCCCAGCTCTAAGAATTTTCGTATTAATTTCATCTATCCCTGGGGATTTATGAAGTGTAAGTTTAGAAATAGCCAAAATAACTTCAGATTGTGTTGTAGGGCCAATATTAAAGCCACCAATGCATCTATCATCATTACAAACAATGGAGTAGAACTAATCACATTGTTCAGAACATCACTGAAATGCTCAGCCCATTTAGACATGACAGAAACCTCACCTTCTATAACCTTACCATGTTTATCCTTCAATCCCTGTATACCTGTCCGTTTTCTACCACACAAAACATTAACTATCTGGTACAGCTCTCTGCTGTTGTGCTGCCTAACTGCTTCCTCGGCTTTGTCAGCCAAACCATCAAGCCAAAGATTCTTATCAGCAGCTAACTGATCTTTTACACGTTTATTAAGTTCTCTGTAATGCTTTCTATTAGGACTAGTAGGGTATTGATTAAGGACATTCCTGCAGTTCTTTCATTCCAAAATAAGCTCAAGTGCCTTATCACTCAGATAATTCTGTCTCTTCTGCTCCTTTTTTCCTATAAGAGTTCTGTTAGTGTCCAAAAAAGCCTGTTTAAAATGATCCCATTCTTCCTCAACTTCAGTAGTAAGCAAACCATGACTGTCATAATGACTAAGTAACCTATCATATTAAGCTTTAGCTATAACTGGATCTTTCAGAGCTTCAGTATTAAAAGTAAAAATTTTAACCCTAGCACAACACTTTTTAAGTTTAAGTTGCAACACACTTTTAACAAGGTAATGGTCAGATCCAATTTCAGCTCCCCTATATGCCCTGGTATTCCTAACAGAACTAGCCCATTTGCTGTTAATTAATATGTAATCAATCATATTCTTATGCAGCCCATTAGGTGAAACCCATGTGTACCTATGTATGTCGCGGTGTTTGTAATAAGTGTTAGTCATTCTGAATCCATTGAGTTTACTTACCTGTAGGTTGGGTTGTTTTACCTCTGAGCGGCACTTTTTTGCACACCATGGGCTAACTGGCCAGGTCACAGGGACCCCGAAGACTCAGAGAAGGTTGAGGGAGGGGACCCACTGGAACAGCTGTTGGGAGACAGATGGTAGCCTCCCATCAAGGCTATCCAACGTGTTCTTTAACATGCACAGGGTATGGTTCTCCCGCACATGGGACTACGGCTTAACGTCCCATCCGACGGTCGGCGGCGTTTCTAAGCCCATCGGTGTCCCCTACTGACCGTGGGCAGGGGGGGTGGGAATTTTGCAGAGATAAATCTTAACGCTGACCCAGCTGGGACTCGAACCTGGGAACTGCAGATTACGAGCCTGGCGCACTACCGACTGAGCCACCCCCGCCCCCACTTACCTGTAGGAGACAAAAAAAGGGAAATTAAATATTACCTGTAGGAAAAAAAATGTAAATTAAATATTGCAGCTACCAATACTATTAGGGCTACCAATACCAATTACTATTGCAGCCAATATATTAATATATTAATTACTATTGCAGCCAATATACCAATATATTAATTACTATTGCAGCTACCAATACTATTAGGGCTGCCAATACCAATTACTATTGCAGCCAATATATTAATATATTAATTACTATTGCAGCCAATATACCAATATATTAATTACTATTGCAGCTACCAATACTAATAGGGCCTATTACTCCTGCCCAATGGTCAGAGTCAGTACCAACTTTGGCATTGAAGTCACGAAGAACAAGGGTAATATCTCCTTTCTTGACAGAATTCAAAATATCCTGAAGTTGTTCATAAAACCTATCCTTCTCATCAGCATCCTCAGTGGGGGCATAACAGCAGATAACATTCAAGTCTTTAACGCTTGTCTGAAATTTTGCTGTAAGAAACCTTTCATTAATGCACTCATATCCTAGAAGAGCATCACTAGCGTGTCTTTTGAGAAGCAGACCCACGCCTTGGTGATGCTTATTGTCATCCCTCCCTGAAAAGAGAAATTTAAGATTATTTTTAAGAATCTGACGTTTATCTGTCCATCTGGTCTCTTGCAAGCCGAGAATATCTATATTATAATGCTGGAATTCTTGTGTGAGGACATCAAGAGAAAAAGCTCTGTGCAGAGTCCTCACATTCCAACTCTCTATGGAGAGAAAATGGTTAGTGGGATGTTTAAAGAAACTATGTTTATTGAGAGAGGGATTGCCGACAATATCAAACAGCCCCCTAATCGCAGGTGTGGGGCAATGACCCGTTCCCCCACCACTAAAGGCTGAAGCCATCTACACTGGAAGACTTCCTCCAATGTAGAATTTGACGATGCCAATAGAAGCAAAGAGTTCAGGTGCCTGCGATGACCTCTGCTCAGGATTATCCACCAGCCTGATAAACATATCCTGTGAATCTATTCACTTGGGGCTGTCAGCCCACAAACAAAAAACACAGTGGAAGATTTTCCTTCCACAGAAGCCCACCAGTGCATCAAATTCAGGATCCATAATCAAGCTCAGTCTTATTTCAGTCCAGTCCCATAGGTTTATATGGTCTGCACCAGGACCCTATGTGGTTGACCACTCCTCAGCAGGGTAGAAAAAAAAGAAAAGTAGCCATAGTTGTCCAGATCAGTAAGCCACACTAATCTGGCAGCCCTCCCCTTCCGTTCACTTCCACAAGAGAGTATCTCTTTTGAAAGGTACTAACGGTCTGCACCACGAGAAGGCGGGGTTGGACATTAGGTGCTAGGCCTGGCCGGTTCTATGCATCATCACAGGGGATTGGTGCATAGCTCTCCTTCCAGTGACTACCTAGCTACCATGTTAACACAAAATTAAAAATAGTTTTAAAATAGATGCATATATGCATACAGTATATATATATATATATAATTAATGTTACTTTAAATATTTTAATTATTATTAATTATTGTTTCATTCATTTGTTAATTGTCCTAAAACAGCCTGCAATAATCTTATAATAAAATTTCTAAAAATTATTCTTCCAATCATGACATTATCAAAATTGCTGTCATGACAACCTTGGCTATGCCCAGGTAGCCCCTAATGACTCATCGCCACTGGCTTACCTCTAAAATACACCTATTTACCATAATTTTGTCTTACCAAAAACCCATTGAAATCTATTCTAAACAATTACCAAATTGTCTTTTGTTGAAATATTTCAAAAAGCAAGTTTTATTTGTATATAGAAGCTGAAAGGTTATTTAAACTTACTACACTTTTACTATCTTCGCAACTCACCCTTTGTCAATTCATTTCACTCACCTTCTTTAATTCACCTTCTTCAATTTCACTCACCCTTTGTCAATTTGTTGATTTGTCAAAACATTTGTTCCCCCACATCTTTCAAATGCAATGGACAAACTTAATGATTTATGTGTTAAATGAAAATTTGTGACATGGGGAGTGTCATAGGATATAAGATTTTACCCTCACCCCAACCCCTAAAAATGGGTAATATGAAAATGATTGTCCTATTATATCTTCGGAAAGCAAGAACCAAACATGACACATTGTATGATAAATGAAAGCCTGTGGCATGGGGAATGTTGTGGGCAATAAAAATATATCCTCCTGCCTTGATTTCTTCTCCCTGAAAAGAGAGAAATGTTACAATCATTCTTCTACTATATATTCCAAATGTGAGTGCCAGTTAGTTGCAAGTTAGATGACAGTTGCAAGTTAGATGACAAATAAAAAATCATATGATAACTGTCTAGACTACATTGAATTATGCCCCCATTATTCACCCATCCCCCCAAAAGGGGATTGAAATTTAGGGCCGTCAACATTAACAAGTTGTATCTATTAGCCGTACCTGGTCTAGTGGTTAACATATCTGACTACTAAGAGCAGCAGGGCATGTCATTGTGTGTTTGTATGTTGTATGAGAAACCAGGACAAGCCTAATATAATTCCTAGGTTATCTCCCTCCTTTGTGTAGGGAAGTACCTTCATCCTGTTTTGTTAAATTATATTCAAGCTTGTGACATCTCCAATGTCATTCATGACTCCAAAAGGGGTGGGGTGGGGGTGGGAATGTGGTCAATGATTATGAGTCGTATATCAAATGAAAGGTTCTCAAGGTAGGTGTTTTTAGTGACAAAAAAAATGTAAATTAAATAATTAAAAAATACTTATATCCTCTATGCACCCTAACCCTCGGCTTGCAAGAGCTCGGCTGCCTAAAAATTAGGAAGTAAATATAAAATATCAATGATGCAATCAGTCAATATATCATATTCACTTCAGGGGAAGATAGGGTGTCAATTTACCTACTCAACAAGATTGCCAGCACCTTATCTTCCTTTGAAGTAAATATGAATTCAGTGACTGATGGCATCATCAATGTGTTTTAGGTTTATTTTCTACTTTTTAGGGTGCGTGGAGGAAGATAGGTATTTTTTTAATTTTTTAATTTATATTTATATTACTGAGATATTAGTAAGCCTTTCTGAGATATTAGTAGCCTTTCCATAACAAGATAAAAATTACTGATTCAATATAAGGTTATGTGTCAGTGTATTACCAAAATGTACGAAGAAATTTCACAAACTAGTACTTTTTAAGAATAAAAAAAAATTCAACTAGTTATAAATAAACATTTGCATCATATTGATGAAATGCATACACACATTGAACAATTGATGGTAGATCCATTTTATTACATTGATATGTATATAAATATGTAAACCTAGCATTAGATGTGTAATTTGAATATTTAGAACCATCTAGCCTAATCTTAACTCACATTTAGCATTTATTTCCTGAGCATCAAATTCACTTAAAAATTTCTGTCACACTTATAGCCATTCCAATTACCGTACATCGAATTCTGATCAACTGCCAATATGACACAGATTGTAATGCCATCTACTTCTTCACAACAACATATTAATAAGCAACCAACATGGGGCAGGGGTGGCTCGGTCGGTGGTGCGCTAGGCTCATATTCTGCAGTTCGCAGGTTCGAGTCCCAGCTGGGTCAGCATTGAGACTTAACTCTGCAAAACTCCCTGCCCATAGCCAATAGGGGACACCGATGGGCTTGGAGAGGCCGCCGTCCGTTAGATGGAACGTTAAGCCGTAGTCCCATGTGTGGGAGAACCATACCCTGCGCACGTTAAAGAACATTCTGGATGGCCTTCACGGGATGCTACCATCTGTCTCCCAACAGCTGTTCCAGTGGGTCCCCTCTCAAAACCTTTTCTGAGCATTCGGGATCCTTGTGACCTGGTCATTTAGTCCATGGTGTGCAAAAAAAAGTGCTGCTCAGAGGTAAAACAACCGAGCAACCAACACAGATCTAGTAAATGTTATGAAATTCTAGTGTGATGAGTCCTTCAACATCAAATTCCTATATAA
Source organism: Ryuthela nishihirai (assembly GCA_038380435.1). Classification (NCBI taxonomy): domain Eukaryota; kingdom Metazoa; phylum Arthropoda; class Arachnida; order Araneae; family Heptathelidae; genus Ryuthela; species Ryuthela nishihirai. The sequence goes on from JAWZYU010000031.1 coordinate 49,723,737, forward strand.
TGTTCTAGAGAGGTAAAAGTTGGAGGTCTTATTTTGAGGAGTAAAATTCATAAATATTTATTTATTTATGTAATGTGCTCACAACAGATCAATGATCCAATAACAATGGACACATACAAAGATAATAATTAAAAATTAGTAAATATTAAGATACATAAATCAATCAACAGTACAGAAAAAAGTGAAAAGGACATATACCACATTTTGAAACAACATATGTAACACTTACATAAACACAAATCATTAGAGAAATCATACAATGTGATTTGAATTTTTTTAAAGACATTGTAAACAAATCGAGGATATTGTTATACAAGTTTAAAAAGGTTGAAAAACCTAACCATGGAAAAATTTACCAATGTATTTGATTTATGGAATGTAACTCCCGTGGCCGAGTAGTTAGCGCGCTTGGCTACTGATCTGCGGGACCTGGGTTCGAGCCCCGAGTAAGGCATGGATGTTCGTGTTGTTTTCTGCTGAGGTCCTGCCATCCTCTCAGATTTTCTACTGTGGCATATAAACTGACAGGCTCCTGTCAGACCTCTGTGGCAAGCAGCTGCTTGAGGGGGTATTTATTTTTTATTATAACTCTAAAAATATATATTCAGAACCTTTGGTTACTAGCTCTGTTGATTTCAAAAAGGCTTTCAACTCTGTTGATTGTCATAATTTGTGGTTGATTGTGAGATCATATGGTATACCAGACAAGTTAGTTAACATAATGAAAGCTCTCTATAATAACACTGAGTCATGTGTGAGAGTTGGTAAGGCTTGTAGCAATTGGTTTAGCATTACTTCTGGTGTTCGACAAGGGTGCATTTCATCTCCTTTTCTCTTTGGTTATTGGTTACGTTATGCGAAATTCACTTCAAGGGAAAGATTTTGCCATTAATTTCGTATATCCAGCCTTAAATGGGCTGGAGATACGAAAATTTCTGACTTAGATTATGCTGATGATTTAGCCCTTGTGGAAAATGATGTTGATGAGATGAACTCTTTCATTCAAGCTGTTGATGAAACTAGTAGTAGAGTAGGTTTGGTTATAAACAGAGAGAAAACTAAAGTGATGAAAATTGGTCAAGCAGACTGTGATTCAATTAATTTGAATGGTTGCAGTCTTGAGCAGGTGTCACAGTTTAATTATCTTGGGAGCTATGTAACAGATAATGGTGATGTGCGGCATGAGATTAACAGACGAATAGGGATTGCTGCCGGGACTTTTAAGAATCTATGGAGAGTGTGGAGAAATAGGCGTATACACCTAAAGACTAAAATTAGACTGTATAATAGTTTGGTTCTTTCTAGGGTTAGTTATGGTAGTGAAACTTGGACACTTTGTAAACAAGGTAACAGGAAACTAGATGCTTTTGATTCCAGATGCTTATGCAGTATCTTGGGCATTAGGTGGTTCAACTTTGTAACTAATGATGAGGTTAGGCAAAACAGTTTGCAATCTCCTTTAAGCAGCATATTGTGCAGAGAGAGACTCCGTTGGTTTGGCCATGTTGCCCGTATGGATAATTATAGATTGGCGAATAGGGTTATGAACAGTGTGCCTATAGGCCTCAGAAAGAGGGGGAGACCTAGGATGTGGTGGGCAATGTCAACAGGACCTTGTTAGAATTGGTGTGCAGTGACCAGATGCAGCAGATGTAGCTCAGGACAGACATGCTTGGAGAACTAAATTGCACGGTCTGGTTGGACCTTTGTAGCCCATGGTTGCTTGAGGATGATGAACTCTAAAAAATAGAGCATTCCTCATGGGATGCTTCATCAACACAAAGCTCATTAAAAAGAGTAGTTTGGTGCAATCTGTCGTGTTGTTTATCAATTTATAAAAAAAATTTTGACATAAGGTTTTTCTTCTATTACTTAATAAGCAAACATTATACATATTTCTAAGTCATTTAGTAGGAAAATCTGGAAGATAAATTTCGGTGTCCTTGTAGTAAAGCAATCAAAATTTATTTTGAACATTTTCAATATTACAAAGATATAAATTTGATAGTAAGGATTCCATATTAAGTTTCCATATTCTAGGTTGAACGAACTAATGAATTAAATTTATAATAGCCCTTGTGTTAGTAAAGTATTTTGTTTTTCTAACAATATAATCCATATTTCTATTAGCTTTCTCCACAGTTTCTTCTAATATGCATATTAAAATTAAAGTTTGAGTGAAACAAGATACCTAAATCATGTATGAAATAATTCCATGGAATAGCACAAGAATTAATGCTATAATCATACATAACAAAAATTCTTTGACAAAAATAGCTTAAAATTGAGCATTTTAAAATATTCTTTTGGAGTCCATTCAGAACAGTCCAGTTGTGGAATTTAGTCAGATCTAACTGTATTAAATGACAGTCGTTAATTGAGTCAATCTGTATAAAATTTTACATCATCTGCATACATTAAACAACTACAATAACTAATTATATTTGGTAGATCATTAATGAAAATGATATCAAAGGTCCCAGATTGAGCCTTGGGCACCTCAGAGCTACTAAAAAACTTGTAGGAAAACTCAGAACCCTAGCAAACATAAAGAGATCTGCCATGTAAAAGTTTGTTTTATATCATCATTAGTAGCCATTCAACTAGATTGCAAACTAAAACCGATTTTAACTAACTTGTAAGTAAGCCGAAATCAATTTTATCAAACACTTTTGAAAAGTCAGTGTAAATAACATCTAATTGACTATCACTATCAAATGAATCTGTGCTATTTTTATTAAGACATAGTACAAGAGTTAATGTTATAATCATACGTATTATAGAGATAGATTGGTAATCGCCAAACGTTTAGGCAAAAATCCATGTTGGTTTGGAGAAAACCAATTTTTTAGTTGTTGTGAAATTTTTATATGCATTATGGATTCAAAGATCTTAGAAAATGGAGATAGAATAGCAATAGGTCGATAATTTTCGATATCATATTTGTTTCCTTTTTTAAATATGGGTATAATTTTTGATTCTTTCCAAGCACTTGGAAGCTTATTGGTTCTAATTGACAGATTAAATAATATTAAAAGAAGGTAAACAAAGCTATCAGCACATCCCTTAATAATGAAAGAAGGAACTTCATTGAGGCCAATTGACTTTGACCCCTTTAAATGTTTAATAGCCTGTCTGATCAACAGTTAGTTTTGTAACAGTAACAAGATCGAGAACATTAATTTCTTTATCTATGGAATCAAAATTATCACTTGTAGGAAGTGCTTATCAATTTAAAATAATTGGCAAAAGTGTCACTAATAGTTTTAAGATCAAGCAATACATTACCTTGATATTTCATAGTGCTAAATACTGTCTCTCCTCTGTTACAAAAATTCCAGAATTTCTTAGGGTCAGATCTTAACTCGTATTCAACCATAAAAATATAATTCTTATAAGCTGATTTTATTTTCTGTTTTATTAATCGCCTATACATATTAAAATTATCAAAATCTGAACTGTTATTGTATTATCTATATTGTTTACGAAATTTATTTTTCAATTTAATATCTTTGATAATCTCAGGAGTGTACCAACATGGGTATTTCCCTCTGTTAACCCTACATTTAGGAACACAGGAGTTAATAACTTCAAATAGTGTACTATAAAAAAAAGAGACAATGTTATCAATATCGTCAAATAAATTCAGAGCATTCCAATGAATGTTCAGATCTGGCATCGCATCCAAGGTCAAATGGAAGTTATAATGAGGGTCTGGAAGTCAGTCGATATTGTGCCAGGCTCATAATCTGCAGTCCCCAGGTTCAAGTCCCAGCTGGGTCAGCTTTGAAATTTATCTCTACAAAACTCCCCGCCCTGCCCACAGTCAGTAGGAGACACCGATTGGCTTGGAAAGGCCATCATCTGTCAGATGGGACATTAAGTCGTGTCCCTATGTGCAGGGGTGGGGGTGGCTCAGTCGGTAGCGTGCCAGGCTCATAATCTGTAGTTCCCAGGTTCAAGTCACCTGGGTCAGCATTGAGCTTTATCTCCGCAAAATTCCCCGCCCTGCCCACAGTCAGTAGGGGACACCGAAGGGCTTGGAAAGGCTGCCGTCCGTCGGATGGGACGTTAAGCCGTAGCTCCGTGTGCAGGAGAGCCATACCCTGTGCACGTTAAAGAACACGCTGGATGGCCTTGACGGGAGGCTACCATCTGTCTCCCAACAGCTGTTCCAGTGGGTCCCCTCCCCCAACCTTCTCTGAGCCTTTGGGGTCCATGTGACCTGGCCATTTAGCCCATGGTGTGCAAAAAAGTGCCGTTCAGAGGTAAAACAACCCAACCCTGTGTGCAGGAGAGCCATACCCTGTGCATGTTAAAGAGTACACTGGATGGCTTTGACAGGAGGCTACCATCTGTCTCCTAACAGCTGTTCCAGTGAGTCCCCGTTCTCCAACCTTCTCTGAGCTTTCAGGGTCCTTGTGACCTGACCATTTAGCCCGCTGTGTGCAAAAAAATGCCACTCAGAGGTAAAATAACCCAGACAACCCAACTGTAGAGCAGGGCTGGAACTAGCCTCCTGTTAAAATGCAAGTAAAACGTTAAACTTATTTGCATTTCATGCATTTTTCACGAATTTTTGTATGGCCTGTTAAATGATGGAAGAATTTTATACTGCACTGGAAATCCAGTCTTTTCCAGTTTTTTTTTTTCTGTATCTGGGCCTGCTACCAAATAATTTGTTCACTAAAAATAACTTTAAATTCTCTGTCATTGAGCAATAAAATTTTAAAGTTTATTGTTCAAACTATTTGCATGTTGAAAGTTTTTAGGTGAGAACTCGGAAGCTTTTCGAAGCAATTACAGCGCTCCGTCTTCAGTGAAGTGACACTATGTGGTGACGTAATATGTGGCCAATTCTGAAGTTGTGGGCAACTTCAGAATTGGCCACAACCATACCTTAACTAGCAAACTGTTACAAGCAGTGTGGTAAATGATGAAAATTTCTGGGCGCACTTGGAACTTGCCCATTAATTTCCGTGAAGGCTGCACATGGCAATTTGGGATGTATTGAATGGAAATGAAACTAGCAAGATGATTCAGAGAAAAAATAATCCATATAAATTATTATTTTTATTACTCATTCTAATTTAGTATATAATATTTTTAGTGTATATTTCAAAAATATTGATGGGACCTGGCCATTCCTGATTATCTATAATTAATTTTGCTTACATTTTGTAATTAATAAGATATTACTGTAGGTAATGTATGAGTTAAATAAGTTTTATTTTTGTTTACTTCCATGTTTAGCAACAAAGCAGGATATTTACTCAGTGAGCTGGAAACCTTTACCCAACAATACCTTCACTACGATGAGTGAACATATGATGAGTGCATAGTATGATATAAACTTTGAGTAGATCAGTTTGGAATATTGTAATGTCTAGTCAGGACCGTTTTACCTGTGTAGAAGCAATGCAAACTGATTAACAACTAGGTTGAAAGCTATATTGTATAAAAAAAAGTTTAAATAGTCAAGATGAATTTATTTTATATTGAATTTATGACATATACAAAATATTCAGTGTATACTTGTTAAGCTTTGTTTTAATTATTAGCTTTCAGCAATATTAGAATTATTAAACTGCATTCTGAGCATAATTTAATTCTCATTTGTAAATATCGTACCTGTATAGTGCAATATGTTACATGACAGGATTTTGAAAACTTTTTTCCTTGTGGCCCACTGAAATAATAGGATTTTCCAAGGCTCTTAGAACCTGAAAAATGCAAAATAGCAATCTAGATGCACTAAATATCAAACAAAATTTTAGTATCTATACATTTTGTTTAATTTAAACAGACAGTATATTATTTGTTACTTAATATACAATAAAATTCATTTCAGTATTCACAATGATATTTTTTTTTTGGTATTCACAATGATAAATGAATAGGTCTGTGAAATCAAAATGACATGCAATTCAACATTCGTAAAAATATTTTTGGTTCCTATCAATTCATTAGTTCAAATATTTTTTGTCAACTTTCATTAAGTAGTTATTTAATTATTCACTAGTTATAATTCATTTATGACATGAATGCATTTCGAAACCATTTCTTATTATTTTACTCACAGTATGAAAATTCAGAGTTAAATTTTAATATACTGTGTCTCTAAAAACGTCTCAGCCCACAGGAGGGTCAGGGCCTATAATTTGGAAAACCCTATTATATGGTTTGCAAAGAATATGCTCCTCTATTTATAGGCAAGAAACAGAAGTTTGTTGTTTTTGTTTTAATGTTCTTAAAAGCAAGATCAAATTTAAAATTGTTTCATCTATAAATTTTTTCGCCTGACTGCCTACTATCCAAATGTAGTTATTATACTATGTAATCATTTAAAGCATAAGTAATAGTCAAAAATAGATGAATTTTATATAAAAAAAGAAAAACAGTGAAAAAACACTAATATAGATAATTTATTAAAATATGGAAAGATCATGGTTGAAGAATTCATAACGGTATTTACATTCTTAAACTGCGCAATGTAATTCGTTTATAGCAGAAGTTCAGTAAATAAAATTCTGATTTTTCACTCTTAAGATGTACACATCTCAGTAATTTTACTGGAAGTTACTACTTACTAGTTTTATTTTTTTAATTGCCTTGATTATTATTATTAGATTACGTAAAGTAGTGCAATTTTCGTTGCACTTTGTTGTATATCATTAGCAAAGAAATATAACACAATGATACACATCATTTAGAACTTGGCTCCAAGAGCCCCAACAATTGCTTCATTGGGTCCTACAAACATAGCAATAGTTAAAAATGTTTAGTTATTCAGTGATAATCTCGAGATATATGGATAACACTGATCAATAGTACAATTGGTGATAGTCAACTTCAGATATCAATCTGAAGAAATGTTGAAATAAAGTCATCCTTTATAAAACTTGGTTCACTTTTTTATTCATTAAAGTTTCAGCGACACCAGAAAAAAATTCTTTGTTATAGTATAATTACACAAAGAAAAATTACTTACACTGTGATTAAAAAGTTGACAGATTCATTGAAATAAGCAAAAATTGGAATGCAAACACGTATATCGTAGAATGAAAAAAGTCAATACATCATCATCATCCTCAAACAGCCAAGGGCTAGGGAGGTCCAACCAGACCGCGCAGTTCTCCAAGCATATCTGTCCTGAGCTACATCTGTCCTCTGCACGCCAATTCTAACCAGGTCCTGTTTGACATTGTCTGTACACAGTATCCTAGGTTTCCCCACCACCACCTCTTTCTGAGGCCTATAGGCATATTGTTCATAACCCTGTTCGCTAATCTATAATTATCCATACGGACAACATGGCCAATCCAACGAGTCTCTGCACAATAGGGGCAGGGGTGGCTCAGTCGGTAGCGCGCCAGGCTCGTAATCTGCAGTTCCCAGGTTCGAGTCCCAGCTGGGTAAGCGATGGGATTTATTTCCGCAAATTTCCCTGCCCACGGTCAATAGGGGACACCGATGGGCTTGGAGAGGCCGTCGTCCGTCGGATGGGACGTTAGGCCGTGGCCCCGTGTGCGGAAGAGCCATACCCTGTGCACGTTAAAGAACACACTTGATGGGAGGCTACCATCTGTCTCCCAACAGGTGTTCCAGTGTGACCCCTCCCCCAACCTTCTCTGAGCCTTCGGGGTCCATGTGACCTGGCCATTTAGCCCATGGTGTGCAAAAAAGCGCCGCTCAGAAGTAAAACAACCCAACAACTCTGCACAATATGCTGCTTAAAGGAGGTTACCGACATCTCATCATTGCTTACAAAGTTGAACCACCTAATGCCCAAGATACTGCGTAAGCATCTAGAATCAAAACGTCTAGTTTCCTGTTATCTTGTTTCCAAAGCTTCCAAGTTTCACTACCACAACTAACCCTAGAAAGAACCAAACTATTACAGTATAATTTTACTCTTTAGATGTATACGCCTATTTCTACACACACCATAGATTCTTAAAAGTTCCGCAAATACCTATTCGTCTGTTAATCTTATGTAACACCTGCTCAAGACTGCAACCATTCAGATTAACTGATTCATAGCTTGCTATGACTATGAGACATAACTTGCCTCAGTCCACAGTTGCAATAGTCCCGGCAGCAATCCCTATTCCCCTGTTAATCTGATGCCGCACATCACCAGTATCTGCTATATAGCTCACAAGACTCACAAACTGTGACACCTGCTCAAGACTACAGCCATTCAGTTTAACTGAATCACAGCCTGCCTTACCAATTTTCATCACTTTAGTTTTCTCTCTGTTTATAACCAAACCTACTCTACTACCAGTCTCATCAATAGCTCGAATGAAAGATTTCATCTCAACATTATTTGTCAAAAGGGCTAAATCATCAGCATAATCTAAATTAGAAATTTTTGTATCTGCAGACCATTTAAGGCAAAAATCTTTCCCTTGCAGTGAATTTCGCATAACATAATCAATAACCAAACTAAAGAGAAAAGGAGACAAAATGCACCCTTGTCGAACACCAGAAGCAATGCTAAACCAATTGCTACAAGCCTTACCAACTCGCACACGACTCTTATTATAGAGAGCTTTCATTATCTTAACTAACTTGTCTGGTATGTCACGACCTCACAATCAACAGGGTCGAAAACCTTTCTGAAATCAACAAAGATAGCAACCAAAGGTTTCTGAAACTAAACATTTCTCAAGAATATGCCTAAGTGAAAATATCTGATCTACACATCCCCTACCACTTCTGAATCCACATTGCTCATCACACAATTGACTGTCAACCAGATTCTTAATTCTATTGAGTACAATCATGCAAAGAACTTTCCCTGGAACAGAGAATATGCTGATACCCCTATAATTATCACAAGAACTGCAATCACCTTTTTTGAAAATATGGATAATAATAGCTCTGGTAAAATACTTAGGAACCATGCCTTTATCATAAAAGATATTCAAAATTTCAGTCATCCTAGTGGTAACAGAAACATTCCCAGCTCTAAGCATTTCCTTAGTAATTTCATCTACTCCTGGTGATTTATGAAGTTTAAGTTTAGAAATAGCCAAAATAACTTGAGATTGTGTTATAAGGCCAACATTACAAAGCCACCAATGTATCTATCATCATTGCAAACAATGGGAGTAGAACTAACATATAACTCAATTGTTTAGAACATCACTGAAATGCTCAGCCCACCTAGTCGTGACAGAATCCTCACCTTACCTTGTTTATCCTGCAATCCCTGTATACCTGTTTGTTTTCTACCACACAAAACTAACTATATGGTACAGCTCTCTATTGTTGTGCTGTCTAACTGCTTCCTCAGCTTTGTCAGCCAAGCCAAAGATTAGCAGCAGCTAACTGATCCTTTACATGTTTATTAAGCTCTCTGTAATGCTTTCTATTAGGACTAGTAGGGTATTGATTAAGGACATTCCTGCAGTTCTTTATCAAATAAGCTCAAGTGCCTTATCACTCAAATAATTCTCCTATGCTCCTTCTTTCCTAGAAGAGTACTGTTTCCAAAAAACCCTGTTTAGAATGGCCCCATTCTTCCTCAACTTCAGTAGTAAGCAAACCATGACTGTCATAATGACTAAGTAACCTATCATGGTAGGCTTTATTGTAACTAAGTCTTTCAGAATTAAAGGTAAATTTTTTTTACCGTAGCACATTTCTTAAGTTTAAGTCGCAAGAAACTTTATACAAGGTAACGGTCAGATCCAATTTCAGTTCCCCTAGTCATTTGTTGCTATGCAAAATAGTGAGGCCAACGCACTGTTATTATTTAATGCAAATCAGCAGATGAACGATAATCGCCCCTGTACTGCAGTTTGTGTGAAGCAAACTACAGAGAAGATTTCAGACATTTGATCAACATCGTCATAGCTTAATGTCCACACGTGAAACTGCAAAAGTGAGATTTCCCTTGTGCAGAAGGATCATAGCGTTAGGCAGTGACGAAAATCATGAAGCGTTTGGAAGAAATGGGAAGTCTGAACAATCGGAATAATGCTGTCCACATATGAGCGTTTTATAGCCATCATGCAATTGTGTGGAGCTTTAAATACAAAGAAATCAGTTCGTCCAGGTAATATAAAATTCAAGTGCACGCGCGCGCACACGCAAAATGACAATTAGAAAACAATAAAACTAAAATTTAAAATTATTCATATACAATCATTTTGCTAATCTTCACTACGCCACAATCAGTGGCGTAGTGAAGATTAGCAAAATGTTTTGAAAGAGGTCATAATTTTTGTTAACATTTTTATTAATACCAGTTAATGAAAAATTTCCCCTCGAATGGGTGCCTCCTCACCGAAATGTAAAATGAGCCTGTCGGAACAACACGCTATAGAGAAGGTTTGCCAGACAGACGAGAACCCAACAAAGGGAACATTCATGCCTATTATCCGGGTTTCTAAGATTAATTGGTAGGAATGCTAATCACTCGGCCACCGGAATGCTGATGGTTTGTTAAAAAGAACTTTCCTCAGTGGCGGAGAGATTGCACTCTCAACCCCCCACTTGCCTACCAGACTATATATACTACAAATATTTGATTTAAAAGGTAGAGAACTAATTTTAATCAACGATTCTGAAACAAGTACGAATGGTGTTACGGTTGAATGATTCGAAAAACGTCGAGTAGCAGAACGGTGTTCCGGTTCAATTATTTGGAAATATTGAGTAGCAGAATTGTGTTCGATTCGGCTACAGTAGTACTTTTGTTAATTTCTTCCTCTACACAAGAAGTGTTCGCCACTTCACCAGAACATTGCGGTGTGCAGAAGGAGGAAACAGGAAGTAGCATCTGTAGATCCCGACTTCACACCCATAACATCGGATTCACCACACCAGATCAAGCAGAATGATCTTAAGAAATCGAGCTGTCAAAGAGAAGGCGGAACTACTAGGATCCAGATTGCAGCAGTGGAAATTCCTTGATAGAAATGTGAACGCTCGTATCGTAGCCGCCATAAAGATCTGGTATTTTCCTTTCCCATGGTAGGTAACCTGGTTGCTTGCAAAGATGTTGGCGGTTTGTTCACATCACTCCACATGACCCATACTCCTCAAGAATGGGGGGCGGGGGTGGCTCAGTCTGTAGCGCGCCAGGCTCGTAATATGCAGTTCTCAGGTTCGAGTCCCAGCTGGGTTAGCGTTGAGATTTCTCTCCGCAAAATTCCCCGCTCTGCCCACGGTCAGTAGGGGACACCGATGGGCTTAGAAAGGCCGCCGTCCGTCGGATTGGACGTTAAGCCGTGACCCCGTGTGCGGGAGAGACACCCTGTGCACGTTAAAGAACACGCTGGATGGCCTTGACGGGAGGCTACCATCTGTCTCCCCACAGCTGTTCCAGTGGGTCCCCTCCCCCAACCTTCTCTGAGCCTTCAGGGTTCATGTGACCTGGCCATTTAGCCCATTGTGTGCAAAAAAGTGCCGCTCAGATGTAAAATAACCCAACCTCAAGAATGGAAGTTATTTATAGAATCCTCGAATTTAAGTATGAGAGCCGCTCTTCTACACAATGGGAACGTGTGTTGCCTTCTGTTCCAGTAGGCCTTATTGTTAATATGAAGGAAACCTATGACAATATGAAACAATTACTTCAATACATAAATTATGACAAATGCAAGTGATATATTTATGCCGACTTAAAAGTCATTGATATTTTTGCTTGTACTAGAGCTCGGATATACAAAGTTCTGTTGCTTATTTTCTGAATGGAATAACAGAGACAAGGCATCTCATTACGTGAAGAGCATTTGGCCTCGGCAATCACGAGCCAGGGAAGAATATACAGCATCATCCGCTGGCACAATACACCAAAATTTTGTTGCCACCTTTACATATAAAATTGGGCCTAATGAATTTTGTCAAGGATATCAGACGTAAACTGCCTTTCTGCACTTGACAGAAATTTACAAGATTTAGTGTGCAAAGAAAAAAAGGGTGTTTTTACTGGTCCAGAAAGTTTCATCACTGGTGATAAACAAATAGCATACCTTCTGACAGGTGGCAACAGGCTTCTTATGGGGGGGGGGGGGGGCAGAAAATTCCAAGGACCTTATGGAAGAACTGCTATCCTCGTATCACAAACTCATTTGGTATATAAGTGGCAGGCGAAGAGGCGGCAGCGATTGCTGCAGACAGATATGCAGCCTTCAGCGAATGACGTAATATAGGACTATTTCAAAAACCGTAGCAAAACATTTTTGTGTTCAGCATCTCGATTTACATAAGAAACGGCTATTTGCGCTAGCAAAACATACCAATGGTCAAAATTTGTTGCTCAGTGCTATATAGTTCTGCAATTTCAAATGGATAAGCGACATTGACATTCTTGGTATTTCAGACGACAATGAAAAAGTCTATTTTTGCGAATATGAACACGTCTGCCTGATTTACATAACTTTCCCTTGGCTCCCAAAAAATTAAAACTCGATTATCTTGACATATTCTTAATACCAAATCTGTTTGATAAGCCAAATTATATGCTTCACTACCGGTTACTTCAACTCTAGGTAGCACTGGGACTAGTAGTGAAAAACGTTCACAAATAGTAGATTTTGATCAACAATCATGGCCGAATCCTTACATAAATTTAAATGCAACAAAAAGAAAATGCCATCAATAATTTTGAAGACTTTTTTTTAAACAGACGAATAATGCGAAAAGCAGAAAAAATTGGTGCATTGTGACTAGTGAAAAAAAGCTAAAAGAATTGCAAATCCCAGATATATTGTGTTAAATTATCAGAAAATTTCGCATTTGTTCATATAGAATAGAAAAAATATTAGGCTAACCTTATTATGCAAGAATTGAGCAAATTACTCGTGTATAACTTTCTGAAACCAAAGTTCAATGAAGATTTAATTATTTACCGACACTGATCCGTTTTGCATCCACATTTAGACAGATAATCTATATAAAAAATTAAATTCAAACTATTTTGATTTCTCAAATTTTCCCAAAGACCACCCATTGTTCAATACCTCAAAATGGTTCCAGGAAAATTTATAGTTTAATTAAAAGGTTTTCCAATTAAACAGATCGTTGCACTACGTCCAGAATTATATTCTAGAGATGGTTCGACTTCCAAGAAAGCAGCGAATGGCGTTAAAAATGAATTGATGAAAATAATTCGCAATGTCTCTTTAGAAAAGAAATCAAAATACAAAACAGAATTTCGATGTGTATAAAATTAATACCCCCCTCAAGCAGCTGCTTGCCACAGGGGTCTGACAGGAGCCTGTCAGTTTATATGTCACAGTAGAAGGTCTGTGAGGATGGCAGGACCTCGGCAGAAAAACAACACAAACGTCCATGCCCTGTCCGGGGTTCGAAACCAGGTCCCTTAGTTCAGTAGTCAAGCGTGCTAACCATTATGCCACGGGACGACTAAGATGTGTATAAGGCGATATGGAAATTTTTGTAATTACAAATATTGATTTGTCCCACGAATATAACAAAAGAAACGCTACTACAGACACAGGTGACAATATAACATGCCAATGGAGATTTCAAATATTTATCAAAATAGATAACACTATACCCGAACAACTAAAACATTATGACAATACACTTTATGCAAATCGAAGTAACTGCAGATAAACGATGGCGCACATGAAGGTCGTGAAACTATAAATAACACCTGATACTGAGCTCTGTTAATCGGTGTTATTCTTCAGATGGGAAAGGCAGCGGATTTAACCGAGTTTGACAAAGGCCAATTTGTAATGGCCAGACAACTGGGTCAGAGTATTTCCGAGATTTTGTGAGGTGCGCTGATCAGCCATGGTTAGTACCTTCAAAACGTTGTCACCGAAATAAAAAACCGCGAACATGATGGCCGACAATGGCTCGTCGATGCTAGAGGATTTTAGAGGATTTTACATATAGATATGTAAAATACCTATATTCATCAGTAGAAGCTGATAAGGAGGTGCCGAACTTGACAACTTCCCACCTTATTCAAGAGTTGATTAGACTGAACTTAGTGTCTGACAACTCTTAAAAGATTTCTTAATAAAAGTGAAAAAGCAAACTCGGACTTAGTGCAAGCAAAAAGTTCTTGCACTAAGTCCAAGTTTGGGAACAAAAAACAATCACTTGAAACAGTCAAGTCCACTGTGCTTGACAGAAATTATGCAACACCAAAAGTTTTTAGTGTAGTAGTATTAAATAAGTCAGGAGTTCGAACCCGGGATTTGTTTAATATTACTACACTAGTGCACACAATAACAATGAGAAACAATCGTAACTACATCAAAGGAAGTAAAGCAATAGAAAATTCCATATCAAACAAACTACTTAATCACACGGCAATGCCAATGAAAATATACTTTTAGTAAAAAAAGTAAAAAAATCGTGTTTGCAATTAAATTTAACATTTTAACCCTAACGTAAATCCTATCCCTCCCCTGGATGCTGTAGTATAGACAGAGAGTCAGCAAAACGCTCTCTCCCTCTCCAAACATCATTGCACTTTGTTATATGTTTGGCATCAAACTCCAATCTAGACCAATACACCAAAGAGCCAAAACATTATGACCAGCGTGTCTTTATGCAAATCGAAGCAACTGGAAGTAAACGATGGCGAATGTGAAGGTCAGAAATGGTATAAATAACACCTATTTTGAGATTTGTTAATCACTGCCATTCTTGTTCTTCAGATGGAAAAGGCAGCGGAATTAAGTACGTTTGACAAAGGCCAAATTGTAGTGGCCAGACAGCAAGTCTTGTTAGGTGCTCATGGTTAGTATCTTCAAAAAGTGATCCGAGGAGGATAAAACCACAAACTGCTGGCATGGTATGGGCTGACCATGGCTCATTGATGCTAGAGGTGAGCGAAGGTTATCCTGTATGGTATGAGTCAACAGAAGGAATACTGTGGCAAAACTCACCCTTAATTTGAATGCTGGTGACAGGAGTAATGTGTCACAACACACAGTACATCAAACCCTGCAGAGAATGGGGCTGTGTAGCCGCTTGTCGCTTCAAGTGCCCATACTAACCTTGGTTCACTATTGAAAGTGCCTACAATGGCACTTTCAATATATACAAGCATCAAAACTAGACGAATGATTTGAAGGTCGTCTGGTCCGATGAATCTCGTTTCCCTTTGCACCATATGGACGGCTGGGTATGTGTGCATCATTTACCTGGGGAAGTGTTGGCACCAGGATGCATCGTGGGACAAAAATAAGCTGGTGGAAGAAAAGAAGTGTAATTCTGGGAAACCCTGGGTTCAGTCATTCAAGTGCAGGAAACTACAACGTCTATCACCTACCCAAATATCATTGCAGACCTGGTATATCCTTTCATGCCAATGGCATTCCTCTTTAGTAGTGCCTTCTTTTAGCAGGATAATGCATCATGCCACACTGGGCGGATTGTTCGAGAATGGTTCGCGGAACATGAAAAAAACTTCCAGGTATTGCCCTGGTCTCCAAATTCCCCAAACATCAATCCAATTGAGCACCTGTGGTTTGTATTGGAATATTATTGTGTGGTTTGTATTGCATATATATTTGTGGTTTATATCCAATCTGCTGGTAACGTGTTGGTATCAGATACCGCAAGATAGCTTTAGAAATCTTGTAGCATATTTTGGCGGCACATGGAGTTCCAATATCATATTGGCAGGTGGTCATAATGTTTTGGCTCTTCAGTGTAAGTCTGGGTTACATTTAGGTTTATATTAGGACACCAGGTAATACATTTATTATTAACTCTGACAGCTGGATTCAAATTAGAGTTCATATTTATATAAATTATGAATATTTTCATTAGATTGTATTCTGCCGTTACGCTTGGAATTGACTAAAACGGGTGGATATTCAGAAACTCTTATAGAGTCTTTTTAGTCCTATGCAGTTCTTTAAAAAAGCTTTTCCTTTTGTTTCATGCTGTCTGAATGAGCCGAATTAATATTATGACTGCCGCTTGGGCCAAATGTTTCTAATGGGGTACAGAAAGTATTCACTCATTTTAGTGGGCTGCTTCCCTCGCATAATCTTTGTGTTTTCTGCTGATAACTACATTGGAAGTATCTAGGGAATTTCTTATGTTCTAAAATTCCACCTGTGCCATTACTGTGAATAACGTAATTAAGCAAACTCCCATCAGAGTTTTTCTTCCTAATGGCGAGGATATTTTTATTCTCTGTCTGTTTAACTTTAGAATATAAATATCTTTCTTAAATTTATCACGAGTCATTTCCTTTTATTCCTATTATTAACTAAATTCTTAAAATTATTCATTTCTTCAGCATTATTCTTGATTATAGCTGTTACTCTATTGCTACCAATGCAAACACTTTCATTACTAACATATTCAGAGGTACACTTACCTTTACTAATTTCCTTAACCCTTTCACTACCGTACCGGCCGAATCCCTTTCGCTACCATATCGGCCCGTCGGCCGGGGAGAAGGTAGGTTGAATGGGTGAACTTTCCCTAACCTCTTTGCGCATCTCCCGCTCAGAGGGTTCATACGACCATCAATTAAAGTCTAATTTACTAACTGCCTGCATTCCTGCGGCAACAGGGGGACCCTAGGAGTGGACTGCAAAATGTGGGTTGTTTATTGCTTTCTTGAAACTTACATTTCAGGAAAAAGGAAACGTGGAATATTTTTTTCGATTTCAAGGTGAGAGAAAAACGTCTTAGGACTGAATAATGTATTCATGCATTGAATTCACAACTCTAAAATCTCTTAAAAGAGCTTTTTATAGAAAAATGGGATTATCGGCGATGAAATTTGAGGATCTAACTGCAGTCTGCCTAAATACCTACTTTTGATATTTTTAATATTTAATGAGTTACAGAATCTGGTATATTTAGAATTAACTTATCTTGCTAACTAAAAATCATTCAAAATTCACAAACTGTTCAATCGTTACATATGCTGCTAAAAATTACATTTTATTAAAGTTTACAGAAAGTTTTTTTTATATTTTAATATGTTGAATTAAGTTTTCAGGTTTTAATTAAGTACATTTTCCAGCTTGCAAAATTCTTTGGATACTGAACAATTATTCGTGAATAATCAACATTTAAAGAGATCTGATAGAGACCTCAAGTATAACTTTAGTTATATTTTGTTCATATTAATATTAAGAAGTTACTGATATCTGAATGTGATTCCATATTCAAATAACATGAAACGTTTTTTCTGTTCAGTGCCTACGTATATGTATATTGTTTAGACAACAATATGAAAGAATTTCCGCATTTTATTAATGGGATGCTAACTTCTGAAGCTTTCTAACTTAAAGTATAAGATTTTATGGTAAAATGTTACAACAAAAAAAAATGAAGATCTGCATTTAACGGATCTAATTCTTAAATTTCAATAATATTCTCTTACTATTTAAGGAGTTGCATATGCTGGAATATTTAACAGAAGCAATGCGTAAGGAACTTATATAATCTTCACTAATAGAGAAATAATTATTTCTGCAAACTTCCAAAATAAACAATTATTTGATAAAATTGGTTAGAACAAAATATCCTGAATATAGTTGGTTCGAGGGGAGGGCATGTCCGTCTTTCCCCCATCTTCAGAATGTTAGTAACCGGATTGGAGATGAAAATAATATG
This sequence comes from Ryuthela nishihirai, assembly GCA_038380435.1. Lineage (NCBI taxonomy): Eukaryota > Metazoa > Arthropoda > Arachnida > Araneae > Heptathelidae > Ryuthela > Ryuthela nishihirai. Next base: position 49,741,329 of record JAWZYU010000031.1, read on the forward strand.
AAGAAATATGTAACACAATTTTTCAAAATAATTTTAAGACCACTACAACGGAGAGAGAATTTTATACTCAAACTGCAATCCAGTTTTTTTTCCATCTTTCGTTTATTTTTTTCTTTCCTGTTCATCATCATCATCATCCTCAAGCAGCCATGGGCTACGGAGGTCCAACCAGACCGCGCAGTTTAATTCTCCAAGCGTATCTGTCCTGAGCTACATCTGCTGCATCCGGCCACTGTACACCAATTCTAACAAGGTCCTGTTTGACGTTGTCTGCCCACCGCATCCTAGGTCTCCCCCTCCTTCTGAGGCCTCTAGGCACACTGTTCATAACCTTATTCGCCAATCTATAACTATCCATACGGGCAACATGGCCAAACCAGCGGAGTCTCTCTCTGCACAATATGCTGCTTAAAGGAGGTTGCAGACTCCTTTGCCTAACCTCATCATTAGTTACAAAGTTAAACCACCTATACCCAAGATACTGCGTAAGCATCTAGAATCAAAAGCATCTAGTTTCCTGTTATCTTGCTTACACAGCGTCCAAGTTTCACTACCATAACTAACCCTAGAAAGAACTAAACTATTATACAGTCTAATTTTAGTCTTAAGGTGTATACGCCTATTTCTCCACAATCTCCATAGATTCTTAAAAGTCCCGGCAACAATACCTATTCGTCTGTTAATCTCATGCCGCACATCACCAGTATCAGTTACGCAGCTCCCAAGGTAATTAAACTGTGACACCTGCTCAAGACTGCAACCATTCAGATTAACTGAATCACAACCTGCCTGACCAATTTTCATCACTTTAGTTTTCTCTCTGTTTATAACCAAACCTACTGTACTACCAGTTTAATCAACAGTTCGAATGAAAGAGTTCATCTCATCAACATCATTTGCCAAAAGGGCTAAATCATCAGCATAATCTAAATCAGAAATTTTCGTATCTCCAGCCCATTTAAGGCCAAAATCTTTCCCTTGAAGTGAATTTCGCATAACATAATCAACAACCAACTAAAGAGAAAAGGAGACAAAATGCACCCTTGTCGAACACCAGAAGTAATGCTAAACCAATTGCTACAAGCCTTACCAACTCTCACACATGACTCAGTGTTATTATAGAGAGCTTTTATTATGTTAACTAACTTGTCTGGTATACCATATGATCTCACAATCAAACACAAATTATGACGATCAACAGAGTCGAAAGCCTTTTTGAAATCAACAAAGCTAGCAACCAAAGGTTTCTGAAACTCTAAACATTTCTCAAGAAGCTGCCTAAGTGAAAATATCTGATCCACACATCCCCTACCACTTCTGAATCCACATTGCTCATCACGCAATTGCCTGTCAACCAGATTCTTAATTCTATTAAGCACAATCATGGAAAGAACTTTACCTGGAACGGAGAGCAGGCTGATACCCCTATAGTTATCACAAGAACTGCGATCACCTTTTTTGAAAATAGGGATAATAATAGCTCTGGTAAAATCTTTAGGAACCATGCCTTTTATCATAAAAGTTATTCAAAATTTCAGTCATCCAAATGGTAACTGAAACATTCCCAGCTCTAAGCATTTCCGTAGTAATTTCATCAACCCCTGGGGATTTATGAAGTTTAAGTTTAGAAATAGCCAAACTAACTTCAGATTGTGTTATAGGGCCAACATTAAAGCCAACAATGCATATCATCATTGCAAACAATGGGAGTAGAACTAACCACATTGTTTAGAACATCACTGAAATGCTCAGCTCACCTAGCCATGACAGAATCCTCACCTTCTATAACCTTGCCTTGTTTATCCTTCAATCCCTGTATACCTGTTCGTTTTCTACCACACAAAACATTAACTATCTGGTACAGCTCTCTGCTGTTGTGCTGTCTAACTGCTTCCTCAGCTTTGTCAGCAAGGCCATCAAGCCAAAGATTCTTATCAGTAGCTAACTGACCTTCACACGTTTATTAAGTTCTTTGTAATGCTTTCTATTAAGACTAGTAGGGTACTGATTAAGGACATTCCTGCAGTTCCTTCTTTCTGAAATAAGCTCAAGTGCCTTATCACTTAAATAATTCTGCCTCCTCTGCTCCTTTTTTCCTAAAAGAGTACTGTTAGTTTCCAAAAAAGCCTGTTTAAAATGGCCCCATTCTTCCTCAACTTCAGTATTAAGCAAACCATGACTGTCATAATGACTAAGTAACCTATCATGGTAAGTTTTAGCTATAACTGGGTCTTTCAGAGCTTCAGTATTAAAGGTAAAATTTTTAACCCTAGCACAACACTTTTTAAGTTTTAAGTTGCAAGACACTTTTAACAAGGTAATGGTCAGATCCAATTTCAGCTCCCCTATATGCCCTGGTATTTCTAACAGAATTAGCCCATTTGCTGTTAATTAATATATAATCAATCATATTCTTATGCAGCCCATCAGGTGAAACCCATGTGTGTTTATGTATGTCGCGGTGTTTGTAATATGTGTTAGTTATTCTGAAACCATTTAGTTTACTTACCTGTAGGAGACGTTGCCCATTGCCATTGCAGTTACCAATACCAAAAGGGCCTATTACCCCTCCCCAAAGGTCAGTGTGAGTACCAACTTTGTCATTGAAGTCACCTAGAACAAGGGTAATATCTCCTTTCTTGACAGAATTCAAAATATCCTGAAGTTGTCCGTAAAATCTATCCGTCTCATCCTCATCGGCATCCCCAGTGGGGGCATAACAACAGATAACATTCAAGTCTTTAATGCTTGTCTGAAATTTTGCTGTAAGAAACATTTCATTAATGCACTCATATCCTAGAAGAGCATCACTAGCATGCCTGCTTAGCAGCAGACCCACACCTTGGTGATGGTTTCCATCCTCCCTCCCTGTAAAGAGAAATTTAAAGTTATTTTTAAGTATCTCACCTTTACCTGTCCATCTGGTCTCTTGCAAGCCTAGAATATCTAGGTTATAGCGCTGGAATTCCTGATGAGTACATCAAGAGAATAATCTCTATGTAATGTCCTCACGTTCCACGTTCCTGCAGAGAGAAAATGATTAGTAGGATTTTTAAAGAAATTAGGTTTATTGAGATTGGTAGGGCCAACAATATCAAACAGCCCCCTGATCGCAGGCATGGGGCAAAGACCTGTTCCTCCTCCGCTAAAGGCTGAAGTCACCGATGCTGGTAGGAACTTCAGGCACCACCTTTTCAAGTGGACTTTTTCAAGAACCATATGGCCTGCCTGAGACACATTACTCCAGTTTAGGCTTGACGATGCCCAACTAGCTAAGTAAGGTTCAGGTACCTACGATGGCCTCTGATTAGGATTATCCACCAGCTGATATAAGGTATCCCATGCCTCTGTTCACTTAGAGCTGGCAGGTCCGTTTAATTGCTCTCTCACATATATTTTTTTTTCTTTAGCCGGCCTATACAAAACTGTTATATAGTTTTAAAGTACTTCTGAAATAGATTTCTGATATAATGAGGTTGTCAAATATATAAATTTCTATAACCCTTTAAATATTGAATGAATTATGTTGAAAATGTAGAATTTAAAAGTCGCGTGTTATTATGACTAATTTATCTTCAATAAAACACTTTACACTAAAATTTTACTTTCCCTTCGAATATGCTCCTCTTTCCCATCATGCAATGCGCTTTCTAAGTCGGCAGTGGATATATGACTGCATATTGCGTCATTCCGAAGACTTTGAATCTGTCCACCTTCACCAAACCACTTTTAATTCAATACTAACCCAATCCTATGGAAATATGTTTCACATAACATGTTCTTTATGCGAACATGCAGAAAACGTGTTCTAAGAAAATTCTCTGATAAAGCTTAGGATGTTCTTATATTTAAGAACACTACAAATAAATGAAAAATTTAATTATTACAGCAGCTTGTCAAAAAGATGTTAGATGAGCCTGTTAGTACGTATAATGCGCTATGGAGAAGATAGCGATGAAGGCGAGACCTCAGTAGAAAGACAACATAGAAAAGAAATATTCTTGCCTTTTCAGGGATTCGACCCCCCCCCCCTCCTTGGCTATTAGCGAAGCGCACTTCAATATGATAAGGATTTCATTCAAAAAGTCAAGTCAGAATACATATATATAATCAGTGTATTACAGTACGAAAATTCAGGGATGAAAGATTATTATACCTTCATAAATGATTTTACGATGTGCAAATTCTTGTACCTCTGATTAGAAAAAAGTAAAAGAAATCATAGAGACAAAGTTCTTGTACTCAGCACTGGGGTGGTTAGATCTTAGGTTTAACCTCTAAGCTGCACACTTTTGTACGCAATAGACCAATTGGCCAGGTAACAAGGGCTCAGAGAAGGTGAGTGTAGGAGATCTACTAGAGAGCTGTTAGGAGACAGATGGTAACATCCCGTCAAGTGCCTTCATTGTGTTCTTTTACTTGCATAAGGTATGGCGCTTTTGCATTCAGGTCACAGGTTAATGTTCCATCTGACGGACGGCAATCTTCAGAAGCCCAACGATCTTCTCACGGGGGTTAGCGAAAGAAAAACAACGTTTGCGCATTTAGTAATGGAAATTAGGAACATGAAATTGTGAGCCTGGAGCTCTGTCAATTGAGTCAACCTCCCCCCCCCCCACACACACAGAGGTACCCCAGGTTATATGGAGGGAAAGAGTCGTACCTACCTCCTTTTGTGCCTGAGGCAAGAATGGAAAATTGACCCCCAATATAGTTTCATAGCAATCTTTTTCTGCACCCCTCATCTTGTATTTTTCTGCATACCTTCATTTTGCATATTTCTGCGTTCCTCACCTTCTATTTTTTCTGCGCCCCCTCATTTTATGCGCCTGGGCCTAGTGCCTTACTTGCCTCACTGTTGTTACGGCCCTGGTGGTGGTGGTGGGAGGCTGAGAGTGGTCCATATTGATTTTTATGTACTGTATACATTCTTTGGAAAAATGGTTTTTGAAAGATCGCTTCCAACATGAGAAAAATAATACCTTGCCCTTTTCGGCAAGAATAATTTCTGGCAAAACATTGGAAATATCGCCTCTGGCGAATATAGGACGCTCCTTTTCAAAGAGAACGAAATTTATCATTTTCCAACCTCTGTACTCTTTAACAGCGATAATTCGAACTAATAGATGATTTGGAAAATGTAAATAGAATATTTTATTAGTACTTACAAAAAGAAACAATGAAATAAAAACGTCGCGTTTTTCCAATGAACATGATATTTTTTTTTTGGGGGGGGGGGGAAGAGTACATAAGTTCCGTACAGTAGTTTGGGATTACGGTTCGACTAAAAAAATGGCAAAATTTGTTGAAAATCTTTAGCAGAAATGTTACTTGAAAATCCATTTTATAAAAACACTCTATAGCAGATACCTTTAGTTGAGTAGAGTTATTTTACCACTCAGTCGCACCTTTGTGCACACAGTTAGCTAAATATCACATAACAAGGACCTCAAAGGCTCAGAGATCGGCTGGAAAAGGAAGACTCTTTGGGCAGCGACAGATGGAAACCTCCCCTCAAGGCCATCAATAAACGTGCACAGAGTGTGGTTTACTTCCACACGGGACCACGCTTTACGTCCCATCAGTAGAAAAACATCTTTCCAAGCCTATCGGTGTCTACTTTCTCAGCAAATGAAGGATTTGGATTTAATGGGAAATAATCTCAACGTTGGTATATTTGGGACTCTAACCTGGAAAGTATAGATTAGAGCAGGCATGTCAAACTCGTTAACCACCGAGGGCCATACTAAGTATTATATATTAAATCGCGGGCCGCAAAAGAAAAACAACAAATGGAAATAAAGATGAAGCATAGCTTTTATTCCCTTATATATAAATGAAAATGTTTTCTGAAATTCTTTTTATTTAATTCATGTACCGTGTACGTACTTATAATTTTAATTAAAGAATCCAGTGTTGTCAAAAGTTAAATAAAGCTATTGGTTATCAATCTCGGCGGGCCGCAGAACAGTTCCCGGCGGGCCGCGTGTTTGACATGCCTGGATTAGAGGCATCCAACGCTACCGACTGGGCCAACAGTACTCCTGCTGCTTTTAAGCAGTAATTTCCATGTTATTCCCGCTTTACAATGAGCATTGTTCTCTTTACGGTTTTGAAGGAATACCCTCATAATTAATGAGAAATGTGTCTGGAAATTTAAGACAGGAAATTTTAAAATCACTACCAATGTAGCCATACCACACTTGGCGCTCTACAAATAAAGCCCCCCCCCCCCCGACAACTTCCAGTAATTTTGCCATAGAGGGATATTAGTCCATACGAAATATACTTCAATATAAATCTCAGCTGAATATCTTGAGCCATTTTACCGCTATAGGCATTTACAAAGAGGCAGCATTGCTCACCCCCCTCCCTCCCAAAGAGAAAAAAAAGACTTCGACATAATAAAAATAACTTGAGATCGATAAAATTTTCACAATCACGGTACTTTTCCCATATAACTTACGAGATAAGAAAAGGGAACGCAATTAATAACTAGAAGACGACATATCCCCTTTGTTGAATAAGGAATATTCGTTTTTTAAAAACAATGAAGTTTCTATTTTCGGTCTTTACATTCCTCTCATAGCAGAAATTTGATTTAATGGATGATCGGTAAAATGCAAATACTAATATTTTATTAGTACCTTTACCACAAAAATGAATTTATTTTTTAACAAAAAATTTCATTTCTCCACCGACCTTTTGCAAGTACGAAGCAAATCATTACTGCCAACGTAAACCATGTAACCACCACAATCTACCGTACAAATTTTAAATTTCTATCAGAACCGATCATTTGAAACTTTTTTTAAAAATTGCGGCATTTTCAAACTTTTTCTACCATTATAGCTCGCTTTGAAAGATTCGGGGAATCAATACCTATCCAACTAAAATGAATTTTTAATCATATTTCCAAATAGGAAAAAAAATATGTACACGCTGGCAAACAGATCGCAAAGGGGAGCAAGTTTTTTTTATATATAATGAGTTTAAAACTACATTTTCTTTTGAATACCTATTTCAAATTCTGTACTACACCACAAACTTTTAAATAGTTTTGTAGCTACAACACTGTGAAAAAAAAATACCCCCTCAAGCAGTTGCTTGCCACAGAGGTCTGATAGGAGACTGTCAATTTATATGCCATAGTAGAAGATTCTGAGAGGATGAAAGGACCTCAGCAGAAAAACAACACATACACCCATGCCTTATCCGAGGCTCGAACCCAGGTCCCTTAGATCAGTAGCCAAGCTACTACGCTAACCACTCGGCCACGGAACGGAACGCAGGTCCCTTAGATCAGTAGCCAAGCGCGCTAACCACTCGGCCACGGGACGGCACAACAATACTGTGAACTTTCTTGATATTTTGCCAAAGTACCGGCATTATTCTTTTTTTCTATTTTTCATTTCTTTCGCCACGAAACTTTGGTACACATTGCAATTTTTAGTAAAATTGGAGTCAGATGATTTATTCGTATTTTTTAAATTATTTCTGAAACATTTATCTCTAAAATTGATTCGATTTTTTTTCCGTTGGAGTAGCGTATTGTTAGAAGTGACAGGGAATATTTCAAGAATTGCAGTTGTGTTGTAAATAGTCAAGTGTTCAAGATTTATGGCTATAGGCAATATATATAATTTAAAGAGTTGTAAAATTATTTATAAAATATATATTATATTAATAAAATTTATTCCTAAAAGAGGCGTTATTCTGCATAACTTCCGAAGACTATAGCACGAAACGTTTTTCGCGAAAACAATAAACGTATATACCTTTCTTGGCTACTTATCAAAGTGACCCGAGTTCGAGCCCCGGGTAAGGCAAGGATGTTTGTGTTGTTTTGCTGCTCAGATCTTGCCTTCCTCACTATGGTATATTAAACTGACAGGCTCATGTCAGACCTCTGTGACAAGTAGCTGTTTGAGGGAATATTTATTTATTTTTAATTAATTGGACCTTGCACTTAGTTTATATTTTTTGCGATTGAAACTTATGTAGAGAAAGTGTTTGTTTACTTTGATTTAATCTTTAAATTTTTTCAGTAAGAATTTTTTATTTGCATGGCATCATGGGCTTTGGGAGAAAATTTTTCAGGAGGGGCAAAAATGATTTCAGAGTGTAGAAATTTTTTGGGGGTTGGGGTTGGGGGTGGAAAAGCAAATCAATATTTCAAGATAGAAATATTTAACTCAAGTCATTCATTAATCAGAGCAGATATGAGCGGAGTAATCATTAATATATCTTTTTTTTCATTAATTATTAATTATTTTGAAATTAAATATTAAAAAATTATTTTAAATTAATTATCATTTCAAAATTATGTATTATTTTCGTGCATTTTTTACACAACAAACCAACTGAGGATGCTTAAAAAGAGAACGAAAAAATGGGAGACATATTTGAAAATCACGTAAAAAATATTTTTTCTTATCAATAACTCTAAATAATATGCTTCGAAAAGCAAAAGAAAACATTAAAGAAAAATCAATATTATAAATTCCTAAGGAAAAACTTTACTATTTGGTACACCTGTGTTATTTATTTATCACTAATTAATTTTTTGAGAAATTTTACCAGGAGGGGGGAGAAGGCCCCTCTTCTCCCTTACCGCTTTCTCTGCCGACGCCCATGGACAGCATTTTACTTTTTTATTTCCTTTACTGACTTTTCCGTTTGATCACGGAATTATTTCAAGCATGACTCATTCTCGACCAAATAAAAGTTCACTAAAAAATAAATCTTCCAAAAACTCGAAAATAAAGTCTATAGTTCTTATATGGAATTTTAATTTCGCGTACTGTTTTCTGCTTAGAAAATATATTTTGGGAAGCTGTATTATTCTTTCTTCATTTATTAATTTTCGGCTCTTTTCGACTTACTTACATTTTAGCATTCGCTGTTGAATCAAGGTAAACGCAGAAGACAAGCCTTAGAAGACAAGTCTTAGAAGGCCGCCGTTTGTCTGATGAGACATAGAGCAGAGGTTCCGTGTTTAGAAGAGTCATTCCCTGAGCACATTAAAGAACATACAGGATGGATTAACGCGAAACTTCCATCTGTCTCCTAATAGCAATCCAATCGATATCACGTTTCCTTACCCATCTCTGAACTTTTGTGGACCTTGTGACTGATCATTTAACCCAATTATGTGTCAGAAAGTGCTGATTAGATGTAAAGTCACCGAGGCCATTGCCCAATCGTAATTCGAATGTCCGCAGGGACTTGGAAAATGCAACTGCAAGCTGTAGAGAAGTGGTGTCATCACCATTTTAGTTACCAACCGGTTCCTTTCAATTGTGATCTGACATGGATCTGACATGGATCTCTCATTCTTCCATTAACAGAAAACTATTGGGGAGGAGGAAGGATGCTCAGTAGCCAGGATCCTACTCTGCAGTTCCCAGGTTTGATTCCTAAAAAGGTTGATAGTTTTCGCTGCTAACTTCCAATCTGCCCTCTGTGGAAAGGGGACACCTTTCGTCGGACGAACCGTCAGGTCCCATCTGTGTGTACTAGATTTAAGGTGATCCAAACTATGGCAATATGTATCAAAAAGGCATCGATGACGCTTCTCTACCAACGAAACATTTGCCAGTTATGTTTCTTTTAATTGCAAAACAATATCGAAAAATAAATTGTTATTTTCTTTCCTAAGTGCGAAAGATTCTCAGAATTAACAGATTTATAGTCTAATATGAATCATGCAAATTCTCGAAAAGGTCAGAAAACGTTAACCCATTGTGGATCAAATATCTCATTCAACCTACATCCCAATTTTAATAACCGTAGCTTGAATTTAAATTGGAGCATTTTGATAAACGTATAATTTCTTTTGAAATTATCTGTGGTTCATTTTGACATTGTTTCTATTTTAAAGAGGCTTTTCTAATTATTATAATAGTTAGAATTAGATTCCACCTCCTCTCCATTCCACCTAATTTAATCACAATCAGCTCTGCCGAACGCTGTCCCTTCCTTTCTGTCCTCTGGAACAGGAATTATAAAAATATTGCTCTCCAGCACTGGTACATCGAATTTGACGTTTGACCTCCATGGACCCATCGCATCCAAAATTTGCCATAATGTCTGATATCTACGATTCAAATTACCTTCAGGCACCACTTTTTAGCCCTCTAACACTGATAGATTCATACTTCACCTTTGACCTCGAAGGAACCCAGCGGATCCACATTTTCCCTTTTCTGAGATCGTCGACTCAAAATACCCCCAGGAACCAATATTTAGCTCTCTAGGAATGATAGATCTAAAGTTGACCTTGGAGCTCGAAGAACTCTCGGATCCGAAATTTTGTATCCATTTATAACATGAAACATCCCCAGGACCCAATTTTCACGTTTCTAGCACTCATAGATCGAAACTCGAAGCATGAGCAAAGGTACTGATGATCTTTCTCCACAAACATCAGAACCATTCATTCATGACAAAAAAAAATACCCCCGTCAAGCAGCTGCTTGACACAGAGATCTGATAGGAACCTGTCAATATATACGCTATAATAGAAGGTCTGTGAGGATGGCTGGACCTCAGCAGAAAAACAACACAAACATCCATTTCGGGGCTCGAAATGGGTCCCTTAGGCCCGTAGCTTAGCGTGCTAACCACTCGGCCACGGGACGGCCATTCTTGACAACGGTTAGTTATTTAGAAATTCTTTTCAGTACTTGACTCAAAAAATTATCATAATATTGTAAAGGTAACTTCACTCAGTAGGAATCTTCCCCTAAATGATTGGTTTTTTACCCTTTAGGAATTTTACACTCTATTTTAATCTCTTAGCGGTCCCAAGGGTTCGCCTCCCCAACCCCCCTCCAAAGGCTAAGAGAAACAGAAACATTATGCAGTTCCATTGAATTACGTTTTCGGGAGTTGCTTAACCTTACCCCCACCCCCTTGTCAATATCTGGTTGTTGATATCGCCCTTACTTAACCAGTCGTTCTTTAAGGTTTTATTACCTAATTCTTGGTACTGTAAAATACATTTCGAACTTTCTTATCAAAAATATCTTCTTTTCAGAAATGTCTTATCCCTGTTTAAATGCAATTCCTATGGAAATTTCCTTTTATGTTCAGTGCAATTTCGTTTAGTGTTTTACAGAAATTGGAGAAGTTGATGCATTTCCCATCGTATAGGTTTATAGATTAGTTTTCATAATGACCTTCGAGAAAATTGTATTTTAAGAACGATTCAATTGGATATTTAGTTTAATGAAAATTAATATCAAACAGTGAAATCTGATATATATTGCAACGAATGTGATAAAAATGAAATGCTTTTAATAACCAGATCAATCTTCTCTGGCAGCCCTCCCCTTCGGTTCCCCAACAGAAGAAACATTACCAATCTTTTGTTAGGTACTAACAGCCTGCACCACGAGAAGGCGGGGTAGGACATTAGATTGCTAAAATAGGGCAAGGCTCTTTCCCTACTAAAGTTTAGCAACCATTCGGAGGCCGGGGGCCCTAAAAAGGACCGTTTATTTATTTTATTTTTTTTTACCTCTTTTAAGATATTCCCTGGCCATCTATCTTTGCCACTGAATCTTAGATTAATCAAAAGCACCAATCCCTTATAAATGCTTAACCACTTTTCCTCTCAATCACCAGGGATTCTTAAGGACCCCCACAGCAGAGCCGATTCTCCTGTTTATCTAATATTTTAAGCCCTTCCCTTTTTTGTTCCTTCAATTTTTTTTGTTCCTTTAAAAAAATTCTTTTTTTGACTCTTTTTGTTTTGGTGGACCAAGAGGTCTCTTTTTAACTAATGAAGAAATGTATTTCATTCCATCACAAAAGTGCCAGGTACCAAACAACACAACAATCTTGAAATCCTGTTCCGCATCTGCTTCCTCTTCTTTGACATCCATTTCCTCGCTCTCTTCCTGAAGCGTATACGAGGGGAAGGGGATTCATTCCTAATTTCACTCTCACACTGCTCCTCTGCTTCCTTCATCTGTGTTCCTTCAACGTGGTCTTCTTCCGACGAGCTTGCGATGTCTTCCTTCTTGGCCTTTTCCGATCGTTCTTCTTCTTCACATTCCTTCTGGTGGTAATCGGGAACATGGAGGAATGGATGAGCTTCATCTGTACCAAACCGCTGTGATGCATCCACACATAGGAAGCAGCAAATAAACTCCACGAACTCTTCGGCAGTCTCAGAGTCCACACCAGAACATGGATTCGCTTTCTTCAGTAGTTGCAGCAAAAGGAAGCTTCCCAGTATATCGTCGAGGGTAGAAAAGATGTGGTCGTCAAAGGCTTCGGAGAATCCTTTAATATTCGTGTAAAGGCTTGGCGGGTGAAAATCTGAAGCGATGTTATTCGAAACGTCTACATTTCTGCAGCTACCCCTTTGACAGGACCGCGCAAACTCCTTGAAGTCACTTCTGGAGGCAGGTAACTGAAGACGACGCCAAACTTCCTTCTATCAAAACTTTCGATGTCTGTCAATAAGGAAAAGTCAGTGAGAATCGCCCGATCACAGGTGGCATCAATAAGGATGTTTTCTTCCTTCACATCCATGTGGCATAGATGGCAGCCGTGCAGATAACCGAGTCCTTTCAAAACATCCACTGTGTACTTCTTCTTACGCATCAGACATTTCGGATCATGGCCAAAATCCCAGTCGTGAATCGTATCGTAGATGTCCCCTTTCATCACTGGCATCACAAAGGCTCGACTCTCTCCTATCAGTGGCAAAGTGACATAGAGTGGAATGATGTTCGGGTGGTTAAGATGTGGCCAGTAGAGATCCTCGCCTGGGGAAGGGCATAACACCACTTTAACTGCAACTCTCCACTTCTCCTTTCTTTCAACCATTTCAGTCACTTCTCCAAACTCTCCACTTCTCCTTTCTTTCAATCATTTCAGTCACTTCTCCAAACTCTCCACTTCTCCTTTCTTTCAATCATTTCAGTCACTTCTCCAAACCCTCCACTTCTCCTTTCTTTCAATCATTTCAGTCACTTCTCCAAACTCTCCACTTCTCCTTTCTTTCAATCATTTCAGTCACTTCTCCAAACCCTCCACTTCTCCTTTCTTTCAATCATTTCAGTCACTTCTCCAAACCCTCCACTTCTCCTTTCTTTCAATCATTTCAGTCACTTCTCCAAACCCTCCACTTCTCCTTTCTTTCAATCATTTCAGTCACTTCTCCAAACTCTCCACTTCTCCTTTCTTTCAATCATTTCAGTCACTTCTCCAAACCCTCCACTTCTCCTTTCTTTCAATCATTTCAGTCACTTCTCCAAACCCTCCACTTCTCCTTTCTTTCAATCATTTCAGTCACTTCTCCAAACCCTCCTTCACCCAGGCGGCGTACATAGAGAAAGTCAGGATGACTTTTCAGACGATCAATAGATGCAGAAATCAAACGAAAACGATGAGCATGCATTTTTTTCGCTATAAGATCAGAAAAGCAAGTACCTCAGCATGCGTTCATGAGAAGTGCTTTTATGGAGTGAAAAATTATGGAAAAGAAAAACTTCGTTCCATTTGAAAACGAGATTCCGTTATGCGCCACGGGCGATATACATTCCTCGAGTTTTCACTTCCCGACACAAATAAGACTGTTTTTGAAATTTCATTAAAAATCATTAATCAATAGTAAATGCACAGATTACCTGTAGAGAATTCAAGGAATAATTTGCCACAATTTTCATTAATTTTTGCTAGTACTTAATGACAAAAAATACTTAATATTTATGAACGTAATAAATAAAGCAATATATACAGATACTGGACAGAACAAATGAAAACTTTCCCATGTTAAGTCAATGGAGAGACAAATTGGAAGATCCGTAATTTTTTATTATAAATCTTCTATAGAACGTGATAAATTTAAATCTCTTTTTCAACTATATTTTTCGGTATTTAAAGAACTACGGAAACTCGATATGTAAAACTGACAATCATTGATTTATTTGCACAAAAATTCTAAAACAGACATTTTATTAAATAGTTCGAAATAATAGTTTTTTTATTTATGTTTTAACTTTTGAGGTGACTTATGATTGACTATCTTTGCTATTTAATATTCAAACTTCTATAACCCTAAGTACTGAAACGATATTGTTCGAAAACCGATATTCCGTTTTGACATCTAGATATCTTCAGTTACTGTGCCTAGGATTTGATTCTCCATTGATGAGGATGTTTCCATTTTTCTGTCCATTGCTGTTAATGAGATGATCTATCTATTTCTGCAGCTACAAGGACATTGCTATTCTAGTACATGACATACTTTTCATAAAGGCAAACTGGGAGAAGCCTACTGAATTTTCCTCATAAAATGATTAGTAAAATAAAATTGTTCCTACTGAATTCTGAGCCTCTGGGGTCCTTGTAACCTGACCATTTCGATCATTGTGTGCACAAAAGTGCTGCTCAGAGGTAAAACAATTCAACCGATTTTCGTTTATTTTTTAATCTTCAATATTTTTTTCTCCTGAAAGGTATATATTTGGTCCCAAATGAAACAGAATGATAATCCAAACATTGTTACATGAACCAAATTTGGGATAAAATTTGTGAAGTTTGCCTAGATGACATTTTTTCATGCTATTCCTGCTATTCTCATTCGCACCACTGTTGCTAGGATGTGGGAAAACCGAAGATATGCAAACAGTGGTACATCACTTGGTTTGCTGTCTTCTTCACAGTTTTTGATTCCCACTCCTAACATCCTAAATGCTTGTGTACCCAGTCCCAAATTTCACAACTGACAAACTGTGTTCAAAAATCAAAACCTTACCTAAATTTTGAACACAGCTTGTCAGTTGTGAATGAAATTTAGGACTGAGCAGACAAATAGTTATAAAATAATGAGAAGAGAGGGGGGGGGGGGGGGTGGAGTTGAGTTGTTAGCATGCCAATTCTATCATCTGATGTTCTTCAGTTATGAGTCGAACTCGTGTTCTACCCTTGGTGAAGAGAGGGAGACCAATGGACTTGAAAAGGCTGCCACCATTCAGCAATCAAAGTCTCGGAGCAGAAACAATTCGAAGTTGAATCAATAAATGCGCTGGTTAAACTTCTGGGTTTGGTTGTTTTACCACTGAGCGGCACTTTTTTGCACACCATGGGCTAAATGGCCGGGTCACACGGACCCCGAACTTTCAGAGAAGGTTGGGGGAGGAAACCTACTGGAACACCTGTCGGGAGATAGATGGTAGCCTCCCGTCAAGGCCATCTAGCGTGTTCTTTAACGTGCACAGGGTCTGGCTCTCCCGCACACGGAGCCACGCCTTAGCGTGCTATCCGACGGACGGCGGCCTTTCCAAGCCCATCGGTGTACCCTACTGACCGTGGGCAGGGCGTTTTGCGGAGATAAATCTCAACGCTAACCCAGCTGGGACTCGAACCTGGGAACTACAGATTACGAGCCTGGCGCGCTACCGACTGAGCCACCCCCTCCCTCGGTTAAGCTTCTGTAATAAATATTTTAATTTGACAATAGTTAACTTGATTCACCTCTGAGCGCCACATTTTCATTGAATACAATGGTCTAAATGGCAAGGTCACGAGAACACCAAGGGAAAGTTGAGGAAGGGGGCTCACGGGACAACCGTTAGGTGTCAAGTGGAGTCTTCCGTTCAAGAATGCACGGCCAATTGCTCGCCTGCAGTGATATACCCAGTGGTGGGGTTATAACTGATATGACAAGTTTTCTTTGATTCGAAAGAAGAATACTTTCAGTAAGACTTCCTCCCGCAAAAAAAAAAATGGATACATATGGTCACTTTGGTTTTGATGTGTGTTTCGATATCAGACGATCCACTTTGACCAATGCAGAATAATGAAAGAACGGAACATTGCTAAGAAAAGGAAATTTTTTCTGTACCTCAGTATTAAAAGTAAACTTCCATTTTTGCCTACTCGTTTCCACGACTACTTTTTTCCTACTCGTTTCCACAATAAAAAATAAATAACTATAATAATAAATTATTAACATATTAAACAATAACGTCCAAAGAAAAAAAAACTACAAAAACTATTAACGTTCGTTAGCACCTGTCACTTTGAAACGACTGACTAGTGTGCACCTTTATAATAATGTCATATATAGCCACACTACCATGAGTCTTTGAGTCTTTTGGATATAAGCATCGTTGTGCCATTTGTACTTCCATGTGTATATAGGTCTGTATGAACTGGCGGTTAAAGTGCAAAAAAAGCGGCATAAAAATTTAGTATTTAAATAAACTGTTTAAAAACGCCGGAAAATTGCTTTACCCACTATGAGCTTTTTAAATTTTCATTAAGTTTTCCTTCCGTTTTCTTTCATTCGAGACGAACTGGCAATGTTTTAATATTTTACGACATGATACCCTATTTTTATACGAGATTTATTCTCTGAAGATATTGTTATTTAAAAGTAGGACATCTTGGGATCCCGCAAGCCTTTCCGTGGAAAACGGGACATGCACAAAAAAAATCGGGACGAATGGTCACATAACATTCCTTGAGAGCGACAATACATTTTCTAAGGAATACCCGAAAATCAGAGATTCAGGACGTCAACTCTTCCTCATTAGACCCAAACAAATCAAACTCTCCTTCTCCAAATTGGAAGTTTCTGGGCACGCCACTGTTCGCTTGCAGTTACTACCAGGGGTGAACATCCCATCTGACGGACGGAGCTTTTCTAAGTCCATCTCCTCTTTTTCACTGAGAACAGAATGGTGATTAGCGGAGATAAATGATGCTGGAGCAGTTGGACTCGAACTTGGGAACAATAAAAATTTTCTGAATATATAGCACAATATAAAAATAAATTAGACGAAAAAATTGCAATGCAAAGAGCAACAATTCTACACTAGTTTGGAGGAGTGCCCCTAATAGGCAAGACCGGAGGGGAGCGACTCATCATATGCAGTTTTCAGGTTCGGATACCAACTGTGGTAGCGTGAGATTTATCTCTGCAAAATCTCCTTCCTCTGCCTCGGTCAGATAGGAGATATCAATGTGCCTGAGATGGCCGCCGTTCTTCAGATTGGACGCAAACATATGACTCCATGTGCAGGAGCGCGCTAGATGCCCATGATGGAAGGCTTTCGTCTCTCTTCTAACAGTTATCCAGATCTCTTCTCTCAGATCTTAAGGTCTTGTGATATGGCTATTTAGCCCACCGTGTGTAAATAAGTGCCGCTCAAAGGTAACATAACTAGAGAAGATGTTTTCAATTGCATCCCAAAGCTAAAGGGAACTCCGAATGCGGGTTATCATTGAATAAATAGGTGGAAAAACGTGAATGAAGGGCCTGAAATTTAGAACCTGATCTTGTTTTGTCTTTTTCTGACTTGTACTTTTATGCACATAGTGGACTTAACGGCTAATTCACAATGACCCTAAACACTCAGAGAAGTTTGAAGAAGGTGATGAGGTATGGATGGGTGATGGATAGCTGTTAGGAGAGACTGAAGGCTCCCCGCCCCCTCAACGGCATTCGGCGCTTTCTAACGTTCAGCTGATGCTGTACCGCACAACATCTCATCCGACAGACGGCGGCCTTTCAAAGCTCATTGGTATAGCCTTTCTCACCGAGGGCAGAGTGACAGTTACAGGAGATAAATTTCAACGCTGATGCAGAGAGGAATCGAAACTGAGACCCACAGATTGTGAGTTTGGCGTGTTACCGACCGAGCCAGTCCCCTGCCGGAATGTGCTGGACTAAGACGGTAATAAATCTTTGTGAAATCAATACAGACCACTCTTACTCCATATTATCCATGCGATATAATTGGGCCACTTCTTGAAAAATTTAAAATATCTCTGATTTAGACACAGGCTATTTCACTACCTGAATAGACCTTTATAGTATTTGAAACTTTTGAAGAAAAGCTGTCTTGTTACAATTCATCCTTTTTTTTTCTCTAAAATGATTATTCTCTCTCTTTTAGTTACTGAGAGCCTTTCCGGAAAAATGCTGAGCATAATGAATGCGAAATCATTAGTCTGGAGGAGCTGTCTCTGCATCAAGAAGGGAGTGAAAAGTAAGTCCAGTTACTATCTATCGTTATAACTAGGAAACGACGTAATAATGCATGATCAAATGTTTTAAATGGCTAATTTTCTCCAATCCAGATGTTCCATTAAATCTAAGGTTGGCATTGTACTATGGTGATTTATAGTGTATAGCTCCCTGTAATTCTAAATAACATTTATCTAATAACGATTTTATCTAAATAACAATTTTATAATAATTACATGCATACCGATCATACAGATAACAACATTTATAGTATGCAAAAATAAAAAGTATATTCAAGGTCGACATTGCTTGGAGGGGACAATGAAAGCCAAATTTCGAAATAGAATACTAGTAATGCTAAAATCCACGGTCATTAAAAATATGCTTCTCTTCCATGACTTTTTAAGACATGGACTAAGTGTCTCTTTGTAATTTACTTAAATAAAAATCTTTTTTAAATGTAGAATGGGACTTTAAAAGTGAATTTCTTTTAATATTAACTTTGTCCGTAAGTAAACCAGTAAGAGAGGTTTCTAGACTAGGGATATTGGGGTTAAGAAATACTTTTGTTTGCTTTGAATTGTATGTAACACTTTCGTTTTCTTTGAATTATATTAAAGAGTACTTTTATATACAATGGGTTGTCTTTAGCTTTCAGGACGTGTGCCGAGCTGTTTGTACCATCCGGCCAATGGCTCAGTAGGTCGTGCAACAGACTCGTAATCTGCTGTTCCAAGGTTCGAGTCCGCCTTGCGCCAGCGTTGAGATTTATCTCCGCAAATTTCCTCTGCCCTCTGTCACCTTTTGATATACCAATGTACGTATGTTTATTTGAAGTTGTTATGGTTCAAATTATGTTGTGTAGTATCTTGTCGAGTTAACCACATAACGAAATGTTTTCTGCGAGAATATTTCATTACCAACAGGCTACGTTACTGCAAACCTTTCAATCCAAATATAGGGTAGCTATCATGGGATAATTTAAATAGCAATCATGATATTTTAATAAAGTGGTATTCAAACGTTAAGTATCATTTCTGAACTCTTAAATTTCTCATATAAATAAATAAAATTATTAACATTGCATTTCCTGTGTCAATGAAATGGAATATACAAAAGCAGGGTTTCCAAATATCCGGATTTTTGATAACTGCGGTTATCAGATAGTAATTTTCGGTATCTGACGATTGTCCATTAACCGGTAGGTAAAAAAAAATGATTCAATCAACTGAGAAGCCAAAAAATATTTCATTTATTTAGTTGGTCATCGCGGCACTCAAAAGATTTTTAGATAAATTGTAACAGATGTTATGATCTTTTAATATACCGTATTTCTTCAGAAAATTGTGTGATTGGTTCGAAATATTTTAGTGGAATCCTCTGACCGCCCGATATTACTTTCGAAAATCAAGTCTTTATGATGGAATAGGAGATAACATTTTAGAAATCATTTTTCTTACCGTTCTTATGTTTTGCTTTTTTGTTTTAATCTAAATTGGCTAGAAAACCTCGTAAATACCCAAGTACTTGGTCCCTGGTCCCACATTTCTTCTACAGGATTCCTCGTATTGAGTTAAAAATTAGAGTTTGTAGCTCTAATAGAGCCAAATATATAGTTTAAGGCGGCATTACTTTTTACTACTTCTGCTGCCGGAGTAGAAATTGGTTTCCAACCTGCCCAATATCATAGAGCAACGGGCTCGTGATCTTTATGTTTCATTCGCATAGAGCGCATATATATATATGCTATAATTTCCATAGAGTCATCATAGTTTGCATAAAAATCATAGAGGGATATCCGAAAATTTCGTTCCATGTCCTACTTCCCGCGGATACAGATTATTTTCGTTTTAGAAACATATATGCAAGGTCGTTTGCCGCTCTAAAATCATCTGACCAGAATATGTTTGAATTACTAATTAAGAGAAAAAGCAAATCCGGGTATTATAATATCTGTCTCTGATTCTGCACCATTTATTTGATATTGAGCACCAACACCAAACATGATTTTGATGTTGGTAGAACGTTTTGTAACGAAAGTATGGAACAGAGAAACGTGGGTGCTTTTACATGTTGTAGAGCATCTGGTATGATAAGAGTCCCGCCGATACCAGATCGATTACGTTACGATTTTGACGTCCTCCAATCAGTGCTTTCAAGACTTTGGATATAATTTCAACTGACGATGATGTTAGCCATAGAGTTAGAGTATCTCATAGTCGTCCAACAGTGACAATAGGGCAGGATGTCTGCTCAATTAATTTTACAGGAGAGACCGACTAATATGGGGCAGACAACATCGTGACTGGATGTGGAGAGCAATGGGCGCATGTACTCTTCGTCGACGATTCACTATTTAGTCTTCGGACTGATTCTAGACGTGCTTTCATCAGGAGAGAGCAAGGTACGCGTTACCAACCCTCTATCGTCAGAGAACGACATCACTATGGAGGTGGTAGTTTGATGGTGTGGGGCAATATTATGTCATACAGACGCACACCATTCCAGGTCTTTGTCCATGGCACCTTGACTGGTCGCAGGTATAGCTATGATATCCTTCCGACCTATGTGAAACTTTACAGGAACGCTGATTTTGATGGACGATAATGCCCATCCTCATACAACTCGGACAGTGGATGAATTCTTCGAAAATGAGGATATCCAGTAGATGGAAATGCTCAACCCTAGTCTCCGGATCCGAAAATTATAGAACATGTATGGATGCACTGGATTGATGCGTTGGAGGATATCAATCCCATCCAAGGTTTTGCTCCCCGATCTGCTTTCCAGGAAGAGTGGAATGTTCAGCCACCAGACCTTAAGACCAGGTTGTAAAAAGCCGCTTTAATGCTTGTTCGGGGTTACCATACTTCATATTAACCTCCCTGTTCTGTTTAAACAGGTCACTCAGCTATGGACACTGTTACATTCATCTGTACAACTCACGAAAATACTCTATGCCTCACTGTTAATGCTTCATATAACAATGCATTGTCGCTCCAAATCTCAGCGTTTCATTCGTCGCGCCTTTTAGATGTAAAAAAAAATTGTGTATCATGCTAAAGTATGATACACAAATTTCGTTTGTACCAGCGACAATAATTTTAAATGCATAAATATTCTTATAATGGGAAACGGATAACACGAAATAATCGCATAATGCGAAAATTTTGTAGGGCCCGATGAAAGAAATTCTATTTAAACTTCGTCAGATAACGCGATATTTATAGAAGATACACATACTATAAGTAATCCCAACTACTGTTGGATAAATTTTGAACAGTTTCAGATTACTTGCTTATTAATTATTTTATCAACGGCTGTCCCGTGCTGAGTGGTTAGCGTATATTTGGCTACTAATCAAAGGGTTCGGGCCCCGGGTAAGATATTGATGTTTGTCTTTCTCACCTTCCTCAAATAATTTTCTATTGCGTATAAACTGGCAGGCTCCTGTCAGACTTCTGTGGCATGCAACTTCTGGAGGGGAATGTTTTAAAAGAAATACATTAGTGTGTTTGAGACTTTATCTATGGACATGGACTTCGGCATTGCAATATCAGGTTTAAGAAAAATTAATATTACTTGCCTTAACGAAATGAAATTTTGATCTTTTAAAATATTTTCTTTTGTTTTCAGAAGAATATAATTTATTTTATATTATAAAATTTTTATTTTATAAAACACTCTTGTATAGTGAGACTCCAGTTTCTTAGGTACACCTAGTAGCGTGTTGCGCCACCTGGTGGCCCTTAGAACAACCCTGATTCGTCGGGGCATGGAACTTACAAGATGCTGGATGCATTGTGCAAGAAAGTTTTACCATGGGAAAATGAATTTGTCGCGCAGTTGCTACAAATTGAATTGACTACGGCACAGTCTCTCTACGAACAGCCCTTATCACCTCATTACAAAGATGCTCGATAGGATTAGATCTGGGGACTGTGCAGGCCAATGAAACGAGTAAAATTCCTTGGCATGTTCCTGGAACCATTCGGTGAACATGCGTGTCTTGTGAGCAGGGGTATTGTACTGAACGTGTCCATACGAGTTAGGATAAACGTGCCTTGAAAGGATGAGCTTGGTCAGCATCGATGTTCACACTATTATTATTATTTGTTTAAGCACACTATTTATAACCCTATTCGCTAATCTTTAATTATCCATACCTGCAACATGGCCAAACCAACAGAGTCTCTCTGTGCATAGTATACTGCTCACAGGAGGTTGCCGACTCCTTTGCCTAACCTCTTCGTTACTTACAGAGTTGAACCACTTAATACCCAAGATAGTGCTTAAGCATCTAAAATCAAAAGCATCAAGTTTCCTGTTATCTTGTTTACAAAGCGTCCAAGTTTCACTACCTTAACTGACCTTAGAAAGAACCAAACGTGTGTTAAAACGGTAGATTTGCACTAAGGATGTCTACATTTTCGGACCCATTCTCATACTGTTTTCAGGGTTCCGAGTGTATTTCTACAATTATTTTCACTGCTACATTTGAACAAGCGCGTAAACTGTGTGTGTATAAGGGTGAAGGTGGTTATTTTCCTCTGCAAACACATGTTTTTCAACAATGATATATATTCCCATACGTGTTTCACTACGTGAATATATCTAACACGCGCATTTCATATCTAAGTAAGAATTGGTTTAGTTATTTTTCCCGCATGAGAATGCATATTTCTATACCTGTGTGGAATTCTTAGAACAAGTATGTAAGTATACCATGTTTGAGTAAGTGTGAAAGTGGTTGTTTTTCCCCCACCAGGGCGGAATTCTTCGAACAAGTGTGTAAGTACACTATATTTGTATAGGTGTGGGTTGGGTTGTTTTACCTCTGAGCGGCACTTTTTTGCACACCATGGGCTAAATGGCCAGGCCACAAGGACCCCGAAGGCTCAGAGAAGGTTGGGGGAGGGGACCCACTGGAACAGCTGTTGGGAGACAGATGGTGGCCTCCCGTCAAGGCCATCCAGAGTGTTCTTTAACGTGCACAGGGTATGGCTCTCCCGCACTCGGGGGCACGGCTTAACGTCCCATCCGACGGACGGCGGCCTTTCCAAGCCCATCGGTGTCCCCTACTGACCGTGGGCAGGGCGGGGAATTTTTGCGGAGATAAATCTCAACGCTGACCCAGCTGGGACTCGAACCTGGGAACTACAGATTACGAGCCTGGCGCGCTACCGACTGAGCCACCCCCGCCCCTGTATAGGTGTGAAAGTGGTTGTTTTGCGTTTTTTGATAATGATATGTATTCATACATGTGTTTTACTACGCGAGTAACTCTAACATGCACATTTCATGTTTACGTAAGAGTGAGTTTAGGTAATTTTTCCCGCCCGAGTATGTATATTTCTGTATTTTATAAGTGCAAAAGTGATTATTTTTCCTGCAAGGACTCGTTTTTTCGACAGTGATATGTATTCACCTATGTGTTTCATTACACGAGTAAATCAATCATGCATATTTCATGTTCAACTAAGAAAGGTTTAGTTATTTTTCCTGCATAAGAATGCATGTTTCTTTACGTTCGAAACTTTTTTCGCAGTTTATTGCAAGTATGTGCACGTGCGGAGTACAGTAGTAACGATAGTTTAACCGTAAGTATTCATTATTTCAGTATTAGGGCGTCAATGCCACATTTGCTTTTCTTGCAACAACGTTCATTTCGAGGGAGATGCAATTCAGCAATGTTATTTTTCCTGCAAAGATTCACTTTTTGTGTAAGCATATGAATTTTACATGTGCCATTTCAGTTGTATGTGAATCAAATATTCACTTTTCTGAACAAGGGTGAAATACACACACTGCGTATAACATTTTATTTGTAAGTTTCACCCAATTTGGATAATGTATGACACGCAAACGCTTGAATATGTGAGCCTACTTATGTTTTTCGGAGTGTTCGAACCTGCATGTATGAAATTAGTTTTTTCCACGAGTTTCAAAGAAGCAGAAGCATTTTTTTTGTTCAAAATTTGGTTATTGCAAAATATTTCGCCACTGATTTGAACTTGAATATTCCTATTTCGGTAGGTGTAAGGATTCTTCTTCAATGCGTTTGAATATTTTTGAGCACGACTGTCTTACGTTACGTTTTCTGTCAGATGTCTCGTAACGTACGAAACGTGTGTGTTTTTGTTAATACAGAAGATGACATGAGAGCGGTTAGGTTTAAGAACCTGAAAAAAAAAACGTCCCATAACGGAGCGTTGTTCAGAGCACGAAATACGATAGAAACTAGCGACAGCCCGAGAATTTTCAAACTTAGAAATATCCAAAATCTTGTAGAGGGCATGAAATGCATTAAGAACGCGGCGGAGGGATGGTAAAAGGTGAACCATGACCTGACACTGGCGAAATCCTGTTGTTTCGTGCAAACAGTGAAGGATGATAAAACATGTAATAATAAAATGAAAAGGGAAATCCAGTTGCTTCAGAAAAGAGGACTGAGCGACCCTTTTGTGGCACAAGGATTTTGACTCTTTTCATGGATATTACGTTTTATCACCTCTTCAACCTTCGTGCGAAGAAACAAGGATTTAACCCGTGTCAGGAAATTCATTTTTATAGGAAATTCTTGAGCGTGAGTTCAAAAGTCCATTCTAAAATGTGTTTATGTCTAAAAAAGAAAAAAGGAAAAAAAAAACTATACGCAGAGACAGATGGCAAAAGGAAAGCATTAGCTCATGTTTTTTTTTCGAAAACGAGTTAAAAAGTTTTTTCAGAGTTCATTTCGGATAATCATCGCTTAACGGCACCTAAATATTATCTTGCATTGGAAACCTAGAGATTATAATTAAATTGAATTTCATTTAATTCTCTTGCCTTAACAAATATTACCTTAACAAATCATTTGGTAATAAGCAAAAAACATTTGACGGTATTGCGTAGACAATGCGCAAGAACGCAAGCGTGTCGTGTCATTAAACGTCATAATTATTTAAAAAATCGTTGTTAAGGAAAGTCACCTGTCGAAGTTACATGACTTTGATTTCCTCTAATCTGTTGTCATTAGTTGATTTGATTTTGTGATAGCAAATGCGTGAATAAGTTATTGTAAAACGAAAAGAGATAATAAGATATCACGGAGAAAAAGAAAAGGAAGTTACTGAGTAAGTACAACGATTTATTTCATTGAATCAGAATTTCCTAGTTATTTTAATAAAGTTTTTATTCGCTGTTCCCGTCTAAAAATTATATATATACTTAATGACTATCCTGAGTTATCTCTTTCATTTTCACTGCAATGATCTTATTAGTGACGGTAATCGATATGTGCTGGAGTCATTCGGTCTAATGTTCAACTGCTATTAGGGACGAGACTACAGCATTAATTTTTTCCCCATCAATTAGGTGAAAAAAATGAATAGCCTTAAAGTCCAGCCAAAGTTTACCTCATTGACAGAGAAACTGAAAGAATTAACCGAAGCTGAATATAACGTTTGGGTTGTTTACCTTTAAGTGACACTTTTGTGCACTCAATGGGCTAAACCGCCAGGTCATAAGGACCACAAAGGTTCAGAGGAGGTTGGGGAAGGGGACCCACTGGATTACACTTGGCAGACAGATGAGAGCTTTCTGTCTGGGCCTTCCAGCATGTTCTGTAACGTGCACAGGGTATGGCTCTCTTTCATACATGGTCAGGGCTCAACAACCCATCAGAATGACCGCGACCTTTGTAATCTCATCGGTGTTCCCTTTCACACCGAGAGTAGGGTGGAGCTTTTGGGAGATAAATCTCAACGCTGATACAGTGGGAACTCGAAATTGGGAATATCGCATTACTAGTCTGGTGCTGGTGATTATGATTCAGGCAAGACATGGTGGCTACCTCAGGTACCAAAGTTTCAGTTTATGCTTCTGTTCAGGAGACTTCAAAATAGCTTGTTCCCTTCAATCGGGTTAGCTAGATAATCAGCGTTATCTGCTCTCTGATTGGCCCATTCAACACACCGAAATTGTCTTTCATTTTGAGAGTTTAAACTCTCTAGATCGCTCCTTGAGCTGAGTTTGGTTAAATTGACATCGAATGTCAGCGAATACACTGATGATCTTTAAGCTGATCGCAGTGCTATGACTTTACTCTTTTTACCTACAGGGTACCGAGATTTATGAAAATTACATGATAAAATTCAAAGCAGTATTTATATAGCTTACTAGTTATAAGAGACAAAAAAAAGTAACATCAAGTACCAGGTTACCAATTAAAAACCCATTAACGAATAATGACGTAACTCAGATAAAACATGGAGATATGTTTTGGCAGTTCCCGAAGATGGTCATTCTCAAGTGTAAAAGATATATTTCTGAATTCTGTAATCAACCATAGTGTTCGGATACTTTTTTGAGCGACTGTACAGTGCTGTGCAAATTAGTTGGGGAAATAGGAAAATGCAGTAACAAAGACACAACTAAAATATTTATTTGTTTAATAGCGTAGTTAATAGTGAATGTGAACCCCCCCCCCCTTATCTTTAATTATTTCTTCCACCCTCTCAACCATTGATGCCACTATCTTTCCACACTTCTCCTTCATTTCAGGGTCGTGGTACCATACTTTCATGACACTTTCTATCATTTTGGTTTTCGTCGTGCATTCCATCTTAGATATGCGAGCTTTAATAATGGCCCACAAATTTTCAATGGGGTTTAGATCGGGTGAATTTCCTGGCCACTCCAATACCTTCAAATGTTCTCTTAGCAAGCTTAGAATTGTGGCATGGAGCCAGATCCTGTTGAAATACCCCATCGCCGTTAGGAAACAGCTTCTGCAGTGTTGGGACCATTTTCGCTTCCAGTTCGCCTATGTACTTTTTGCTGTCCATTATTCCTTCAATGAGGTGAAGCATCTGTGGCCGGAAGCTTGCAGCAGTTTTAGACTCTGCAGCGGAACGGACTTAGCGTTCCTTCGCTTGTCCCAACTAATTCGCACAGTACTGTAGCTAGGGTCACTGCTCAGGTATTTACAGAGGTAAGAGATGGTGTAAAGTGGCAAAAGGAGAAGTATCGACAGCAGTGTGAACTAAAAATATCAAGCATGAAGAAGGTTCCCATTTTGTGTGGAGGCCAAGTGATCGATGCTGTGCTGGATACGGGGCAGAAATAAATCTTAGCAACATGTGCCAGTATCGTATAGGCAGCCAAGTGGGAAATATACTTCTCATGTCTGCCTTTGGGGATACTCGCATGGTACCCTTCATTAACACCCTTATTCGGATCCAGGCTGACCCCAATAATATGAATGCCTTTCATCCCCAGATAGTAATCACTTGTGGAATGACCGATGAATTGGTAAGTCAGATGTTGCTGACACATGATATATACCGGGAGCTGCAAACAGCACAAGTGCAAGTACGGATGTTGGAGAAGAAACTAAGAAAAAAGAGTTAGCTGACGAAACCATTCAACTGGCTCTTAGTTGTGAAATCACTAATCAGTCAGAGCAAGGTCCTAGTGGAGATATGGAGATGGTCCCGGAAGTGAAAGGAGAGTCTGGAGAGGCGGAATTGTTCCGTCGTTCAGGCTGATGATCCAACCTTGGAAAGAGCTCGACAGGGATGCAAGGAAAGGGAAGAATTCCTCTTACTTCAAAGATGAATTGTTACACCATTGTCCTCGGATCCTCGGAGAGAGGGTACATCAACTGGTATTACCCTCTGAACGTAGGACCCAAGCAATCGTGTTGGCCCACTCCGGCCTTTGGGGTGGTCATTTGAAGCTGCGCAAATCACTAGAAAGATTGAAGTATTCCTTCTATTGACCGAACATCAAAGCGGATGTTCGAGAATATTGCGAACGTTGTCAGAATTGCCAACTACGGGCGGTGAGAAAAAAAATTGAAAAGGTACCTCCTATCACAGCAGTGACTCGACCTGAGCATCCCTTCCAAGTTGTGAATATTGATATTATCGGTCCGATATTTCCAGAGTCAAGCCAGAAACATTGGCTCATACTGTGCCTAGTAGATCAGCATACCAGATGGCCTGAGACCGTTTGCCTTTCAGCAGCAACTGCTAAGGCGACTTGTGAAGCACTACTTGAAATATTTGCTGGAACCGGGGTACCTCAGATGATATCCAGCGATAGAGGATCGAATTTCACATGTAGTCTCACGCAAGAATTCGTCCGGAGGATAGGGACATCCGGCACCACGGCTTAACGTCCCATCCGATGGACGGCGGCCCTTCCAAGCCCCTTCCAAGTCCCATCCGATGGACGGCGGCCCTTCCAAGCCTTCCAGCTTCCATTCGAGCAGATAAATCTCAACGCTGACCCAGCTGGGACTCGAACCTAGGAACTACAGATTACGAGCCTGGCGCGCTACCGACTGAGCCACCCCGCCCCTTAAGTCATTGCATGTGATATATTATGGCAGTATAAGTTTTCTTAAAAAAGTTAAAATGTATTTACGAGACAAAGTAGAAGAATTTTATGATCTCCGGATCAAATGGGTTGGGTGACCACTTTTACATTTCTTCAATTATTAAATATGTCGATTTTTTTCCGCTTTAAGCTTATCCATCTATTGTAATAATGCCATCATTTTAGCTGAAGCGTTAGAGCAAGAAACTCTAACTTTAGGCTGAGAAACTTATCAATCTCATGCTGTTGAGAAATTCAGTATGAATTCGTTTATACGCGGGCATGGCACTGAAAGGTGTAAAAGCAAAGGTGAAACGATTAAATCTGGTAATAGCTGTTTGTCAGGGTTTAAATTTTGGGGAGAAAACGATGACGAAATCGGGAAGTAAACGAACTTTTCAAACTCCACACATTAGGAACTTTGGGTGGGTAAGATGTTACGCAAAGACACCAATATCGCTGAAAGAAAATAGTCTCTTGCGCATGTGCCATTCTTTCTCGGAGGTATTCCTATAAGCGTCTTAATTACGTTAGATAGCAACAGTAGTAATATCTGATAAAGTCTTTACCTCAACTTGGTCGTAATTTTACGACATTTACATTTTACATACTGATGAAGTTTAAGAGGGAAAACTAAACAATATCAATTTCCGAACGGATACGGAAAACTTTGAATCCAAATAATAATGCAATTGAACGACCTTCTCCCATACTTTAGATTGATTGTAGTCTTCGAACATTTACTGTTGTCATTTGTTATTCACTAGCATGATACGCATTCTAGAGGTAGCGCACCAGGCTCATAATCTGTAGTTCCCAGGTTCGAGTCCCAGCTGGGTCAGCTTTGAGATTTATCTCCTCAAAATTCCCTGCTCTGCCCACGGTCAGTAGGGGACACATATGGGCTTGGAAAGTCCGCCGTCCGTCGGATGGGACGTTAAGCCGTGGCCCCGTGTGCGGGCGAGCCATACCCTGTGCACGTTAAAGTACACGCTGGATGGCCTTGACGGGAGGCTACCATCTGTCTCCCAACAGCTGTTCCAGTTGGTCCCCCCCCCAACATTCTCTGAGCCTTCGGGGTCCATGTGACCTGGCCATTTAGCTCATGGTGTGCAAAAAAGTGTCGCTCAGAGGTAAAAGAACCCAATCAACCCATTCTAGATAAGAAGGATCTGTCCTTTTTTGCCAGATGTCTATTGAAAATTGATCAAAATATCCATGTGGGTCTCCTTCGTTCACCATTTATTTATATCAATGATTTCAGTTTTTTCTACTAAGATATCGTAATCATATTTCAGTTTTTTTAAGCCTCACTCTTCATTACCCCATAATTATGAAATAGTAGAAATAGCAAAACCCCGATGATACGCACAGAATTATTTCATGAGTATTCTGTGATTATTTTAGGGGATTTCTTAAAGGAAATGTAAATCTAAAACTAAGGAAATTTTCGCGCATTTGACATTAATATGAAACATA
Source organism: Ryuthela nishihirai (assembly GCA_038380435.1). Taxonomy (NCBI): domain Eukaryota; kingdom Metazoa; phylum Arthropoda; class Arachnida; order Araneae; family Heptathelidae; genus Ryuthela; species Ryuthela nishihirai. The sequence goes on from JAWZYU010000031.1 coordinate 49,771,168, forward strand.
AGCTCTACACGTGGTTTGCGAAATATATTGTATTGTAAATTAATATTAAATAAAAAATATATATACAAGTACAGTCGCTCAAAAAAGTATCCAAACGCTATGGTTGATTACAGAATTCAGAAAAAACATCTGGCAACGATTTTCTTAGAAATTAGTGATCTGACAACCTTCGTGTACGTACGCGAAGGCTGCCAGATTACTAAATTCTAAAAAAATCGTTGCCAGATATTTTTCCTGAATTCTATAATCAACCATAGCGTTCGATACTTTTTTTGAGCGACTGTACAGTCCCGGATCTAGAAAAACATAAGGGGTGGCGGGCAAGAAATGCGATCGAGCCGGAAAAAGTAAAGGGGGGGGGGGAAGACTGGATTTCTATTTCATTATAACATTTTCCCCCTTCATTTTTGAGGTTATTAAAAATTTTAAAAATGCATGAAATATGCATAAGATGGTTAATTGTTTGCCTGTATTACATGCACTAGCATTTTCAAGGCCGGGACGACCCCCTGTCCCTCCGTCCCCTAGATCCGGCCCTATACAAGTACATAAGAATTCTCAAGCAATCGTGGGTTTATTCAGGAGCAATCAGACTATGTGATGAGTTATACGCATCCTAAAACTCTGCGGAATTCAAACATGACATAAATGTTTTTCTCTTGCCATACCATGGCTGAAATCTTTAGAACGTAACTAATAAATGCTGTGTATTTCTGAATATATTAATAATTCTCGCCACTCGATTACTGCTCTGTGTGAAAATCACGCCCGACAGAATCAAATTAAAATCTATTTCGATGATCGCCATCCAGGCAAAAGGGTTTGTACTCAAATTCAATTGCTATTTTCGAATACTTGTTGCAGGAGAGACTAACATGGACGAATGTTCTTCGTTACTTTTACCTCTATAACTCCGACTTTTTAATTTCCTCTTTGTTCTTTCTCTTTGAGCAACCCTTTCCATCATATTGTATTGCGTTCATTTGCATAGTTTGGATGCAAGTCGTTTAATACTTTAGCAGCAGCAGCACGTGTTTGAGGGGAAAGGGAAAATGTTTTGTGTTCGCTTAAAAGCAATCAATAATATTAATATAAATCATCCCCCTCCTACAGAAAAAACGAAACGCAGTTATTTACTACTCTTTTAGAAATCTTAAAATAGCATTTATTACCAATAGGTTTTTCTGCAGGTACCTATGCATCATGTGGGTCGTGGGTTGGCTCAGTCGGTAGCACCCCAGGTTTGTAATCTGCAGTTCTCTTCGAATATTCCACAAGTGGTTAAGATTTTTCTCCGAAACCTCCCTCCCTGCCCTCGGTGAGAAACTGGACACCAATGGGTTTGGAAAGGCTATCGTCTATGGATGGGACGTTAGCCGTGGTCCCCTGTGTACTGGATATCTTTGACGGGACGTTAAGCCGTGGTCCCCTGTGCACTGGATATCTGACGGGACGTTAAGCCGTGGTCCCCTGTGCACTGGATATCTTTGACGGGACGTTAAGCCGTGGTCCCCTGTGCACTGGATATCTTTAATGGAACGTTAAGCCGTGGTCCCCTGTGCACTGGATATCGTTGATGGGACGTTAAGCCATGGTCCCCTGTGCACTGGATATCTTTGACGGGACATTAAGCCGTGATCCCCTGTGCACTGGATATCTTTGACGGGAGTTAAGCCGTGATCCCGTGTGCACT